>JAPUBQ010000008.1:1260000-2510000 GCA_035578125.1 Mellilla xanthometata
TCATTAGAACTTTGTTACCGATACACTAACAGGTCCTAAGTTAGCGTGAAACTTTAATTAAAAACCCCATGTGAAACTTGGAAAGTTCTTTGTTAACTAGCTATACACGTATGAAGGAATAATGATGACCGCATACTTGGATCTTTTCGTTATAATACATTTTTTTTTTCTGTTAAATTATATATTTTTTTGATGGGCTTGCGCTTAATCGTAATTCACCTGATGGTAAGCGATATTGCGATCTAAGGTGGAGCGCGCTTGCCCAGAAGAAACCGGTTCACTCTTGTTATTATAATCGATGTAAAGATAAATTTTTAACTGTTATCTGTCAGACACAGCACATGACATGTCATTGTCATACTACCTCGGACTAACGCGGGAAAAAATATCGAGAGACAAGTCGTAAAAGAAAGGAATGTATATATGAGGAAATATTTACAAATACAATACAAAACCCAAATTATAATCATAATTGTCGTCTCTTTATTATTTCAGGTGAGATTTAAACCATACT
This sequence comes from Mellilla xanthometata, assembly GCA_035578125.1. Classification (NCBI taxonomy): domain Eukaryota; kingdom Metazoa; phylum Arthropoda; class Insecta; order Lepidoptera; family Geometridae; genus Mellilla; species Mellilla xanthometata. Next base: position 1,260,515 of record JAPUBQ010000008.1, read on the forward strand.
TACTTGACGTGTATAGTTTGTAGTGTTTATAATATTATATGTTGTGTTAATAAATACTTTGTTATTTCAAAGTCAATTGTGTTTGATTCCTCTTATATTGATATAGTTTATTAAGAAGCGAGTGTAAATCGGTGGTAATAACGTTTGCTTTTCAATGACGGCCCCTGGTTCGATCTTGGCCTTACACCAATGACTTGTTTTTCAAGTTATGTGTGGATTTGCACTCGCTTTAAGGTGGAAGAAAATCGTAAGGAAACCGACACATTTAAGGACTGTATGTAATAAAGCGAAAGCAAATCCACACATCACTTGAAAAACAAGTCATAGCTGTAGGGCTGGGATCGAACCAGGGGCCGTCTGATTGGAAAGCAGACGTTTTAACCGAGCCACATTCAATTTTATATAGTGACTACAAAAAGCACTTCAGTCATCAATACCGAGCAGCACCAATCAATACCAGTGAGGAACGCAAGTCGGCGCGGTACAAAAAGGGCAAGGGGTAGGAAGTGGGTAAATACCGCGCACTGCGGGTAAATTACCCGGTACCCGAGGTGAGGGTAATTACGGTGAGAGGGGAACTAAGCTCATATTTTTTTTGAAATTGATTTTGTTAGGATAAGTATGGTAAAGCATGTCCCAAAAATATTTGAATTTCTAGTCCTATTACATGATGTACGACACTCTAATTCAAGTCATTGGAAGGAACTAACCTCCATGACACGGGCGCTCAGTCCAGTTTGAGGGTTAGGGAAAATAAAATATGTACAGCTTTTAATGAATAAAAATATTTTGAATTTTGAATTTTTTGAATTTTAAGGCGATAATGAATATAGTCTAGCGATTTCTAGCGATTTTATATTTCAATCTATAATGTAGCGCCTGTAGCTCGGCTAGCTAAGGTGATCTGATCGAAGCTAAGCAACGATCGATGCGGACGGTATTTGGATGGGTGACCATGCACAACTGTGGTTTTTCAAGTGGCATTTTCATCTGTGCATTACCGTGGGTCGGATGTCACGTGTGGTCAAGCGCTGACCTATTTATTTATTATAAATGAGAGATAAAAAGTATCCAAAAAATCTGATCTAAAAAAAATCTTTTGAACCATTTTTTTTTCATATTGATAAGTGTAATTGATTCCAAAATAAGTATAATTTAGAGTTGTTATTTAGACAGTCTTTAAGCTATTTTTCAATTTTTTTTATCGTTTATGATTTTATATCGAAAAAACTATAAATTCAAAATTTTGTCAATACCTATCATCTCGAATTAAACCGTAAGATTTTTTTGTCTGAAGTCCACAATTTGTGTATTTTTGTAGTCAGTTTGAGTAGAGTCAAACAGAGAAGTGCTGACGTATGACCGAGCTGTTCGACCGCGGAACGTAATGGAGCATTCAATTAAATTATACAGCGTTTCCTATAGAGTATCTTATTATTATTATTATTTTTTAACAATAAATGGGCTTCCGTTTGAGCACAATTCACCTGATTGCAAGCAACATTATGATCTAAGGTGTAGTGCGCTTACCCAGAAAAAAACAGTTCACTCTTGCTTTGAAATCCGCCAGATTGTAACTCTCAGGGAACAGGGAGCTTGGCAAAGAGTTCCACACCTTCGCAGTTCGCACTATAAAGGTGGAGGCAAATCGCTTAATACACGCTTTTGGAACCTCCACGGTATAACGATGCCGCTTTGGTGTTTCCCTGCTCGTCCGGTAGTGGAATGGGGCGGGGGAATTAAATCATGCAATTTAGTCGCACACTCACCGAAATGTAAAATAAAAAAAACTGAAAGGCTGGCCACCAGACGGCGATGCTCAAGACACTGCAATTTTGCCTTGCAAAGAGCATCGCTACCAATGAACCTCTTTGCTCGCCTTTCAATCGTCTCCAACGCCTCTGGCTGGCCAAGCCACCCGAAGGCCTCTGACTTGGCTTAACGGCTACTTGTACCAAAACTAGCAGCCGGGACCTACAATTTGACGTGTCATACGATCCACGGTAGCGCCTAGATGAAAATGCTACTTGAAACGCGACAGTCTTGTGCATGGTCACCCATCCGTCAGACACACCGTTCGCATCGATGATCGCGTCAGACCGTAGCTTAAGGCGGTTAACATGCGTATTATATAACACTTATTTTTCTTACATTATAAACTACACCTTCTTTTAATACACACACATATAAAAATCATAAATAAAAAACTTTGTAAGAAATGAGCTAGTGTCAATTATGCATTGCTTAAACTTTTATAAGACCTTTATTAGATAAAAATTCGCTCGTATCTGTTGTGAAAGTAATCCTTGTGTAACTTAAGCGAATATATGAATATGAAGCTTGCGGAATCGTTATTCACGTATAAAAATAACTATTTTAAATTTAATAGATATGAAAAACAAATGCTTTTGTGTGTAGTATTTAATGGGGTAGATTTTAAATTTAAGAAATTTGTGAGTTTATTTTTTAATCAAAGTAGTATTTTTAAGTATTCAATAATTATGTTTATGTGACTTGCCTTTAATGTATATTATTTATGGCTAATAAAGTTCTGTATTTCTGAAATACAAATGTTGTGTATTTTGCTGATTTCAATTACCACTACGCATTAATATTAGGCAAGTTGTGTAGTTTCATGCGAAAAAGTTACATATTAGGTACCTATTTTAAAGCTTATCTACTTAAGAGTAAATCAGGTATCGTCTTCTAATCGATACTTCAGTCAGTTATATATACGCTCCCCTAAGATTTACACTCAGTAATGCAGGAACCCCGAGTCTTGAGAACGAGGGACTTAGAAAGGTAGCGTACGCACTACATCCGATCTTATGAATCTTTAAACAAATTATATCGTTCGCGTCGTATCCGATTGCTGGCTTTTTTCTTTTAACTTCTCACAGCTAGTCATTTGACCAGTAAGGCGCATAAAAACACGAGTTAGTGACACTTCAGACTAAGGTGGAGTATGTCAAGTCTGGAAAAACCATAGTATATATGTATAATATAACTATTGTGCAAACTATGTACCACTACAGTGCATACTATGAACCAAAACAAAAGGCAAAATATGTATCACTTCTGTGCAAAATATGTACCACTACTGTGCAAAGTATACCACTACTATTCAATCTATATACCACTACTGTTCAAACTATGTACCACTACTATGCAAACTATGTACCACTACTGTGCAAACTATGTACCACTACTATTCAATCTATATACCACTACTGTTCAAACTATGTACCACTACTTTTCAAACTATGTACCATTACTATTCAAACTATGTACCACTACTATTCAAAGTATGTATCACTATTGTGCAAACTATAGTGTGACGACCTCGTTGGCGTCATGGTTAAACATGCCATGCCATGCCGAACTGCCAACCAGAAGGTCCTGGGTTCGATTGTTTGCAGTCAAAGCAAAAACCTATAATATGTTTAGGTATATTTCAAACAATGTTTTTGTTTTTTTTTTGTTTTCGTTCCGTTTACTCTGTAAATCTGTCTCTCTAATTTTTTGTAGTCTTCATACATTCTCTGGCATAGTGCGAAATCAGCAAAGGTCTCAGACTCAAGGAGCCAGGAGTCACGGTTCCCCGCAGCCATCACGGTCTATTTGCCGGGGGTTCACGGGGCTAAGAAAAGAGGGGGGAAAAGGTACGGGGGGGGGGAGTTTGACATGACGTCACGGCCCCCTCGTTGCATTGTTGAGTGTCTGGAAGAATGTCGCACAGATTTCGGATATGTCAGTCGGGCCTGTCAAGTTAGCGGCGCAAGGATATTTTGGGCCATTGGAGTAGCGAGTGTTAGTAGATTATTTATTTTTTTATCAGAAGTATATTTTCCAATTTTCTAATTGTGTGAAGTCACTATACAGTGTTTCCAATATAAAATATGTACAGTACATACTTATACAGCAGCAATTATTAAAAACTAGCTGCATCCCGCGCTGTGATAAAATTCCATCCCAATCGGTTTAACTTTTTTTGTTAACGAGTAAAGGAGTAACATATTAGGTAAACATTTAATTTTATAAATAAACAAATTTTTGCTTTTCTAATATGATTTCTGGGATTAAACAGGGTGATATGATATAAAATCTGAGATATTTTAAGTAGTGTTGTTTATAGTTATGTTTATATAACCTTATGAGTGCAAGAGGCCTATGCGCAAGCGGCAACGTTTGCTTAAAAATGTGTAAAAAATATGTTATTTTAAAAATATGTAATGCAATAAAATAAAGTCTTTTATACTTTTACTTTTACTTATGAGAGCGAACAAGAAAAAGAAAGCAAATTTCAAATGTTTTCTTTAAATAATTATTAATTTAAAAAATCATTAAAGCCAGCTTAGCTAAAATTACAATAGAAAATGATAAATTTATAATAAATAAATACAAAACAAATGTCCTGTCCCAAATTGTTCCCGGAGCAAAGGTGTCCATGAGGCTAGCTGCGTTCCCGCACTGAATAGTAATCACCATCCTCTGCAGTAGGAACCTGTCTGTTTGTTTATTGAATCGTAATATCTCGAATCTGATGGCCCCGAGTCTCCCCACCATCAAGCGATTGCTTACTCTACAGGATGTATTGAATAACGCTTTGTTTATTTTCTCTCTGCCGCTACCGACCGCCCTTACACTAGTCTACTCTAACTGCATCCTGCGGCTTTACCCGCGCCTGATACAGATTTAAAGGAAAAATAAAATGTATTTAATTATAAAAAAAACATGTTAGAACTAGTGACAAAAGGGTTTAACAAAATGTCTTAGTTTCTGGAAGTAAATACGAGTAAGTTATTGAAATCTTTTCTCTTTTATAATCAAATTCAATAAAATTAAAAAACAAATAACATTATTTTGTTTGCTTCCACTGCGTGACTCCTTGTGAATAGATTTGTTTCGCATTATTTTTTATTTATTCATAAATAAATATTCAAAACACGAAAAACTAAATAAAACAATTTAATATAGCCAAAAATAAATAATGTAAACTTTATTACAATCAATTGCTCTTTATGCAGTCAGTGACCTAATTACATAATTATGAAATTTGAAATAAATCGGCTCAGTCACTGAGCTTTGATTTGCATAAAATTCAGCCTAAATAAAAACAAATTTGACATTAATAGTGAAAGAGTATTTTCTAGAGCTCGCTTGACTAACTTTCACCCTCAAGTTGAAAAATCTTTTACGAATGACCCAATGGTGTCTTTCGACCGCCTCCTTGAGAGCCTGATATTCCAAACTAAGCATGCTTTACTTTATGTCAGGGTGTCACTGGTGGCGATTCAGTGGCACACACGACTAAACTAAATTTAAAGAAGCCCCGTCTCTTTTCATATTAGATGGCCAAAAAGAGACAGCACTAGCAGCAAAGTCAAAACAACTAATATCACGTCAAATGTAGAAAATATAGGCGACTTTAGACCGCACTCACTAGCATCACCTCTAAAACTGCCTGCACATTCCATATTTGACGTGATTTTAGTTGTTTTGTCTGTGGTTCAGAACGTGCCGTTTTCGTACTCTTCTGTCAGGTCAAACGCCTAGATGTAAAGTGTATTTTTTTTTATTCTTTAACATACATACTGACAAACTTTCGCCAATGAAATGGTATGGATGTCTATAGATACTAAAAGATAAGTCGGGTTTTAACAAAAGGCTCCTGATTAAAGTTTCATGTCGGGATCTAATTGGTTCATTTTGTGACGTAAAGAAATATACATTTAGTTTGAAAAGATTCTGACACAATGTAAGTTATACAAATTGATGTACACTTCCTTTTGATTGGAGATTCTCGTGAGAAGATAATTGTATAGGTGAATAATTGTATACATAAGGGTAAGTGGTCATTATCACAATATCTTTTTAGGGTGGATTTAGTAAATCTGCGAAAAAAAATTACTTACGGGTTTAATAATGTGGAAAAAAAAACGTTTCTCTAAAAATGTTACTGAGCGTTATTTAACTTTTTCAATATGAAAAAGTGAAAGTGAAAGTGTTTTTTTTTATATCCATAATTATGTTGTAGATTAAAAGTTGATTAACCAAAGTTCTAAGCCCGTCCGAAGTGAATGAGGTGCTTAAATCTATATCAAGGTGGTAATGTTGCCAGCATATTGGACAAGCTGTTTTCTGGAAAAATCATTTCATATGTAGGTAGAATGTAGGACACAACACTTTGAAATTATATTTTTCTTATATTTTATTTTTCCAAAATTTTATCATAACAAACCGGCCATATTGAATTAAAACCGTGCTACATACATGTAAAAAAATGTCATTTGAAAAACTTGTCAAAACATTTGCAAACGTCAATGTCTAAAAGTGGCATGTCACTAGATTTATTTAGCTTTTCAAAAATATTTTTTTTAATATAATATCTAAATAAGATACGTAGTATGTATCTGTCAAAACATTTGCAAACGACAATGTCTGAAAGCGGCATGTCACTAGATTTATTTAGCATTTCAAAAATATATTTTTTTTTAATATAATATCCAAATAGGATACGTAGTATGTATGGTAAAGATATTTTCAGATAGAAGAGCATGTGCAAGCAAACGCATACAAATGCATGTTTACTGTCTGCCGCCTTGATGGATCTGCTTTTTTGCGAGCTTTTACTGTATAGGGGAGCTTTCAGCGCACTGTGGAGGGAAATGAGTTTTAAAGAGTTCCGTAAACAAAGCTGGACTAAGTTTGAAAGTTATTTATTCAATACTTATTCGGTACTGCGATATTGATTACACCAAGATAGATGGATGGAAAATTCTTTATTGGACACAAAAAACCAGAAACCATTTAAAGTAAAAGAAAAACTTAGAAAAAAAGTTCGTCATGATTTGCTGCCTTATCGATCGAAGAAATCATCTAGACAACTTCTAGAAGGAGATTATTTATCAATGGTGTAGAGTTAATGTTTTAGTTTTTAATGTTCTTTACTTTTTATCTTTGAGTGTGTATAATTAAATATATAATAATAAATGATAAAGTGTATTTTAGCAGAACGTAGATATATAGATGAATTCTTTATTTTATTTTCCACGTAATTTACAATAAATAAGGAGGAGGTTATATTCAGCCTAAATGCCTGTATCTAAGATAACATGAATTTCAAGCTGCTTAAGATGTTTTTGAGCTTGACTGATACTAATTAATTAAAATCTTAGAAATATTAAAATGATGTTAGTGGTAACAATATTAAAACAGACATAAACTGACAATGACAGACAAGAAGAACTTTTTTGCATTAATAATTAATGTGTGATTTCAAATTAATTGATCTAATCACTAGGTCAATAACTGTATATAAACACTCAGATTATATTTTAATTTAATACTATATAAATATGACATTAATTTTAATAGTTATAAGACTAATAAATTGATACGAAATTAAAAATGTAATTATTTTTAAAAATATTATTTAAAAAATAATCTAAAATATGACAAAACTAAATTTAAGTTTTTATTAATTATGCATTTTAATTGTAAATTACAGTCAAATAATATAATAATAAAGTAATGAAAGCTATTTCAAGTGCCTGTGTTAATCGCTGTGACTGTTAATTTTTACATAGATTGTAACTTCGACGTACGGTTGGCTACATCGGCTTGTACATAAAAGTACCTATTGTAGTGTATACCAGTCGATTGGTAAACAAGAAGAAGTTAGTTTACTTAGCAGAGAAACTAGTTTAAAACAAAACTAACAAGTTACCAATGCTCGAGGCGGCGAACTGAATTAGCACCATCACTCAGTGCACCTTTAATGATGGTACATTCAAATAGCTGTACCAATATTGATGATGCTCTGACAAACCGACCGTCTCGCCTCCAGGAGCCAATTTGAATGCCACAAATTGCCAAGAGTTGGTAATTAACGTTTACTGTGTCAGCTGCAGTGTAGGGCCAGGGGCATAGCGAGATATAAGTTAGCAAGTTCTATTGGAAACCATCGGGAGGTCGAATGGAACAATCTAGCGATTTTCAAGGCGAGAGTGAACCGCTTCCTTCTAGGTAAGCGCGACCCACCGTAGACCTCAATATAACTTACCATCAGGTGAATTGTGGTCAAGCGCGGACCTATACGGAGTAAAAAAAAACACAGGTAATCTACACTCTGACCTGCGGTAGAGCATGCCTAGTCCGGAATACTAGCGATGGCTGCTAACCTTTTTGAAAGTCAGAATGTCGCTCACTCGTTTGGTAGAAAAACAAGCAGATAGAATCCGTTGAGTAATTTCGCCGCTATAACGTACCAGATAGTTTTTTTTATGTCAGTTTGTTTTTTTTGGAGGCTCCTTGAATGGCTGAAGCTGGATGACATCCAGAAGGCAAAGATGGCAAGATGTCGTGAGGCAAATTATATCTGCCCCCTCTAGCGACCCTCCATGACGATCACGACCGCTCTGACAAGAGTGTCACGAATAAGAAGAAGACTCTTTTTTAATCGCCCCATATTACTATTTGAAAAATAGTTAATTAATAGACACTCAATTACTGTCTTATTATATGTATTAATGATAATTTTTCCGTCCGTCATCTCTACACTTACTCCTTTCTCATATCCTCATTCACACACTCCATCCATGTCAACTTCTGTCGGCTTCTTGTCTTTCTTCCTGGCACTACCAAAGTCTATTCAACACACCACATTTTTAATGAAGTTTAAATTTTGAAATATTGTAATTTTAAATTGACATAGTAACTACAATTATTTTTTAATTTTAATTTGATAATGATTGATTAAGATATGACATATATTTATTATTATTCTTAATTTTAACTTAAATTTTTGTATGTATGCTATGGATGACGATCTGAAATAAATTATTATTACTATATTATTAATCAAAATTGGTTCAGCCGAGCGTGTCACACAAACTTTCGCATTTATGACATTTGTGGAATTTAGATCTGAAGTTTCGTAGCCGCTCCGCCTAGGGAGGTGCAAGTATAATTGACGTGCGGAGACACCCAGATCTGTTATTAGCTAGGCAGTAGTTGCGATGTTTTACCTAACCTGGGTTTGTTTACTGACGCGATGATAGCTGTGGCTTAATCGACGGATTTGTTTTTACTCAGACAAATAGCGCCTGTAGTTCGGCTAGCTAAGGCGATCTGACGCGATTATCGAAGCCAAGCAACGGATGCACAATACTGTCTTTTAAAAATGGAATTTTTAATCGACCCATGGTAGCCATAGGTCTGGTGACACGTTAAATTGTAAATCCCTGCTGTAAGTCTTAGTACAAGCAGTCATTAAGCCCAGCCTGCGGACGGCTTGAAAACTCGAAATCAAAAATCAAAATCAAATCATTTATTAACCTTATGACTACTTTTGTCACGGCATGTCACTTACAAATAACATTTTATTAAGATTATATAATTTAAAGAACTTTATCACAATAAAAACTACATAATAAAAATAAGAATAAAATTAATATGAAAATAATATTTTATGTCGACATCAGAGTTTGGACACTTAGCTCATCCGAAGAAAAAGTACATGAAGACATTGGCCCAGGAGGGCATAATAGCCACTGGAATTAGCGGTTCTCTGGCCCAAGTTGGCTAGGCATGACTAGTCTGAAGTAACTGGCATTCTAGGAATCTGCCAGAATACACGGTTAGGTGCTTGGCAACTGGTTTTTTTAACTTGAGGATGATTACTGTTCAGGCAAGCACTTGAAAATGCTTTATCACCGTGCATGCGTGAAATGTCACTACAAAAAATCCTTACTAAGCGGTTGAGCTTGTCTGGATACGTTTTCAGTAGTTTGCATGAATATATTTTGTTCTACTCGTATCACATTTTCATTTCACTGCAGCAAAATATTATACATATTTTGCTTCAAGGGAAGTATTCGCAAACTACGAATTACTCGCGCCATCTAGTTTTCTTAACCTTAACTTGCTTTAAAACGGTGTTTTTAACGGATCATCCACTCTTAAATAGTTAAATTATTATTTTATTACAAAGATTTAATTATAACTTCTTGACCCTATAATAAGGTCTATTGACACTTTTATCAATCAGCTTAATTTTCTATAGCACTCTCATAAAAACTTTCAACCATAAACAAACTTTAAAATGCAGTAACATTCATCTCCATTCGACCATTTGCATGAATGTTTACATAAAATAGTGTCGTTAAAACGTTTTTAGGCCATAGATGTGTATTTTTATTTTAAGTTTTTGTATGAGCTAAAGATATGTATGATGATGACGAAGAAAGAAGAAAATACTGTCACTCTGTCTTATAATCTTTGCGTAATAAAAACAATAGTATTAATAATTCAAATAGTTTTGGTATTTTTTTTCTAGACTTTCTATTCACCTATTTCATTTTTATTAAAGTGAAACGTGCATGCGATTATGAGATTTATAATTATTTCTTTAAAAAATTAAACCAGTTTTGCCGAAATTTGGTATAAAGAATTAGATACGAGTAGGCTTGTGTTTGTACCAAAGACTTTTTCTACGTATGAGCTTAGTGTTCAAGCTCTGGTGCAAAGAGTTTTTAAGCCACCCGAAGGCCTCTGACTTGGCTTAACGACTGCTTGTACGAGTGTAATCCGACCCACGTTAGTGCCCAGAAAATCACACTTTTTAAAATAAGTTTTGTGCATGGTCACCCATCCAAACACCGTCCGCATCGACCGTCTATTAACTTCTTTGATCGCGGTAGTTAGTCGACTTACAGGTGCTACCAAAGTGTCAGGGGTAAACTGAAATTAAATTAAAGTTAAATGCACTGAGTTACAGTCTTTCTACAACATTTGATAAGTCCATGGCGGAGAGTGGTATAATCCGATACAGGCAATGTTGCTAATCCGTTAATTGATGCAACGATTGGCTGCTACCAACCGGATGGTTTTAATGTGAAATGATATAGGAAAAGATACATACAAAAAAAAAAATATAGTATATGTGTCCCCAATACAATAAACGTGTAATTTATTTTTTACGATTTATGAAATATAGCCATACAGATAGCAGATAAGATTCCGTTTTTCTTCTCTTTATACGTTTTCCATGTTCTTCAATGACTATTATCTAGCAATTTTCAAGGCGAGAGTAAACCGGTTCCTTCAAGGTAAGCGCGCTTCTGTAGATAGACATCAATATCACTTACCATCAGATAAATTTGCTGTCAAGCGGTGACCCATTCAGAGTAGAAAACGCTCTTTTTACCTTTAAGGCACGAAACAAACTTCAGAACTGAAAATGCTTCAAGTTTAAACTACCCTCTATAGTAGTTCCTGTGTAGCACCGAGCACTATGCGGAGTTTCCACTTGCGATTTATTCTCATAAAAATAGAAAATAGTGTAAAAATAGAAAAAGGTTGAAATATTGCACTGACACAGTTACATTGGAATATGTGAACGCGGTAAAATGTTATTTTTTTTAATGTTTTTTATCAAGACGAGTATTCATCTTGATATCATCATCATCACATCACAAACCCGTTTGCATCCACTGCTGGACATAGGCCTCTCCCAAGGCACGCCACGCGACCCTAACCTGAGCATATCGTCTCCATCCACTGCCTTGATCTTAATATATACATAACTAGCTGACCCGGCAAACGTTGTTTTGCCTTAATAAAAAAAAAACTAAATATACAGTAGCCGATTCTCAGACCTACTGAATACGCATATAAAATTTGGAAAAAATCGGTCAAGCCGTTTCGGAGGAGTACGGTAACAAACACTGTGACACGGAAATTTTATATATAAGAAGATAACAATCTATACAGCATAGGATATAGGCGTCTGTATATAGCATCTGTTTTTCAATATGACGGTTCTTGGTTTGATTCCGGCCCTGCGTCCTTGAAACTTGAAATAATTTTATTTGTCTATTCAATTCATATATTATGTAACAATTTTACAAGAATAGTTTCCTTTCATTTAATATACTTACAACGATTTGAAAGTATTGAAATTAGTTTTATGTATTTAAAAAAAATAAATGTTATTGTTGGTATTATTTAAACCCTCTGTATCAGTTAAACTAAAAAGAAACTACAAAATGTCCTGGAAAAAAATATCTCAGCGCAGCGCAAGAGAGAAAGCTGCATTATTTTTACACACAACTAAAATAACGCGAGAAATTTTTAGTAAGTAGAAAATAGAAGACTTTCAAGTGTCAATAACGGTTCATATACTGTAACTAAATACGAGGAAAAATTCAATTGCAGAAAATATTCCTACTTTAGAAAAATAATCCTACCAACATCTTTTACACAAATATCAACCTTATTCTTTCACAGTTTGAGTTCAAATTCATTTCATTACCCATTTCCAAAGATTGGCGACTAGCCACGGTAACCATGGAAACGGCACGGACGGAAAACAGTAATTGATAAACGGCTTTTATGACTTTTATTCCAAAGAGCATAAGGATGATAATTGTCTTAGGAATGCGCAAAAAGAAACTTTGTTGACAAATAACAAACTCCAGTGAAATGGACAATGGCATAAAACTGTTTGCTTCATTCAAGAGGACTTAAGGGCTATTAGAAATGTCTACGAGTCTCATAAGGGGATACTTGGGACATTTCGATTGCTGTCCGCTTTGTAGACCGGTAGCGAAATGTTTACTGTGACATACTTCGAACCTGGTTGAAAAGGTAGGAGATGTTATGAAGAATGGTTTACTGTATTTGTTTAACGGACATAATTCCCAATTTACTTTTAAACACATTTTGATTCATGTATTTATTTATTCATGTTTTACATTAGTTAATTTTAGATTAGATATAGTTTTATGATAATTACTTTAGTCACGTTTTTTAATGAAACTGGTTGAATATAATCCTATTTATTGAAGTATTATTATAAGTATCCCTGTTCATTATAAAAATGGTGCAAATATGCCCATAATACTGGCTGCATTTTCACTGAAGAGCGATGGCTATCCTCTATTACTTTTGAATATTTGAAATCACTAGCTAAAAAGTAGTTTTTCATACGATCATAGCCGGCATAAGGCGGTACCTAGTTAAAAAATCTGTGCGTAAATGATGATCAATCTTCCTTGATGCAAAATTCGTCATTATACGCGTATTCTTTTGCGTAAGTAATTGTGATTAAGTGCAAGTGCATTAAATGTAAAACACATCATTATACGTGGTAGATTTGTGCAAAAAACATACTATGATGAATTGAAATAAAATACACCCAACGTGATTGACAAAACTTTATAGCGCTACATCTATTTTTATCGGTTTATTCCTTTATATCTCACATTCAAATAAATCATTTTTTTTCCATTGACAAGCTACTGAGACAAAAACCCTAGAAACGGCTTTTTTAAACGATGAATAGGATCACATTTGACTGCAGCTTACCTGACGTCAAGCTTTACTGTTATGTAAGATTTAACACGCTTGCCAAGAAGAAACCTATTTACTCTAGATTTGAAGACTCCAAATTTTAAAACTTTCTTCACAAACTTTCAGTCAGCAGAACAATACTCAAGGAAAAACATCGAAAAAACAATTCTCTCACAAAAACTGACAACGGCAGTCATCGCGAAATGTAACCGACATTTTAAAATTTCGAAGCCCACTTTTTTAATTAGCGCTAGAAATCCGAGAAAAGTTGGAAAACTCCGCGATTCAGCGGCAGAAAGATACGGATTTAATTAACCCATTACTTCCCAAGCATCGAAAACGTTAGAATTTTTTGATCAATTCTTTAAATTAGGTTCATAATACATAAAGAAAAAAGAATATGACGAAAAAAAAAATTAAAATATACCCTCATCCCTGTTTCAGCCTGTCCTATAAATATGACAATGGGGACATGTGGTCAGAAATAATACAAGTTAATAATTAATAAGAAAATAAGATTTATTTGCAAATTATGTTCACAAACAGTCTTAAAAATAAAATATATGTGTTTATTTAATATTTTAACTTATAAAACAATCACATTTAAGTGGTTTTTCACATTTAGCACAAAAAGTTAGAGGTTTTTTCATACAACCTTGTCCTTGACAATGCCTCTGTTTGTCCCTCTTCGTTATATAGTGACCAACATTGCATGCTTATACCATGATTGGCTAATTTCTAAATACCCAATCTGCTTTAGAGGTATAATATAGTATTGGCCTTTTGTCATCCGTGTTTTAGACATGAGCCTTGCGAATGCATGGATTACCCCTACAACCAGATGAAGATGAGACCATCCCTCTGCTAGATTTCAGACCAGGGATTTTTTGCTTAGATGAAAAATTTGGAAGGAAAGGGCAGTAAGCCGACACCCGGTTCTTCAGAAGTTCTTTTACTACCTTTTAGGTTTGATTATGTGCTACTCCTCCCATATCTTTATTACAAATACGAATAGGCATTGGCTAATTCACGATTACTTTAGCCTTTGCTATCTTTGAAAACCTATTCGTTTTTACAAAAGGTTCAATCAAAATTAGTCAAAAAAAAAACAACATTGTTGCCATACCATTTTAGGCACAAAATTTCATTGTTTTTATCAATACTATAATCAGAAAAACCTTAGTCTTTCTTTTTCATTGCTTGTTTCGTCATGGTAGGACAGTTTTTAGTAGTATTTTCTCTGCCTGTCCCTTAGCTGTGAACCCTTGAGATTTCCAATACCATGCTGCTGAAAAGTTATCAAAGTAGACTACATTTAGTCTGGGAGCTGTACTCGTACAAACTGCAAGAAACTTCTTTACCTCTGTTGCACCCAAGCCATCGTCACAACTAGCAGAGGTTCGAGCATCTTTGCCTGTGTAAAGCGAAATGTTATAAGAATATCCGCTGATTTTATACAGTGCTTATTGCCCAATGCTTATATCTGAACCTTATTGGTTTTCCTTTTATTCAACTTCAAATTTATTCAACTCCTCATCACTAGATTCTTCAATATCTTGAAGAGACATAGTCAACAAATTCGGACATTTTGAAAGCTTTTTGCACTGAATTCATTATCTATAAATAAAAAAAAAATATATTATATAGCCACTCATATTAACAATCAAAATAAAGATAGGAAAATTGTTAACAATTAGATAAAGAACAAAAATAAAATATTTTACTTACCCTCAAATTTTCAATCTTGTACACAATTAATTCACTTTATTTATTCTATGTCGATAAATAATCACAATCGTTTTGTGTAATTAGATGTCATGTGTTCAGCGTACACTAATCGACTAATGTAAACACAAGCAAGACCGGTAAAAAACAAGCAATTGACCAGTTTGAACCTGTACTTAGCGTGACAGGATCCAACGCGCTATTGCGGCAAATTGTACATACAGGCTCCCGTTGTCATATTTATAGGACGGCTTATTTTGAATGTATATCACAATTCCACAAATGATGTTTTGTTTTTATTTTCATTTGTTTTATATTTGGTAGAGATCTAATAATAAGTTTTATGTACTTTGAAGTAGGTAACATTTTTTTTTTTACGGTATATACAATCGGAATTCAATGCTCTCCTTCAGCCAACAAAAATGACCAATTTTAAAAAATTACAATAAAATTACCATAATATTTTACACAGCGAAAAAAATATATTTTATTAGAAAAATAGTGTGAAAATATGAATTTCACTAGAAATAATCAAAATGTCAGTCCCAATACGTTAAAAAAAATGTTGAAAATGGTGTCCTAAAAATATGACAGTGGGAAGGAATGGGTTAAAGTTAATTGTATGAAAAAAACTCGAGAAAGTATACACTTTTCTTTTCTGAAGATCCGTTGATCGGATGGATAAAAAGTTTTGGGATGCTTGGAATGTTTTTTGACTTCAAATCCTATGTACTCCGGATTCCAACAAAAATGGTTGCTGCTCTGAGCCTTATTATAATAATGACCTAAAGGGCTAGTATTTCGTCGCTAACTAGTGGGTGAACATGTAAACAAAAATCACAGAGAGACTGTTTATTTTTATATGTATTATATAAGTAAGATAAAAACTAAGTGGGTTGGCGCGTCGACCCGAATCGGATCCTGATCTCCTATACTAGGAGACGCCACTGTTCTCGGTCCTGTGCCTTCTCCTGCCACTGCGTGACCTGAAAATTGGGCAGGTCCTCCTCCACTTGGTCTATCCAGTCTATATCTACACTAATATTATAAAGAGGAAAACTTTGTTTGTTTGGTTGTAAAGAATAGGCTCAAAAACTACTGGACCGATTTTAAAAATTCTTTCACCATTCGAAAGCTACATTATCCACGAGTAACAAAGGCTATATTTCATTTTGCAAAAAAAAGGGTTCCGTAAGATATTTGGATTTTTCAGACACAAACTGAAAAAAAAAACAACCAAAGAATAACTTATTGACTCAGGCGTTACTTTGCGGAAATCCATTGTAAATATAGATGACAAAATTAAATATTTAGTGTACTTCCGCTGTGATCACAGCGGAAGTACACTAAATATTTAATTTTGTCATCTATTTACAACCAAAGAAGTTGCTTATTTTGCGTACGCTGCCTAAACTACAAAAAATAGAACCATAAAATGTTGTAATTAATTGTAGGTCTTATAAATATCTACAAAAAAGTCCGCAACATACTATACCTATCTATGTCGAGTGAGGCACAACAACCACATTTTTATTTAAAAATCTTGAATTTTCTTTTGGACTACATTTGTTTAAATGTAGTTTGCGTTTATTTTACTCATGCTATAATTCCTTATCAAAATTAATTATTTCATCAATAAGTACAATTTATGTTGATAATATTTGGTCTCTGAATGATTAAAATTAGACGTTTGGTTTTGAAGTTGTGGTGAAATTAAAATATGACGATCAGTTCACTGCGGGACTGCAGGCAGAAGTGAACACTTTTGCCGGGAGCAAGACTTAGCGCTTTGCGGGCGGTCCTTTAGTTAGTTGTAATAGAGATATTATTATATTTAGTATCGGCTGTGCACCCCTGCGAAGCCGGGGCGGGTCGCTAGTGTGAGATAGATAGATAGAAAATTCTTTATTGGACACAAAAATAAAAAGACGCAATAAAATAGAATTAACTTAAAATTAGTGTGCCACAATTAACGGCCTTATCGCTTAAAGCGATCTTTTCCAGGTAATCTTTGGATGGAAAGGAATTTATAAACAACTAAAGAAGGACGTTTAAAGTAAGGGACGAAGAAGTATGTAAGTTTTTTGTATTACAGGAACTCGTATAAAATTTAAACAATAATTTTAAAAATGAGAGAATTTATTTTTAAGCGTATTATTTGTAAATCGCATTACTTTAAGTTGAGCACTTAGTATTTAACTTACAAATAACGCTATTTATACGTATTAAACTTATAAATGATGCCATGTAAACGTGTTTCACTTATAAATTGCATTATTAATCCTATTTATAAGTTAAATACTCATAAATGGTCTTTATGATTTACGAAAATCCCGTCCCAGCTTCACACGGGCTCAAAAAATATCTGAGTAGCAAAGAGAAACAAAATATAGCCTATGTCACTCGGAATTATTGTAGCTTCGTAACGGTGAAAGAATTCTCCAAATCGGTCCAGTAGTTTCGGACCCTATTTGCGTCAAAGAAACAAACTTTTCCTGTTTATAGTATTGATACAGATATTTTTACAAAGAAAGGCAGTCATTTCCAAACGGAAAACTAAACCAAATCTGTAACTAATAAAAACACAAAAAGCTGGCAGCATTTCCACGCTTAATGGCAACGAATTCTGACCTATACGATTGCGTTTAACAACGTCCCTTTACAGCTATAAAAATAAATCAAACAAGCTAAGTTTTATCACATTTCACATTGTCAAGTGACATGTTTAACTTAAGACTTAATTTCCATTCTGAAACAATCTCTCATTCTGGACAAGAAATAAATCCATCTCATTGTATTTAATTCAAAGAAGGCATCCGCATGTGACATTTCAGTTAATTGAAAATAAAACCTTGTTTAGTTGAAAATTAACATTTACACATAAACAAAATTGATTTATATCGGATAACAAGAAATACTATATTATCAAGATTTTACAAAAATATTATTTCATACAAATTAACAATTTTAACCATCTATAATAAAAAGCGAGTGTGACTTGGTATTAAAATCGTCTGCTTTTTAATCAGACGGCCCCTGGTTCTATTCCGGCTTTACACCAATGACTTGTTTTTCAAGTTATGTATTGATTTGCACTCGCTTTACAGTGAAAGAAAACGTCGAAAACTACACTGCCACATTGTCGCTAAATCGGTTAGGCGCCTTTCTAGGCTGTACTGCGTTAAAAAACTAAAACATGTAAATAGAAGACAAAATTAAATATTTAGTGTACTTCCGCTGTGATCCGAAACCCAAATGAAGATAAGTAAAGGAAAAATTAATTAAGATTAACGTTACCTATCACAATTCGGAAATTACACGTGTTTCGCCTTTCTACAAGGCATCATCAGGAGATGTTGACTCTTCGAACGACGAATCGAAAGTTAATCTTAGTTAATTTTTCCTTTACTTGTCTTAATTTGGGTTTCAGATCACAGCGGAAGTACACTAAATATTTAATTTTATCTTCTATTTACAATGGACTTCCGCAAAGTAACGCCTGAGTCAATAAGTTACTAAAACATGTTTTAACCTCTCCTCCGTTTAATCCTTTCTTTAAATGTTTCACACACATTCGTAAGTGCAAAACGTCTGGTGTTAAATTAAAACGGGCTGTCTGTTTGTTTGTGTCTGTCTGTTGGACGAACACTTCGAGATTTGTTCATATATCAAAAGAAACGTACCGTGCCTTAAGTACTGGGGAGTAGAAAACTGACAAACAGATTGATTTATTATTTTATCCTGCTAATCCAGCGAACTAGAATAAACGGAAGAGTAACTCCATACAATTGCCGCTTAGAATTTGAATCCATCTACGCACACAATTATACTACTATCCAAACGAAACATACACACACACACACAATTTCGCACGCGATTGGTCGCATCAGGGTCACGCCACCGAAACTAGCCGCATGGGTAGCTGTTTTGTCCCACCCACCGCGGTATTTTACGTGTGGACGGCGGAACCATTTTATCAGCCAAGTCACTATTCTATTTATTCTAGTTCGCTGTACAAATCCTACTAATATAATAAATGCGAAAGTTTGTGGGTAAGTGTGTGTGTATGTTTGTAAATTTTTCACGGTTAAACGGCTGAACCGACTTTGATAAAATTTTGGTGTGAGGATAGGTTAGACCTTGGATAAATCTAATCTACCTTCATATTAAATCTCATCAATGTCAGTCAAGTCTTGGGATCGTTATTTAAGTTATTTGCGTATCCCACGGGAACCACAATTGTTTTTGGGACAAAAAGTAACCTTAACACTAGGCTATTCTTTATCCAAGGTCTAACCTATCCTCACACCACATTTCATCGGTATAGCCGTTTAAGCTTGAAGAAGTTACAAATACACACACACACTTACCCACAAACTTTCGCATTTATTTTAGGATTAGTAAAGCGAACTAGAATAGTAACTTGGCTAATAAAATGGTTTCACCGTCCACGCGTAAAATACCGCAGTGGGCGGGGCAAAACAACTACCCGCGCGGCTAGTATCGGTGGCGTGACCTTGATGCGACCAATCGCGTGCGAGCTTTGTGTGTGTGTGTGTTTGCGCTACTTGCAGGTCAACAAAATGCCTAGCTTTAAGATGTGAAAAAAAAACATATTAAAAGTAACTTATTTACAAGGGAATCTCTGTGAAGTAGAGTGAGCGGCATTACCCCGCGATGTGTCACGGCGCGTACTGTCGCGAACATTTGTCACTCGGCCCACTAATTGGAAGCAGAGATGCGCACGCGCCGCCTGCGGTGTCGGGTGTCAGGGAAATCAGACCAATTGATATTTCCGATGTTAAACTGTAAGCAATTATTCGCTGAAATCAAAATGGATTGCGTAAAAGATATAAGACATACAATAAAAATTGCCTAAATGCAAGTCTTGGGCTTGCGCATGAAGGGTTCCGCACCATTTATGTAGAAATACGGCAAAAAAACACTTATCCTACTAATATAATAGATGCGAAAGCTTTTGTGTGTGTGTTTATGTTTGTTACTTCTTCACGCTCAAACGATTGAACAAAATTTGATAAAATTTGATGTGAAAATAGGTTGTTAAAAATCGTATTAATTAAAAAATCTTGGATTAACACATAGACTTTTTATCTCGAAAAAATGTGGTTCCCATAGGATACGCAAATAACTTAAAAATCTATGTTATTCCTTCACGCTCCAACGGTTGAGACGAATTTGATGGGATTTATGAAGATAGGTTAGACCTTGGATAAACACATAGGCCATTTTTTATCCCGGATTAACTTCTTCATTGTCCCGGATTAACGCGGGTAACACCGCAGGCGCAGCTAGTATATTGATAATCGCGTTAAATTTACCACTTGTTTCAAGAGAAAGTGATTCACACAAGATTCCCGCATAACTAGTAGCACATAACTTGCTGGCTGCGAGCAATCAAAACAACTGCGACTCGATAAAACGAAAATAAACAAAAATCGACCGCTTGCACTGTCACATCACTAGCGTGACCGTTAACAACTTGCCCGCTAACTAATGCATTTACTACAACTCTTATTTCTTCAGCAATAAGGGTGAATTTTGATTGATTTATATACCAAGACGTTGGCAATGTAAACAGACAACTTAATGTCAAGCTGTCATTCGTGGATTATGCAAAGTAGCCAACGATAATTTCTTTTTTTTTTCTATTACCATAAATGCTTGGCAGAATGTTTGATGTGATACAAAGCAACGTGGGAAAGGCTAATACGGTCTGTACTTTGTCTTTAGTTTTCCGGGATCAAGATTTTGATAAGCGATATTGAATCCTATGGCTTAAGTAATAAAGGCGTAGATGAAATATGAGAACGAAATGCGGGTGTATTTTTTTTTTGAGGCAGATTATCAAATTTCTGTAATATCGCGTTTCTGAGATGGGCCGTCGTTTGTTTTATATTATTAGAGGGGCTTTTGATTGATTTCTTATGTAAACTGTGTGCTTATTGACGCGAGCGAGTCTGGCTCGTCGGGAGAAAGTTGGACTGTAGTCCGCGACAGCCTGGTTCGAATCCAGTTATTACTACAAACTTTCAAGTCTTGAGTGGATTTTGCACTCGTTTACACTGTGAAGGAAAACACGTTTGGGAATGCATAAACTATGAGTTACACAAAATTCGAAGTCATGTGTGATCCGCCAATCCACACTTGGTCAACCTAAACATAAAACACTTTAAATATAACTTTTTTTAAACAAGGATATTACTATCTAATAAAAAGAAGGGACTAATTACGTAATAATTAACATACAATAAATATAGTGCAGCTTGTTTGATCTTCAACAATCCCTCGGGATTTAGGTAGTTACACAAACAAACTATTAAAATATGATGTGTGAACTAAATTTCTTTTAGTTTATATATAATACTAGGTGACCCGACAATCGTTGTTTTGCCTCTCTAGGGGTATGAAAAATAGATAGTAGCCGATTCTCAGACATACTGAATTGAATACGCATATAAAATTTGGAGAAGTACCTACGGTAACTGACATGTTTTTTTTTATTTAAGATTAGTATACATTATAATATTTTTTTTGTGTAGTTTTAAGTCAAATTTTCTTTTTGTGTACTTTTTTTCTACTTTAGATATCACGACATTCAGTTAGGCTATAGGAAAAACCTGAGCTTGGTGTTTTATGGTCTATATCTCTCTCTCCTTGTCAGAGAAGACCCTGAAACTCAGCAGTAGCAACGTATTGTGGGCTACTTATTAGTACTACGTAGTTTTCGACGATAATATAAATGATTATCCTAATAAATTCTAACTGATTTTCATATCAAGTTCCTAAAAACATTTTAAACACAACAGATTGAAGGCTCACAAACATCTAAAAATAAGTGTCGTAAAGTCCCATTCCACTCTTTTGTTTTGAATGTTTTTAATGCATTCGAAATGCGTCCCTAATGGACGCAACGGGGCAAGGGGGAGATAAATGTCACTGACATAACTTTTATAAGTTATTTATATTGAATGTGCTCTATTTTTGTCTAAAAATGTCCAGATAAAATAGTAAGTAATGTATCTATAAGATAGAAGTTTTATATAGCTCGTAATATTTTTAACTAGTTTCACCCCACGGTGCTACCCGCGTTAATCCGGGACAAAAGAAGTTAATCCGGACTAAAAATTGGGCAATGCGTTAATCCAAGGTTTAAATTATCTTCATAGTAAATATCATCAAAATCGGTCCAGCAGTTGGAGTGTAAATGCGTAACGTAAATTTTGAAGTTATTTACGTATCCCATGGGAACCACAATTGTTTTCGCGATAAAAAGTAGTTTGTGTGTTAATCCAAGGTCTGACTTATCTTCACGCCAAGTTTCATCAAAATCGGTTCTTCGGTTTGAGCGTGAAGAAGTAACAAACACACACACAAACTTTCGCATTTATTATAATATTAGTAGGATATGATGACAGTATATTAACTAACCTATGCTCAAAAATAAAACATCGCATAAAAATATTTGAATTGTATAGTTCAAAGAAATTTTAAAAGGCACGTTTATTTTTCTTCCAAATTGAAAAACAAGTTCTAAAAATAACACAATTAAAAATAGAGAGCACCCCTGCGCCTTCCTCTATCAACATTAATATTGCAAAAGCAGAAAAATCGAAAACAGTTTTATCCAAACAGCGGCCTTGTGTTTATTCCGGTACATCAAACGTTCAGGAAATAATAATGAGCTTTATATGTATGGAAATCTAATATCTAAATAAAAGAAAAATAATACATCACATTTTGTTGTACAGTGTACAGGTAATGAAATAAAGCTAGAAGACGCGCCTTAGGTCGTCTGTATTTATTACGGGAATAAAATGGCGTATTTTGAAAAATCCTTTTAAATCCTGCGTAAATGGTAAGGTTAAGCGTTTTCAATAAAAGAGTTGTTAAAACTCTAAAACACAATTACGTAAAATTCGCTCAATAGTTTTGCTTTTTTAAACTTCAAAATGTTGTTCTGAAAGTAATACAGACATTTTCTTAATTGAATCAATTCATACTTAAAATACTCCCTCTTACATGTAGAATGTACTAGTAGGTCAGTTATTAGTTTATCGTAAATATAAACAAAATAAAGAAACGAATACTGATTAAGTAAAACCTAAATAATATAGCAGCAATCTAATAATGTCTAGAACGTTTTATCACCAGGTTAAATCTATACCAATATTATAATGAGGAATAGTTTGTTTGTTTGTTTGTTTGTCTGTTTGACACAATTAGGCTCCAAAACGACTGGACTTGAAAAATTCTTTCACCGTTAGGAAGCTACATTATCCCTGAGTAACATAGGCTATATATAATTTTGTTTCTTTTTTCAACTTAGAATATACAACCGTATATATTATAGCCCGTGCAAAGTCGGGACGATCTGCTAATTAAAAATAAACAAGTGAAATCTAAAAAGGCACGACAAAAATAAATAAGAAAACGCGCTCAATCGATGGACATTATAAATTTATGTTATTTCGTTTCCGACTGTTATTTTCGAGGGAAACTGCGATCATCCCCCGGGAAAGAGGGCATTACGTAAACTTCTCCCGCGTAAATACTGGAGAAACGAATTCTTTACAAATGCAGGGTTTTGCATCTACGTTGTATAGAATCCATGCCTGCAATGTTTTCAATATATAAATCTAAAGTACTTACCGAGGGAATCTTAAAACAGAACAGCATCGTATTTAAGCAGCAGATTTCTTCTAGATCACATGCTTCATCTTCGGCCACAGCTCCGCTTACCATCAGGTGAGTTGGCGGCCAAGCGTAGATCTATTTAATTTTAAAAAAAAACTGCCGGGGATTTTCTAAACAATATTACACTTTTTAACAACGTGCTTTTATTTTCCTAAGATTTTAACTTTACTGGTAGAATCAGTTTCAGTTCAGTTTTAAAATTCTTTATTAATATATGTAAATATATAACTTAATACAACACTAGTGTGAGTTCTTATCCTAGTGGTACATTATTATGAGGAATTGTTAATTCATTTACACCGTAATGCATTTTGAATTTTAGCCGCTGATAACTTAGATACATAGACACACTATTTGTATTAAAATTTTACGTATAACATAAGATTATTTACATATGCTTTAGTTCGAGCCATATGTTTTGTAACTTTAATTCACTTAGAATAAATTACACTAACGGGTAGATACATAAGATACTGAGCGGCTTGTCTGCTAGCAACAGCGAACTCGCCGCATCATGTGTAGGTCACACACACAGGCGCATGCGGTCGGGTAGCCGGCGCGCGCGCCACTTCCGCCCTCATACTCACGGTAATACGGTCGGAAGCGGCGCGCACGGCCCGCCTTATCTCGCACACACGTCTATGCTAATGACGAAGAATGTTCACCTACGTAGCAGTCTAGGAACAAGTGATGGGGAAGCTTGTATCGATTATAAGTATCGATATACGGTAAGTTCTTTTTGCGTGTTTTGCAAATCGTTTGTATTAGCTTGTTTTTATTATTATGGAGATTAGGGGCAATATAAAATTTTTCGGCAAGTTTATAAATGTATACATCGATTTTAGGAAGACTAATTTGGAGGTGGAGTTTATGTAAGTTGGTACGAAAAGGCGTGCTGTAAGCGAACCTCAGTGCTTTATTTTGAACTATTTGTAGTTTAGTAATATTTGTTCTACAAGTACTGCTCCAAACAGGACACGCATAAGTGAGACAGGGTCGGATTAGGGTGCAATACGTACGAAGTTTGGTTCTACTTGATAGGCATGAACGTCTGTTTAAGATTGGGTAAAGAGCATTAAGAGTTCTCAGACCTTTCAAGTGTACTTTTTTAGTATGTTCAGTCCAATTTAAGTTTTTATCTAGAGTTACGCCTAAGTATTTGACAGTGTTATTCCACGGTATCGAGTGGCCGTCTAGATTAAGGGTTCGTGTAGGTAGTTTACGTTTCCGGGTGAAAATAATTGCCTCTGTTTTCGATGCGTTAATTTTTAATTTCCATTTGTTGAAATAGGCCGCCAACAATTCAATAGAGAGTTGTAGGCGACTGATAATGAGATCAACGTCGGATGAGGAAGTAAGTGATGCTGTGTCATCTGCGAAGCAGGCTAGGCTAGTTCTTGGCTGGACGGGGATGTCATTAAGGAATAACAAGAATAAATAGGGACCCAATATAGACCCTTGTGGCACACCAGCAGGCACTGGTTTGGGTGAAGAAAATACGTCGTTGATATGAACACAGAAACTACGGTCAGAAATATAAGAGTGGATAATTTTGACTAAAGAGAGTGGGAGATCGAGTTTGATAAGCTTATATAAAAGCGCCTGATGCCATACCGTGTCGAATGCCTTCTCAATATCAAGTATGAACATTCCAGTGGATTGTTTGAGGTTGAGGTTGTGCGACACGGCTTCGGCTACTCTGGCTAATTGCTGGACAGTCGAGTGTCCCTGTCTGAAGCCGAACTGCTCATTGATTAGGAGATGACTCGAAACCCGTAGGAGACGGCTATAGATTATCTTCTCAAAAAGTTTACCCAGGCATGGTAATAAGCTGATCGGGCGGTAAGAAGTTGGATCAGCCGAGTTTTTGCCTGGTTTATGAATCGGGATTACTTTAGCTAATTTCCACGGAAGGGGGAAGTATTTTAACGTAAGGGAAGCATTAAATATTTTAGTAATTTGAATAACAGCTTTCTGTGGTAGGTTCTTAATGAGGAGGTTAGTGATATGGTCCGGACCAGGAGATTTGCGAGGTTTCAGGCTTGAGATGACTTTTTTAACTTCAAACGGTCTCACTAGCATATTGTGGTTATCATCTGAGTTAGCATTCAGGGCAGCTAGGGAGTTTACTATTTTAGTTTCTTCGTCACTTTTCCAATCATTAGTAAGTAGCATATTGCCCAAAAACGCATTTGCTAACAAATGACATTGGTTAATAGCGTTAGTGGTCAGCGACCCTTCTTCTGTTTTCAATGCCGGTATAGAAGACTCTCTAGGAGATTTTAAGCTTTTAGCTAGTCGCCAGATATCGTTTCCTGGATTGTCAACCTTTTCCAGTTTTTTATTCCATTCATTGTCTTTTAGTATTGTCAGGGCACTTTTAATTTGTGATTTAGCATAGTTAACTTCACTTATAATGATTTTACGCAAGAAAGGATCTGTTACTTTAGTGCTGTGTCTACGCAAACGGTTTTTATTACGTATCATACGTTTTATTCGTCTAGGAATGGGAGATGAGAACCAAGGTTTAAGAATAGATACCGGAACACTAGCATCTCTGCTGTTTAATATCGTAGTTTGAAGATCTATAACAGCCCTGTCGATTTCTGCGGTATCTTTGTAGGCTTTTGATGATAGTCGTATACTGTCATTAAGAAGTTCGCGATACTTAATCCAATTAGCTTTACCATAGTTGAATTTTTGTATTGGTTTGCAGTGAATGGGGCTATTGAATTTCACTATTACCGGAAAATGGTTTGACGATAGTGCGGGGATTGTAGTAATATCAGTAGGCGGGTAAAAATGTTTGCTTAAAAGTATATCGGGGATATATTGGGTATAATTTGAAGAGTAGTGGACAAGAGTTACTTCTCGGGGGGCATAGATGGTGTAATCACTGGTAAGCATGTGCTCATAAAGTGTTTTACCACGGGAATTACTCGGGCCGGGAGACCATAGCGGATGCTTAGAGTTAAGATCACCAAGCGCGAGTACCTTAGGGCCAGAAGACATTATAGATTCTATATCATTGAGGATAAGATGATGATTTGGAGATTGATATACTGAGTAAATAATAACGTTGGTATGCAGAAGATTGACACTCACGCCAACCGCTTCGATTTGTTCGGTTTTCGGTGGTGAGACAATGTTATGAGCCAGATCTGAACGTACTATAATGGCAACACCTTGGCCTACGCCATCTCTAAGCCTATCTCTACGGTAACAAACAAAACCAGGGATTTTTAGAGATAAGCGTGATGTTAATCTTGTTTCGCAGACTGCTACGACATGAACATTCTTACTCACCACAAGATCCGCAAGTTCCCTCTGTTTATGTTGGAGGCCATCCGCGTTCCAATATATTATTCGTAAGTCCGTACAATTATACATAATGTCCAAGATGTGTCAATATTAATATTACTTTATCCATGAATGAGTTGCACTTGACAAACTCTTGTTTGATGGATTTGATTGTAGATAGAATTTCGAGCATTTCTAGTGTTTCAAGGTCTTGAGGGGTTCCTGTAGCAGTGGCTCCAGCACACGATATTTGTTGAGTTTTTGGCATGGGAGTCGGGACCTTAGTATTATGCGGGGGTTTAGCGAGTACAGCCGAATAAGTTTGAGATCTGTTAGACGCAGTTGGTTGCAGTTGTTTTCTGCTATTTTCTGAGTTTCCATCCTGGGGCCACGATGTAGACATTGTTTTTGCGTGGGGCTGATGAGGGAGTTTCAGTTTTAACGCACTTGAGTTGCTATTCTTGGCAGCAATACGGTCCAAGTATTTCAGACGTTCACTGCATTGTCTAAAGTTGGCAGGGTGATCTTCTTGGCAGTTACAGCAAGTAGCGGGTTCACTCCTGTCCTTTTTCGGGCATTCCCTAGTAGTATGTGACTGTGCGCATTTCACACATCGTGGGGGCCGGTTGCAATTTCGAGACGCATGTCCGAAGCCTTGGCAACGAAAGCATTGAGTGCCAGTCCGCTTGGTTGGTTTGTAGCGTTCGATGATAACCACACAATTACACAGGTACTTAATTTGTTTAAACTTGCTCATGTCTGTTCCATTTGGCAGTTGGACAAGAACTGGAGGGCATTCGGTGGGATACGAGGTCTTAACTTCAGATACTGTAGCTCCTGGAAATCCAAGTTGATCTAGTTCTGTGGAAATTATATCATGGACACATTTTGGCAGCCCTTTGATGATAGATTTAGGGAGTTTCTCGTCTTTTCTAGTAAATGTGTGAAAAGAAACACTTTCCTTAGTTAACCCATCGCGGAGTTCGTCATGTGTCTTGGCAGAGTAAACCTGTACTCTGATTAGTTGTCGCCCTCTGTGCTGTATGTGATAGTCCCTTACGTACTTTTCGATCACCTTTCTGATTCTCTGATGATTCCAGTCTGCGGTGAGTTCTATCACAATGGGAGGAGTGTTGTTAGCAGGTTTGGTCTTACTAGCCTTGATGAACAAGTCCGGTGGCATTTCGTCAACAGGAAGTCCATCGAAGCTATTCCTTAGTGGCGTATTTGTGCTCTTCCTTGAGTTTGCAATGAACTTCTTCGGTTGCTTCGATTTATCCGGAGGTGTTGTCTCATCTCTGGATCTTTTCCCAGTAGATTGGCCGGACTTGACTTCGGAGCTCGGTTGCTTCAAATACTGAGTGATGGTAGGTTGCGACTGCGACATCTTATCGATATCGATATTGGTGCAACTCAGTCATCACTATTTTACTTCGACGGTCGGCGAAAGGTAATGGTGGGAGAAGGCGTGCGGTCGACGCGAGAGCCGCACACGGAATGATACGCATTGGTAGAATACGCATTCGTAAAACTTATCCCTATATCCCTTACTCGAATAAAATAATTCAAGTCTGTAAACCAACGTCATTGACTTTCAAATGTGGCTTCATTAGACAAACATAGCCTATAGAACCAGTTAATATCTACGCATAGCTAGTTAACGGATAGCATAATATGTTACCTTATGCAAATAGTTTTAGCCCCTGAATACATAATGTAGAATCTCGTAGGCTTAATTGTAAATGAGTTACGATTTAACTAGAGTCTACGCATTCTGTTAATTAACTTTAATAATGAAATACACGAATGTACAACGATATTTGTGTTATTTGTTTGTTAAAATTATGTGTAGGAGAATGGTTTAATGGGTGGCCGTGTTTAGCGTAACTGGGTTCGAGTCCTTTTTTTTTGTAGACGAGGAGGAAATCTTCAACAAGATACCTGGCTACGATGGGGCGCAGCCAGGTTATGTGGAATTTGTACCCACTAAAAAACCCCCGGTGACCTGCCTCTGTGCAACGGAGGTCTCCGGGATCTTGGGTTCAAGTCCTAAGGCTCTATGGGGCCAAAATAGCTTATTACTCGTATAAAAAACCCTATTCTGTTTCTTTGTATAAGCTAAGTGGCCAAAGTCTGGTGTCCAGAGTTTTCAAGCCACCCGAGGCCTCTGACTTGGCTTAACGACTGCATGTACTAAGCCGGGACCTAAAATTTAACGTGTGATCCGGCCCACGGTAGCGCCCAGGCGAAAATGCCACTAGAAATACGACAATCTTGTGCGTGGTCACCCATCCAAACACTGTCCGCATCGACCGTTTGTTTAGCTTCGATGATAATTAAAAAAACGCTAACAGCGATTTCTTCCAGGCAACTTTTAAATGATGATGTAATCTCGATACAATAGCGCCTCAATGAAAGTAAATTTGACCCGTTGATGCAGAAACGCGGCCCACAATTCGTTTCCAGATTTACATTTGAAAACCGGATGGCCACCTATAAATTGATATTTATTAATAAGTTCTGCAGAGCAACAAATAAAGCACTGCTGTGGTTTTCCGAGTAATATAACCATCATTCATTCCTCTGGCCACAGATTACGTGGCAGTGGGTTTGCGAAGTGGCAGTGTGAAAGATAAATGGCTGACCGTTCTCATAACTACTGATGAGTAAATCAGTGGAGTATGTAGCGCCTGTAGCGCGGCTAGCTAAGGTGATCTGACGCGATCATCGAAGTTAAGCAACGGTCGATGCGGACGGTGATTGGATGGGTGGCCATGCACAAGACTGTCGTATTTCAAGTGGCATTTTCATCTGCGCGCTACTCTGGGTCGGATGACACGTTAAATTGTAGGTCCCAGCTGTACGCTTTAGGTAATGCAGTCGTTAAGCCAAGTCAGAGGCCTTCGGGCGGCTTGAAAAGTCGACACCAGAGCTTGGCTACTTAGTAAACTAAGACCCCGGACGATACCTTCCAGGAAACAAAAGTATAGTTAATACGTATCTTCAAGGTAAGCATGCCACACCGTAGACTGCAGCGAAGCTTAACATCAGGCTAGCTATAGTCTAACGCAAACCTATCAAGGTTAAAAAAAAAAAACAGAGACTCAGGTAGAGAGTCCAAAGCTTCGCTGTCCTCACAGTAAAGGTTTTATAAAAACTTAATTACTTACAACATAAATACTTAATACTTGTCTCGAAAGATTCGTAATTTAAGCTCCATGTTAACCGCCCTACCAAAATCTCGACTTCCTACAAAATATTTGTGATCCAAACCAAGTTTATGAAACTGAACGTTTCTTCCCGAAAGGATATGTCATTACCTACGTTGGATCGCATCCAATATAGTTCAGGAACTATCGGGCCGCCCCTTCCATGTTATGTTGCGTCGTAAAAATATTAATATCTTCTTCATTATGTGTACTAGTTGTATTTCGTGGCTTCTTCCACTGTATTACATGTATTTTACTACGTGAAAATGAAAACTATTTACTGGCTAACATATTACTATATTATTTTGTCTTATAGCTACCTAACTAGACAAGGCCTGAATCTAAGTAATCCTATAAGCCTATTCTGTAGTTTACAATCTTCTAATATACAAAATTTTCATGTACCAATGTTAGTTACCGTACTCCTCCGAAACGGCTTGACCGATTTATACCAAATTTTATATGCGTATTCAGTAGGTATGAGAAACGGCTATCTAGTTACTATATCCTTCCTATATTTTTTAATTAATAGAAATAATTTATAAGGCAAAACAACATTTGCCGGGTCAGCTAGTTTAATATAAACGTAACCTTCAACAAGACAGAACTTTAAGAGTTCAGACATCCAATTGGTTCATCCATTCCAATATAGTTCTTTTTCGTGGACAACAGACCAACAGACGGACAGAGGGCTTAGTAGTAGGATCTTATTTTTACCTTTGAGATACGGAACCCTCAACATTGAATGAAATGAATGAAATGAATGAAATGAATGAAATGAATGAAATGAATGAAATGAATGAAATGAATGAAATGAATGAAATGAATGAAATGAATGAAATGAATGAAATGAATGAAATGAATGAAATGAATGAAATGAATGAAATGAATGAAATGAATGAAATGAATGAAATGAATGAAATGAATGAAATGAATGAAATGAATGAAATGAATGAAATGAATGAAATGAATGAAATGAATGAAATGAATGAAATGAATGAAATGAATGAAATGAATGAAATGAATGAAATGAATGAAATGAATGAAATGAATGAAATGAATGAAATGAATGAAATGAATGAAATGAATGAAATGAATGAAATGAATGAAATGAATGAAATGAATGAAATGAATGAAATGAATGAAATGAATGAAATGAATGAAATGAATGAAATGAATGAAATGAATGAAATGAATGAAATGAATGAAATGAATGAAATGAATGAAATGAATGAAATGAATGAAATGAATGAAATGAATGAAATGAATGAAATGAATGAAATGAATGAAATGAATGAAATGAATGAAATGAATGAAATGAATGAAATGAATGAAATGAATGAAATGAATGAAATGAATGAAATGAATGAAATGAATGAAATGAATGAAATGAATGAAATGAATGAAATGAATGAAATGAATGAAATGAATGAAATGAATGAAATGAATGAAATGAATGAAATGAATGAAATGAATGAAATGAATGAAATGAATGAAATGAATGAAATGAATGAAATGAATGAAATGAATGAAATGAATGAAATGAATGAAATGAATGAAATGAATGAAATGAATGAAATGAATGAAATGAATGAAATGAATGAAATGAATGAAATGAATGAAATGAATGAAATGAATGAAATGAATGAAATGAATGAAATGAATGAAATGAATGAAATGAATGAAATGAATGAAATGAATGAAATGAATGAAATGAATGAAATGAATGAAATGAATGAAATGAATGAAATGAATGAAATGAATGAAATGAATGAAATGAATGAAATGAATGAAATGAATGAAATGAATGAAATGAATGAAATGAATGAAATGAATGAAATGAATGAAATGAATGAAATGAATGAAATGAATGAAATGAATGAAATGAATGAAATGAATGAAATGAATGAAATGAATGAAATGAATGAAATGAATGAAATGAATGAAATGAATGAAATGAATGAAATGAATGAAATGAATGAAATGAATGAAATGAATGAAATGAATGAAATGAATGAAATGAATGAAATGAATGAAATGAATGAAATGAATGAAATGAATGAAATGAATGAAATGAATGAAATGAATGAAATGAATGAAATGAATGAAATGAATGAAATGAATGAAATGAATGAAATGAATGAAATGAATGAAATGAATGAAATGAATGAAATGAATGAAATGAATGAAATGAATGAAATGAATGAAATGAATGAAATGAATGAAATGAATGAAATGAATGAAATGAATGAAATGAATGAAATGAATGAAATGAATGAAATGAATGAAATGAATGAAATGAATGAAATGAATGAAATGAATGAAATGAATGAAATGAATGAAATGAATGAAATGAATGAAATGAATGAAATGAATGAAATGAATGAAATGAATGAAATGAATGAAATGAATGAAATGAATGAAATGAATGAAATGAATGAAATGAATGAAATGAATGAAATGAATGAAATGAATGAAATGAATGAAATGAATGAAATGAATGAAATGAATGAAATGAATGAAATGAATGAAATGAATGAAATGAATGAAATGAATGAAATGAATGAAATGAATGAAATGAATGAAATGAATGAAATGAATGAAATGAATGAAATGAATGAAATGAATGAACAAATGAATTAATGAAATGAATGAAAGAAATGCAACGAATGCAACGTATGAAATGAACAAATTCAATTATAAACCTTGTATAATATATGCGAGAGTGTGTGTGAGTGCATGTGTGTGTATGTTTATAAAACCATTATACATTTTTTATAATATTATATTTATAGGCGAGCAGCATTATGCTGATGTGCCTATATCACACTGATTTTATTATAATAATATATCACACAATTTTTATTTTTAACAGTCCAGGACAGTTTGGTATAAATTAGAATAACATTAAATTCAATTTAATTCAAAATATTTATAAGATAATATTTCTATTCTACTCTATTCTTTAAATATTGTATAGCCCGTGCATAGCCGGGGATGACAGCTATTTAATAATAAACATCTCAGCGGGGTTTACTCATGTTCCTCCAATTACTAATAAATTGCCTTTAATTGCTTCCGGGACTCTTAATTTGTTTACTGAGCTTAACTCATCTCTATTTTAGAGTAATAAACTTATATAGTTAGTTTGGGAGAAAAGAATTTAAAGAGTTTATAAGAACTAGCTGACCCGGCAAACGTTGTTTTGCCTCACTTAGGGGTATGAAAAATAGATAGTGTAGCTTATATGACACGTTCGTAGATTTACCATAGCAGCGCCATCAGTTTATAAGTAATGGTTTTCGGAATAGTAGAACGCGCGATTAAAACTAACGTGGCTAAGCCAAGGGGCCAAGCTCTGGTGTTGAGAGTTTTCAAGCCGCCCGAAGGCCTCTCACTTGGCTTTACGACTGCTTGTTCTGAGACTAACAGCTGGGACCTACAATTTAACGTGTCATCCGACCCACGGTAGCGTCCAGATAACGCCACTTTAAAAACGACAGATTTGTGCATGGTCATCCATCCAAACACCGTCCACATCGAGCGTTGCTTAACCTTGATGATCGCGTCAGATCACCTTAGCTAGCCGAGCTACAAGCGCTACTTGGATAGTCACTAATAACGTGAAATACTAATAATTGTATAATTGTATATAATAATTGTATACGCTTAGACCATGTTTCGTATTAAATTGTAGTTATAATAGTATAGAGATAATTATTAATGATGTTTGCAAATTGTACCAAAGTGACGTCACAGTTCACAGGTCGCATAGCATTTGAAACGGATCGTATGAACCAATTTTTCATCTCTCGTCCAGAATTTACCTCACACCTACAAGTAAGGCCCTGGCTCCTGATTTTCAAGCGGAAATTAAAACACCTCGCGTGGAAGATCCATGGTCCGCACTTCCTGGACTGAATGGATTTTCATTCAGTAGTTGACTATTTATAGCTTAAACAGATGAGTTTTCGCTGAATTGTTATGCTCACCTTAATGTTCTCGTGGTGTTTATATAACTTTACAGGGTTTAAAATATCATTTAACATCTGCCAATAATATGATCAAACGCAAACGTAAAGAATGTGATAAAGAAATAACTTTGGGATATCCTAAGCATTGCAGTATTGCAGTTCTTAGATGTAAATTGTAAGCAGAAAAATATCAAAAATATTTCCAAAGGGCTTTAAGAACCGTCTAAAGAACCACTCCAAGAATTTTATACTTATTTCGGTACTATAAAAAAAAACTGGTTCAATAAACTTAGTTTTAGTATTTTTTTTTTAATACTATAAAATCAACATTTTGCCTTTATCTTCGCCTTAATCAAAACTAGACGCAAGCATCGTGGCTTTGTAAAGTTTTGCTTTAGTTACTAAAAACCTAAATATTTATTTGACAGATTTTAAATAATAAGGAATCATTTTCTGCCTTTTACTAGTTCTGTAAATTCAGTCTTTTTTATCGTATTGGCTAATGTTGAGTTTCCTAACTACCCTAAACGTATATCTATAGAATCGCAAAACGACTGCCGTACTGTGACAATCAACTTTAAAGCGAAGAGTCTAGACAAGTTGCTATAGCTTCCATATCGAATCGCTATCGAATGGGAGCGACGTAGGTTGTCAACAAGGCATTTCGATAGCTAACGTCACTTTCTTAAAATTTTTAAGCACAGTACAGTTAGACATTTGTAACTCGTACACAAGTAAGCGACACTCTGACATAAGATGGAGTATGCCTAATCTAGAATAAATAGCTCTCAAGGAGACTGCCGGAACATGCTGTTAGGTGCTTGGCGATTATTTAACATGGCGTCGTGTTATGGTTTTATCAACACATTATTTGTCGATATCGAAATGGATTGATTGATACCTAAAGTGAAGGCAACTTACTCGTATGATAAAAATAAATAATAGTTGAAAAAAACTAAATAACACGCTTTTGCACTACGCTTTTTTTTAAATATTTTTTTTTTATTCACACTATTATTAATTTATATTCATTGAAAATTTTAACACTATTTTCTTAATTTAAATTTATTTTCTATTTTTTAGTTCGGTTTTTTATAAAAAGCGTGTTTTTTAGTTTTTTTAAACTATTATTTAATTTTATTTTCTACTTTTTAGTTTGGATTGTTTATAATAGCTTGCTTTTTTAATTTTAAACTATTGCACGATTCAGTATGGGGTTAACCAGCCGTGTGTGGAATGTGTCCTAGTATTAAAAAATAAAATAAAATAAAATAGTGTATTGTCATCGGTCTTCAATAAATCTACAAAGTTTGAACGAAATCTGGCCGTTTAAATTGGGTCAAAATCGCGCCCAAAGTAGTTGGTTACAAACAAACATACAGATGAAGCTAGTAAAAAGCGTGTAATAATAATAAATGCAGTTAATCCTTTATTAACAGTGCTAGTTTTAAGTCATTCAATTCAGATTCATTAAAATATTTGAAACTGACCGGATTTTGGAACTCATCTAACTGACTGACTTGTTTTAAAGCCATTAAAACAATGAATTATCCTCTAACTCGCATTAATCATAGTTAAAATTTAAACGAAATACCGAACTTATCTTCAAAAAACTTACCTACCCTTTTACGTTCGACTCCCAAACTCATATATTTCCGGAATCATCAAAGCGTTATAAATTCATAAATCACTCGCAGAGTTGCTAATAGAAAAGTTAGAAAGCTTTTGAACGCACCTGACGCCATTTTGAAATTAAATCGCAACTCACACGTTGCTGAGTTATATGTTTGGCGAGGAAGATATTTCTATCGCGAAAGAGATATTTTAATAGAGATTAATCGCTTTCAAAAGACATTTGAAGAATAGAACCTTTTTAAAGGTTCAGTTTACGTTTTATTTTTAATCGTTGTTTTATTTTTGCGGACCTTCTTTGGATGGCTAAAAAGGAAGGCTAGACTATATTATTGATTATGTCATTAATTCTAAAAAGACATCTGAGCAATACATGACTTCTATAATTAAAAAGTATATATATTGCTAATACCGATAGGTAAAGAGTATAAAATTGTAACCCTAAATACGATTCACACTCAGACTACAGGAATAATGGTGTAGTCTGAGGATTCATAGTTGTCAGTTCATGAAATTGATTTATGTATTTCTAATTGCATTTTCTGTTTTTCTCTGCAAACGTTATAAAATATACTTTCTAATTTTGTATGGGAGCAAAATGTACATATTTTGTAAAATCCTGCGGCTACAGTTTTTTCAGTTTTATTATCTTTCAAGCCATATGCGTTATAAATCTATGTTTCAAGCAAATTTGTTCAGCCGTTTGAGCATGAAGAAGTAACAAAGAAACACACACGAACACATGTAATTGTAAAAAAATATCCGTATTTCTTCCAAAAACTAGCAGATATACCGCGCAAACACGTACTAAGACATAAATACAATTTGCAAGTACCAAGGTGTAGATTAGAAATGCAGAGCTCGGGCCCACATTCTATGGCTATTAAAATATTTAACAAATTACCAGACGCATAAAGCGTATCGATAATATTAAAACTTTCCTGACAAACTTAAAAAACTTACTCATAACAAAAAGTTATTATAAAATAGAAGACTTTTTAAATGACAGAATATTAAAAAATCTAATGAATTAACAGGGTTGCTCATCTCCAGTAAATAATTGCAATGCCTTATGGGTAATTATGTAACTGTAATGTGACATAATATTGCAATAAATTGTTTGACTTTGACTTTGACATGTGTTTGTGTTTGTATGTCTGTTTGTTTCCTAGTCACGTGAATGGTGCCTCGTCAAGAATCGATCAGGTGTAACAAACGATAGGAAGCCCGCCAGACGAGGTATTCGCAGATACACAGATAATGTCAGTAAGTGATGGCAACGTGTCAAACGTGCGGCCGCAACAGACGAGCGACTGAATACGCAGCGTTTTATTTAATGAGGCAGTGAAACGAGCAAAGTGACTTGGCTTTTGTAAATATTATTTTCAGAATGACTTTCTTTGTTTGTGGCATTTTATTTTGAATTTTTATTTAAGGAATTGACATTAAAATTATATTTTTGAAAAGCAATTAAGTTTTTTTAACGCCAATTTAGGCTACTCATCTTACGATAAATAATTAATTTTAATTTGTTCAATTCAATTTTGAAGTGTTGAACACTGAATAGGTACATTTATTGAGAAAATAATAAATAATCCGACTAATATTAAACGTAAATGCAAAAGTTTGAATGTGAGTAAGTGTTTTTGTTTGTTACTTCTTCACGCTCAAACGGCTGAACTGATTTT
The DNA here is from genome assembly GCA_035578125.1 of Mellilla xanthometata. NCBI lineage: Eukaryota > Metazoa > Arthropoda > Insecta > Lepidoptera > Geometridae > Mellilla > Mellilla xanthometata. The sequence continues at coordinate 1,298,114 of JAPUBQ010000008.1, forward strand.
GATAAAATTTGGTGTGAAAGTGGGTAAGATCTTGGATTAGCACATAGGCTACTTTTAATCTCGGGTAAACGCGGGTAACACCGCGGGTCTCAGCTAGTATGTCATAATTTTGTCATGATGTCATTAAAGACGACCTCGTTGGTGTAATGGTTACCATGTCGGACTCCCAACCAGAGAGTGCCGGGTACGTAGTATGAGTTGTATTTTTTTTTTATTGATGAATAGGCTTACGTTCGACCGCAGCTAGCCTCATGTTAAGCTTAACTGTGGTCTAAGATGTAACACGCTTGCCTAGAATTGTATTGGCAACCATAATACAAACTGTAAATGTTTTAGCATGGTGTAAAATAAAATAACGTACCGATAAGCAAAAGGTATGGGACTCTTTGGTCACGTTTTTACCTATAAACTCACGTGGCCCTTTGGCCTCGTATTTACCTAACTAGGTACAGAACCCTTAAAAGTATCTCGTGTGTTACGCTCCAAGCGAGCTGCATTAAAAGTCGCTCGTCGCCTCACCACTTGCTCCACAGAATGTTGATCGTTTCCGACTATCCCTATTGACTTTTATATCGATGAGCTAAATGTGACATATCCGTTACACGTTCGAGGTGTTTATAAATAGCGAAGGTTTGACAAAGTTTATGTCTAAATAACTTATTGACTCAGGCGATACTTTGCGCAAACCCATTGTAAATAGAAGACAAAATTAAATATAATTGAAATTTATTTATGTATAATACACCAATTTTTTTTTAAATATTTTAATGCGTTCTTTGCTTATCTTAATTTGGGGTTTCACAGTGGAAGTACACTAAATATTAAAACACCGACACCCCTTTGAACTTCAGTCCATCCTGCTCTACCGCACGGAAACATTATGACGACCTCGTTAGCGTAAAGGTTACCATGCCGGTCTGCTAATCAGAAGGTTCCGGGTTCGATTCCCGGCCCGGTCAACATCTTTGTTCTTAACTAAATTTGTTGGCTGTGGGTCTGGGTGTTAAATATGTATTGATATATAATATGTATGTATGTATATGTAGTATATCAGTTGTGTTAGCGACCATAATACGAGCTAGAAATGGTTCAGTATGGGGCTAACCAGCCGTGTGTGAATGTATCCTAATATTTATTTATTTATATTTATTTATTATAGCTGTGTCTTTTGCTAGCACCACGTCCCGCGACCGCAGAGGCGAACAGTGCTAATATGAGACATTGTTTACATCGGCCATCAAGCGGGATATTATCATTGCCTACGTGCCTCGCCATGGCAACAATAATACCTAACCCCAGTGTGAGCTGTCACATACCACTCACCATTAGCAAACCGATCGTCACTCGCAACACCCTCGTCTGGTTCTAATAACCATGACACGTGGCTAGTTAGTATAACCATAGAGAAATAAATATAAAGACGCTTAAACTCTTGTTGAAAATCGTACTACGTGTATCGTTCGATACGCGTAGCGCCATCTATTAGCATTTTTTTTAAACGACTTCACTCGGATCGCGCTATCACTATGCGATTGCATGTTGTATGCGGAATTTAGCGGCAGCTAGGTTTCACGCTCGATTTGCAGCGCCATCTAGGTTTCATCGTTAATTATGGCAAACTTACGTGCCACGCTTTATTGTATGGGAATCAGCAATAAAATTGTCTATAGTATTCTGATGCCTGGTATAACTTATGAACTTTAGTAACTTTAGGTAGTTTAGTTTTGTAACAACTAGTCTATTATAATACTATTTTACACCATTTTATGTGGCCAATTAAATATTTTATTTATTCATATTTATAATAAGTAAGTTAATTATAGGTATAGATAAAATGTTTTATTAATTTCAATAAATTTTAAAAATGTTTTTAGCAGGCAAAAGAAGAGTATTGTCTTTCATGTGTATCTATTTATACAGGGGGTTTTGTAACTAACGCAAAACTTTTAAAGGGTAGCGTAAGTATGTCCAGCCAAAAAAACTTTGTTCGGCAACTTATGGAAATTGGCAAAAAGAAAGACAGCTGGCCCATTCAAAAAGTAGGTCGACACGTGACGTAATGTATGAGAATGTATAACTTTTTTGTGAATTTCCGATAGTCGTAGAACAAAAGTTGTTTCCCATGCCGCCCTTAAATAGTTTTGGTTTACTGGTATCCCTGTGTATGTTCGTCATAAACATGGAAACACAAAAGTAAATACCCTAATACTTTTATGTTAAAAAATCATTGTTGCTCGGAAATCCTTCAAAAAAACAAGAATAACATTTTTTTTAATGATGGTGGCCATTTTGGATTTAATATAAAATGTTTGTATATTACTGGTTTAACCCTAAACTTTAATTTGATAGAGATCAAATATATGGGTAGAGACCCATATTGAGAGAGAGTGGTGAAAAAATATGTAATCTACCGTTTTCTGGCGGTGGCCATGTACGACAAATTTTCATCAAAATATGGCTAAGAAAACCTTTCAAACAAAAATAAATGAACCGAAGTTGGTTCAATGCGAGAGCTACGATGCCGCAGATGGACAAACACACGTACGAAAGCGACAAAACTGTAACACCCCATCGATTTTTGTCGGGGCCTAAAAATCACAAATATCCGCAAATATCGAATCTAAAAAATGTAACTTAACTTTGATTACCTAATATTATTGTATGATTTTATTTTTGGACATGATTTTTAATGTAAAGTATTGACAATGTAAATGTATTAGGAAAAATCTATGGATATAATTCCGAAATAAATATTATATTATTATTGTCGAAAAGGAAATACCTTACTAAAAATAAATAAATAAATATTAAAATTTATTTTTATCATTGCCTAAGCAAGAGTAACCTAACGAACCGATTTTGAGATATTTTTGTTTTAATTCAAAACAATATCAGGTTAATTATTCTACTGAAATCAAGACTAATAATAAATAACAATGAAATCCTTGATTTGTTTTTCATGTAAGTGCTGTAGGTTTTCGTTCGACTTTAACAATCTTATCTATATATAAATCTCGTGTCACAATGTTTGTCCTCAATGGACTCCTAAACCACTTAACCGATTATAATAAAATTCGCACATCATGTGCAGTTCGATCCAACTTGAGAGATAGTATAGTTTAAATCTCAAATTATAGTCGCAATTTTAATTTATTGCTAATTATTGTCTGTTATTATTTGACTGTCACAATTATTTGTTAACTCCAAATGATTCTAACAGATGTCGATACCTTTCGACTGGGTTGAGTAAGTAATCAATAGATGGCGCTGTACCCCTAAGTGAGGCAAAACAACGTTTGCAGGGTCAGCTAGTATTCAATAAAATATAGAAACATCCTGTACTTACCGAACAGAGAGTATGCTGTGGACGCCTGTCAGTTGCAAAGCCGCGCCATTTTTATTTCGCTCCGGTGGCTGATTGTACCCCATTGTTGCTGACATACTACACTTTACAGATTCTTCTATGAGAATATTAAAAATGCGGATTTCAATGTTATTTGTTGAGATGGAATAACAAATTTGAATAGTACAAATAAAGTGATGAATAACAATTTCAAACAAAACATTGATTCAGTTAAAATTATTTATTTCAGACTTTTATCGATCACCATTCCATTTATCGATATTATTATTATTTATTGGTCATAATTATGTAGGCCATATATTCAGTTATTTTTATCCTCTTTTTTGTATTACTCCATGTTATTTATGATGATTTTCTTTTCGTACATTGACTTCCTGGAAGAAATCGCTTTTAGTGATAAGGTCGCCATATCCAGCATTAGGTAAGTATTTTGTTTTTATGTTATTGTACTGTCCTTTACCTGTGTTGCTAAAAAGATTTAATCAATCTATCTAATATTTTACTATCCTAATAACAAAAGTTCGTGCGTAAATTAATTAAAATTTAATTCTTCTTCGTATGAGCAAAGTGGCCAAGCTCTGGTGTCGAGAGTTTTCAAGCCGCCCGAAGGCCTCTTACTTGGCCGACTGCTTGTACTAAGACTTACAGCCGGGGCCTACAATTTAACTTATCATACAAACCACGGTAGCGCCCAAATAAAAATTTTACACTTTTAGAATGACAATCTTGTGCATGGTCACCCATCCAAAGAGTAATCGCATTAGCCTCGATGGCGGCAAGTCACTTCTACTAATATTTTAGTAGCCTATTTACAAAATTTTGGCGTACACTTAGGTATAAATATAATTGTAAACATATTCTGGAAAGCACAAATAAACGCTACTTGAAAGAGATAGCATATAAAAGACAAGAAAATAGACAAAGCCCAGAGAGGAAGCACAGAACATTCTCCTGAGACCATAATAAAATAAAAATAATGCTCCAAATAATAAAACTGTCGTCTGATATTTTCCCTTTGAAATACGAAAGTATTGTATTACTAAACAAGTGAGGGAAGCCTGTTTATACGTTTAGTCTTAAAACGTTTACCACTATTTCTAAACTTGAAAAGTTGTAATTTAGGCTCTATTTTGTACAAGTTAAGGTTCATATTGATGGTTTTTTATAAGTTTGTGATATGAGTGTTTTTATTAGGTTTTTCCTTTGTAGGGTAGGTCGGGGCGCGTTGCCATGGTAACGGCACGGATGTCACTGATGGATGTGTATTCCTGTTTTTCCTAACTGCTTGTTTTAGATATAAATCGTGCGTTCCACTGAATGGTTTGGATTTTTTTTTATACTTCTCTGTTTTCTCATTTCTTAAAAACTCTTTATTTTCTGTTTAAACATACTAGTACTAAGATTTGTTATTTTCTCTGGCAACTTGTTGTACATTAATATTTTTGTATAATATCCCTGTACTTTATTTAGCTAGTCTATTTGCTGATAGAACTTTATCTATCTTCCTACATAAACAATATAGAATAGCATTTTTTTATTTACGGATAACTAATTACTACAAATTCAAAACAACTTAATGAAAATCTAATCTAATATTAATTAAATTAAAGAAAGGTATCTCATCTCTTTGTGTCATATTTATGTCAAAGATCTTCTTCTTCGTATGAGCTAAGTGGCCAAGCTCCAGTGTCCAGAATTTTCAAGTCAGCCGGAAGCCACTGACTTGGCTTGACGACTGCTTGTACTAAGAACCGGGACCTATAATTTTACGTGTCATCCATACCACGGTAGCGCTCATCTGAAAGACTCCACCTGAAAGGCTCCACTTTTAAAAAGACAGTCTTGTGCACACAATACTAGTTACCGTACTCCTTAGAAACAGCTTGACCGATTTTTACCAAATTTTATATGCGTATTCAGTAGGTCTGAGAATCGGCTACTATCTATTTTTCATAGACCTAAGTGATGCAAACCACGTTTGCCGGATCAGCTAGTATAGATTTATATGTTTAGCTATTGTCCATTCACGTTGTCAGATTAATTTTGTTCTACAGATAACGAAGGCCTATCGCTGTTCGCGCGTGAAATTGGGAAGGAAATCGTTAAGAACTCGGGACGGGAAAAATCCCTACTTTTCCTTTGAACCGAACAGAAAATAGAGCAATTAAGTACTGCGTCAAGGAACGCATAATCATAATAAACTTTTTCCTTTTTATCTTTTTTCTTAGACATTTTATTCTTCTTCTTCTAAGACAACGACTTTTTTTTTCTTATTTCTCTTTCTATCCGCAATCGGCGACACAATGAGCAGAACTGTTGTAGAGTGGTCGGGTTTTTAAGGCTTGTGGTCCTGTGACCTCACATTCCTGCTATTTTCTTGACAGGTCGGCTATTTTGGCTCTCTTTAGCCGCCTGCGTGTGCCTTCGTTGTTTTTAAGCAGCAAGTGGGTTCACATGTCTCTCGAGCCTGGCCTGGTATCTATTACTCTGCTTTGTGACTTCCTCTTTTATAGTAGGCATTTCTAGAAACATGTATTTCCGAGGTTTTCGCATACCAAGGTGCATTAGCTATGTTTCGGAAAACATTGTTTTGGAACCTTTGAAGTACCTCTATGTTGGAGTGGCTTGCAGTTCACACTGGTTTGAGTAGTGACAAAGACTTCTAAACAGAAAATAAGAAGAACTTACTGAATGTTTTTCGCTTTACTTCGAATAACAATAATTTATCCATTCATGTTAACTTCTTCATGAGAAGTAACAAACATACACACTTTCACACAAACTTTCGCATTTATAATATAAGTAGGATTTAATTAGTTCCTTATTTATATGTATAAAATTTGTTTTATCAAACAGCTGAACCGATTTTGATGAAATTTTGTGTGAAGATAGGTTAGACCTTTGATTGAAATATACTATATACTACTTTTTACTTTTTATCTTGTGAAAAATTGTGGTTCCCGTGGGATACGCAAAAAACTTCAAGATCTATGTTACTCTCTCACGCTCCAAAAGACCAAAAGATGGACCTATTTTGATGAGATTTACTATGAAGATAGGTTAGACCTTGCATTAACACATAAGCTACATTTTAATTCAGATTAACTTAGTTTTATCCTGGATTAAATTAATTTTTTTTGTTTTAGATTAACGCTGGTAACACCGCGGGGCGCAGCCAGTAAATCATAAGAGCGAGTGTGGCTCGTCGGGAGAACGTTGGACTACAGTCCATGACACTCCGGATCGATTCCAGCCATGCACCAGTGACTTGTATTTCAAGTTTGTGAGGAATTTTCTCTCGCTCATATGGTGAAAGAAACACATATGAGTTTATTCTTACATGTCAAATAACCACAAAATCTGAGGATATGAGTCATCCGCCAACCCTAACTTATACATTTGTCTCCTTGTGATAGAAGGCCCTGAACCCAACAGTAGGGAGTAAATAAAATAAACTGAAAATTTTATACAGCAGTTATACCTTTATTTCATACAAAACATAGATTTATTTTTAATTAAAAATGGAGACTATGTGAAAAAACTACATTAATTTCTAGTTAAAAATAACTAAATTTATTAGTCACAATCTTTGAAAAAAAGTAAAGTATTTTCTTCTTTATTTTCTCTTCTTTCTATCAAAATCGTTAAAAAACAATCTAAATTATATAATAAACCAGTTTACAACGTTCCAATCAGTTGATAAGCAAAATTTAATGACGAATTTGCTTTTTTAGTAGATCTTAATATTAAATTCTCAAAGTTCAATAACCACAAGCAAACTAGTTTTATATGAGTTTATTGGCTTTTAAATTAATCACATCAATATGCCAATTTTATGCTTATCTCTAGACGAAGATTAAGTTAACCTTATTAAGGTGCTATGTGAGCAAAATAGCATATTTTAAAAAATCTTATAAAATCCTGTGTGACAGGGCTACGGTTATTTTAGCTCTATTGTCTTTAATGCAGTATTAAGAAACGTTACAGTTACGTTTTGTAACTGTAGTTCCAAAATACGTCAAATACTCTGGATAGCTTTATTTTTCGAGAAAATATGCGTTTTTAATTTTAAAATGTTACACTTCTGAATAAGTACTATCATAAATCTTATCATAATCTAATTATAAATCATACTTTTTTTCTATAGATAATGATAATTTGTAAAATCATTGGAATTTATCATTACAATATTGTTAATTGTTGATTTTAAATGAATTTAATTCGTGAAACTTCCACTGCGGCAGGTACTTCGCTCAAAATTGTATATATAACGCGGCTGAACTCGCCTTAAAGATTATTATTGGTGTTGTTTCTGCCAGTCCACGTTATTAGGGCACAATGGGTCTTTCCACAACCAGTAGTCCAATTGGCCATACTGGGAACAGCTTCCTATCTTGTTCCTGAAATTAAAGATACCAAATTAAATTGAAATCTACAAAACGATTATAAGACCTGTCGTATTGTATGGCTCTATGAGTTGGACGACGCTAGTGGTGCATGAGGGAAGATTGCTTACGACAAAGATGCGAATGTTGAGATGGAAGTGTGGAGTGACAAGAATGAACAAGAGATGCGAAATGCAAGAATGGACAAGGTAATAAATGAGTATATTCGAGGAAGTTTGAAAGTGGCACCTGTGTCAGAGAAAGTGAAGAGCGGACGGTTAGCGTGGTATGGGCATGTCATGCGTACAAAGATGCATTTGACTAGGAGAAGTATGAGTTTGATTGTAACAGCTAACGAAAGTAGAGGACGGCCTAAGAAGTCGTGGATGAATTGTGTGCAAGCGAATATGCATGAGAAGGGAGTGAATGTGGAGATGACGGCTAACAGAGTGATGTGGAAGCAAAAACAAGCTGTGCCGACCCTATCTATTGGAAAAGGCAAATATAAAGAAGAAGAGGTTTTTGAAAACTGAGTAATTGTTTTACCTAACACCATTGATAACTATTAATGGTGTTAGGTGACCTGTAACTACAGGTCATTATCTATGTAAGTTCTGTCTGGACACTTCGGGAGCAGCAATAAGGTATCAAAGGCCCTACTGCGGCTCTCGACAGGACTTATTAGTTTGGTATTACTTAGAATATGTTCAATAAGGCTTCGTTATTTAAGGGGCAATAATATCGTACATTTAAGAGTTGAAAAAAACCTTGAATATTAAAAATACTTACCCAGGGCCTTCCCTCAGGAATGGTTCAGGTTGAATGTCTTTGACACCATCACCGACGGTACACAGGAAACGCGCCATATTCATCTTTCTAATCTCCAAAAGTTGAGCTGCAAACATTAAATTAAATATTTCTAAAAGTCCAAGGTAAGCGGTCACTTTGTTGAGCGTGGGAGTGAAGCGAAGTATTACTGCTTTACAGATGCTAAAGCTAGATTGGATTAGCTTTAGTTAGATGCCATTCAATTTCTACTAAAATTTACGTTCTACCTTTAGGTTTATAAGAAACATTAACTTAGAAAAAAAATCTTTAGATAGCTTTCATCAATAACTTGTTAAAACCCCTAAAAGGTGCAACAACTATCACAAGTCACGTATTTTAGCCAATGGAAACTGTCTTCACTCTCATTGACAATAACCTCTGCTATCAATGGTAATAGATAAAACAATGTAGCGACGCGACGTAGTCTACTATCTTATTTATTCCGTCTGTATGTCAGGCTGTTTGTCATGACAGTTGCTTTTGGCTAAAAAATAGGACGGGGTGTATCACAACAAGTGTTCAGGTTGGTTGCATACTCACGGAAGTTAAAAGCGTTAGGCCTGTCCGGTCTCTCGTACCAATGTCGATCCATCACCACGTTTCTCAGCATCTGGTCTGCCACGAGGCAGAAGAAGGTAGAAGGTGCGTAGGCGCCGTGCATGTGCTTCTCCACCCAGATACCAGCCATCAGGTCTATGTCTTCTACATGCATGTAGTTTTCCTTGAGAATTTCTATTCTCTGTAAATGTTTTAACATTGTTAAACGTTGGTTCTATTTTTAGCCTAAAACTTCGAGGTATTAAAAACTTGTTTTGTGTTTGTATATTTCTGTCTGTGGCATCGAATCGTGTTTGTGTATTTCTGTCTGTGGCATCGAAGCTTTGAAACGGATGAACCGATTTAAATTCAGTTTTTCTATTTGAAAAGTGTGTTAATCGGAAGTGCTATTAACTATGTTTGAAAATCGGTCAAGGATGGTCGTTGCTACAAAATGGCAGATATAAATATTTTTCGTTACAACTTAATATGGGTATCAAATGAAAAAGGAGTTGAAGAGAAGAAATACTAAAATATACTATTCCAATCCAAGATGGCCGGCTTCATAATTATTTCAACAGGGGACGTTGCATTTCCATTTTTTGTCAAACATATAACATTTATTGTTAAATATACAACAAATCTGGTACATGAACCACTAATTAGAACGAGTATACCAACCTCCGGATCGACAAAACCTGCAAGGTCCTCAAAGCTCCTGATAGGGGTACCGAAGCAGAACTCCCTGTACTTGATGTAAGGTTGGAAGCCAAAGTAACGAGCCTTCGATACATCGTTGGTACTGATATCCAAGGCTTTCTGGTGAGGACCCATCCCAATTTCAGCAACCTGGGAATGATTAGAGTAATTATAATTGTTTAACCAACTGTGGTTGAATTGTCTTGTGTAGGTACAAAACTGTATATATGATACTTTCAATAGCTTTCCTTTTATCAAACATACAATAAAATCAGTAAATAAAAAGGGTCAAGAGCAAGTTGGACTCGCGCATAGGGTCCCGTACGATTGTTGTATGGGAGCTCCCCTAATTTTTTTTTTTAATTTAATACATAATTAAATCTACACATACATACCAAATATCGTTGTAAAGATCGAGTAAAAAACTACTAATAATTACGAGGGATTGAAAGTTCGTGGCCTCAGCAAGAAAACGATATAAAACATATGCAAAAGTAATTTAATTTTTCCATATAATGTTCACCTAATTCTATGCACTTCTTCACTTTTAGGTACGGAACCCTAAAAACAGTCATACTCATCGTTAACCTCATATCATCGTTAAACTTATTTAAGCCCTGTTGAATAAAACAAACAATTAATGTTCATCAACTTACATCAGGATCTATGATATAATCCTCAGCACCAGCCGCTTGCCTAAAGGATCCTTGCGTCAAGTAAACGATGTTGTCATCCACATCGAAAAAGCCTGTTCTCAGTGTCAGGTTCACTATCGGGACTTCCTTGAGGTAGTACCCTTTCGGATCGTACATCCTATAAAGAACACGTATATTAGAAATGGGTGAAATAGTCATATGGTGGCATTTCATATCGCTTTTCGTACTTGCTATACGTAAGTTGAAGCGTTTGGCAAAAATATTAACAAATATGTGAACCAATAAATGCAGGCAAAGACGGCCATCCTCACAAACAAACACACGGACATTCTATATTTGCATTTGAAATGGAATTATCAAATAAACCGCCCACTCATCGAAATTGTTACCTAAATACGAATATCCATATGGATTGCCACCATAATAAAATAAGGTACTTCTGCTAAGGAAGAACAGGTCTACTACAACATGCCAGTACCAAAAACAAACAATTTTCCGATTTGAAGCGCAGACGTTCAATAATTATATTTCATTAATATACTCACTTCCATCGGCCTTCCTGCATGGTATGAAGCCACCTCAGCACGTAAGGATATTCCAGGGAAACTTGTGGGATGACATTGGGGTCGTATAAATCACGAAAGCCTAGAGACGGCGTAATGACTCCAAATTTGTGGAGATTCTCGTAACCTGTGGGAAAATAAAATACCTATAATCCATGTATCTAAACAAACAATTTCCTCTAATAAGAGATGCGATGTTATATCAATATTGCGTCTTTAACTCAGTACCTAATCTTTGGCAATGATGGTAACTTTAATGAAACTGCCAATTAGAACTCTTAAAACTTTTCATTTTGTTATATTTACCTTGTTATCAAAATATTTTTCTACATCACTAGAAAATTTAAATAACTCGTAGTTATAGAACGCTATAAAAGAGGGAATAATATATTGAATAGACGGAATATTAAACCGCCTTGAAAACATTACAAATTCCTTAAAAGCTAACAAAAGGGAAGATAAAAGCGAAGAAAAGTAGCCTTTGTTTCCAATTAAGGAATTACAGACCAAAAAGAAACAGAATATGAAAAATAAACCATACAAACAAGTCAAGGATATGGCTAACAATGGAGAACAATGGCAATTACTCCACCAACATGAGCGCAGCTTTTAAATAAGGAGAACAAACAGAAGACTTACCCAGAAGCAACGGCATAACTTCGTAGTAATACAACTGCAAAGCAATAGCAATGTTGATGTCCCGAGCGGTTTGAAACAGTTTCTCGTCATCCCAGCAAGGGTTGACGCGGGCGAGGTTGGAAGCGATCTCGTTGTGCATCCTCCAGAACCAGATAACCATGATGTTAATGCCAGCCAAGCCATTAACGCCATCATCAGCTGTAATATTCATCACACTATTATAATATTATATCACACTGCAATAGCAGAATAATGGAAATAGTGTCAGACCTGAATTAGTGGAGATGAAAAAGAGAATGTTTTTTACTTCATCTCCTGATGATGCCTTGTGGTTAGGCGAAACACGAAAACTTTCCGAATTGTGATAGGTAACGTTAATCTTAATTAATCATAGTTAATTTATCTTAGTCAATTAATCTTAGTTAATTTTTCCTTTACTTGTCTTAATTTGGATTTCGGATCACAGCGGAAGTACACTAAATATTTAATTTTGTCTTCTATTTACAATGGATTTCCGCAAAGTAACGCCTGAGTCAATAAACTACATATTTCTTGCAATGATTTGTGATATGACATTGATAAAATTTTATACCTTGATAATTGCAATCCTAAATACTATCACAATGATATAATTGCTTTTAATACAAAACAAAGTGTGACAGACATACATACATAAGAAAAAATTCAATGTTCTAAAGGAGCAACTTATTTGCAAGTATATGTACATTTTCTATCGTTCTCAGGACTAATTATCCTATTCAGTATCTTGTCTTTGTTATGACGTCAATAACTTGAAACAATAGCTAGCTTATGTGATGTGAAAATCTTATGAAAAATAAAGGTACTAACGAAGATCATGGCATCTTGTTTCCTGAGGCTTGACGTTGAGGAAACAGAAGTTGAATGGCGTCTTAACGCTCGGAGGCCAAATTTTTCCATTACTGACTTCGTACTTCAGTAGACCGCCTTCTAATTTTCTTACTTTTAACTTGGCAAGTTTTTCTGAGGACCCGTAAACTGGTGACAGGTCCATCAATGGTGTGGTGGATGTTATCTGCACACAGAAAACGTACGATGATAATCATAAGGATGATAATGATGGTGATTTAGATACAATTTCTACGAAAGAAATATGATAAAAAAACGATATTTAACTTCTTTAGAAACTTAAATTATTACCGAATTAATTCAATTAAGGTTCATTTAAACTTGAATGTCACTGAAGTAACCAAAACTAAATTGTTTTTATCATCAAATTTCTTTAAAACTTGTTATACCGTGTAAATTCTATACAACGACACTGAAGGGACTGTGCATTTATGGCGTTATAGAGACTAGTCGTTAAATAAAAAGAATGTGTCATTGTATGGAATACAAGCTAAGCTAAAGCAACTAAAGCCAATTGATTTCGACGCTTTAGAGAGTTTGTCGTTAAATCGAGTGACGTTACATGAAGTTTACACTGTAAATCGTCAGTAAAATTTAGATATTTGGATACGAGTAGATGATTGATGATATTTAGTCTATATTAAGAACTATACTTTCGATAAGTATTTTAGTCCAAAAGTCCAAATAAACGCTTTTTTTTATCCTTGATAGGTTAGCGTTTGACTACAGCTAGCCTGATGTTAAGCTGCACTGCAGTCTACGGTGTGGCACGCTTACCTAGAAGATACCTATTAACTCTACTTTTGAAGGCCCCCGGATGATACCTCTCAGGAAACAGAGACTCAGGTAGTGAGTTCCAAAGCTTCGCAGTCCTAACAATAAAGGTACGACGCAAAGCGTTTTGTACGAAATTTTGGAACTTCAACTCTGTATCGGTGTCTTTTCACTGTCTCTCTGCTCGTTCTGTAGTAGAACGGTGATGGTGGAATCAAATTATGATATAATAAGGCTAAAATAATAATGATTTAAAATTGTAAATAAATATTTACGTACCCTATCTGGAACAGTATCATTCCTGACGCAGCCGACCGACTGGAAGGACTCAGGCCGGGTCATGTTGAGACACCTGATGTCGGAGAAGCGATGCACAGGGTCGTCATCAGGGATCTTGTTGGGCACACAGTCCCGGTCAGACTTGCCTTTCTCGGCGCAACAGTACGGCTTCCAGTGGATGTATTTGACTGTGGTGAAGACATTATGTTAGATGTTGAAGAGACGATTGATGCAGCAGAGTAGAAGAAGAAGTGAAAAAAATTAAAACTATTTGTTGATCTCCTTTATTGGGATAAAGGGTTGAATTGAATTTGAAAGGTCGAGTAGTATTTATATAAATATGGATATATTTCTAATTTGCTTTTAAAACCTATGTTAAAGGTTAGTCACATCACAGAGATGACGCCTTAAGAAGAGCCAAAAAAGTTGGGTTTCCTTTATTTGTTTGTATTAGTAAGTATAAGTAATATAGTTTGATAGTGTGTATTATATAGTATGTAGTATATTCGTACATATTTATTATTCTTTAAGAACAAGAAAACACCCTTTCTTGTTTTATTATAACTCTTTTTTCTGTGGTTGCCTGGAAGTGATCGCTTTAGCGATATCGCCGCCATTTTCGGTACTAGTTTTAAGTTTCTTATGTAAACAATTTACTGTAATAAGTGTGAGAAAATAAAGAATTAATTTATCTATCTATCTCACCATTGTTATTTTAGTGTTTTTGACTAGATTCGAGAATTTTCTTATTATGATAAAATGTACAATGCCTTTTCAAATACGAACACACTAAAGCGTCTATATATTACTTAGGTTATAAGATATAATTCAATTTGTCTTTTCTTCCCTCCTTTTTAGTCAAAAAGCCAGTATCCAGATAAATTACCGATAACGAATTTTTAAAACTATTAATAGAAGTCCCTCAGTGCTAGTTAATGACATTAACCAAACAGGTTTGGCATATCGAGCCCGCGCCTCAAGTGACGATCTGCGCGCTCATTAAATTAAGCTTAACTATTACTTAATTTATTTTTCTTTATGTTACAAACCTGGGAGAATCATTTTCCTTGTTTAAATTTATTTTAATTTTTAAGGTGAATTTATATGTTAAATATTTTTGGAAACAATGTAAATAAATAAATAATAAATATATCAGTCAAATCCGTTCGGTTTTCGTTGAGCCCTTGGGGTCGGGAGACCATACTATTATCAAAACTTATCGGAGCACCTGATCGAAGCGAAGCGTGACCATAAAGCTTTGCTATTCCCGTCTCAACGTTTCAGCATTGCCATTCAACGAAACAATGCTGCCAGCTTGTTGGACACTCTGCCTTCTGGTAGTTCGGTTGTGGATGGAGTACTGCTCGCACCTTTGACGACCTCGTTGGCGTAAAGGTAATGCCGGTCTGCTAATCAGAAGGTTCCGGGTTCGATTCCCGGCCCGGTCAACATCTTTGTGCATAACTAAATTTATTGGCCGTGGGTCTGGGTGTTAAATATGTATTTATTTAATATATAAATGTATTTATATAATATATAAAATTATAATATGTTTGTATGTATATGTAGTATATCAGTTGTGTTAGCAACCATAATACGAGCTAGAAATGGTTTAGTATGGGGCTAACTAGCCGTGTGTGAATGTGTCCTAATATTTATTTACCTTTGGGATGGATCGGCTAAATACCAGCTTGAGGCGTTGGAGGCAATAGAGCGGCGAGTGAATAGGCTAATTGGCAATAATGCTCTTTGCACGGCAAAGCTGCAGAGCCTTGAGCATCGCCGCTTGGTGGCTAGCCTTTCTGTTCTTCTACAGGTTACATATCGGAGAGTATGCAACGGAATTGCATGAAATGATCCCCCCCACCCCTTTTCACCATGGGACAAGTAGGGAAATACCAAGGCGGCATCGTTATACTGTGGAGGTGCTTAAGTTGCGTACTAAGCGATTTGCGTCCACCTTCATTGTACGTACCACCAAGGTGTGGAATTCTTTGCCAAATTCCCTGTTCCCCGATAACTATAATCTAGCGGTTTTCAAGGCAAGAGTGAACCGGTTTCTTCTGGGCAAGCGCGCTCCACCTTAGATTGCATTATCGCTTACCATCAGGTGAATTGCGATCAAACGCAAGCCCATCATGAGTAAAAAAAACGTTGGCTAGATCTGATGAAATAGTTTTGGTTCTTTATCTCATCGAATTTGCTCGCTCTTTGTAGTAATACGTTGGTTATATTGTAAATAACATGTATAAAAAATGACTATATCAGCCTGTTTTGGGTTTACATTTTTTTGTGAGGATATATTATACCTGTTTAAGAGTACTTAAAGAGAATGTTCGTTGTCTGTAATAATCTGTATCGTAGACACATTCACACAGAATTGTCTGAATGCCAAGGTCAGATTTAATATTGTTATGGTATTTTTGTAAGGTACATACTCATAGTTCATAGTTCATAGTTAGTTATTTATAACATAAGTTACACGTCACGTCACTCTTACAAACACTTTATCATTATATCGATAACTGTTAGGTCTCTAGTATCCAACACTAAATAAAAAAATAATGTTTTGATTCAGGTCATGCTTGAAAGACTAAAGCGATTAAGATTTTGATACTTAAATTTACTTCCGATCCGTATTCCTAACCCCAGAAAATTCTAACGAACCAATTTAGTAGTTCTTCTTTTGTTTGAATAGACCTTGATATTCGAACTTGCAGATTAGAATAAAATTAGGAAGTAGATTTGTATCTCATATTTTTAGAATAGTTGTTGTTTATAAGCGTGTCTTTAATTGCCTTAATTGCAGATGTTTGTACTTATACGTTCACATTTTTTAATTAGGAAATTGTGTCTAATTACTTCCTTTACCCAAAAATATATATTATGTACCTACTTTTATACATAAACAAAACATTATCTAGTTCAATATAATAAACAATACTACGACTAATGATACAATGACTACATGAATGAATGCAACGCTAGATAAGAATGTATTGTTTGCATGATAAGAGGCCTATGCTCAGAAATAAGAGATTGATGATGTGGACCTGTAGCTCAGCTACCTAAGATGATCTGACGTGATCATTGAATCACAATGGTTGATAGAGATAGTTTGCGGATGGGTGATAATGTACCAGACTGTCTTTTGAAGAGTGGCAATTTCATTTCATTCATTCTACCTTTAGTCGTATAACACTATCTACAATTCTACGGGTAATTCTCTAAGGGATCTACAATTTAACGTGTTATGGCTGCTAGTCTTAGAAATAGCAGTCGTTAAGCCAAGCCAGAGGGCAGAGTTTGGTCGCTTTGGTTATACAAAGAAGAAGAAGGATGATGATGTGATTAACCTGGCAAAGTGTTACATTGCAGGCAGGAATGGCATGTAAGAAAATAGGTCTTTTCACAGCAGTTGACTGTGACACGCCAATGAACTTGAGCTTACGGTGAAGGAAAACATCGTGAGGATACATGAAAACATGGTGGTAGAACATTTTCCTGGTTAAGAACCACCCTCAAGCAGAGAAACTGACGCAAAACACCTAACAGTGGTTTATGTCAGCCACCTTGAAAGTCAGTTATTCTCATATACTTCCTTGGATCAGAATCTCGGCTTGTGTGTACAAAAAAACGTTTAAAAAAAGTAAAGCAGATGTGGTTAACCTTTGAAAGCTTACCAGTATCGTAAATAGAAGACAAAATTAAATATTTAGTGTTATTCCGCTGTGATCCGAAATCCAAATGCTGACTCTCGACTTGTCGTTCGAAGAGTCAGCATCTCCTGATGATGCCTTGTGGTTAGGCGAAACACGTGTAGAGTTAAGAATTTCCGAATTGTGATAGGTACCGTTAATCTTAATTAATCTTAGTTAATTGATCTTAGTTAATTAATCTTAGTTAATTAAGCTTGGTTAATTGATCTTAGTTGATTTTTCCTTTACTCGTCTTCTATTTACAATGGATTTCCGCAAAGTAACGCCTGAGTCAATAAGTTATTTACCAGTATCGTGTTGCGAGACAATGTCCCCCGACATGAAGACTATATAGTTGAGAGCCAGGTGTGTGAACCTCAGGCTTGGCACGCGCCCTTCGGAGAGCAGCCGGGTTCGAAGCAGCCGGGCCAGGGGGAGAGGATGACCAGACTTGGACTTCCGAGGCTCGAACCCTGGGGGTGAGAAGATGGGTGGAATAGCTTGCTTGATTTGAGTACCTATTTAATTCTAGTGGACTTGAAATATTGATATTCAAAGAAAAACAATCTGTGCTCTTGAGATTTTTAGGACCTGACACTGAAACGTACGTATGTATGTATGTACGTGTGTTTATCTTGTATCAAGCGTTCTAATTCGTAAGCGTTGTCTTCAGAACAGTGTGGATAGTTATTGGGTTATTTAGTTATGTTTACAAAAATATCTAATTCAACAAAAAAGAGGATCAGATTACTATAAGTATTTGTAATGTTAAGCATAATTTCTAATAGTTTTTAATTTACTGTGACTATTATTTATTGTATGAATTTATTTTTTGACATGATATTTGATGTATTGAAAAATCAATGGATAAATTCTAAAATATGTATAAGTCTATTGAATTGAATTTTAATAGAAATATAGAATAATATAGAGTTATATTCTTTATCCCAGTACAACGAAAGGAAAATTGCAGAACGACACAAGCCATACACAAAATAGTGAAATCACTTACCCTTATCGTAGACAGAAGGCAGGACCTTGTAGAAGGGTGTATGCCCCCCACCCCTGGTTGGATGCTGGAGGTTGTTGCAGGTGCCATCGATGCGTCTGCCTTCGTTAGGGTCGCAGGGCTCAAGCTCGGTGACGCACCAACTGTAAGGAAAACCGTCACTTCAAATCTGGTTCACGAATCTTTACTATCTCTTTGGTTTAGCAACTATGATAGACAATGTTTAAATATATTTTAATGATTTGCTTCATTTTGATAAGTCACGAGCTTTTTCATACTTCGTTTTTTTTTCAATTTTATTAACGAGATTTCAATATTAATTTCCTGTGTTTATGTTCTAATGTGATTAATTAATATTGAAATTTGAATTTGAAATGAAAATTATCTTATTAATTTAATAATGAATAATGTATGGATGAACTTGACGAGAACATTTTGTATCCTTTTATTAAACCTCTAAATTGTAATAGTTAGGATACGTTATGACAAATAAATGATATTCTATTCTATTCTTGTTTGTTATGCAACCTGTTGGTCAAATGCCGAGCTACTGAACAAATAAAAATAGTACAGAACCATTCGCGCGGCTCCAACTTACACTTGGTCGGTAATGCTATCAATACCAAATAAAATGTATACGAGTATATACTACTTACAAAGTCAGGTTGGCTTTATCACGTCTCTTCAGCTCGTCTTTAGAGATGGGTGTCCCGGAATAGGCATCGTAGTATAACGCACCAAAACTACCACAAACTATCGATAAAAATAATAGCAAAAGCTTCATATTACTTTTAACAGATAGTTTCTAAATATAAGAGTTCGATAAAAAATAAAATAACTGCGTTGTTAATTTAGTTAACGTGGGAAAAAAACAAACAATGGTTTAGATTTTAGTTATGTGAAATAATTTGTCTATTATGCTAAAAATTCTATGCAAATATGATAACTATACTATTTAAATTAAAGACGTGTTCCCAGTACGGGGACTTGAAATAAAATGGTTCAGTTAAGTAGCAAGCAATGAAAATGAAACTATATATAACAAAGAACAGGATTTTTTTTAGTTTTGAAAAATTGGCCAAGCTTGATTCGGGTTCGCGCTTGAAGGGTTCCGTACCATTAACTTAAAAAACTTGCAAAGAAACGCGTTTGTTGTATGGGAGCTTCCCTTAAAAACTATTTTGATAATTTCATACTTAATTTAATATTCTTCGAATTTTTAAAGTGTCTACAAAAGTTAAAAAGATTGAGAAAAAAAATACGTTCATTATAATGGTAGTCCTCTTTAAATATCGGTATCATTATTTATTTAAAATTATACATCTATATTCTCTGAATGTTTTTACCTTTATTAATATATAGCACATTGGGAAAAAACACGTTTATTATATATATATTTTTTAATATTTGTTATTTTAACATCACGGGAAGTACATAACTTGTGAAAATTTCAACTTTCTAGCTATCACGGTTTCTAATATACAGCCTGGAGAAAGACAGAAGTGGAAGCTTAGTAATAGGGAATTAGTAATACGGAACTCTAAAACGATATTCGCATACTCATAAAAACTACCATTTTATTGAGTTCGAAAGAAGTTAAACCAGTCTTCAATTCTGGTTCCTGATGATGGGAAAAAATAAATTACATATTTATAAGGGAAAGATAACGTTATTTTTATCCACATCTTAATATAATTTGGTAACTGATATTTGTTTGGTACAAGACCATGAAAAGTATTTTTAGCTGTACTAAAAATAAATATATACAACGTCGCTTTGCATCAGGCAAGCTGTTGTCAAACGCAAACCTACTCGTACCTTAAAAAATTAATACCAAATAATATTGATTTATAGCACCTACTACTTTAAAACTTACTTTACTTTCGCTGTATCTGACAATAATATTACACAAGCTTTCAGTAAATAGCTTTTTTAACAATAATTTACATACCAAATATAAAATAATAATATATTTATTTCCAAAGCTTAACATGTACTCTAGTTATTAATGTAAGCATAAGCAGCCCACTATACGTTCCCACTGGTGAGACTCGGGGTCTTCCTCTCGCGAGGAGAGAGATATAGGCCAAAATCCACCACGCTTGCCAAGTGCGAGTTGGCGGATGACACACGTCTTAGGATATTGTGGTCCTCAAACATGCCGGTTTCCTCACGATGTTTTCCTTTACCGTAAAGCGAGTGCAAATCCACACATAACTTTAAAAACAAGTCATTGGTGTAGGGCTGGGATCGAACTAGGGGCCGTTTGATGTAAAAACAAACGTTATTACCACCGAGCCACACTCGCAATTTCAAGTTATGAATGTAATCCAACTTATAGTAACATGTACCCTGTAACCAGGTGAAGTTAGGGTGTAGCTATATAATACACTTTTTCGTGTTGTTATGAATACCTTTTTTTACTCTGAATGAGTCAGCACTTGACCACAATTCACCCAATGGTAAGTGATATTGAGGCCGACAGTGGAACGCGCTTAACTAGAAGGACCTGTACACTCTCGCTTTGAAGACTGGTAGGTTATAGTTATGAACAGGGAATTCAGCAAGGAATTCCAAAGTGGAATGTTGGAAGTAATCAGTGAACACTGCCTTAAGAAGTGTGACGTAGAATAGAAAATAATAGAAAAGAATATTTTTATTCATCATAAATCACAAATGAACATTATAACGTATAACAAGAATATGTCGGCTGCCGGTCTGGGTATTAAATAAGTATCGATATAAAGAATTTTTGTATGCTTAAGTAGTATATCAGGTGTGTTAGAACCCATAATACAAACTAGAAATTATTTAGTGTGGAGCTGTGTGAAATGTATAATAATAGTTATTTCTATTTTATTTATTACTAGTTGACCCGGCAAACGTTGTTTTGCCTCACTTAGGGGTACAGCGCCATCTATTGATTACTTACTCAACCCAGTCGAAAGGTATCGACATCTGTTAGAATCATTTGGAGTTAACAGATAATTGTGACTGTCAAATAATAACAGACAATAATTAGCAATAAATTAAAATTGCGACTTTAATTTGAGATTTAAACTATCCTATCTCTCAAGTTGGATCGAACTGCAGATGGTGTGCGAATTTTATTATAATCGGTTAAGTGGTTTAGGAGTCCATTGAGGACAAACATAGTGACACGAGATTTATATATATTAAGATTTGTTTCAATTCAAGAGCTACGCTGACACACGCAGAGGCGTCAAAGTTATAGTACCCCGTCCATTTTAGGGTTGGTTGCAATAAAACCCCAAATCTTCCAAAATCTGTAGATAATCCCAAGTTATTACACGTCAAGTTTGCCTCCCGGATTCGTCCGGATGAGACCAAATATTAAAGTTTATTCAACGTGTTGGCAACCTAAATATTGCTGTAGATATGAATGGCAACTGATAAAAGCTTATAGCTCTATATTTGCCTACTTTTGACATGTTATATTTTTTTTACCAACTACGACCTTTGCTTAGTGTTTGAAGTAATGAATAATGTAGATAATACAGCATATGGTAGCATATTTTTGACGACCTTGTTAGCGTAATGATAACCATGTCGGACTGCCCACCAGAAGGTCCCGGATTCTTTTCCCGGCACGCCCAACATCTTTGTGATGAACTAAATTTGTTGGCTATAGATTTTAAGTATGTACGTATATGAAGTATATTCGTTGTGTTAGCAACCATATTACAAACTATATTAAATGGTTTAGTATAGGGCTAACCAGCCGTGTGTGAAATCTCTCGGCTCGAGTAACTATGGTGATGTAACGTGATGATAGAGGTTAAGCTACAATCAATGCGGATAGTTTTTGCATGGCATTTTCATCTGGGCGCTACCGTGGTTCGAATGGCATTATATTGTAGTTCCATGCTGTTAATCTTAGTAGAAGCAGTCGTTAAGCCAAGTCAGGGGTTTTAGGTGGCTCAAAAACGCTTGGCACTTAGCTCATACAATGAAGAAGAAGAAATAGACATAACTACTAGAATATTATAATAAAATACTGATAAAGTCAAGGAGAAACGTCTTCTTCTATATTTTCCTCTTACCACCTTGTGGGGTTGGCACAGCCCGTTTTTTTCTTCCACACTCTTCTATCAGCTGTCATATCTACATTCACTATTTTCTCTTTCATATCCTCTTTCACATAATTCATCCACGTCTTCTAAGGTCGATCTCTACTTCCACTACCTACCTTGTACCATCCATATTCATACTTCTCCTAGTCACATGCCTTTCCTCTCTTCGCATGACATGCCCATACCAAGATAACCTTCCGTTTCTTACTTTCTTTACCATATCAAAATAACCTTCCATAGTCATAGGTGCTACTTTCAAATTTCCTCTAATATACTCATTTCTTACCTTGTCCATTCTTTTGAAGCGTATGAGACACAAAGTAAACAGCAATACTTCATTGAATCCCAAAATACATGTCACTAGACAAGTCATTAACAAGGAAAGAATAACATCCGCTTCGGGGAAAGGAACCGAGGATCGCGGACTCTTGAAACGAATTTGCAGGCCATTAGGAAGTCCAGTCGACCGTGGAGACAGACAGACCAGAATACGGGGCTGTAACGATGCGTTAAGCGGTGCAATTGAAAATGCAGTTTGGAACTGCGGACGTAACATGGCTTCGGTTTTGATAACTTTATCCTGCGCTAAAAAGCAACAGTAGTGTCTAAAAACTCGTTGTTTTCGCTCAAGACTCTTTTTAATACCTGATTTAAAAACGAGTTGTTAGAAGTTTTATAAGTCTGAGATTGTGTATCTTAGCTACTGACAGATGAACCGATTTTGATTAAGTTTTTTTGTTTGAAAGGTGTGTTAGACCGGAGTATTTTTAGTTAAGTTTGATGAAAATTGGCCCAAAATGGCCGCTTTAGAAAATGGCGGATGACATATTTTTTATAACTCCCTCAATATGGGTATCAGATGGAATTACTTGCATAATAGAGCACTTAAGTTATGATACATTTCAATACGAGTATATCACAATAAAAGAAATTGTCACTAATTTTAATTTTTTAACTACTTGCTTATGATGCTTTATTATAACGACTTATTACCAAATTATACTGAAATCATTTTAAATGGTTAAAATATGTAGGTTCCTGCTGTGAGTGTTACTATAAGCAGTTGTTAAGTCTCTTAAGAGGCTCTCGGACGGTTCGAAGGTGGTCATTAATTTAATTCGTATAAAAAAGAAGGCGATAAGTATAAAAAGGCAATTTCACATATTTCAAAATGATTACCGAGTGAAAAAGTTTAAATATCAACTGGTCATTTTTTCTCTATCAATACCTACACTTTCAAACTTATCGCCGTGATTCAGAAACTAGTGCTAACGTACAGCGCCATCTATTGACACCGTTTAGTACTAAAACAATACGGGGGATAAAACAGTATGTGTGCTTGTTGTGATGTTGTGTATTATACTCGCGAAAGTTATGCGTTATTTAAGAATAATATTGTTCAGAACAATATACTATTATTATTATATCAAATTATAACAAGGTTCTGACAGACAGTTTTTTTTTTTTTTTTTTGTTATAATGTTTTTAAATGACTTATGAATTGACCTGTAAAATATTATTTTTACCAATAAATATGATTATGATTATGATTATGACAATTATATTATGATTAAAAAAAAAACAGTTAAGCCTGAACAATAGGGCAAAAAGAGTGTTTTCCATTTTATTTTTTAATTCCCTTCGTTCTTAAAGTATAAAAGTAAATCAGACAAACCTTTAGTAAACAACTTCAAACGAGCTCTCAAGCTTTCTAATGAAGTCATTTGGCTAAATACAGTACTTACGGAGTTCATTTCGCAGACCATTGCTAGTTTATTGGGCGTGCAAGGGAAACCACTGCAGCAATGGTGTGTGAAATTTCGAGTGCATTGACTCTTAAATATTTGTGAATAAGATTTTTTCCCTTGGTACTATATAATTAGCTATATAATTATATCTTCCTAACCAGACCTATCAGAGGGTCCCGGGTTCAATTCCCAGCTCGGCTAACATCTTTGTGATAATCTAAATTTGTTGGCTGTCGGTTTGAGCTAAGGTACTTATTTATAAACGTATACATATCTAGTAAGTCAGTTCTTTTAAAAACTACAAAACAAACTAGAATGGTTTAGTATGGGGCGAACCAGCCGTGTGTGAAAAAAAAAAGAAGAGAGATAGAGATAGAGATAGAAATAAAGATAGAGATGAATTTCAATATTTTTTTTCAAATGTTTCAAAAGTCACTAGTGACCTCATTGCCCAGGTCGCATAGCATTTAAACTGAATATATATCAAACATTGGGCTGATAATAATGATGATGCAATCTGCAATTTCCTTACTACAAAACAACAAAAGGGTAAAAATAAATAGCGCAAATAGCACATAGGGTGCTTTTTTTTAATCATCAGAATCTTTTCAAGTCTCCCAGTGAGATATTAAAAGTAAAACAAAACGTTTTGTTTACGCCCCCATGCGACGCGTTTCGCTTTTGCAATTGTAATTACTCGGTAGTTGTTTTTTTTTCACTATGCGCTTTTTGAGCGTCTCGCACGCTTCGCTTGATAGCCTTTTTGATCAAATATGCGTCAAGTCTACGAATATATAGGTTTTAAGGTTCCGTACCTAAAAGGTAAAACAGGACCCTATTACTAAGCCTCTTATATTCTTATCTTGGTTTAAAAGATACTATAGCTAAAGTGTTCAATAAGCTATTAAAGTGTTCTGTAAAGTTTACTAATAATAAACGTTCTGCAAGTCTTCAAGAACTATAGTAGCTACAATAAACCAATCCTTGCCAGTATGACGAACAAATCAAAGACGAACGATATTTACCACAGATTATTTGTATCCAAGTGCTAAATAAAGGTGAACTATGTCAAAAAACAAAAATGTGTCTATACTCGGTTACAAATAAACGTAAAAAAGTAGTCAAAAAATATAACTGACTACAGTTATATTATTTGCTGCAAAAACTGGTAAAAATGATAAAAAGACAAAGAAAAGAAAATTGGCTGGAGTAAGATAAGGACGTCGACCCTAGCACAAAAGAATATATTAGGGTACCAATCCGATTTGTGAATTAGGAAAAAAAACTGGTTGTAAAAATCCAGAATAAAAAATGTAGCCCATATCGTAACCCAAAGTCTAACTTATCTTCATAGTATATCTCATCAAAATTGGTTAAGCTTTTGAAGAGTGCAGGAGTAACATAGATTTTAAGTTATTTGCGTATCCCACGGGAAGCACAAATGTTTTCGGGATACAAAGTAACCTATATGTTAATCCAAAGTTTAGCTTATCTTTACACGAAATTTTATCAAAATCGGTTAGGCCGAGCGTGAAAAAGCAACTAACATACACACACACACAAACTTTCGCAATTAGAAAGTCTATTTTACCCTAAACAAAAACTAGAAATGGTTCAGTATGGGACTAATCAGCCGTCTGTAATATATGTCTTAACATATATTCAGGTACATAATTATATAATTATGAAATCGTCTTCATAATTATGCATAACTTAATTTCCCTAGTACAAATGCAGACACATCGCAAATAACCATTTATGAAATTGGCAACTGTTCATCAGCTAGAACCAACAAGGGTTGCAGAAATGTTGATTATTGATTCGATTAATTGATACAACTCGATGTTGCCATGTTTAATGTTTTACGCGATTAACAC
Source organism: Mellilla xanthometata (assembly GCA_035578125.1). Classification (NCBI taxonomy): domain Eukaryota; kingdom Metazoa; phylum Arthropoda; class Insecta; order Lepidoptera; family Geometridae; genus Mellilla; species Mellilla xanthometata. The sequence goes on from JAPUBQ010000008.1 coordinate 1,324,152, forward strand.
TTGACCATGTAATTAATTTTTCTCATTAATTTTGGCTCATACAAATACAAATACAAATACAAATCATTTATTGATAACACCAAAGTTACAAGTCAAATAATATGATATCATTACAAAAGTATATGATATGTATCCATGTCAATTTTCAATTATATTCTAGTACTAATGATATTAATCATAATGTCAATTTTCACTACTAATTCTAGTATCTAATATAATATCAATACAAAAGTATATGATATGAATCAAATGTCAAATTGTCAATTTAAATGTCAATTTTCAAATTTAGATAATCATTTATATTGGAAAAATTCAAGTTGTATATTTTATCAGTTCTTCCTACTTTGTCACTATTTTTTTATGAATTTCCTTTTTAAACTAGAACTTTCTTTAAACGACCAGAGTTTTATAATATTCAGTGAGCTGGAGACAAAGCCAGAGTACCACTACAAAACCAAACCGCTCAAAAGAACCAATAAACTATCCAGACTAAAAGTTTAATTAAATTTTGTATTGTCTTAATAAATCTGTCCCAAGCGTAAAATGAAATAATATTTTACTCGTAATAAAATAGTATCAGCATGCTTATAAAGTCGCAGTCAATTTAAAGATTAGATCTATTGAAAATAAAAACTTCGGGAAAAGTAGCTGTTAACTCGTTATTCCGGGATAAAAAGTGTTTATATTTATCCAGGGTTGAAGCTATCTCTATACCAAATTTTATCAAAATCGGATCAGCCGTTGGAGCGTCAAAAGAAAACAAACATACACGTTTTTTCATTTGTATGTTATACAAAAGATCGTATTTAATAGAATCAAAATAAGCAGGCTGTTTATTTGCTTAAGGCAAGCATTTTACAAAGAGCACCATCCAATTTAATTTAAATTAGCTTTAGAATCTAAGCGCCTGAATTAAGCTCGGCTAGCTAAGGCAATCTGACGTGATCATCGAAGCTAAGCAACGGTCGGTGCGGACCGTGTTTGGATCCCCAAACACCATGCACTAGACTGTCGTTTTTAAAGTGGCATTTTCATCTGGTACCCTAGGTCGGATGACATGTTAAATTGTAGGTCCCGGCTGTTGCTCTTAGCGTTAAACAGTCGTAAAACTATGTCAGAGGCTTGAAAAACTGTCAGTACCAGAGGTTAGCCACTTCACTCATACGAAAGTGAAGCTATAAAATTGTATTGGTACAAATCTTATATTAGTTTTTGAAATATATATTAAAAGCTTATAATCTTAAAACTTGTAACTTGGACTACACACTAACTTTCCGCTATACTTTCAAAACCGAGGACAAACTTCTTAGCTTAGCTTGGTCTTATAATAGCTATAAAAAGAGTAAAGATAGATATAAATAAAATTGTTTTAAAAAACAAAGAACCGACTTCAAAACACAACTAAAAAGGGAAAAATAATTTTAAGCCTACATCAAATCAAGAATAGTTATATAAGTAGAATCGAAGAGTTTATTTCATGTACTTATAAAAAACTATTTTAAATTTTTATTAATCCTGTTTTCTTGAAGTCGGTGCCATCTAAGAAGAACAATTTAATGTTTGTTAAAAAAACTATTTTCAATAGTCTTTCTTTGCTGGCACCGACTCCAAGAATACAGGATTCATAAAAATTTAAAATAGTTTTTTTTAAGTACATGAAATAAACTCTTCGATTCCACTTATATAACTATTCTTGATTTGATGTAGGCTTAAAATTATTTTTCCCTTTTTAGTTGTGTTTTGAAGTCGGTTCTTTGTTTTTTAAAACAATTTTATTAGTTGTGTTTTTGAAGTCGGTTGTTTGTTTTTTAAAACAATTTTATTTTTACATTTTTAGTGGTTGGTAATGATATTTTGTTTAAGTTTTAGCTATGGAGAGCCAAATAAACTTCACGATGAAAAAATTTGGCGTGTGCCAGGCTGGCAACCAATTGGGAGCAAATCGAGCTGGATGCGAGCGAAGCGAGCGCGAAAATTTTCACCGTATTTGTTCCAACCGTTTGAGCATAAAGAAGTCCAAAGCAGCACCAATTACATAATGTTTGTTGTGTCAAAACGTACAAGAACCAAATGCGAGCGAAGCGAGCTGGATGCGAGCGAAGCAAGCTATGCGCGAGCGAAGCGAGCGCGAAAATTTTTCACCGTATTTGTTCGAACCGTTTGAGCATAAACAAAGCAAGCACAAATTATATAATATTTGGAGTGTCATAAGCCCAGAACATTCTGGGGGAAATTCGAACGAAGCGGGATAACTCCTAGCGAAGCGAGCGCGTAAATATTTTCCTTATCCGTTCGAGGGTCTTGTCTATTAATATATCAAATTTTACAGTTCCTTCTTCCACTAAGTATGACCCAAGTGGCCAAGCTCTGGCGTCGAGAGTTTTTCAAGCCCCTGATTTAGTTTGACCCCTGCTTGTACTAAGAGTAGTGGTCCAGGCCCAACAAATTAACGTGTTATCCGAAGCACAGTAACGCCCAGATGAAAATATCATATTTTTTTATGGAAGTCTTGTGCATGGTTACCCATCCAAAGACTGGCCGCATGGGCCGTTGCTTAGCCTCGATGTTCGCGTCAGATTACTTTTGTTAGCCAGCCTAATTTTATGAGCGAAATCTGTATTGCCGTATGAGCGCGAAGAAGTAAAATAGGTTATCCAGTTATTTGGGCTTCCCACGGGAATAGCAATGACTTTTAAGATAAAAAGTAACCTTCGTGTTATACAAGGTCTAGTCTACCCCCTATATCAAATTTTAGCGAAATCAGTGTGTCATGTGTTATTTGGTGCATCCCACGGGAACAATAATTATTTTCGGGATAAAAAGTAGCCTTTGTGTAAACACATAGTCTAACCTATCTTCATTCCAAATTTCATCAATGTCAGTACAACCGTTCGAGCGTGAAGAAGTTAAAAAGATTTATATGTTATTTGGTGCATCCCACGGGAATAGTATTTATTTTCGGGATAAAAAGTAGCATGTTAAAAAGTAATGTGTTAACACATAGTCTTACCTATTTTCTTCTCAAATTTCATGAATATCAGTACAGCCAAACGAGCTAGAATCTCTCTTCATGCGTAAAAATAACCTAACTTTTTAGGTTTTTCTTCGATTTCCCTAGGAGTCCATCATCAGAACCAGTTTTGGTGACAATGGGACCAATTCAGAACCATACTCTTTCAATTAAAAAAAGAATTTTGAGAATCGATCCACAAATGGCTGAGAAATCGGTGAACATACATAAAAAAAAAAAAAAATACATACACGTCGAATATATAACCTCCTCCTTTTTGAAGTCGGTTAAAAAAAAAATAAAGAGTAAAGATTGATTTAAACTAGAGAACATATTCAAGAAGAAGCTATAAATTATGTTTATTTGCAATTGTGTAGATTTTAATTATGGTGGGAATCAAGTCATTTTAATAATAATATATGTTATATCTATTCTTGAGTTCTGTCTTTTCACCTTTTCCTCTACCACTGGTCTATTTAGGTATAGTTCAAATTAGTACCTAATAATTAAAGTATTCTTATTTTTTACATGCTTATATAAACATTTGTTTTAATAGTTCCAGCTTAATTTTATTTATAATAATAATTTATAAATATCAGGGACTCATTTCACACATGCCTTGTTAGCCTAACACTAAAAAACCATTTCTAGTCCGTATTACTATTATGTATAGTTGCTTATACGACTGATATACCATATGAACATATTGTAATATAAATACTTTAGATTGATACATAGTGTTTAACACCATGACCGACAGCCAACAAATATAGTTCGACGCAAAGATGTTGGCCGTGGTGAGAATCGAACCCGGGACCCTTTGGTTCTCAGTCATGGTTATAAATAAAATTGTAATAATTTTTTGTTTCGAAAACTACTCATCAATAGTCTTTGTACAAAAAATACTCGTAAGTTATTGCTTCTTAAATAAATATTTTAGTTTCTTAATATAAGTTATTTTTTATGTGGTTGTCCAATAAAGTAAAATGTATTATTATATTCTATTCTACCAAAGTTTCGACTAACGTTAAATTAAACTGAAAACCCTCGAAACTAAAGCTTGACCACTTACCTAATACTAGAAAGAAAAAATAAGGTTATAACAATATAATACGAGTAGTATAAACAATACCATTTCTGGAATGAAACTAATTCAATCACGAAGTGTATTGTATCCCTCAGGAAGCCAAGTTTGAGTGGGGCTTTGTTTTCTTCCTAGTCCGGATTGCTACAAATGATGGACAGAGTCAGGGGAATCAAGTTAGTTGTTTGATATTGTGATACTTTGATAACAATCAGGTTTTTTACAAAGTAAAGCCATGTATTGATGAATAGGCTTACGTTTGACCGCAGCTTGCCTGATGTTAAGCTTGACTGTGGTCTAAGATGTATCACGCTTGCCTAGAAGGAAACTATTTACTCTATTTTTTGAGACCCCTAAATTGTAATTATCGGGTTTATTATTATTTAATAACAAGAATAGTCAATGTCACATCGGTCACATGTTTTTTGTGTCATGTCAGATTTTATTATGAAACAAACAAACCTAGACAATGAAACCTATTATTGTTTAATAAAAAATAAGTGTGGCTCGGTAGTAATACCGTCTGCTTTTCAATTAGACGGCCCCTGGTTCGATCCTGGCCCTACACCAATGACTTGTTTTTCGAGTTATGTGTGGATTTGCACTCGCTTTACGGAAGGAAAACATCGTGAAGAAACCGGCATGTTTGAGGACCACAATATCCGAAGACGTGTGTCAGCTGCCAACCCGCACTTGGCCATGGCGAATTATGGCCTATATCTGTCTCTCCTCGTGAGAGAAGGCCCCGAGACCCAGCACACACGACTAAACTAAATTTAAAGAAGCCCCATCTCTTTTCATCTTAGGTGGCCAGAAAGAGACGGCAGGTTCTCCACCATAGTCAAAACAACTAAAATCACGTCAACGCCACTAAAACTGCCTGCACATTCCATATTTGACGTGATTTTAGTTGTTATGTCTGTGGTTCAGAACGTGCCGTCTCTTTCTGGCCACCTAAGATGAAAAGAGACGGGGCTTCTTTAAATTTGGCTTAGTCGTGTGTGCCGCTGAATGGCCACCAGTGTTTGCTTTCAATGTGATGTTTTCTTCTAAATAGAACTAAATTCCTCGTCCAATATGAATATAAATACAAATAAAAAAAAATGAAGCTCCATTTGCATGAAGTGTTCGGATTAATCAACCATAATTTACATTTCGGCAAATATAGTTGACACTATAAAAAGCTAATTCAATATTAGCTGTATAATATATTGTTAAAAAAAGTCCTGTAATAATTTGTACTATTAAACATACAGCTAATAATGATCCAAAATTTCATCATGCTGAGATATTAGATGGAGTTGGAAGATCAATTAAAGATCCATTAATAATTTTAATAATAGGATGTGTTTTTCGTAAGTTAGAAAAATTTTTTTTTATCATTTATTTAAAGTGAATTATTTTTAAATAGATCGGAGTGGGCCATAAAAAATATTTGTAATTTTTACAACTGCAATTAAAGAAATAAATAAATAAATAATTATTATAATTATTATTAAATGAGTTTGATTATTATATAATTTGTTTAAATTAATATTATTTTCATTATTTAAAAATATTATATGTATATAATTATTATTATCATTAATATTATTGCTTAAATTTATTCAATTTAAATTATTATTAAATAAAAAATAAATTTGTGTTAAAATTATTATTGTAAAATATAAAATAAAAATTGTTTTTATATTTATTGAAAAGTTGAATATTTCATTAGATGCGATTCTTGAGACATAAATAAATAATACTAATAAACCTCCTAAAAATGTTAAAAATAAGATATAAGAAAATCAATAAGTTTTAATTAATATTCCTGATAAAATACATATTAAAAGTGTCTGTAGTAGAATTATTAATCCAATGGATAAAGGGTGGTTTAAAAATAACATAGTAATAGATAAACACATTATTATAAAAGAAATAGTTACTTTTGTTATATCAAAGAATAGTTTATTAAAAATTATAATTTTGGAGATTATAGATAAAGTTTTTCTTTTTCTTTGAAGTTTTTAAAGAAAGATTCTTAATTTTGATTTACAAGACCAATGTTTTGTATTAAACTATAAAAACAAATGATAATTAAGTATATGTATTTTATTGTTATTTTTATATTTATTGTTGGTAATTTAATTTTTGTTTCAAAATATAAACATTTATTAATTATTTTATTGAGTTTAGAGTTTATAGTGTTAAGAATTTTTTTTTTTTTTTTAAGATACTTACTTATGTTAAATTATGAAATTTATATATTAATAGTTTTTTTAGTTTTTTCAGTTTGTGAGGGGGCATTGGGACTTTCTATTTTAGTTTCGATAATTCGTACTCATGGCAATGATTATTTTAAAAGATTTAATTTATTATAATTTATTTTAAATGATAAAATTTTTATTTATAATAATTTTTATAATTCCTTTGTGTTTTAAAAAAAATATATTTTGAATGGTTCAAATAATATTATTTTTAATAATATTTTTATTTATAAATTTAAATATTAATTTATTTAGTTATTCTAATTTAAGTTATATGTATTCATGCGATATTTTATCTTTTGGCTTAATTTTATTAAGAATTTGAATTTGTGTTTTAATAATTATAGCGAGAGAAAGTTTATTTAAAATAAATTTTTATATTAATTTTTTTTTATTTAATGTAATTATTTTATTATTAATACTTTATTTAACTTTTAGAGTTATAAATTTATTTATATTTTATTTGTTTTTTGAGGGAAGATTAATTCCTACATTAATATTAATTATTGGTTGAGGTTATCAACCTGAGCGAATTCAAGCAGGTATATATTTGTTGTTTTACACTTTATTTGCTTCATTACCTTTATTAATGGGTATTTTTTTTATTTTTAATCAAGTTAATTGTATTATAATTTATTTTTTAAAATTTTTTAATTTAAATTTTTATTTATTATATATTAGTATAATTTTAGCTTTTTTAGTGAAAATACCTATATACATAACTCATTTATGATTACCTAAAGCCCATGTAGAGGCTCCTGTCTCAGGTTCAATGATTTTAGCTGGTATTATATTAAAGTTAGGGGGATACGGGTTATTACGTGTGATAATTTTTTTACAGGAAATTAATATGAAATTAAATTATTTATGAATTATTATTAGTTTATTAGGTGGATTTTATATTAGTTTAAAATGTTTTTGTCAAGTTGATATTAAGTCTTTAATTGCTTATTCTTCTGTTGCTCATATAAGTTTTGTGATTAGTGGGATTATAATTATAAATTATTGAGGGTTTTTAGGTTCTTATTTGCTAATAATTGGGCATGGTTTATGTTCATCAGGTATATTTTGTTTAGCCAATATTAATTATGAACGTTTAAATAGACGAAGTTTATTAATTAATAAAGGAATAATTAATTTTATACCTTCTATAAGATTATGATGATTTTTGCTTTTATCTTCAAATATAGCAGCTCCTCCTTCATTAAATTTAATAGGTGAAATTATGTTGATTAGAACTTTAGTGAGTTGATCTTCTCTTACTATATTAATATTAATATTAATTTCTTTTTTTAGAGCTGGTTATAGTTTATATTTATATTCTTATACTCAACATGGTAAATATTATTGTGGGGTTTATAGTTTTTATTCTGGGACTTCTCGTGAGTATTTATTATTAATATTACACTGATTTCCTTTAAATATTTTAGTATTAAAAATTGATTATATAATAATTTGAGTTTAATTTAAATAATTTAATTAAAATATTGATTTGTGGTATCAAAAATATGATTTGTTCATTTTAAATTCATTAATAAAAATTATTTTTCTATTTGTTTTCTTTCTTTCTTTTTTTTATTTTCTTTTATATTAATAATTTTTTTTTTATAATATATTTTATTATAAATAATATAATTTTATTTTTAGAGTGAGAAATTGTTACTTTAAATTCTGTAAGAGTAGTAATATCGATCTTATTAGATTGAATATCTTTATTATTTATGATGTTTGTTTCTTTAATTTCTTCTGTGGTTATTTATTATAGAAAAAGTTATATAAGATCAGAATTAAATTTAATTCGATTTATTAGTTTAGTATTATTATTTGTATTTTCTATAATTTTACTTATTATTAGTCCTAATATGATTAGAATTTTATTAGGGTGGGATGGTTTAGGATTAGTTTCTTATTGTTTAGTTATTTATTATCAAAATTTAAAGTCCTATAATGCGGGGATATTAACAGTTTTATCTAATCGAATTGGTGATGTTTTAATTTTATTAGTTATTTCTTGAATAATAAATTTTGGGGGGTGAAATTATATTTTTTATTTAGAATTTATAAAAAGTGATTTTTTCATGAGTTATATTAGTGTAATAATTATTTTAGCAGCTATAACTAAGAGAGCTCAAATTCCTTTTAGCTCATGATTACCTGCAGCTATAGCTGCTCCTACCCCTGTTTCTGCTTTAGTACATTCTTCAACTTTAGTTACAGCTGGGGTTTATTTATTGATTCGATTTAATTTATTATTGGTAGATACTTTATTTTTTAAAATTTTATTATTAATTGGTAGATTAACAATATTTATAGCTGGTATTAGAGCTAATTATGAGTTTGATTTAAAAAAGATTATTGCATTATCTACTTTAAGTCAATTAGGGTTAATAATAAGAATTTTAAGAATGGGAATACCATTATTAGCTTTTTTTCATTTATTAACTCATGCAATATTTAAAGCTTTATTATTTATGTGTGCTGGGGTGATTATTCATATAATAAATGATATACAAGATATTCGTTTTATAGGGGGTATTAGTATATATATCCCAATAACTTGTTTATGTTTAAATATTTCAAATATAGCTTTATGTGGTATTCCTTTTTTAGCTGGGTTTTATTCAAAGGATTTAATTTTAGAAATAGTGAGATTTAGTAATTTTAATTTTTTAATTTTTTTATTATATTATATTTCAACTGGTTTAACAATATTTTACAGTATTCGGTTAACAATATATTTGATAGTAAATGATTATAATTTATTGAGAATTTATAATTTATATGATGAAGATTATGTTATAGTTAAAAGTATATTAGTTTTATTATTTATGAGAGTTATTAGAGGTAGATTATTAATATGATTAATTTTTTATTATCCTAATATAATTTATTTACCTATTAATTTGAAATTAATAGTAATTTATGTGAGTTTAATAGGGATCTTAATAGGTTTTATAATTAGAAATATAAATATTTACTCTTTTAATAAGTATTTAATAACATATAGATTGAGTTCTTTTTTAAGTGTTATATGATTTATACCTAGTTTAAGAACTTATGGATTAAATTATTATTTTTTAAATTATGGGCAAAAATTATTAAAAAATATTGATTTTGGTTGAAGTGAGCTGTATAGAGGTTGAGGAATATTTAATATTATAAAAAATTATTCCATTTCTTATAATATTTATCAAATAAATAATTTTAAAAATTATTTATTTAGATTTGTTTTATGAATTTTAATTTTTTTATTTATATTATTAGTTTATTTAAATAGCTTATAGTGAGAGCATAATATTGAAGATATTAAGGAGATAAATTTATCTTTAAATAATTTTATTTATAAAAATAAATATTTTATTTTTACAGTGAAAATGTAATGTTTTATGTTAAACTATATAAACAAAGAAATATTAATGGAATTAAACCACTAAAAATTAAGTTAGCAGCTTAATTTTAAACTTTATATTTCTTTAATTGGAATATTATAATTCAATTTTATCATTAACAGTGATATACCTCTAATTTGGTTTCAATTAATTAAATAAGGAGTGTTGATACTCTTTCTTTTAAGTCGAAATTAAATGCATGTATTGCTTCTTATTTAAGATAAATTGAATTTCAATATTTTTTGATTGCAAATCAAATGTTTTTTTAAACTATAATCCTCTAATTGGTTCAATTTAATATATTTTGATTTCATTCGTGATATAACCCAATTAATAAAATAATTATAAAAAAAAATCTAATTTTTATTCAAATAAAAAAGTTAACTAATTTAAATAGTTTAATAATAGGAAAAATTAAAGCAATTTCTACATCAAAAATTAAAAAAAATATTGTAATTAGAAAAAAGTGTATTGAAAATGGAATTCGAGCTGATGATTTAGGGTCAAATCCACACTCAAATGGGGATGATTTTTCTCGGTCTGTAAATGATTTTTTTGATAAAATAATTGATAGTATTATTATAATATTGGAAATTAATATAATAATAAATGATATTGTTATTATTAAAATAATTATTTATATTAAAATTATTTAAACTTTTTGATTGGAAGTCAAATATACTTATTATATTATATAAATTATTTTAGTTACCTCATCAATAAATTGAAATATAAAGGAATAATCAAACTACATCTACAAAATGTCAATATCAAGCTGCAGCTTCAAATCCAAAGTGATGGTTTCTTGAGAAATGGTTGTTTAAATGACGAATTAAACAAATAATTAAAAATATAGTTCCAATTATTACATGTAGCCCATGAAATCCTGTTGCTATAAAGAATGTTGAGCCATAAATTCTATCTGCAATAGTAAAAGGAGCTTCTAAATATTCATATGCTTGTAAAATAGTAAAATAAATTCCTAATACAATTGTTAGAAATAAGCTTTTAGTGCTTTGGGAATAATTATTTTCTATAATAGCGTGATGAGCTCATGTAATTGTGACTCCTGATCTAATCAAAATAATAGTGTTTAATAGTGGGATTTGAAATGGGTTAAATGGTGTAATTCCTATTGGGGGTCATATAGCTCCTATTTCAATATTAGGAGATAAACTTCTGTGAAAAAATGCTCAAAAAAATGAAATAAAAAAAAAAATTTCTGAAACAATAAATAGAATTATTCCTCATCGAAGTCCTTTTGTTACTAGAATAGTGTGTTTTCCTTGAAGAGTTCCTTCTCGACATACATCTCGTCATCATTGGTATATAGTTATAATTACAATTAAATATCCAATAATTAATAAATTTATATTGAAATTATGGAATCATTTTACTATACCTGTAACTAAGGTTATAGTTCCGATGGCTCCTGTTAGAGGTCATGGGCTATAATCTACTAAGTGATATGGATGATTAAAATTAATTTTCATTAGTTATTTATTTATTAATTTACTTCACTAGAATATAAAGTTCTTAAAATTGCAATTACATATGATTGAATAATTGCAACAGCAGATTCTAAAATTAATAGTAATATTTGAATTAAAATTAAAAATATAATTATATAAGAAGCTATATTTGTGCCTGTGCCTCTTAATAGTGTTATTAGTAAATGTCCGGCAATTATATTAGCAGTTAATCGTACTGCTAAAGTTCCAGGTCGAATAATATTTCTAATTGTTTCAATTAAAACTATAAATGGTATTAATACAGCTGGAGTTCCTTGAGGAATTATATGGGAAAATATATGTTGGTAATTATTAATTCAACCATATAATATAAATCTTAGTCATAATGGTAGAGAAATAGAAAGGGATAAAGTTAAATGACTAGTTCTTGTGAAAATATAAGGGAATAATCCTAAGAAATTATTAAATAAGATAAAAGAAAATAATGAAATAAAAATTAAAGTTGATCCTTGAAAGTAATTATTTTTTAATAATGTTTTAAATTCATTATGTAATTTTAATAAAATAAAATTTCATATATAATAATGTCGATTTGGAATTAATCAAAATCCATAAGGAATAAAAATTAAACCTAAAAGAGTTCTAATTCAATTAATTGATAAATTAAATAAATTAGTTGATGGGTCAAAAATTGAAAATAAATTACTTATCATTTTCAATTAAAATTATTTAATATTTTTAATTTAATATTATTATTATTACTTAAATTTTTATTATTTATAATATAATAATTTATTATATTGAAAATAATAAAAATTATAACAAATATAAAAAAAGATAAAATTCAATTAATTGGTATTATTTGAGGGATAAAAGAATATTACTAGAGTAATAATTTAAATTTGACATATTTATGTTATTTATTTAACTAATTCTTTCATTAGAAGTAGGTGTTAATTTACTATAAAATGGTTTAAGAGACCAATACTTACTTTCAGTCATCTAATGATGAATAATTGTTAATTCAATTAATAAAATTTTTAATTGCTACACTTTCAATTACAATAGGTATAAAACTATGATTAGCTCCACAAATTTCTGAGCATTGACCATAATAAATTCCAGGGCGATTAATAAAAAAGTTGGTTTGATTTAGACGTCCTGGATTAGCATCTACTTTTACTCCTAATGATGGAATTGTTCATGAGTGAATTACATCTGTTGCAGTTACTATAATTCGAATTTGATTATTTATTGGTAAAATAATTCGATTATCTACATCTAATAATCGGAAGTTATTTAGTGATAATTCACTAGGGGAAATTATATAAGAGTCAAATTCAATATTATTAAAATCTGAATATTCATAACTTCAATATCATTGATGTCCGATTGATTTTAAGGTAATTAATGGGTTATTTAATTCATCTAGTAAATATAGTAGTCGTAATGAAGGTAAAGCAATAAAAATTAGAGTAATTGCAGGTAAAATAGTTCAAATTAATTCAATTAATTGACCTTCTAATAAAAATCGATTAATATAGTTATTAAATATTAAATTAATTATTAAATACCCCACTAAAATTGTAATTATAATTAAAATAATTAAAGTGTGGTCATGAAAAAAAATAATTTGTTCTATTAATGGAGATGCTCCATTTTGTAAATTAAGATTAGATCAAGTTGCCATTTCTAAAAAAAGGATAGGTCCTTTATAAATGGGGTTTAAATCCATTACATTTAATCTGCCATATTAGAAGTTTCTTAAGATAGGAAGTTCGTTATATGAATGTTCAGCTGGGGGTAAGTTTTGTAATCATTCAATGTTGGATGATATATTTAATGTGAATAAAATTATTCGTTGATTAATTATTGATTCTCAAATAATGATTAAAATTAATATTACAGCTAATAATGAAATATATGAACCTAAAGATGAAATAATATTTCAAGAAATATAAGAATCAGGATAATCTGAATATCGTCGAGGTATTCCAGCTAACCCTAAAAAATGTTGAGGGAAAAAAGTTAAATTTACTCCGATGAATATAATAAAAAATTGAATTTTTAATAAAAGGGGGTTTAAAGATAATCCTGTGAATAAAGGATATCAATGAATAAATCCTCCTATAATAGCAAATACTGCTCCTATTGATAAAACATAATGAAAATGAGCTACAACATAATAAGTGTCATGTAGAGTAATATCAATAGATGAGTTAGCTAAAATTACGCCTGTTAATCCTCCTACTGTAAATAAAAAAACAAATCCTAATCTTCATAAAATGGAAGGGCTATAATTAATTTGGGTTCCATGAAGTGTGGCTAATCAACTAAAAATTTTAATACCAGTTGGTACTGCAATAATTATTGTTGCAGATGTAAAGTATGCACGGGTATCAATGTCTATTCCTACAGTAAATATATGATGAGCTCATACAATAAAACCTAAAATTCCAATTGCTATTATTGCATAGATTATCCCTAAACATCCAAATGTTTCCTTTTTTCCTCTTTCTTGAGAAATAATATGTGAAATTATTCCAAATCCTGGTAAAATTAAAATATAAACTTCAGGATGTCCAAAAAATCAAAATAAATGTTGGTAAAGAATTGGATCTCCCCCTCCAGCTGGGTCAAAAAAAGAAGTATTTAAATTTCGATCAGTTAGTAATATTGTAATAGCTCCAGCTAAGACAGGTAGTGATAGTAATAAAAGAAATGCTGTAATACCAACAGCTCATACAAACAAAGGTATTTGATCAAACGAAAGATTATTCAATCGTATATTAATAATTGTAGTAATAAAATTAATTGCCCCTAAAATAGATGAGATACCTGCTAAATGAAGAGAGAAAATAGCTAAATCTACAGATCTACCACCATGAGCGATATTAGATGATAAAGGGGGGTAAACAGTTCAACCAGTTCCAGCTCCATTTTCTACAATTCTACTTGAAATTAAAAGGGTAATAGACGGTGGAAGTAATCAGAATCTTATATTATTTATTCGAGGGAAAGCTATGTCAGGGGCTCCTAGTATTAAAGGTACCAATCAATTTCCAAAACCTCCAATTATAATTGGTATTACCATAAAAAAAATTATAATAAAAGCATGAGCTGTTACAATAGTATTATAAATTTGATCATCTCCAATTAATGAACCAGGATTTCCTAATTCAGCTCGAATTAATAAACTTAGTGATGTTCCTACTATACCTGCTCAGATTCCAAAAATAAAATATAATGTTCCAATATCTTTATGATTTGTTGAATAAAGTCATTTTCGCTAATAATAAAATGGCTGAGATTTAAGCGATAAATTGTAAATTTATTTACGAGAAATAATTCTCTTTTATTATATTTGAAATATAATTTTAAGGCCTTATATTCAAACATATGATATAAAATTGCAAATTTTAAGTTATAATTCAAAATTATTAAGGTATAAAGATGTTTTCTTTATAAATAATTTTGAAGACTATTAGTTTAAATTTAACTTAAAACCTTTCATTTAAAAAAAAAATATAGTTCTTAAAATAATTCCTATAATAGATAAAATTGAAAAAAAAATTATTATTGAAAATAAATTATTTTTAAAATTAATTTTAAATCATTTTATTTTAAAATAATTTATTATAAAAGATGAATAAATAATTCGAATATAAAAAAATAATGTAATTAATCTTATTATAATAAAAATAAAAGTTATAATATATAAATTATTTATTATTAGAAAATTAATAACAGTTCATTTTGGGAAAAATCCAATAAAAGGAGGTAATCCTCCTAAGGATAAAAAATTAATTAATAAATTGATTTTAAAGAGAATATGTAGTCTACGTATGTTTTTTGAAATTGTTCTCTTTTTTGTTATTTTAATGTGTTAGATTTTGTTTAATTAACTTAGACTGTAGCTCGGCTAGCTAAGGGGATCTGTCGCGATCATCGAAACTAAGCAACGGTCGATGCGGACTATATTTAGATGACCATGCACAAAGCTTCCAGTTGAAAATGCCACTTGGAAAAGTCGTTTTCCTAGTGAAACTTCAGCTTAGCGTAAAAACGAAAACTAAGTACGGGTAATAAACGTAGTTTGGGTTCAGCCGGTTGATCCCAAGAAGTCCTTAACCCGTCGTCACATAATTAAATGATCACTCTACTTGGGACTTAATCGGAGTTTACGTCTATTGTATTACAGGCCTTAGGAAGTTAAGTTCTCTTCCGTATTTTTCGCTTGACAAGCTAACGCCTGATGGTTAGGTGATACCTTTGCGAGTTGAACTGGGTGCTTCTAAAAGTTCTGTTAAAACAGGTCGAAATTGTTTATTTGTTTATTCGTATCGTATGAGCTAAGAGGCTAAGCTCTGGTTGTAGAGACTTTACAAACCGCCCTAAGGCCTCTGACTTGGCTTAGCGACTGCTAGACTAAGAGCCGGGACCTATAATTCAACGTGTCATACGACCCACTGCAGCACCCATATGGAAATGCGACTTTTTTAATGACTTAAGAGATGTGTTATTAATCATATCTTTTTAACAGTAATTTTAATAAAAAGAAATAGGTAATTATGAGTAATTAATTTACTTTCCTCATATATTAATTACCATTCTAAAATCTTCAAAACGAGTGTGAATATGTCCTTTTAGGTGAGCGTGCCACAACGTAAGCCGCAGCGCTGCTTAACATCAGGCAAGCTGTGGTCAAACGCAATCCTATTCTAAATAATAATATATGTATATATCTATCCAATATCTACCATAACTTTCTAAAGAAAGAAATTCACAAAAGTTAGCGCAAAGAAAAATCTCAAGATTTATTATTAAAATCTTCGTCATTTGTTACGAAAGTTCGCGAAAAGCAACAAGCAAAAGTCACGATCCGACCCAACATGCGACAACCGGCTATTCTTGTTACAAAAATGACCCGGATAAAAAGTCCCGGACAATACGACCCTGATATCCGGGTCAATCGGGCGGGCAGCGGAGTAAATAAATTAACCGCTATCGGATATCCGGACTTTTGCCGGGATATCCCGAGTCCTTACACAAAATGATTCGGTATATCGCTTTGGAGTGAAAATAGAACTAGTTACAATGGTTTGAGGCAAATACTTTTTTTGGAACTCGACTTAGATAATTCCAATCTGGGTTCAATTAGGGATATCATAGTCTGAACCTAATTGACGACCTCGTTGGCGTAAATGTTACCATGCCGGTCTGCTAATCAGAAGGTTCCGGGTTCGATTCCCGGCCCGGTCAACATCTTTGTGCTTAACTAAATTTGTTGGCTCTCCGTCTGGGTGTTAACTCGCAAAGGTATCACCTAACCATCAGGCGTTAGCTTGTCAAGCGAAAAATACGGAAGAGAACTTAACTTCCTAAGGCCTGTAATACAATAGACGTAAACTCCGATTAAGTCCCAAGTAGAGTGATCATTTAATTATGTGACGACGGGTTAAGGACTTCTTGGGATCAACCGGCTGAACCCAAACTACGTTTATTACCCGTACTTAGTTTTCGTTTTTACGCTAAGCTGAAGTTTCACTAGGAAAACGACTTTTCCAAGTGGCATTTTCAACTGGAAGCTTTGTGCATGGTCATCTAAATATAGTCCGCATCGACCGTTGCTTAGTTTCGATGATCGCGACAGATCCCCTTAGCTAGCCGAGCTACAGTCTAAGTTAATTAAACAAAATCTAACACATTAAAATTACAAAAAAGAGAACAATTAAAAAAAACATACGTAGTTTACATTTTCTCTTGTGAAACAACTTTTTTAAAGTTGTTATAAAATGTAAAATAAATTATAATTCACATTCTTTACGTTACATATATTACCTATGTTCAAAGTTCTAATTTTCAGGAAATTTTCATGAAAGCGTATCTTAGCACTAATGCTGAGAGCAATTTTTGACAGATAGATAGAGAAGTAAATAGATTCTTAAATATATTCATAACAATTAGGTTGTTGATCTCTGCTATTGAGTTTTAAAGGGCTTTTTTACTGTTACAGCTAGGCAGTAGGACGCTTAACACAGTACAAGCAGTCGTTAAGCCAAGTCAGAGAGAGGCCTTCGGGCGGCTTGAAAACTCTCGACACCAGAGCTTGACCACTAAGCTCTTACAAACGAAGAAGAAGAATAAATAAATAAATATTAGGACACATTCACACACGGCTTCATTCAGTATGGATACTGAACCATTTCTAGCTCGTATTATGGTTGCTAACACAACTGATATACTACATATACATACATACATATTATATATAAATACATATTTAACATCCAGACCCACAGCCAACAAATTTATTTAAGCACAAAGATGTTGACCGGGCCGGGAATCGAACCCGGAACCTTCTGATTAGCAGACCGGCATGGTAACCTTTAAGCCAACGAGGTCGTCAAGAGAAGATTAAATGATTTGATTTGGTTACTACTAATGTGTCCCTCTGCACATTCCTCCTCAACGCAGGCGACTGTACAAAGTTTGCTTAGCTCTCCAGAAGTCCCGTGTGTTGGCTGACTGTACCCATAGTGGTGTGTGTGATTGTTGTTTGGATTATTTGGGACTCAGAACCCAGAATATACTAGAAGTTCTAGAAATGGTACGTAAACCTATAAAAACCAATTTTAAACAACTATGTTCATCTGATATCGGATATTCCAATAAATGTCTAAATAATCATAAATTACTAGCTGTTGCCCGCGGCTCAGCCCGCGTGTAGGTAGGTAATTTTTTGCAAATCTAATTATCCCAGAATATTTTTCCCAAAAAACTCTCGGGGCCCGAGACTTTTTCAACATATGCAAAATCGTGGCAGCAGCAGCGCCAGGAAGGAAAATCAGACTTATTTTTATGTAAATTATATTAATACTAGCTGACCCGGCAAACGTTGATTTGCCTTAATAATAAAAAAAAAATCTAAATATACAGTAGCCGATTCTCAGACCTATTGAATACGCATATAAAATTTGGAAAAAATCGGTCAAGCCGTTTCGGAGGAGTACGGTAACAAACACTGTGACACGGAAATTTTATATATAAGAATAAACATATCAATATAAATATGTTTCAATATTTTATACTGTGCTTTTTATACTGTACGCTTTTAGTCTAGTACTATCAACTCCGTTCTATTCAAAAGTTGCCTGGAAGTGATCGCTTTTAGCGATAAGGATAATAGACTATAAAGAATTGAAATTGAAAAGAACTTAATTTTTATATTTGCCCAATAAAGAGTTACACAAAATACAAAATACAAATTAAAATAAAATGTATATTAATAATAATAATATACAATGCTAATGCTGTTAGCGTTATGGGCACCATTTTACTAAAGGTTTAGTTATTAGGTTTCGACAAAGACAAGCTAATTTAATGCGTCTAACTTAGAAAACAAATTCGCAAATAATTTAACTTTTTTATCGCTATATTATAGAAATTAATACTATATTTAATACTAAAATACTAATGATAGATTATAGGAGTATGATGGAAAGAAAACAAAGAAACTACTAATAGCTTAGAACAAATTATACATTACGAACGGAAAATACTAAAATGGACTAAATAAGTGGCTACTAGTCTAATGACAGACTGGAGTAGAAATAACAAAGCGAAGGTACTAATAAAGGAGCGCTATTCCTTCATGCATTAGAAATGGTGTGAAATGCAAGCTGGGCTGTCTGTAATTTTCAGTTTTGCTTTGAAATTTTACTTTGATAAAGGAAAATACAGGAAATATTTAAATATTTAAATTAAGGTGTTCTTTGTTGTTATGTTAGTTCTAAAAGTGAGGCTAAATAAAATATTTATTAGTGAATTTGGTGGAATTTAAAGTTTTTATATACTTTTTCAACACCCATGAAGCGTCTGTGACTCGGCTTGCTAAAGTGATCTGTCATGATCATCAAAGCTAACCAACGGTCGACGCGGACGGTGTTTCGATGGGTGATCATGCACAAGACGTTGTTTTTCAAGTGGCATTTTCATCTGGGTGCTACCGTGGGTTGGATGACACGTTAAATTGTAGGTGAAGGAGTAAAATGGATTTTGAAGTTATTTGCGTATCCCACGGGAACCGCAATTGTTTTCGGGAACGCAAGTAGCTTATATGTTAATTTAAGGTCCCACCTATCTTCACACAAAATTTAATCAAAATCGGTTTAGATGTTTGAGCGTGAAGAAGTTACAAACATACACACACACGTGCAAATTTTCGCATTTATTATAGTAGTAGGATATACTTTATCACAAAGATATTAGCCTTGCCGGGAATCAAACCTAGAACCATCTGATTGGCAGTCCGGCATGGCATTACGCCAACGAGGTCGTCAATATGATTTATTGTAAATAACTTAAAAATTAGAGAAATAAATGAACACATGATAATTACTAAAACGCTGCTAAACGATAACATTTATAATTTTCCGTCTGGAAAATGAAACACAAGTGGAGAGAGGATAGAGAGGCCTTTGCCCAGCAGTGGGACGGAACCGGCTAAAAATAATAATAATAATAATAAATGAAACACAATGGGGGTATTTCTGGAAAACTGTCATAATCCCCTTCTTAGTACGGTAGAGTTGGACGGCGTCATGCAATATGCATTACCAAGTGGCGTACCTGCAATCGATACTCCGCTTACGTCGGTTCGTCAGTATATTATGTTTCACTATTCAGGGTTTTTATTGCCTTTTTATTATTCTTAACCCCTGACGCAAAAACAAAGGAGTCGTTATAAGTTTAACATGACTGTGTGTGTGTGTGTTTGTGTGTGTATGTATGTATGTAATACCGTAGCTCCCAAACAGATGGACCGATAATGAATTCTTTTTTTATTTTAATAAGCAAAATGTATGGAGAAACCGTTTTAAATTATACTAATTTCCAAAAGTCTTTGCATTAAATTGCTAAATTAGATAGACTAAAGTCGCCTTTAAAATGTTCAAAATTATTTATCAGCCTGCTTGTTCTTTGTATGAGCTTAGTGGCCGAGCTTGGTGACGAGAGTTTTCAAGCCAATCGAATAGCCCATACTTATAATTTAATTTCTTCCGACCCACGGTAGCACCCTGATGAAAACAACTATACCACGACTTTTTAATCAACAGTCTTGTAACAGCCCATACTTATAATTTAATTTCTTTGGACGTAACGTAGCACCCTCATGAAAATATCACTTTTCAAACAACAGTCTTGTGCATGGTCACCCATCCAAAGAGTGCTCGTATCAACCGTTGCTTAACCTCGATGATCGCGTCAGATCACGTTAATAAGCCGAGTTACAGGCGCTACTAGTTATCAGTAAACTTGTAAATGTATTGAAACTATGAAACTATGTAGGTATGTATTAAAGGTTGAACATGTACTAGATTGGCACAGGACCGAAACAGATGACATAACATGAAAGAGGCTTATACCCAGCAGTGGAATAGAACAGGCTGTGGATGATGATATTTACGAAGTTTAGATACTGCTACCAGATTACAGTGTACTTGTTCTGTCTTGTTCTGTTTGAGAAGTTGATTGCGGCCGTTTATGTCGCATTTCTACTTGTGTTTCCACGAAATTGTTTTTGAAAATTCTTCGGGAAATGTTACGAATCGCGTGATAAGTTTATCTACTTGTTGTGGTTTTATAATAAGACAGTTGTAATTTTTGATTTTACAAAATACCTAGTGGCCAATGGTAATGTCCCACTAGATGGTCGAAGCAGTCAGGTAAAGTGAGTGTGGCTCGGTTGTGAAAACGTCTGCTTTTCAATCAGACGGCTCCTGGTTCGATCACAGCCCAATGACTTGTGTTTCAAGACTATAATATATGAAGATGTGTGTCATCCGCCAACCCACGCTTGGCCAGTGTGGTGGATTATAGCTTATATCTCTCTCTTAGTGAGAGAATGATCTCAATTTTTTGTACTTATTTAAGGTAACACACGGAACCCTTCATGAGTAAGCCTGATTCGCACTTGGACAATTATTTCGTCAATGAGGTATCAACAAAGCTTTATGACTAGTTCTATCTTTTTTTTACTCTGAATAGGTCAGCGCCTTTTCACCTGATGGTAAGTAATATTGAGATCTACGGTGGATCGCACTTACCTAGAAGGAACCGGTTCAAGTTTTATCTTAATAAAGAGTTCACAGGAAGTTTACTTACTTCAAGTTGTTAATAAGAAAAGATGTCGTTTGTGTCGTCTAAATGGATGGAGTGACTTCCTTAAAGCTATTAGTGTGTTGAGAAAACAAAGGTCGCACCAATTATGGAGAGATGTGAAAAGGTAGCACCTATCTTAAGATGAAAGCTCTTTTACCGCATTGAAAAGTCGACTTTAGCAGCATTTATTGACGAATAACTCGCTTTTATTTTAATGAATGCGTTGGACGGCCGACTTATAATCTATGTTTATATACAGGTCAGCTAGTGTATACTAGCTGACCCGGCAAACGTTGTTTTGCCTCACTTAGGGGTATGAAAAATAGATAGTGTAGCTTATATGACACGTTCGTAGATGTACCATAGCAGCGCCATCTATTGATTACTTACTCAACCCAGTCGAAAGGTATCGACATCTGTTAGAATCATTTGGAGTTAACAGATAATTGTGACTGTCAAATAATAACAGACAATAATTAGCAATAAATTAAAATTGCGACTATAATTTGAGATTTAAACTATCCTATCTCTCAAGTTGGATCGAACTGCACATGGTGTGCGAATTTTATTATAATCGGTTAAGTGGTTTAGGAGTCCATTGAGGACAAACATTGTGACACGAGATTTATACATATTAAGAAGATATATGTTAATCGTAAACTCGTATTTGAGTTTCTATTTTAATTATTCAGTAATTCGTTTGTAGCGAATTATATTTATTAGTGACACTTATTTTAAACCTAAATTTATGAATGAATGTAAACGGAATCTTTGTCATTTGTCGTGCCGTGTGTTTGTCTGTCCGTATGTCACAGCTAATACGTGTATATCCCAAATAATGTTTCAGTATTTGTTCCAAAATAATTCCCATACCTTTGAAATGGCGAACCGCAATGCATCTAACAAACGCACAGTTCCAATCAAATGCGGTCAGAAATAACGTGAATACTGCATTTAATTTTGAACATCAAACTAATGTAGATACAAAAAGATTGTCACAAAAATATTAAAAAAGAAATAAAAAAAGGATTTTTTTGTTTTTATGTGACATGACACTAGCCATCACAACAAATTACGCATAACTAGTAAAAATGTTACCCTAAAAAATTAAAACAATACCGTAGCTTGTAGTGCATGTAGCTCAGCTGACTGAGATGATCTGACGTGATCACCGAGGTTAAGCAACGGTCGATGCGGACAGTCTTTGGATGGGTGACCATAGAAAAGAAAAATAGGTATTTTAAAAACAAGAGGCATTTTCATCTAGACGCTAGCTACCGTGGGTCAGATGACACGTTCAATTGTAGGTCTTGGCTGTTAGTATTAGTACAGCGGTCGTGAAGCCAAGTCAGAGGCCTTCGGGCGGCTTGAAAACTCTCGACACCAGAGCTTAGCCACTTAGCTCATACGAAGTAGAAGAAGACCGATACCGTTCAGACGCGTCTTGACAAGATAAAAATCCACCGAGGCTCATTTTGAAAAATCCTATCAAATCCTGCGTAATATACATAATAATATGTATTATGAGGCGGCTGAATACGGTAGTAGCCTTAAGTATTTTTAAGTTTCTAAGTTTTTTTTTGTCTTAGACACATTCACACACGGCTGGTTAGCCCCATATTGAACCATTTCTAGCTCGTATTATGGTTGCTAACACAACTGATATACTACATATACATACATACATACATATTATATATAAATACATATTTAACACCCAGACCCACAGCCAACACATTTTGTTAAGCACAAAGATGTTGACCGGGCAGGGAATCGAACCCGGAACCTTCTGATTAGCAGACCGGCATGGTAACCTTTACGCCAACGTCGTCGAAATCGTTAAGATCCGTTTACTTACTATAGTATTAAATTATAAATTTACAAATCGGATTTCTGCATCAAATAAAAGTTACATTCATGCAGATTTAAAAGATATGACCTATCAAGTGTAAATGTGATCCTGGCTGGTTTGTAAAATAATAATAACACAGATTTGAGAAATAGAAACTTGTCGTTTATAATACAACTTCATTCGAGCGGTGAAGGCGTAGATTGAAGAGGATTTTAAGTTAGAGAATTGAAGCGGTCGTGCATAAAAATATATTGTTTGTTCAATTCGTTTTTATTTATTGCGCATTATAGCATTGTTAACTTTTATTAATTTGTTTAAGAAAGCCATATAAAGGAATTTAATGTCCAAAGTCAGAGTTGTTCATTAATAAATTTAAACGATATATTTAAGTAATTTCTGTTTATTTGCTGCGTAACTTAGTGTTATCCACGTTGAATAAAAATTAGCTTGTATATAAATCCAGAATTTAAGCAATAGGTACATACCGATTTTCATGAAAATCGATCTAGCCATTAAAGCGTGAAAAAGAAAAAAATATTCATATACACGCAAACACAGACTCAGGCTAAAAGTTACAAAAAAAAACAGGGGAGCCCACTTATAAATATTTTCATGAGACAGACAGACAAACAGACAGTTAGACAGACAGAAAGCGGAGGCTTAGTAATAGGGTCCCGTTTTTACATTTTAGGTAAAGAACCTTAAAAGAGTCCAAAAGTAAAAAAAAAACATGATTTCGTATGATCATCCTTAAACTCATTTCCAAATATCCTAAATACTAAGTCTATATTATCACGTGAATTTTTCAAAAGACCGTTCGGTTCAATACGCTTGGTGCTAAAATGATTACTCAAAAAGTGATAATTTTATTGTGTTTATACATAATTATATTCATTTGAATGTGTTTAGTAATTATTTTGATGATCAGCATTTTCATATATGATTTATAATTTTTTGTTTTGTAAATAACGGTAATTTCTATTTTTTTAATCATTTTAACGGCAATTGTTGCTTGTAATATTATTTGGACATTTGAAAGTCTCAACTGAATAATTTGATTTAAGACGTTAATTGGTCAAATTACCCGCTTATTCTCATCACAGACCCCACAAAAGTAACTCGTAGGATCAGATTTCCGCCCACCTTTAAAACTCTGCGAACATTTGCCAGCGAAATGTCTTACTCAACGCAATCTGATCCCGTATGGTCGAGCCCTTTATTGCTTCTTCTTTTATATCCTATGGCGCCTTCGGATTGACAGCTATCGGTATGGGGGGTACCATTATACGAATAAGTAGCCTTAAGACTTGTTTAAGGCCAGATTTTATAATTTTACTAGCTGACCCGGCAAACGTTGTTTTGCCTCACTAAGGGGTACGAAAAATAGATAGTAGCCGATTTTCAGACCTACTGAATACGCATATAAAATTTGGTAAAAATAGATCAAGCCGTTTCGGAGGAGTACGGTAACTAACATTGTGACATGGAAATTTTATATAATATAAGAACATTAAAGGTTTATGAAAGCTAAAAGACTACAGAATTAGTCTTATAAGGAATGCTTGATTTTAATCTGGCTTCAGTTATGAGCAGACTACATTTTTTTTTAAATATTAGGACACCTTACACACACGGCTGGTTAGCCCCATACTAAACCATTTCTAGTTTGTATTTAGGTTGCTAACACAACTGATATACTTACTACATAGGTATACAAACTTTATATCAATACATGTTTAACACCCAAACTGACAAGCCAACAACTTTAGGTCATCACAAATATGTTGGCCGTGCCGGGAATCGAACCCGGGACCCTCCGATTGATTGGATTGGCAGTCCACCACCACTACCAGTGACCATTACGCCAACAAGGTCGTCAATAAATAATAGATATAATTTTTGCAAAAGTTTCTCAGTATTTATAGAGGCCTTAGGCGGCTCGAAAACTGTCGACACCAGAGCTTGACCACTTTGCTCATACGAAGAAAAAGTGGAAATTTTTATAATCAATAGACAAATAAATGCAGCTTTTAGTGGGTATTATATTATTTTTCTTTCTAGAAACCCTCCACTGTCTAAAATCTCTCACACATTCAGCAAACAAATCTTACAAAAAAAAAACAACACCGTTAAAATCCAGCTAGAAAATAAACAAACAACATTTCTAAAATAAGAAGGGAAAATAAAGAAAATGAGCTTGTCGCGAGCCAATAAAAAGGCAGAAGTTGTATTTCCGATTCCAATGGAATTAGCACTAAAAACAATCGGCATGCAAATACTTTCCTTATTAAGTCTACAAGCAGCTAAACAGAAGTGATTGCGCAAGTTATAAGTGACAAGCGTGGATTATAATGCTTTGTATTATTTGTAAAAAAAAAACTAACAAACAACCTTATTTTTGTAACCATTTATGTGTATACTTTGAAAACTGTTATCGTAAGGCATATTATATAATTGCTCGAATCAAAGCTTGTACCCGATGATGACGCTCGTAATACGTTGAAACCCGTTGGACGTATATCCAACGTTTTTTTAGTAAGTGTGAACGTTTATTTCGTGCAAATAATACATTGATCCGTGATAAATGTAGCCGATGCTTGAATATAGGGTTGCATTTATCTGGTATAGAGAATTGCATGTCAATCAGAGTAGCCGTTTGCGCATGAAGGGGTTATTACAATTATACGATCAAATTTTCACATATATGATCTAGAAAGAAAGGCAGACCAGACCAATTTTTTTTCCTGTGTCAGGTGCAAACCCAAACATAGCCAGTTTAGTGAATTATGGGCTGTTTCTATCTCCTTGCAAGGCCCAAGTCCTGGCAGTAGGAAAATACATTGGGCTACTTATGTTGCTCTAAAATCTTATACAAAAAATTCCATAGCACAATGTTAGTTACTGTACTCCTCCGGAACGGCTTGACCGATTTTACCAAATTTTATATGCGTATTCAGTAGGTCTGAGAATCGGCTTCTATCTATTTGCCATACCCCTAAGTGAGGAAAAACAACGTTTGCCGGGTCAGCTAGTAAAAAAATAAAATAAGAAATTATATTCTGCCAGTATCCTTTTACTTGGACCACTATAATCGGATTTGTACTGTTTAAAAGTGCCACTTTACAATCGCAGCGCACGAATTGACGTTTATTGCTCGGAGTTAAAGCTCGGGCTTGACCTTTGTCAGGTTATATTCCTTTTTATCGTATCTACAAACATTTCACATCATTTGTGCATCATCTTTTAATATCCTGGCTGTGTGAATGTGTGAAAGAGTTTATACGCATTAGCAAGAGTTTATAAATACTAGTTCCCCGTGTTATTCCCTGATACAAAGTAACCTATGTGTTAATCCAGGTTCTAAGCTATCAAGTTCGGCAAATCATACCAAATTTTTATCAAATTCGGTTGCACCATGAACGTGGAGAAGTAACAAACATATAGACATTTCGACAATTTTATGCTTATGTTAGATACTAGGCGTATGCGTAAGCATAAACTTACGCATACGCTTAGTAAGAAACATACAGACACACAAACTTTTGCATTTATTATATTGGTAGGATCATCTAAACAGGGAATATTCATTAAATGTGACCAAGTGAGCCGGGCTTACGCATAAAGGGTTCCTTATCATTATCTATAAAAAAAATGCATAAATCTCGTTTGTTGTATTGGAGGCCCTATTAAATATTTATTTGATTCTTTACTTAATAAGCATTTTATTAATTTAAAGTCTTTAAGTAACATTTAAAAGTAATAAATAATATTTAAAGTAATAGTTAAGCTTTACAAAGTAAGCTACTACTTTTTGTAGCTTACTTTGTAAAGTTTGAGAAAATATCATCAACAGTCCATCATTTTATTTCTGAGATCGTTTATAAAGATGATAATGTTTATTCATCGTCTTTTAGTAATCGTGTATATTATTTCTTTTAATTTACATATAAATTGCTTACATGGCCAATTTTCTCGGTCCTTTAACATTCATTTTAATCTGCAATTTAATCGAATACCGATATCCATATGCAAGCCAAGTAAGATGTAAGATTGATGACTCGATTTATACAGATATTTTTTTATCTTAATTATTTCACCCTTACGCATTTAAATCCACTACTGACTTGTGGATATATCGTTCTATTTAGTTACTGTTCTAATGGAAACGTCAATATTAAATTTATCTATTTTTTAAATTTAATCTATTTTTTGCAGCTGTATGGAAAGCTCGCCAAACGGCCGGTAGAGGCTTCGGGTGTCCAGAATACTGACTTTTATTTCGGTCAGAAACTAAGCATTGCCATCCAACGTGGCAATGCTGCTAGCATTTTGGGCATCTTTTCCTCTAACCCTGGTCTTTTTTAGGTTAAGCCTAGTTAGTTAGTAATGTTTTATGTTTTTAATAAATATCTATTTAACTAACTAGTCTTTTAAAGGATTTAAGCAATGCTTTAAGTTCGACTTGCCTTTAACGTATGTTAAATTATGGCCCATAAAGTTATGTGCATCTGGCAAAAAAAATGTATTGAGAAGTTTAGGATCAGTTTGTTTGGGATCCGTAATGGAACGGGGTATTTTCATATGCTACTTTTTTAAGCTCAAACTTATGTATTAACCGACATCAAACATCTTGCGTTTATAGCCTAACTATTCTGTCATTTACATAGTTAATTTGTAAGGAAAAAACTTTCCTTCCCTATAAATTTTATCGAAATCGCTTTGGTATCTCTTTTAATTAAAAGTAAGTTGTCGATTTCTATTCATTTGTTTCAGATTTTGTACGTTGCTAAAAAGCAAGTCGAAATCGCGCACGTTACGAAATGGCCTTTAATATTAAATTAAACAATAAATAGTTGTGGTATTTTATTTCAAATATCGTCTAAAAAGACAAGCCAATTTGAATCAAATTGCTACTGGCTATATCAGACCATGTTTACGAGGTAGAACCAGACATTATCTCGGCCGATTATTTAGGAATTCGGCGCTAAGTAAACATAAACTTTGCCGATACTGATAAGTAATTTAACTAGGTGGGGTTAACTTAATTGTAGCGCCAGTAAAATATACAGGTTTACTTTATAATTATTACTAAAATTAATTATTCAAAAGAATAATAGGTACTATCATTCTTTTTTAAGTGGCTAAGCTCTGGTGTCGGGAGTTTTAAAGCCACCCGCACGTCTGTTTGTCTTGGCTCAACGACTGCTAATACAGCCGGGATTCACAATTTAACGTGTCATCCGACCCAAGGTAACGCCCAGGTGAAAAATACATTTTTTATAAGATAGTATTGTGCATGTAAACCCATGTAAAGACAGACCGCAACGACCGTCGCGTTGCTTAACCTCGATGATAGTAAGGTACATAATAATAATAATAGAATAATAATATAATTAGTGTAACTTATCTAGTAAGTTACACTTATTCTTAGGTTTGCTTTGAACTCTGTCATTACTTTTGCCCGTCAGGGACTTTCATTTATTTATTTTGTCAATAAGAAGCATGTACCTCCAACGGTGAATGTATGTTCCAATTTATTAGGCATCATATAAAAATATGAAACTGACAAAATATGTTCACCATCATTTATAAGTGAGTGCGGGTAATTCCGTAAGTTACGAAAAAAAGTCACCGCGAGTTAGCTTCCCATCGTTTTTCATCAAGCGCCATCTATTGGCGAGCGGCGTAACTATTTCTTGCAGTTTGATACGGACTTCCTATGTTAAGCTTGTTATAGTACTATTTTTTTATGTACACTTATATTTAGAGCCACTGTATACCAATTTTTGGGTCAATTAAAGTTCTACAGAATTCAGCAATTATTTACCTACGCCTGGCCAATAAAGCCACTATAGAATTTATTGAATGAAACAAGTTTGTTATCAAGTACCGTTTGTTATTTAGTTAAGATTGTACAGTTAACTATTCGGGGAACAAGAATTGCTGACATTTTCTATTCAAAATTATCCAGCTGCCTTTCAAAGTAACTTTGTGGCTAAGGTATGAACTTAAAGCGGTTAATACATGTATTAACTTTCAAATAATTAGCGAATCAAGTAAACTTTGATGTTTACGTATTAATACGACAATACATAAAAATATCTATCACAAAACTGGACGTCACTTTTTTTACATAAATACAATTTAATTTAATCCTTAGTAGCAATTTTATTTAAAAAAAACTTTTAGCTCAGAATGAGATTTATGAAAGCAAAAGTTACTGATTATAACAGAAATATTTTTATTTCTTCTTCTTTAGTCGCTGAACAGTGAAACTTTAAGACTTCGTATTAACAAACTGGGTAGTTATCACTGGATAATAGCTAGCAACACCGGCCTTAGCAACATTGTTTTCCATTTAATAATTTTTAATGTTTTCCGTTTTTTATGGCGCCTTTATACATGAGCTACTTTCAGTTGATAAAACGCTTGTCTCATCTGCCTTGGGCTGCTCATTATTTTCTACAGACAGATTTGAACAGTCAGCAATTCTGTAGAGTCGGTAATGTTTGCGAATTGATTAGCCGCTTATCTTAGTTATTCCAATCGGCAGCTGGAATGCGCCTGCGCAGGTATATTATGATAACTTGAGATAAGAAGGTAGACAATAAGAAATTTAGGTTATTTTTCCAAAAAAATTAAACACTAAAGTAAATTTTCGAAATCATTCGAAAAATAGACTTTTAACCTTGTAAGAAGAAGTTTTACGCATTGTCGCGTGTGAATGATTTTTTACTATATTTTTTTGTGTTTGTTGCTTTATAATTCTGTCATTATTTTAATGGAATGGATAATCCGATATACGTTTACAAAATTGGATCAATTTCTTTTTTTTTTTAAACAAATAGAAATTGTAAAACTAACTTAAAGTATTACAATTTCTATTTGTTTATTTGTTTACAGTACACAGAAAGAGCTTTAAGCAGTCAAACGAGAAAGTGACGCGCTGGCCGACGATGGAGCATGTTTGTCTGGAATTACTGGCTCCCAAAGTGGCTGTCGGAACAGTTTTGAATTCGATTTGCAACTAGAAGATTGTTGAATCAGAGCAATATAAAAAGCGTATACGTTTCATTCAGTGAACTAAAAGAAATAGAATATAGTAACTTGGTCTATAAAATGGTTCCACCGCCCACGCGTAAAATACCAAGTTGGGCGTGGCAAAACCGCTACCCGCGCGGCTAGTATCGGTGGCGTAACCTTGATCATACCACCAATTGCGTGCGAGCTTTGTGTGTGTGTGTTTCGTTGGGATAGCAGTATAATTGTGTGCGTAGATGGATTCAAAATCTAAGCGGCAATTGTATGGAGCTACTCTTCCGTTTATTCTAGTTCGCTGGATTCATCCTAAAATGGCAACCCCAGACACTACCCAAACCTGAAAACCAATTTTACAGCCAACAGTATGTAAATAAACCGAAATCCCCCTCCCCCCTATTTGACGGAAACGCTCGCAAATCACACACACGGCAACACAAGTGTTCTGCAAACAGAGATGCGTTTTACTTAATTGAATGCTTAATCACTGGACGTATACTGTGATGTTTGACGTAGATAAAATACAATTAATTCGTGTACAGCATTCAAACAAATAAGAAAAAAAAACAAGTAGTACTGTATAACGCATATAACAGCGTAGTTTAACATTACGTACGCTGATGTTCTAAGCACACTCTTGCGCGTCAAACATATTATTTATGTTAGCAATGTTGGCCATCTTATATAAAATGTTTCAAAGTGAATAATTTTCTACTTGTAAAGTTCTTTCATTTAATACC
The DNA here is from genome assembly GCA_035578125.1 of Mellilla xanthometata. Taxonomy (NCBI): domain Eukaryota; kingdom Metazoa; phylum Arthropoda; class Insecta; order Lepidoptera; family Geometridae; genus Mellilla; species Mellilla xanthometata. Next base: position 1,355,150 of record JAPUBQ010000008.1, read on the forward strand.
TCATATTAGAGAAGTTGCGATTGATTTGTCGCTTTAGGAGCTCCGATGCTAAAACACACAGGAAGGTTAAATTTGAAACCTGGTCTATTTTAATGAGGTTATAAAATACTCACTGAAAAGATTCGTTCATTAAATAGTATAATATTAACACAACTAACAATGCTATTATAATACTAGATTGCTTAACAACCTCCTGTGATGATTCGGTTACATATGGAACCAATAATATACAGGACTACTGACTTAAACACAAAACTGTTAAAAAAACATTTTTTTTTTTACTTTTCGCGAATTCACAAAAGCCATAGAGTAAAAGTTGTTTGTCTAGACACTCAATACTTTTCTGCAAGGAAGTTTACTAAGAGAGAGGCCTTACCTATGGTTCTTTGAAATAAAATGTGCCAACGTTTGGAACAATTTCGTGATAGTTGTTGTAGTGTAATTTAATACAACAAACAAGAGTAAATAGTTCCAAAACGTGGCATGCGCTTGTTATTCGTTCGATATATAAAGTATTTAATTCTTTGTTCAATTTTTGAATAGGTGAAAATCGAAGACGAACCTAAAACACGTGCAAGCATAGCAGCTATCAACAATTAACTGATCTAACTTGTCAGCATAAGTGAGAAACATATGTACCAAAATAACGCCGCAAAAAAATCTAAATTAAAATGTGCGTAACCCGCGAAAATTCAAAATTTGCGATACTTTTCGAACACACCTCGTATGCATTATTCAATTAAAAGATTTTGCTCCATTCACCAGTAACTCTGTATACCTATTTAATGCACGCCATGTCGCGTAATGTCTGTATCAGACGTTTGCCGTATTCACTACGTGTGTTTGCACACAAAATATATTACACCAGAGACTTAACTAGAAACTAATAAAAAATCAAGGTTCAATTATTTTATGAATCTTTTTAAGGCCTACTAACATCCCGTCCCGGCTTTGCATGGGGTTTAAAATAATCTTAGAACCAAAGAGATACAAAATAATTATAGCCTATTTTACTCGGGGATAATATAGGGTAGTATACTGCTCGGATTCGGGGCCTTTTCTCTTGAAAAGAGCAATTAAGGCCAGATCCACTGAACCGGCCAACTGCGAGTTGGTGGATGACACACGACTTAGGATATTGTGGTCCTCAAACGTGTCAGTTTTTTTAACAATTTTTTTGCTTCACTGTATAGGTTGTGCTTGACCGCAACTCACCGAATTTTAAGTGATATTGCGGTCTAGAGATCACCCTAGACTGCTAGGATATTAAGCCACGTGCGTTAGCCTAGAAGAAACCAGTTTACTCTCGCCTTGAAGAAAATGAGGTTGGATTAAGCTCTAGATGGTTAAAAAAAAACGTTTTTGAATAACAACACATTTTGCTCTAGAAATAATTATCTATTGGTGAAACAGGCACTTTACTAGAGTTAACTAGGTATATAGATTAAACAGTCATAATCTGTTTTAAAATAGCATAAGTTTTAAAATTTATGTTTCGTATCTATCTATTATCATATTTAAAAAAATATATAGGTATAGTAGATAATTCTTATTTGACTTGATATCCATTACTTGAATATCAAGTTGGTATTCTGTATCTGTCTAATTTTAAATATGTTGGTGCTAGTACCTACTGCCGTTTGCGGAACGACTAGTTCAATTTTAATTCCCTTGCCAATACCAACCAATTCTTGAATGTTCTCGCATTGATTCCAAAACCTACAAAAATATCCTTCAATTCTTTAGTGATAGTAGGATTTATGTTTTTATTCATTAAAACATAAGTTTTAATACTAAAATAATTAGTGCATGTTATGAAATCTAATTCAAGTCACTGTTTTAAAACTTTCGTAAGGCATATTTGAATAATGTTTGTATAACCGGCTATCACTTACGTTTATTTTGTCGGTATTAGCGGGACATGTTTCAGCACAATCAGTGTGACATTCTCAAGGGCAGGAACATAGCCAACGTACGCTCGCAATAGCGGCTGCGCCTGAACTGCCGGCAGTCGGCTAATACCGACAAAATAAACGTAAATGATAGCCGGTTATACAAACGTTATTCTAATTCAAGTCATCCAATTTCATTTAAATGATACCAACAATAAAGTAATATTGCACCAATATTGGATCCAACAGTGTCACTCTCACCAATCTCCGCATATTCGCCAACATTCTCACGTGTTTACCATTGAATATAGGAAACGTTGCGAATATCGTCCAATGTTCGCAGCAGTTGCATTTTATGACTGTTTGATAGTTAGGGCGTGATTCGAAATTGAATCGTAGGTTTCTGGAATACCAGTTCGGTAAGGTAAACACAAACTTGATTTTAGTGGTGAGAGGGGAAAAATGCAAATTTAAAAAAGAAAGAAATAATCTGAAAATATAAACATATTAACGTTTGTATCAATTTTTGTTATTTTTTTATTGGTTTTCTTAACCCCTGACATAATAGGGGACTTTTTATACTAGGATACTGCATTGTGAGTCTATTTACTTACCATACCACGTATTTCCTTTAGTACAAACTGCATAAATTTAAGTATACAGTTGTACTAATGTTATTATTTATTTATTTTTAACTGACTTCAAAAAAGGAGTAGGTTATATATTCGACTGTATGTATTATTTTTTTTGTATGTTCACTGATTTCTCAGCCATTTGGGGACCAATTCTCAAAATTATTTTTTATTTACAACTTTTATACTATCTTATTACAGTATTCTAGAGATTAATTTCTAACAAATTTATTCTCCATTATATTACAAAGGTTCTTAAATTCTATATTAATGTCAAGTTCATGTCCAGTATCATATTTAAGTGTAGCATACACAGGACATTCAGTAATGATATGCGGAGAACTCTCTTCAACGTCGGGGTCACAAATGCAAGCTGAGCTATCTTTGCGCTTAAACTTGTATAGGTATGCTAAAACCCACCATTCCCCGTGAACAATTGTATCTATTGCAGTAACTTCTCTTGTTTTCGGTTTACATCAGACCTCTTCAAGCATTATACCTATTAATTAGCTCTTGCCAGTAAAGCTCATCACGAGCCTTCGTTCGATACAAGATAGATAGATAAAGAAACACTTTATTAAAACACTCACAATGTAATAAAATTACAGAGAACACGCAAAGAACTTACAAGCTAGTGTCTTAACTGGCGACCTTATCGCTAAGAGCGATCTCTTCCAGGCAACCAATTCTAAGACATTAGACAATATAAGTACAAGCTTATTCTTAGTGCAGGGCTCGCAGGATACAATTTTTGTTTTGCGAGTAGCTAAACTAGCAATTAGTGTTTTTGTATAGATTGTTTTTGTAAGGTTTTGGTAGATAATAAATTATTTGTATTTGAAAGTGTCTCTCCCCTACTGGTTGGCTGTCAACTTATTAAAAGGACTAATGTTTAACAGAGAAATATCTCCATCTCACTTATGACTTGAGAATGATGCGCAAAAGAAGCGAGTGCGATTTTTTTTTCATATCATCCGCATTTCACGTCTTGCTTCCCGCCTCCCGCCTCCCGCTTCCCGCGTCGTTATACTATAACGAGCGTTATACTTACCTTTTCATTAGGTTCTGTCCGGAGTGGTCTAATAAAGTAGTGTGATCCTATTTTAATTTTATTATTTACTTTGAAAGGTGATATACACATTTTTGGCATATTTTTTACTGTCAATATACGATAATTATGAAAAGTTAAAAATAAATTGGTAATGTGATATATTAATTTTAATCTTGGACGTTTACATTTAATTTCAACAAATTATTAGTAACAAAATACTAAAACCTCTTCTTGCATTCATAAACAGTGTTATTCCAACACCTATGAATAAATTTGCTCCAATAAGCCTATCCTATAAAGTTCTAACGGATTCTGTTTGAATTTAACTACAGTCATTTCAATTCATGACTCTATTGCGTGGAATATTGCTACAGGATGTTTGGTTTGCCAATATTCTAGTGTTTGTATGGAAAGGGGACCTAGTATATTAACTTAGATGTCTTCTTGCCACCTACGAAAACAGATTATGTAAATTTCGTTGAGTAAACAGTGAATTTAAGATGATAGTTTGTGTTAACCACAGACAAAGTCGAGAAGTGTCATCATTTATATCATTTTAGGACAAGGATAGTAATTTATTTTAAAATCACTAGTCTACTGACTGATAGATTAGTAATTTTAAATATAAATATTGTTATCGTCGGAGACCTAACCCCAAATAATGGGAACAGGGAAGACAAAGACGAAGATTGTTATCGTAATAGTAATATACATGATAGGTGGTCTGACGCGATCTCTCGACTTTCGTTTTTAAGTATGTAGTAAATATTTTTTATCAAGGTGCTACCGTCTATTGGATGACACGTTAAATTGTAGGTCCTGGCTAAGTCTAAGTACAAGCAGTCGTTAAACCAAGTCAGAGGCTTTCAGACGGCTTGAAAACTTTCGACACCAGAGCTTAGCCACTTAGCTCATACGAAGAAGAAGAAGAACAATTACAAAACTAATAAGCCACAATAAAAGTTTGTACAAGAGTGACATAATTTTAAATTATCATAAAAGAATGAACATATTATTTTCGCACCAAAACACATCCGTTCATTTGAACACAACCCTAAATCAAATCTTCCTCAATATAAATAAGGTTACCAGCAATTTATTTTAATTAAAGCAACAACTGACAAATTCAGTTGACTTTTCGTTAAAAAGCAAAAATTCTCCGCGTGTTTTGGTACTGATTCTTGGCAGGGAAATATTTAAAGGCGTATCTCGAAGGTATCTGCCGCCGGTAGAATCTTGGTAATGCCGGGAGACGTAACGAGATGCAAAGCAATGATCGTTTGACAGCCTCTTAATTTAGGGGGTGGTCCAAAAGAAACGGATATAGCGGCTTCAACCGTTTTGAAACCCAAAGTTAGGGATCCGGTTTCATAAAATGCTTTTTTTATATTTCTAAGCAACTAGTTTTCTGTCCGACCGAAACCAATATAGCTAATCTGTCATCAAACCACACTAAAAGAAAAAAATCTGTCTTTAAATTTAGTACGCATTTTTTAACCAATACAGCTAGGCATTTGACCAGCAGGGCGCGGAACCACATGAGTCAGCGAAACACTGACATGTGAATGTTTGAGTGAAGCATGCATAGTTTGGAATCCAGTTATTCCAAACTATGGGAGGACTCTAAAGGAGGGTGCCAAAAGGTGCTAGCCGGACGAGGACTAAAAAAATAATTATAGAAAATGTATGTTTTCTCTTAAAATATGTGACACATACATACCTAAATTTACATTATTGCATAAATACAAGAAACGTACTCGTATTTTTCAGTCAGTAATAATATATTACTGACTGAACAAGCGAAGCGAGTTAAACGTCTCCACACGATTTTTTTTTCTTTATTTAATTGTTGCTAGCGGTGGGAACATAATTTTGAACACATTTTGACGTACATTTGTATGACATTTCTAATATTTTTTAAACAAGCTGAAAGTTTATGACTTGCTCCACGCTTTTGATGTCAAATGAAATATGCCGTGCTACTGATATTCGATCGACAAATGTTAGGATCGTGACGTTGGTGGTCCTTTCAGTTCTCACTCACATTAATTGTTGTAATTATGTAGATGAGATATGTAGACTTGATATATTTATATTTTTCTTACGTTTTTATTAGAAGAATGAAAATAGAATGTTATTTTTTATTAAAACTGTATCATAGAAATATGACAAAAGCAAGGCAAGCGCGTTAATTTAAGATGTAAAACGCTTGCCTTGCTTTTGTAAGGCTTAATACATTATTACAACTTATAACTTTTAAACAGCAAAAAATATGTCATGCAGTCTTTAGGCCAAACAAAGCAAAGATAAAAATTACAACACAACAAACTCACACTACCAAAATACTATTTTCAATATTATAATACGGACATAATGATCCATTGCCATAACGAAAAATATTTTTGATAATCCCCAACGCAAAAAGTTTGTTCGATTTCAATGTAGTTTTTTTTTATTCAAAAGATGAAAGACAAAGAAAGTGTTAATCGTAGTAATATTCTAAGATGTTAGACTTCCTGAAAATGGATCTTAGATGGCCACCACTACAAAATAAGGTCGAGGTTTTTCTAAAAATTTAATTTTGTACTTGTTCGCTAACTGAATTTGCTGCAAACTTAAAATCTTTCAGGCAGATTGTGCGGATCTAAAAATAGAAGACGTCTGATTGTCGCAAATTCTGGAGCGCCGCCAGTGTGACACGGGCGCCGGGATGCGACATCTGTCACTGCTACATAATATTTATTTGTTCTCTGACTTTGGCTTGGCCCTTTGCGGTAAATGTAGATCAAAAAAGCATCAAGAATGTTTGGTTTGTGTATATTTTATAAATGAGAAAGTTTGTGTGTGCTGTTCTTCATTTTCGTCGTATGATCTTAGTGGCCAAGCTCTGGTGTCGATAGTTTTCTAGCCACCCGAAGGTCTATGAATTGGTTTAACCACTGTATTTGTACTTAAGATTAACAGTCGGAACCTACAATTTGACGTGTTATCCGACCAAGGGTAGCGCCCAGATGTAAGTGCCACTTGAAAAACGACAGTCTTCTGTATGGTCACCCATTCAAACACTGTCTGCATCGACCGTTCCTGCTATTGTGTAAATGTGTATGTTTGTTACTTCTTCATACTCGAAAGATTTTTTTTAACCTCTCATAGGTTTGCGTTCACAGCTTGCCTAAAGTAAAATTACGCTGTAGTCTATATTGTGGCACGCTCACCTAGAAGATACCTATTTACTCTACTTTTGAAGACCGCCGGATGATATCTCTTAACCGATTTCAATATAACTAGGTACATAGATTGTTTATACAATAGATTAACACATAGGATAGTGTTATCCCGGATAATTGCGGGGAACGACACGGGGCGTAAATTAATGTTATTATTTCACATAGTATCTGCGGCGATGTTTATTTCATTCTAGTTGTTATTCTTGTTTGCAATCTAAGTAATAAGGCATGTATGCACATACATTGTTATTAAGATTTCTGGAGTGGTTATTTTAGTTGAGTACTTAATATAATTATTATATACTGGTTTTACGACTTGCAAGACATGACATGGGTACTATGTTCTTATTCATAGTATGCGCTACGTGGTCAAGCTATGGTGTCAAGAGTTTTCAAGCTGCCCGAAGGAATCTGACTTGGCGTAACGACTGTTTATACGAAGACTAATAGCCGGGACCTACAATTTTAGCTGGTAGTTCTTTTTCCACTTTGAAAATGTATTAGCCTTATTACATGTTAGCATTATGTAACTTGTTTGTGCTTTTGTTTGTAATTTAGAATTAATATTGGTCCTTGAAACATGAATTAGATAAATTTATTATAACGTGTTATCCGCTGTAGCGCACAAATGAAAATGCCACTTGAAAAACGACAGTTTTGTGCATGGTCACCCATCCAAACACCGTCCGCATCGGCCGTTTCTTAGCTTCGATGATCGCGTCAGATCACCTTAGCTAGCCGAGCTTTAGGCGGTACTATGTTAAAAATCTACTTCAGGTGTTGGATCACAATTACTGTTTAAAACTGCTCACACTTTTATCTATGTACCTTTAGAATGGTAATCAAACATTATTATGAAACCTGGTCATTAACCCATTTCTCCAATCACTTCAAACTTCCTCCGTTGCACCATCACAGTCTCCCAACATTGACATTTCTTACACCACCACTATCTTGTTTACAACGTCATCACCTATCTAAGACAATGGCTCTTTTGTCGACAATTTGGGTAACGGAAAGTTCACTCAACTTGTGGCATACTCCTGTAGGATACACAATCCCTTTACCTTCTACTATTTTAGCTTTTTCGTTGTATGCATTCTTTGTTCTATCGTTGTATTTGTTGACCATTGCTCGCTACGTATGACTTCTTACAATGTGTTTGGTTTAAAACACAGCAATGTTTGGTTCGCGTTTTAGTTTAAACGGGTCGTAAAGTGTTCCTTAGTGTAAGAGTAACATGATACCACGGAACCTCATGTGGTTTACACAGCAAACACAATATGAAGTGACTATTGACTATTCCTGTTCCCATGCTTTGGAAGTCTTTTTAATTTTGCATTTTCTATATACAGGATAGTGTTGGATTTCAAAGAGCTTTACATTTTGTTTTTGTTCGGTTATTCTGGGTTGAGTAGAAAATAATAAGATCGTTTGAAGCAGATATCGAGTTTCGGATTTCAATTAAGTTGATTGACGGACGATCGATGGTTGCGCAGTAATTTAGGTTTCCTGTAGTTATTATGCGGGCTTGTTCATGATGCTTTTACAAATCTTCGCATATAATTATAATTATAGTGTAGTAAAATCTTCTAAAGCTGGTTTTAGTACGTGCTTACAAACAACTTACAATTAACGGTTAGATAATTTTATAATTAGAATTTCATAAAAAACCGCTTTCTAAACTATGCCGCATGTCAAAGAACTTTTTGCACATAATGAACTATTGAGAAAAAAAATGTTTTTTTCGTCAATAGCCAAAAGATTAAGAATAAATACTAAAAGTGCTCTTAAATGTATTTATGTTACCTACAAGTTATATTGCTTAAGGTGATGTAGGCTTCAAACTCGACGGATTGTCCTCACGAATATCTTTAAGTAGATCGATCAAAAAGATTACTTGATGACAAACACAAATAGTGTTCACGGAAACACGATTGAATAAATTTGGCTCCATAGAAGAAAAGCTTAAACTTTCCATGTCTCTTTACTTTGCTGGAAAACTTCATCTTGAATGGACAGATAATGATAAACATTGAATATTATTTATCACTATTTTCTAAGATATTTATTAATTGAATAGGAGTACCAATGTTGTAAGAAAAGTAATTGATTACTCAAAGTTAACACTTCTTTTTGTTTTTTTCCCTTTCTTTCATTCATTTCTTTCTTTTATTCTTGAAAGAAATGAATGAAAGAAAGGAAAAAAACACATAAAAACTAATACCTATAAGAAAAGAAGGAAGACAGCATAGCATGTGTTCTGTAGTATGCGAAATAGGTCAGTCCTCGGTATAAACATTATACAAGTAGCACTAACTTTAATTTTGATTTTGAGACACGCAAAACCTACGAGAAAGTGAAGAAATAATAAGAAATGGGCTCAGACATCCAATTTGTATTGCACCAAATCCTTGAAAACGAAGTTAGCCGTATTTCGTCCACTCCTATTATTCGCATTGAGGCTTGAAAAACCTTTTAACCCTTCCTGAGCACGTCTGAAATAGGTTTTTGGTCACATTCACCATCCTATCTGGGTCACATTAATGTTGTTTTTATTTATAAAGACAAGGTACCGTTTTAGGGTTGAGTATGTATTTTGAATGGATTAATTTGTGTCGGGACCCACGTCAGGGGTCCAAATGACCGCTAAATTGTTGATTTTGGGTTGAGCTTGTATTTCATTTTGGTCTTTGTCTGTCATCGTTTTATTGAACGAGTCTGACTATTGAAGAACAGGGTTTTGAGTGTACCAAAGTTATATTAGTATTCAAAATGTTCTAGAAGTTGTGGTCTGTTTTTTATCTGATTTTTTTAATATTACATGATATCAACACATATAAAATTATATATAATCTCCATTTTCTTTGTTTAGGCATTAAACCTAGTTATTAAGATACCCGAAGGCCTCTAGCTTGGCTTAATGACTGCTTGTAGTAAGACTAAAAGTGGAAACCAACAATTTAACGGTAGTGTCCAGATTCAAATGCCATTTTAAAGAAATATTACTCTTACCTTATACACTTACCCATCCTGAATCTCGATGATCGCGTCAGATAAACATAGTCAACTTAGTTTTAGCTGAGCTACAGGTGTTTGTTTATATAATGATAACTCAGCTGTGAATATTCTTATTCCGCTTTGAATACAAATGTTATAATTATTGACAATAACTTATACAAGTCAAATAATATGAATAACACTGGTATACATTATTTCTTCTGTAATAATAAACAGTGATTTTGTTGCCTTGGACGTGATAATGATATTGTGTCCATATAAGCACGCTATCAATGAATGATTCAAAAAATGGCTAGGCAATTTAATTTTATTTAGAAATAGTTGATAATTTTTCAAGTATAAAAATCATTAAAGTACAAGCATATTGATAACATTCATGAGTATAAACATTTGCGGTTATATCCAGAGCAACAAAAACCTGTCTGCGTCCACTGCTGGACATAGGCCTCTCCCAAAGCACGCTACCCGACCCAATCTTAAACATCTCGTCGTATTTATTTAAAGCTGTGTATTTTAACAAATTCCTAATAACAATAAATTAATATTCTGTATCCAAAACCTCAGCTGGCTCGTAAATCATAATTATACAAGGTCCCACGTGCACCCCATATATTAATTATTAATTTTCTACGGAAATATTTTCAGCGTAATTAAGAGAGCCCCGAAAGCATGTGTCTCCAATTATTCGACGCTACTAAGTATCGTGAGAAATAGACGTTTTAATATATCGAGATGCTCGTCTCTGTTTGAGGGGGTTAGTGACGTAAGTTTTTTTTTTAGATCTATTCGGGATCTAAGTGTATTATTATAAAAATCTATTAATTAAACTTTAAGAATAGGTGATCCTAAACAATCCGGTTCAAATGTTATGTGACGTGATATTTAGTAAAATTTGCAAACAGATCTTTAATAATTATATTTTACTAACATAAACGAAATATTATTCTACTAGCATCCCGTCCCGGCTTCGCACTGGCTCCAAAATAATCAATGTTGCAAAGAGAAACAAAACATCGCCTATGTTACTCAAGAATAATGCAGCTTCACAACGGTGTTTTTTTTTAAATCGATCCATTACTTTCGGAGCCTATTGGTTTGGATTATATTTCATGACTATGTGCGTCATTTTTTTTTACAACTCAAGTATAAGGTGGAACAAGCGTAGTCTGGTATAACTGTCCCACTGTATTTTACCAAAATACGTCTTCTTAAGACGTTTTTCTTTCACCAAAAATTCGAACACATTGTGGGAATCGAACTTACGACCTACGGAACGCAAGGCCGTACTTCTGACTGAGCTGGCATTGCTTCGTTATTATCAATTCAGATTTCCTACGAGTCAATCTCCTGAAAGGTGTCATCCTATACGCTCCACTTATTGAATAGTCTATAGTCACCCTTGGAGTTTTTAATTTAGGTTTATTTTTATTACTTACCAATCATTACATACTAGAGACTGTTGATAATGATGGTAATAAAAATCTCCATACGATTCAAATATTTTCATCTTTAACTTTTTTACCATTTTCCCAATCAAATACGTTAAATATTGGTGCATGACGCAGAAGTATGAGGGTTAAATGGATTCCTAGCCGTACCCGAAGCACGCGCAGTGCGAAATACGGCAATTACCTCAAGAGTACCGTGTCATACATCCTGCTAACTCTCCACGGAATTAGTGATGGGAAACACGCTTATAGAACTATTTTTATCGATATAAATTGTCATGGCAAAATGTGCAGATGAATTTTTTTAATATTATTTAACTGCTACTTTTTTGCAGGAGTTGCTTCTTTTTCTTCGTATGAGCTTTAGTGTCGAGAGAAGCCGCCCGAAGGCCTCCGACTAAGCCAAGCAGGAAGCCTTCGAGAAGTTTAAAATTTTTGTTTTTGAAGTTTTTGTTAGTCTTAGTACAACTGCTTGTACTAAAACTAATAGCCGGGACCTGCAATTTAACGTCTCATCCGACCCACGTTAGGAGTTGCGTGATTGAGTCATTTATTGTGTAGTAAGTTCTTAATACACCATGTTCTTTTGTTTTAATTAAAGTATCATACAAATATTATACACAGAAGTGTTAAGACGTAAATATCATAATATACTCACTTTTTAATCATCAAATAACTGAATTGAATCAGCTTCGGCAATCACAATGAATCATCTTAGCCAAGCAACTGATCAATTTCATTTATTTTCGTAACGTAGGTTACTAACGCACTGAAATTGCAAAAAAAAATGTTTTCTATTGTGGTTAACGGCTCTTTATTTTTTTCAGTAGGTAAGGCATTATCACCATCATATTAAATTATAAGAGAAGAAGTCTAAGAGATGACTGAATTATATATTATATTTTATTTTGTCGGCTTATACTTGATCATAATTTTCCTGATTGTAAACAATATTGTGAACTAAGGTGGTGCCCTTGATTGAAGCTTTTTTTATAGGGCTTTTGGTAAAGAATCACAACATGACGCTTCACCCAATGAAGATGGAGGCAAACCAATAAATAATTAAGTTTTCCCAAATGTATCGATACAAGCGTTCTCATGACTAATGCAAGTTGAAGCGTACGACAGCAGTCTTCAAGTTCTCGGGTGAACACGACTGCGGTCTAATGACTCGCGCTGTCGACGAGTCTGCTAACTCCACTGCACTTCTGAATGCCTGGTACCGATTTGTTCGCCAATCACTAAATTTGTGGAAAAAATATATTTGTTTTTATTCTTAAAAAGCTAGCTTACCACAAACTGTTTGCACACTATAAGCGGTTTAGTCCCTTAGTTGAAATTGTAGGTCTCGGTTGTCAGTCCTAAAAAGAAGGCATAGGCCTCTCTCGATACTAAAACTTGGCCACTTAGCTTATACAAAAAAGAAGAAGCAAAACGAACTTACGAATTATACCACAAACTGTTTGCATACTATAAGCGGTTTAGTCCGTGGGACGAATGACACGTAAAATTGTAGGTCCCGGCTGTTAGTCTTAAACAAAAAGTCATAGGCCTCCGGGCGGATTAAAAACTCTCGACACTAGAACTTGGCCACTTAGTTTATATGAAATAGAGGAAGCGGCTTACTGATAGCTAGCGCAAAATCTTTTAAGGGCGGCTTAAATACGTTAAAGAAAACAACTTGTTATATGACTTTTGGAAATTCGCAGAAAAAAATCGTGTCTTCATACTTTTTGCCGGGAGTCTGTGGCTTTTTTTATGGATGAGGTGATTTTTTTTCCAAACTCCTAATATTGTGAAACAAAAGTTGTTCTCTAGACGTACTAAACCCGACCTTATCAGGTTTTATATACAAATAATCATTCGAAAAACAAATTACATAATTTATATTTCATAAAAAAAAATAAACAAAACTTACTAACTAACAAACATACAAATTTTCTAGTTGCAGCACTTGAAAATTTGTTTCATCTTAAAATACCTTGTTACTAAAATACCTTACCATTTACATAAGGTCAAGTAAAATACTGTAAAAAGATGGTCGAAGATCCACCATCAAGGCTTAAGACTTAGTCTAATTGCTATTAAACTTTTAGTTTACCCGCTGTACTTTCCAGTACTTTCTAGAAAACTTCATTTATCAACGTCTCGTGACAAATGTAAGAAGTTACAAGAAAGCATTAATTGTCTGACCACTGGACATTGCACTACTCCTTGAAAACAGTGAGAAAACGGCACATGGGATAAGACTTAGCGGATATTTTTTATTTTTAATACTAAGATGGGTTTGCGCTTGATCAGAATTCACCTGATGGTAAGCGATATTGTGATCTAAGGTGGAACGCGCCTACCCAGAAGAAACCGGTTCACTCGTGCTTTGAAAACCGCAAAATTATAGTTTTCGGGGAACAGGGCATTTGGCAAAGAGTTCCACACCTTGGCAGTACACCACACGTACAATGAAGGTGGAGGCAAACCGCTTAGTGCGCATTTTAGGTATCTCCACAGTGAAACGATGCCGCCTTAGTGTTTCCCTGCTCGTCCGATTGTGAAAGGGGGCGGGGGGAATTAAATCGTGCAATTTACAACTTCTTCTCAACGCATATTTATATTAGAAATTCTTTTGTTACTCTGAAAAGATATTCGGGACATGGGTGAAAGAAACAAAAACAAAATAACATATTTGGAAGCAAATAAAAATGAAGAGGCCTTTTACTTCTACGACTCCGTACAATAAAGTTTTTTTTTACATACATTTAGGAACATAATACTTTAAGTTGATAAATAGATTCATTTTCATTCCATTAAAATCGCAGTAGAAATACACTATGTACATACCATTTTAATTTAAGTATGTACTCATATATGAAGACATGGATAGAGTATGAGGACATGAAATAGAAAATACTGAGTGTGGAGATTACGTCTGATAGAAGTGAGTGGAAGAAGAAAGTTTGATGTCCCGACCCCACCTAAGTGATATAAGGCAAGGAAGAAGAAGAAAACCTGTATATGTAGTTTATCAGTTTTGTTGGCAACCATAATACAAACTGATTTACTAATTGAAATGTAAATAACTATATCTAAACATAGTATTAAGTAATTAATTTTAAGTAGTCTTAGCCATGTCCTAATAACTAAGCACAAGGCGCACATTTATTGTATTACAATTTTTGTGTTACTAATAAGGACCTTTAAAATTTTTAAAACTATAAATTGTTTAGGGCTAACCAGCCGTGTGTGAAATGTGTCCTACCTATGTATGACAGATTCGGGTAAAGTTAAAGAGGCTTGCAATTTTATTATAATAGAATAGAATATCCTTCCATCCAAGGAAAATAAGTGACAAAATTGGAATGAAATTATCGCGCCATCTATACTTCTAGCCAAAGTCGAAGACCACAGATGAATGGGCCCCATTTAATCCCCTGGGATGTAATTGCACCTTCGATTTCGCGCCGCCATTTATTGGGTCCAAGATTTATTGACCACGGTCCATTACTTTTTTTTCGCACCACAAAGCGTAATTTCACGCGATTATTTTGCGACCGCCAATGGAAATGCTATTAGCTTGTTTGATATTAATCGCGGAAATAAATAGCGAAGGTGAAAATTGCTTTTTGCGGTTGTAATACAATGTATAGTGTGGTGTTTGGTTTGGGAAATCTCACACGGATGGATAAGGTACGGATTTTACTTGGACTTGCAAAACTTTTTTTAATTTGTATGTATGTTATTTTTAACTCTCGACGTAAAAACGACGGAGTTTTAGAAGTTTGACGTGTCTGTGTTTTTTTTGGATTTGGCACCGTAGCTCTCGAACGGGTAGACCGAGTTATCAAAGTTTTTAATCTAAACTTCTTTACCTGTCGGTATATGGTTGTTCGATTCTCATAAAGGTATTATTGTGAGATGAGGGTAGAGCTACAAAACCTGCAGTCCGCGCGTCGCGGCCTGAGGCAGTGACTCTGGTATCGTATGGGAGACAACCCGCGCTTCTCATCGCCGCGCCGTAGTACAGAGTTACTCTTTAATATAATATCTTAAATCGTGTATTCAGCTTAATAATTTCCAAATAAATAAATATCAGGACACTTTCATACACGGCTGGTTAGCCCCATACTGAACCATTTCTAGCTCGTATTATGGTTGCTAACACAACTGATATACTACTATATACTACTTATTACATATACATACAGACATACGTACATACATATTATATATAAACACATATTTAACACCCAGACCCACAGCCAACAAATTTAGTTAAGCACAAAGATGTTGACCGGGCCGGAAATCGAACCCGGAACCTTCTGATTAGCATACCAACATGGTAACCTTTACGCCAACGAGGTCGTCATAAGGCAATGTTACGCAATTTCTAAGCAAGTATAATTACTAACATAAGTTAGTGTAACTAGTAGAAACTAGTTATAAAAACCATAAATAAATAAAAATACGATTTAATATCACTTAAGTTGTCTCTCTGTTGCTACATATTCTGCGATTAAAGTCTTTGTTAACGACGATTGAGAACTTGGTGTAATTCAAACATAATATCGTGAACCAACAGCCGGAATTACTCGGTAACACTTAACTGAAATAGATGTGAGGATAGCAAATATTGGACTTAGTTCTCTGGATAGATTATGTGTTTTGTTTGACATCCAGTTTGGGATACCGAGGAAGTAAATTATAGGATTTTCTCAGAAATGCTATAAGCAATAATAGGAGATACTGTTAGTTATAAACTCTGTGGTGGATACAGTATTATTCTACTAAAATTATTAATGCCATAAGTTTGTGTTTGTTGCTAAATACTGTTGCTCCGCATAACAGGATCATTATGATACTTAGCGCGGGGCGCAGTGGATATGGCAAAACGTACACTAAGACTTAGCTATATTTTAGTATTTAATTACTCATTTCACTCGTTTCACCCCAGTATTTGTACTAAATAAACTATTTGATTTGATTTACTTCTCCTACTTTTAATATTTACTGTGTATGTATCTTATACCTTGGATGTGCTCGAACTATTAATATCACAATCCGACTCAACTATCTATATTATGTTTAATTAGCATTCTTAAATATTAAATGACTAGCGCCCGCCCCGGCTTCGCGCGGGCTTTATAGAGGCTTCTGTTACATACTCGTATTGGATTTTCAGTGAGGATCTCTAATATTTCTGAAAACAAAATATAGCATGTGTTACTCAGAAATGTAGCTTTCCAACGGTAGATAATTTTTCAAATCGATCCAGTAGTTTCAGTGCCTATTCACGTCAAACAAACAAACGAACAATGAAGTATAGATAAATAAATAATAATAATAAGTCTAAAATATATGAATATATATTAGGACACATTTGGTTAGACCCATACTAAACCATTTCTATTTGATATTATAGTTACTAAGACAACTGATATACTAAATATACATGCATACATACTTTATACCGATACTTATTAACACCCAGACCAACAGCAAACCAATTTAGTTCATCACAAAGATGTTAGCCGCGCCGGGAATTGAAGCCGAGACCTTCTGGTTAGCAGTCCGGCATGGTTACCATTACGCCAACGAGGTCGTCAAAACTCATTGATATATCTATCAATGAGTTTTAACTCATTGTATAAAACATTATGAGCATCGTTCTGTATATTAATTCAAAACATTTTCAACTTAACATAAAATTAATTCTACGCTAAATTTTGAAGAAATCAATATCAAGTTATCCAAGTAGAGGGCGAAAGCAATTTTTCGACTCGCTGGCTGCTCGTTCCAACTCAAAAACAATAAACAGATCTTCCCAAGAATTTAAAAACAAAAATTCCATCATGATTTTCTGTTTGATAAAACGAAACTTCGGACATTTTCGACAAATATTACCGGGATAGGGAGAGATGGAAAAATGGATACATTTTTCAGCAATTACTATTTAGTAAAGACAAATATCACGGAATTATATTAATATTTCATTGATAAAAATTAATGCACATGGTAATTCCTTGACCACGAGTTGGCGTAATGGCTACCATGCCGGACTGCCAATCAAAAGGTTCCGGGTTCGATTCCCGGCACGGACAACATCTTTTTGCTGAACTAAATTTGTTGGCTGTTATCGGCCTGAGTGTTAAATATGTATTTATATAAAATGAAAGATATGTATGTATGATATACTGTATATAATAACTTAACTTAACTTTATTCTATATCGATACATATTAAATACCCAGACCGTCAGCCATGAAATTTAGTTCATCACAAAGATGTTGGCCGCGCCAGAAATTGAACCCGGGATTCTCTAGTTGGCAGTCCAGCATGGTAACCATTACCCCAACGAGATTGACATTAATAAATTAATTCGATATATTTATAAAAAAAATGGTTGCCTGTAAAGTCGGTTTTATGGGCGAAGATTTTACGTGACAACGTCTCTGATCGGTCTGCCGCGTGCTGCGCGCGCGGCAGACCGATCGCCGGGCGTTACACTTTTTCATAAGTGACTCCCAGCCGCAACCTAATTTAAGACGTTGTCACGTCAAAAATTCATTAGTAAATAAATGAACTAAAAAGTTTCAACAAATTTTTTTACTTCAAACAGCGACACCATTTAACTGGTACATCCCTACGTTCGACGTCCGGTCGCTCAAAATATTAACCCTTATAAATATTCCGTTGCCAAGTTAATCTCCAAAAGGATTGTTTTCAGTAAACATTTTGATTCGAAGTTAACTGGAAGGATTTTGAGAGTCTTACGGCACGATCATTTACAATTCTAATTGATCTTTTGGTTTCGACTTGCCAGATGAGCGTCTTAGAAGTTGACAATGGAACAGTTCAGAAGATATCTCCATTGTCACTTTGTTATGTTTTTAAAGAGGGACTATCAATTTCAATAGGATATCAAAGTCAGGGAGAATTTTGGCAAAAATGTATCCATCTATCTAAGCCTATAAATCAGCCCACTGCTGGGCAAAGGCCTCCCTACCGTCCCTCCACTTTTGTCTGTCCTTTTTTTTGTTGACGAGGGGGAAATCTTCGACAAGATACCTGGCTACGATGGGGCGCAGCCAGGTTATGTGGGATTTGTACCCACTGAAACCCCCCCGGTGATCTGCCTCTGTACTTAACGGAGGTCTCCGGGTTCTACTTTTGTCTGTCCTGGGCAACGGTCTTCCAGTGTGGGTTGTGTGTGTCGAGGTCGTACCGCCATCTCGTCTTGGTGCGGCCGGGACGCCGTCTATTGGGTGGGCTCAAAAACTACAAAAATAATAAAAGAAAATAACCAGTGAAAAAATAAAAATATTTATTTTCATAAATATAAGTACATTTTAGCTGTTAATTATAAGTGTTGTTTCACTATATTTGGCCGTAGTTGTCGTGCAAACGTGTCCAAGACAATATTATCATACGTGCAATGACAAAGAATATTTGTATACAAAACAATATGTCCATATGAAAACTAAATGTTTAAGTCAGAAGAAGAAAATTAAAATAATATGTTTTAGACATATAAACTATGTATGTATATAGTTATACCTCAGTGGTTTCAAAATATTTGAATTATTTTATTTAATGCTGTCATTAGAATAAAAATAGTGTCACAATAATAATAACAAACATTTTAAAAGAGGATATCTGATATAAGAACTTATTTTCCACTTGTTTTTAGCAACTAACATCAGTCTTTATATATGAAAACTAAAGACTGCTGTTAAATGCTGTTTTGCATAGTGGTAGCTAGTGGCAAGTCTAGTTTTGCCTGGCTAGCCTAACCACTCTCAAGATGAGAAATCTGTCGCCAAGCACCAAATAGTGCGTTCCACCCTCCTTGATAAACCAGATATATTCCAGACTAAGCATGCTCCACCTAAGATAGACAGACAGCGAAATCTTAGGGTCCCGCTGCCATCCTTTGAGTACGGAACTCTAAAAAAGGGTTCCTGTCCTAGAAATCTTAGAAATCATAGAACTTTATTAACCTTATAACATTGCGTTATACTAGGTACGTCAAATTTACATATCATTCTATATTCAACAAAAATTAATTAATTTATTAGTTAATCATAAAATGTCATAATAATATAATAGAAAATAACAACACATTAAACACATAATTTCATGTCACTTTACAGTCCGTCATACTTCAATAAATATTCTGAAAGAGACAACCTTATTTATTATATTTATCTAAGGCAAAAAAAAGGTTTTCCACAAAGAAGTTTTTCAATTTTCTTTTAAATGTATGAAAAGGTAGGTCTGTCTACTTTGAGGCAATTTTAAAACATACATATTTGCTGTAGATCCCAAGTTAAACTACTGTGTCTAATTCACTTGTAGTGTTCCCGTTTTGTTTCCTCTAAATTGAACGGGCCATACTCTAAGATTTGCATCTTGAGTCCAGATTTGACGGCGGAATACTAATTTTGATTTAGCAAGTCGTCGGTCACGTAATTTTAGCGTAAATCATTTTGATGGTTATGAGAAATTTCATTTGTTTGTTAATTAGAATGTTCTACTTATTAAAAGGGTTATTTTTATTTTGTGATAATTCTCCTGTTAATTTTATATTTTAAACATGTATACATAGGCATAATGCTGGTAATAAATTTTAAGACTTAGTAAGTCTATTAGTATTACTTGTAGTGCTGACGAGATGCTCAGGATAGGGTCGCGTGGCGTGCCTTGGGAGAGGCCTATGTCCAGAAGTGGACGCAGATGGTTTGATGATGAAGATAAGTCTATTTCAAATATTTTGCAACTGGGCCAATGCAAACAAATACTCATTATTGTACTATTTTTCATATTATACATTATTATAGTTACTTTACGATTCAATACAAGAATTTTATATTTCAGCGCAAATTGTTCCAAATGCAACTAATGACGTCATGGCCCTAGTCGTATGGCATTTAAACAACGTTTTACCTAAACATGACTATTAAATATTTATTTTTCACAAAATACAAAAAAAAAATATAAATTTAATTTCTATTTTTAATTTGACGAATTAATAATACAATAGTTATTTATGAATCTATAGCTTCCGTCAAAAAAACAAAGGTTAAAAAGCGCTTTTCATTTGTTTACAAGAATACAATCATGCTTTTATAATAATAAGTTTATAATTATAAAAAGTGCTTTCGAACTATTGCTAGAACTTCGAGTAATTTCACTAACTACTATAAAACAAGGTGCCCTAGAAGCTTCTACAATATTCTACCAGTTTCTGTCGAACACAATAGCTTCCAATTAGCTGTCCATGTCCCGCCCACCACCGACGGTCTAGATATACTAGGCTACCTGGATATACTAGGTGATCTAGGTATACTAAGGTATCTGCACTACACGAAGCGACATATTGTTCAATTTGAATTCTTTTATTTAGATTTTTATTTTGCTGATTCGAAAAGATGGTAGGCCACCTTATACGACATGACAATTTAGTTAAAAATATCGTAGAAGGAAAGATAGAAGCCAGGAGAGGAAGAGGAAGACCTAGAAGATCATATTTAGACCAAATCAAGGAGAAGGCGAAAGTCATGTCGTATAGGGAGGTCAGGGATTTGGCCGAAGATTTTTCTACCTGGAAAAAACTCCACAGACAAGAGCCCAGCTTCTAAATAATGAATGATTCTTAAGTGCGATGGCAATATAGTACATTCCGTGTTTTTTTTAACTGGTACCCCGCATAGCAAGATCCAGAGATGTTAAGCGCGGGGCGCAGTGTAATCTTCTTAATGCACAATAAAACATAGATAGGGTAACCTTTGCTGTACATGAGTAAGTTAGTAATATTGTACGTATGTTTAGAGTGTTCACAATAAACTATTTGTATTTCTAGTGTATTTGTATACCTTTGCTCCTAGCTAACTTCACGAGTGAAGTCAAGGGCTTTCGGGTGATTTGAAAACTCTTAACACCAGAGCTTGGTCACTTAGCTTACACCAAGAAGAGGAAGAAATGCAATCATTTTAAAATGTTATTTAAATTGTTATCTCAATTATGCAAATAAATTTTGCAACTTTTAAATAATTTTAAGAAGCAGACTAAATTTAAAAAAAATACATACAGTCGAATATATAACCTCCTTCTTTTTTGAAGTCGGTTAAAAAATAACGGTATTTGTAATAATTAAAAAAAAAAAAACAAAATAAGAAATGTAAAGTAGTAGTTAACGAAACGTATTCCCCAAATCGTGACATAAAATATACATTTTATCTATATTGGTTTTATATATTTTTTTCATTAGAACACTATTTTTTTCTTGTTTATTCTTACTAAAAAACTCTCAACATTTTTTCACGCCAATTATTTAGCGTGTATGGAATCCAGCTGCGCCTTTTGCTCCACGGGGTCTTTATTGCTTTTATCTTTCTTTGCCGCCTATGGGGTGCCAAGGGGATATAGTTATTACAAGTTAGCTTTATAAAAAAAAGTTAGATTACTACTAATACATTTTTACTTTAACAAATCTATTTGAAAACTTACATTAGGAACGATAATAATTCACTTTAATAAAAACAGTAAGATTATTTAATTCAAATACTAGAAGATGTATGGAAATGAAAGTGCAAGGAAGAAGGGCAAGAGGCCGACCGAAGAAAACACGAATGGAATGTGTGAATGAGGATGTGACAGAGAAAGAAATGAGTGTAGAGATGAAGGCTGGTAGAAGAGACTGGAAGAGGATTTTTTTCTGCCGACCAAACCTAGCGGAATAAAGCTAGGAAGTAGAAGAAGATCACCTTATTTAGCCGAGCTACAGGACTTAGCTGCTTTGAGGCCTGGCCTTTAGCTATAGAATAGTTATCGTAACCGAATTAATTCAAACAAAGATTACGGAAAATTGAACCCCGTACTTATTACTTAAGTTCCGTTATAGCTACATATAATCTTTCTAGTAGAAATTCTTCTCAGGTATACATTTTTCACTTAATAAAAGAACAGACTAAGCTAGCGCAAGTCAGGTACTGGAAAATCCACGTGAATTTTTTATGACCTCCCTCTGTTACCCCTTGGAGAAACCACCACGCTATAGAAAAGGCTAATAAACGTCCAATTTTACACAGATGTTTGAATATTTTGATATGGTATTGTTTTTATTATAATTTCAAACTGCATACACCATGCGGTGATACTTACGTAGAGTTAATATGAAGTCATATGTAAATTCGGGGTGTTATTATCTTCAAACCAAATTTCTTTATAATCAATACAGCTGTTTGACCGTAGAGGCGAAATAAACATACACACACATTTGCACTTACCATCGCTTTTTTGCAATTTGTTCTGATTTCGGCAAAAATAAAAATACAAATAATTTTACTGTGATCTCATATTGACGAATCCGCGAATTTCTAATTACAAGCAAATGCGGCCATTCTTACAAACTAACAACACGCAAAAATATTTTGTGTTGACCATATACGACAAATAGTCGAAGAGAAAATGCATTATCATAATGAACTATTGTTATTGTTCGCCAAATATACCGACTACACAAATAGTAGTAGATTACATAAAAAGAATAGCGAAGTAACGAATACTGCTATTTTGAATTTGTCGCATTTATTATATCGTAGTGCACGTCACTGCCACCAGGTGGCGCCTTGTTGGCCGCTAGAATTCTGAGAGTGCGAGTGCGGAGCTTATCAACACATTGATTCGACAACTCAGCGGCACCCTAACGCGAAATCCTGGAAACGTTCAGTTAACGTGCAATTGGTTGTCTAAATCAAGTGGGTGCGGAGCCAGCCAATCACATCAATTATTTCAAGAATTTTTAAATTATGGCGTCACTGGGTTGTCAATACAAGTGATACAGAAGCTTAGCATTTGGTGCTCTTCTGAGCGTGGGCAAACACCAATATAATGTAATAATAATAAATATAAGGACACATTTCATACATGGCTTGGTTACACCTATACTAAACTATAACTGTTTTTTTTTATTATGGTTGCTAATAATGTATTGCTTAGATTATATAGCCAAAATTTAACAATTATTTTATATATCCTTCGCATAAAATACTACAGGAAATTTCGTTATTAAAATTGAAAAAATGCCATATCCGAAAAGTTTCTTACATCGATAAAGTCATAGAGGCATCTGTTAGGTCTCAGGGGTCCGCCGTGCAAACGTTAAACTGCACCCACCGATAGAAAGAAGCCGTAGATTTACACTTTACAACTACTTTTTATAGATATGAAAAAAGTCTTGATGAAAATTTATAGTCTTAAATTTTTTTTACATTCGGTTTGGATTTTAGGATGAAATATGAAAAAAACTTGTTGAAAAACGCTTAAATAGTTTAGGTTTTTTGAACTGATTGGTATAAATTTTCTTAAGTTTACGGTCAAAACAAAAACAATTTTCATCCAAATCGAATTAGAGGTTAGAGCGTGAAAGAGTAATACACAAACAAACATACATGTGTACAAACCTCTTCATATTCTTTTTATTAACA
This sequence comes from Mellilla xanthometata, assembly GCA_035578125.1. Classification (NCBI taxonomy): domain Eukaryota; kingdom Metazoa; phylum Arthropoda; class Insecta; order Lepidoptera; family Geometridae; genus Mellilla; species Mellilla xanthometata. The sequence goes on from JAPUBQ010000008.1 coordinate 1,378,903, forward strand.
TAATTTACATATTTCTTGTACATTAACTAAGCGTGTTTTTAATTTTGTTTATCAGAAGTCTTCCACTTCACTTCGAAATTTTGTATCAATTTTATTAAAGAAAGAACTTTGAGTTGTAATTAGTAAATGATTTCGATTTTTTTTACGAGTATGAATCTTCGCTCATACTTTTTATTCACCTTCCGTTCTATGGGAAATATAGAGGTAGCTAAATATCCTAGTTCTCTGTGGCAAAATTGTAAGCTGAAAACACACCCGAAGGCGTTTAATTTGTGCCGTGTAATAATAATATGTATGGAAATTATTAATGAGTACTCGCCTTTGTTTAGGGGCGCCAAACCCATGGGGCTTTCCAGTGGTGGCCAAATTCAATTTAAATTCTACAGTTTGTGATTATAAAATGTACTAACTGCATCCGCATTGATATAAAACATGAACCAAGATTAAGAGTACTTGAAAGAGAAGGCCTATGCTCAGCTGTGAGCGATAAAAAGTGGACAAACAAACAAATGATATGTGAATCTCATAGCTACTTAGTGCATTTTTCTTGTATAAGGGTTTCCATAATCAAACACACAAACTCGAGACAGATGATAATGATAATTTACAATTATTATTCAATCATTTATAGTACAATTAGCGAAATAGAATAAATAGAATAGTAATTTTGCCGATAAAATGGTTTCAACGTCCCCGCGTAAAATACCGCGGTGGGCGGGGCAACACAGCTACCCGGGTGCTCGCGTTGCGTCGACTGACCAATCGCGTGCGAGCTTTGTGTGTGTGTGTGTGTTTTTCGTTGGGATAGTAGTATAATTTTGTGTGTAGATGGATCCAAATTCTTAGCGGCAATTGTATAGAGTTACTCTTCCGTTTATTCTAGTTTGCTGAGTACAACTATACCTATATTTTACTAGCTGGTGCGCCCCGTGGTACTACTCGCATTAATCCGGGATAAAAACAGCCTACTGTAAAACCAAAGTTTTTTATTTGGTAAGAGATAGCTTAATTTCCATATCAAATTTTATCTAGAGCTGTTCAGCTGGTTTAGCGCGAAGAAGTTACAAACATACCTATACATTAACACTTACATATACACACATTGTAACTTACGCATTTATAACATTAGTAGGACTATTTTCGCGTAGAAAAACGGTCACACTTACTTATTATTAAAAGTTGGAATGAGTCCAACAGTTTCGGTGCTTTCCGAGCACCATCTTCAGGGGCGAGTGTTACACGGACCGTCGCCGGCGAGATCCGCGCGTGCACTGAAATATGAAAATATTGAGATGCCTTACGTGAACAGTTTACAATGTTTATTAGTAGGATTAAGCTACATAGTACTTTATTATCCATTACTCCCGAAAACTTCACCAAAACTAAGCCACAGTCATTATCCCTTTTTATCCACCGTCGCGAAAGGAGGGTTATGTTTTTCCCTGCAATATCCATCAGTGTTTTCGCTTACATCATTGTCTTCACAGATAAGGTCCCCTTTCAATCTTCTTTAGTCTTTAATTCCGTAAGTAGGCTCGGCGTCATCGTGATGCCACCTTCATCAAACTACTGAATAGAATAGAACAGAAGGATAACTTTTAGTTTAGGTAGAAATAAGATTAAATACGAGTATTTAATATATAAATAAAAATCAAAAATCAAAAACGTTTATTTGAGCAAAGGTTACATAGGTAATAGAAAACAAGTAAAAGAAATCCAAAGGCTCCCAAAGTAGTTTTAAAAACTGTGTTGTGGGAGCCAAATTTTTTTACATATTTTAGAAGTTTGCGTATGATATTAACCCACGCTTTTGCCTCAAAATAGAACGTTTACCTAGAAGAAACCTATTTATAAAAAATTTGAAAACCCTAGTATGGTTTGTTTTATGAAATATGAACGCCATTACCGCTTATTATTTATAAGAGGAGCCTTTCACAACCAGAAATAAATAAATATAAATTAAAAAAAACTAATTATTACTTTATTTTTTGCTCATAGGAGGAGTGTCCTAGAACTCTCGGATATGATGTCACATGTCAAAATTATATCAAAGCAAATAAAATTGTTTATTTTCACAAAACAATTAGATAAAAAACATAAAATTGTCTTATAATATTTTGTGCATACTACATATATATTATATTTTTTATAATTAAGTCTACAACTGTTGTCAAAGCATAGATTTTAGCCTAAAACATAGGCAGGTGTACTTACTTAGGCACAGTCATTTAAAAAAAGGGTGTTCTTACATGATTAGACCTGACTTTATAAATCTATACAAGTATGCTATTTTACTATCAAGGCATGATCAACATAAATAAAAGACACTCTGGTGGAACACCATTAGATATTTTGCGTAAGATTTGAACTTACCCATCTGAAATATTCTGTAACCTTTTACAGGTCTTATAACTACATCCATCTCTTTCCAACAGACCGTCTTTATCTTAAGAGTGAGAAGGACAATCTAGCACGTGCGAAGTTCCCAGATTAAAATTGATTGTATGGACGTATGCCTTTATCGGCGGGACATGACTCCGATTGATTCTTCATCAATCTTTATTTACTTTGTTAACTTTTTCTTTCTTATTTCTTGGGTTACAGTGCAGAATTTTTAAGGTTGTTTACTTTTAGTTTCTATGCTAATGATGTTTTTTTCATTCGTGACTAGAATTATTTTACGGCTTTTATGCCTATACGTTCAGCTATTTAACTGAAAATACAGTGTTAACTCCATGTAACGTCACTCGATTTAACGACAAACTCTTTAAAGCGTCGAAATTAATTGGCTTTAGTTGGTTTAGCTTGTATTTCATACAATGATACATTTTCTCCATTTAACGACCATTCTCTATATCGCCATAATATGCACAGTCTCTTCAGTGTCGTTATATAGAGTTTACACTGTATTGCGATTTGGTAATAAAAATATATACCTATCTTATTTGTTTATTTTGCCAGTCATTTAATTTCTTGTATTCAACAGAAGATTTTTTTTTCTATTTTTACTAGCTTTACCCTGCAGTGCTACCCGGGTTAATCCAGGGTCTAAACTACAAGTTTTTTTTAGCTCAGTCGGTTCAGTAGTTTGGGCGTGATGGAGTAACAAACATACAAACACAAAATTTATAATAGATAAATTTTTTTAGTAAGATATAAAACTTTGTATAATGCTAAGAAAAGCATTACTTACAAATATTAAAAATTAAGAATAACGTTTTAGCCCAATCCCACGTAATGTTGGTTATGCAGCAGAATCATGGTCTCCTAACAACCTTAATCTAATAAGAAAATTAATCCCATAATCACTGTATTTAAAGCTATTCACCGGGCATTTTAATGACCTAACTTACACATAAATAAAAATTTCCAATTACTATCCACTTTATCTAGTAACATCTTATATATAAAATTTCCGTGTCACAGTGTTTGTTACCGAACTCCTCCGAAACGGCTTGACTGATCATTACCAAATTTCATATGCGTATTCAGTAGGTATGAGAATCGGCCAACGTGGAACGTTTTTACCCCTAAGTGATAAGGGTTGTTCACCCTTAAATATATTTTTTTATTTTTTCGACGATTTTTTTTTATTTGAATTTTATATGAAGTGGCATTAAAAAATACATATAACCCTCAATTTTTAATATTTTAACATCAACCCCTATTTTTTTTATGGCCAGTTTAGTAAATTTCCGTGTCACAGTGTTTGTTACCGTACTCCTCCGAAACGGATTGACTGATCTTTACCAAATTTCATATGCGTATTCAGTAGGTATGAGAATCGGCCAACGAGTAACGTTTTTACCCCTAAGTGATAAGGGTTGTTCACCCTTAAATATATTTTTTTATTTATATATAAAATTTCCGTGTCACAGTGTTTGTTACCGAACTCCTCCGAAACGGCTTGACTGATCATTACCAAATTTCATATGCGTATTCAGTAGGTATGAGAATCGGCCAACGTGGAACGTTTTTACCCCTAAGTGATAAGGGTTGTTCACCCTTAAATATATTTTTTTATTTTTTCGACGATTTTTTTTTATTTGAATTTTATATGAAGTGGCATTAAAAAATACATATAACCCTCAATTTTTAATATTTTAACATCAACCCCTATTTTTTTTATGGCCAGTTTAGTAAATTTCCGTGTCACAGTGTTTGTTACCGTACTCCTCCGAAACGGATTGACTGATCTTTACCAAATTTCATATGCGTATTCAGTAGGTATGAGAATCGGCCAACGAGTAACGTTTTTACCCCTAAGTGATAAGGGTTGTTCACCCTTAAATATATTTTTTTATTTATATATAAAATTTCCGTGTCACAGTGTTTGTTACCGAACTCCTCCGAAACGGCTTGACTGATCATTACCAAATTTCATATGCGTATTCAGTAGGTATGAGAATCGGCCAACGTGGAACGTTTTTACCCCTAAGTGATAAGGGTTGTTCACCCTTAAATATATTTTTTTATTTTTTCGACGATTTTTTTTTATTTGAATTTTATATGAAGTGGCATTAAAAAATACATATAACCCTCAATTTTTAATATTTTAACATCAACCCCTATTTTTTTTATGGCCAGTTTAGTAAATTTCCGTGTCACAGTGTTTGTTACCGTACTCCTCCGAAACGGATTGACTGATCTTTACCAAATTTCATATGCGTATTCAGTAGGTATGAGAATCGGCCAACGAGTAACGTTTTTACCCCTAAGTGATAAGGGTTGTTCACCCTTAAATATATTTTTTTATTTATATATAAAATTTCCGTGTCACAGTGTTTGTTACCGAACTCCTCCGAAACGGCTTGACTGATCATTACCAAATTTCATATGCGTATTCAGTAGGTATGAGAATCGGCCAACGTGGAACGTTTTTACCCCTAAGTGATAAGGGTTGTTCACCCTTAAATATATTTTTTTATTTTTTCGACGATTTTTTTTTATTTGAATTTTATATGAAGTGGCATTAAAAAATACATATAACCCTCAATTTTTAATATTTTAACATCAACCCCTATTTTTTTTATGGCCAGTTTAGTAAATTTCCGTGTCACAGTGTTTGTTACCGTACTCCTCCGAAACGGATTGACTGATCTTTACCAAATTTCATATGCGTATTTAGTAGGTATGAGAATCGGCCAACGAGTAACGTTTTTACCCCTAAGTGATAAGGGTTGTTCACCCTTAAATATATTTTTTTATTTTTTCGACGATTTTTTTTATTTGAATTTTATATGAAGTGGCATTAAAAATACATACAACCCTAAATTTTTAATTTTTTAACATCAACCCCTACTTTTTTATGGCCAGTTTAGTAAATTTCCGTGTCACAGTGTTTGTTACCGTACTCCTCCGAAACGGATTGACTGATCTGTACCAAATTTCATATGCGTATTCAGTAGGCATGAGAATCGGCTTCTATCTATTTTTTATACCCCTAAGTGATAAGGGTTGATCACCCTTAAACATTTTTTTTAAATTTTCGACGAGTTTTTTTCATTTTATTTTAGTGACATTAAAAAATACATACAACCCTATTTTTTTTACTTTTTTATCATCATTCCCAATTTTTATGGCCATTTTAGTATTTTATTAATTTTTCATCTCGCTTGATATCTGATCAAATATAGTATCTAACTGTACTTCGAGTAAAAATCCTTTTTTTTTTGAAGAATAACTAACAAAATTTAACCTGATATACTTACGCTTATGATTATTACCAATCTTAAATGCTTAAAATTTGCCGCGCCTTTACTTTACTGGTGAGTGAAATGCCACACTATGGCATAGACCGAAGTCGGTCTCCTGTTTTACTCACAAAATTCTTCTTCACAGACTTCTCTCACTGTTTACACAAATTTCGACCTTCGTTATTGTTTATGTATCGTATGTAGTAGTATTGTTAACAATTATCATTTTGCTATATCAATGTAACTCTCTTATTAACTTAACTGCGGCTCCACCCGCGTGTAAGTCGCTTTATTGCATAACCTCTCCTGCACATGACTGTTGTAAAAAAATGTTTTTTCATCTGTGCGCTACTGTGGATCGGATTATACGTTAAATTGTAGGTCCTCTTAGCACAAACAGTCGTTAAACTAAGGCAGGGGCTTGAAAAACTCTTGACAACATAACTTGATCACTTAGTTCTTACGTAGAAGAAGCTATAAAATTTGATGTATTAATAAACTAGACCCCGAACGTATGAGCAAAAATTTTCAACAAATATGATGATGACACTACAAATATTATGTAATTTGTTCTGCTTTGGACTTCTTTATGCTCAAACGGCTCTAACAAATATGCTAAAAATTTTCGCGCTCGCTTCGCTCGCGCATAGCTCGCTGCGCTCGCATCCCGCTCGCTTCGTTCGCGGTTGGTCCTACGACGTTTTGGGTCATAGCTTACGACACTACAAATATTATGTAATTTGTTCTGTTTTGGACTTCTTTATGTTCAAACGGCTCGAACAAATATGCAAAAAAATTTTGCGCTCGCTGCGCTCGCATCCAGCTCGCTTCGCTCGCGATTGGTCCTAGGACTTTCGGGTCATAGCTTACGACACTACAAATATTATGTGATTTGTTCTGCTTTGGACTTCATTATGCTCAAGCGGCTCGAATAAATATGCTAAACATATTCGCGCTCGCTTCGCTCACGATTGGTCCTAGGCCGTTTTGGATAATAGCTCACGACACTACAAATATGATGTAATTTGTTCTGCTTCGAACTTCTTTATGCTCAAACGGCTCGAACAAATATGCTAAAAATTTTCGCGCTCGCTGCGCTCGCATCGGGCTCTCTTCGCTCGCGATTGGTCGTAGGACGTTTTGGGTTATAGCTTACGACACTACAAATATTATGTAATTTGTTCTGTTTTGGACTTCTTTATGCTCAAACTGCTCGAACAAATATGCTAAAAAATTTCGCGCTCGCTTCGATCGCGCATAGCTCGCTGCGCTCGCATCCAGCTCGCTTCGCTCGCGATTGGTCCTAGGATTTTTGGGTCATAGCTTACGACACTACAAATACTATGTAATTTGTTCTGCTTTGGACTTCATTATGCTCAAGCGGCTCGAACACATATGCTAATATTTTCGCGCTCGCTTCGCTCGCGATTGGTCCTAGGACGTTTTGGGTCATAGCTCACGACACTACAAATATTATGTAATTTGTTCTACTGTGGATCGGATTATACGTTAAATTGTAGGTCCTCTTAGCACAAACAGTCGTTAAACTAAGGCAGGGGCTTGAAAAACTCTTGACAACATAACTTGATCACTTAGTTCTTACGTAGAAGAAGCTATAAAATTTGATGTATTAATAAACTAGACCCCGAACGTATGAGCAAAAATTTTCAACAAATATGATGATGACACTACAAATATTATGTAATTTGTTCTGCTTTGGACTTCTTTATGCTCAAACGGCTCTAACAAATATGCTAAAAATTTTCGCGCTCGCTTCGTTCGCGGTTGGTCCTACGACGTTTTGGGTCATAGCTTACGACACTACAAATATTATGTAATTTGTTCTGTTTTGGACTTCTTTATGTTCAAACGGCTCGAACAAATATGCAAAAAAAATTTGCGCTCGCTGCGCTCGCATCCAGCTCGCTTCGCTCGCGATTGGTCCTAGGACTTTTGGGTCATAGCTTACGACACTACAAATATTATGTGATTTGTTCTGCTTTGGACTTCATTATGCTCAAGCGGCTCGAACAAATATGCTAAACATATTCGCGCTCGCTTCGCTCACGATTGGTCCTATGTCGTTTTGGGTCATAGCTTATGACACTACCAATATTATGTAATTTGTTTGGTAACGGGTCGAATGGAATCGCTAAAAAATTTTGAATACCTACAACTTTTGAAAAGTATCATTACCTACTAACCTTAAAAATTTTACAATGAAATTGTATTATACAAATAACAGACTTCCAAATCATACCTACATTTATAAATACTAACTGTTTTTTAAAAGTGAAAAAGTACCATCGAAGACTTTATTTGATTAACTTATAAACATTCTATTTTAAATTTTTATTTATCCTGTATTCTTGGCGTCGGTGCCATCTAAGAAGAACAAATTAACGTTTGTTAAAATAAACACTATTAAATAGATATGATTGAACATAATATTTTTTGGCGTTTATTACTTTTATATTCCCTTAACGTTTGTTCATGGCGCTCCATACCCATTTCACGCATATACCATACACACTTATAATAAGTAAGTAACATTTTATTATACTAGAATTTGTCTAGAAACTAGAATAAAAATAATTAATAAGGCAAAACAACGTTTGCCGGGTCAGCTAGTTTATATATAAAATTTCCGTGTCACAGTGTTTGTTACCGAACTCCTCCGAAACGGCTTGACTGATCATTACCAAATTTCATATGCGTATTCAGTAGGTATGAGAATCGGCCAACGTGGAACGTTTTTACCCCTAAGTGATAAGGGTTGTTCACCCTTAAATATATTTTTTTATTTTTTCGACGATTTTTTTTTATTTGAATTTTATATGAAGTGGCATTAAAAAATACATATAACCCTCAATTTTTAATATTTTAACATCAACCCCTATTTTTTTTATGGCCAGTTTAGTAAATTTCCGTGTCACAGTGTTTGTTACCGTACTCCTCCGAAACGGATTGACTGATCTTTACCAAATTTCATATGCGTATTTAGTAGGTATGAGAATCGGCCAACGAGTAACGTTTTTACCCCTAAGTGATAAGGGTTGTTCACCCTTAAATATATTTTTTTATTTTTTCGACGATTTTTTTTATTTGAATTTTATATGAAGTGGCATTAAAAATACATACAACCCTAAATTTTTAATTTTTTAACATCAACCCCTACTTTTTTATGGCCATTTTAGTAAATTTCCGTGTCACAGTGTTTGTTACCGCACTCCTCCGAAACGGTTTGACTGATCTTTACCTTATTTTATATACGTATTCAGTAGGTCAGAGAATCGGCTACTATCTATTTTTTATACACCTAAGTGATAAGGGTTGATCACCCTTAAACATTTTTTTTTAATTTTCCGACGAATTTTTTCATTTTATTTTTGTATTAAGTGGCATTAAAAAATACATACAACCCTAATTTTTTTACTTTTTTATCATCATTCCCTATTTTTTATGGCCATTTTAGTATTTTATTCAATTTTCATCTCGCTTGATAACTGATCAAATATAGTATCTAACTGTACTTCGAGTAAAAATCCTTATTTTTTTTTAAAGAAAATAACTAACAAAATTTAACCTGATATACTTATGCTTATGATTATTACCAATCTTAAATACTTAAAATTTGCCGCGCCTTTACTTTACTGGTGAGTGAAATGCCACACTATGCCATAGACCGAAGTCGGTCTCCTGTTTTACTCACAAAATTCTTCTTCACAGACTTCTCTCACTGTTTACACAAATTTCGACCTTCGTTATTGTTTATGTATCGTATGTAGTAGTATTGTTAACAATTATCATTTTGCTATATCAATGTAACTCTCTTATTAACTTAACCGCGGCTCCACCCGCGTGTAAGTCGCTTTATTGCATAACCTCTCCTGCATATGACTGTTGTAAAAAAATGTATTTTCATCTGTGCGCTACTGTGGATCGGATTATACGTTAAATTGTAGGTCCTCTTAGCACAAACAGTCGTTAAACTAAGGCAGGAGCTTGAAAAACTCTCGACAACATAACTTGATCACTTAGTTCTTACGAAGAAGAAGCTATAAAATTTGATGTTCTAATAAACTAGACCCAGAACGTATGAGCAAAAATTTTCAACAAATATGATGATGATACTACAAATATTATGTAATTTGTTCTGCTTTGGACTTCTTTATGCTCAAACGGCTCGAAAAAATATGCTAAAAATTTTCGCGCTCGCTTCGCTCGCGCATAGCTCGCTGCGCTCGCATCCGGCTCGCTTCGCTCGCGATTGGTCCTAGGACGTTTTGGGTCATAGCTCACGAGACTACAAATATTATGTAATTTGTTCTGTTTTGGACTTCTTTATGTTCAAACGGCTCGAACAAATATGCAAAAAAATTTTGCGCTCGCTGCGCTCGCATCCAGCTCGCTTCGCTCGCGATTGGTCCTAGGACTTTCGGGTCATAGCTTACGACACTACAAATATTATGTGATTTGTTCTGCTTTGGACTTCATTATGCTCAAGCGGCTCGAATAAATATGCTAAACATATTCGCGCTCGCTTCGCTCACGATTGGTCCTAGGCCGTTTTGGATAATAGCTCACGACACTACAAATATGATGTAATTTGTTCTGCTTCGAACTTCTTTATGCTCAAACGGCTCGAACAAATATGCTAAAAATTTTCGCGCTCGCTGCGCTCGCATCGGGCTCTCTTCGCTCGCGATTGGTCGTAGGACGTTTTGGGTTATAGCTTACGACACTACAAATATTATGTAATTTGTTCTGTTTTGGACTTCTTTATGCTCAAACTGCTCGAACAAATATGCTAAAAAATTTCGCGCTCGCTTCGATCGCGCATAGCTCGCTGCGCTCGCATCCAGCTCGCTTCGCTCGCGATTGGTCCTAGGATTTTTGGGTCATAGCTTACGACACTACAAATACTATGTAATTTGTTCTGCTTTGGACTTCATTATGCTCAAGCGGCTCGAACACATATGCTAATATTTTCGCGCTCGCTTCGCTCGCGATTGGTCCTAGGACGTTTTGGGTCATAGCTCACGACACTACAAATATTATGTAATTTGTTCTACTGTGGATCGGATTATACGTTAAATTGTAGGTCCTCTTAGCACAAACAGTCGTTAAACTAAGGCAGGGGCTTGAAAAACTCTTGACAACATAACTTGATCACTTAGTTCTTACGTAGAAGAAGCTATAAAATTTGATGTATTAATAAACTAGACCCCGAACGTATGAGCAAAAATTTTCAACAAATATGATGATGACACTACAAATATTATGTAATTTGTTCTGCTTTGGACTTCTTTATGCTCAAACGGCTCTAACAAATATGCTAAAAATTTTCGCGCTCGCTTCGTTCGCGGTTGGTCCTACGACGTTTTGGGTCATAGCTTACGACACTACAAATATTATGTAATTTGTTCTGTTTTGGACTTCTTTATGTTCAAACGGCTCGAACAAATATGCAAAAAAAATTTGCGCTCGCTGCGCTCGCATCCAGCTCGCTTCGCTCGCGATTGGTCCTAGGACTTTTGGGTCATAGCTTACGACACTACAAATATTATGTGATTTGTTCTGCTTTGGACTTCATTATGCTCAAGCGGCTCGAACAAATATGCTAAACATATTCGCGCTCGCTTCGCTCACGATTGGTCCTATGTCGTTTTGGGTCATAGCTTATGACACTACCAATATTATGTAATTTGTTTGGTAACGGGTCGAATGGAATCGCTAAAAAATTTTGAATACCTACAACTTTTGAAAAGTATCATTACCTACTAACCTTAAAAATTTTACAATGAAATTGTATTATACAAATAACAGACTTCCAAATCATACCTACATTTATAAATACTAACTGTTTTTTAAAAGTGAAAAAGTACCATCGAAGACTTTATTTGATTAACTTATAAACATTCTATTTTAAATTTTTATTTATCCTGTATTCTTGGCGTCGGTGCCATCTAAGAAGAACAAATTAACGTTTGTTAAAATAAACACTATTAAATAGATATGATTGAACATAATATTTTTTGGCGTTTATTACTTTTATATTCCCTTAACGTTTGTTCATGGCGCTCCATACCCATTTCACGCATATACCATACACACTTATAATAAGTAAGTAACATTTTATTATACTAGAATTTGTCTAGAAACTAGAATAAAAATAATTAATAAGGCAAAACAACGTTTGCCGGGTCAGCTAGTAAACATATAAACAACCTCATTTACTCCAGTCGCGGGACATCGTAAAACAGCCATACATCTCTCGCTTAAAATCTCCAAAATCGTTCCAACATTTCAACACACGATCCCAAACAATGCTAAATCTTTTGACAGTTTGTCGACATTAATATCAACACTTCCATTCTAAGATATTTCGAGGAAAAAATCACGGGATACTAAAATGTTGGGCTACAGCCGCACTGAGGCAGAATTGCGTATCGAATACGCAGTACGTTAAGACATTGGATTTAACTAAACAAAAAAACGGGGTTTTGGTGTACGCATAGTGAAAAAAAAATCAACTAGAAAACAAAAAGATGTAGCTTCACGGAGGCGTACCTAGTATTTTTTTTCTTATATCTTCTAAGGACTTAAACAAAAATAAAATATCAAGACAATCAAATTATGCGACTCTAATAATGTTTACTGAGCAAAGGTTCTCAACACTTTATAAATGTAAATATATGTATAATACATGTACATATCGATGTCAGATATTAATAAAAAAGTAAAATGTTAATAGAAAAGTCAAAATGCAATAGTAAGAAATAAATTTAAAGAAAAAATTAACTTATAATTTCAATTAATATCAAGAATAACCTATTAATTCTTAACATAAAAATGGATGTATTAAACTTGTTATAAAAAGTAATTTAAATAGCATGATAAGTGGTGCATGCTACTAGATATACTATGTTTATACATAAATTTAGTAATAAGTTGTTTTAGCAACCATAATACAAACATATTATACAAATATGGTTTATTATGGGACTAACAAGCCGTGTGTGAAATTTATCCTTATAATATTTTTTTTATAATAAATACTGTACTGCAGTCATTGATAAGATAAAAGTCAAGAACAACTATTAAAACTAAGCCACGTCGCCGATACGTCAGCAACGCTACGCCAACATTTTCTACGTAGTGCGTTTTCACCTTCAAAGTTATTTCGGAGCCATTTTCTCTGAAATCAGGTGATTCAATACCAATAACTTTGGGCGATAAACCCGTTCGCTCATTAACGAGTTTTAGAGTATGCAGTTAACTTTAAAGAGGTTTAATTTGACGATTTATTTGTTTGCTTCGTAAACGAAGGAATTGAGTGAAAGATTCGATTTTATATATAAAGCTATCATTAATAAAAATAATGAATGTTCATTAGTAAGGTTCCACGCTTATACGGCTTACGAAATTCATATCAAAACCAAATGATTCAATGTGTATTCTGTATTTATGTAATTCTAGTATGTAGGTCTGAGAATCGGCTACTATCTATTTTTATACGCCTAAGTAATAAGAGTTGTACACCCTTAGTTTTTTTTTTACATTTTAACGATTTTTTTTGTTTTTATTTCTTTATAGTAAGGCATTAATAATACATACGACTTTTAATTTATGCTTCTTTATCACCAAGCCCTATTTATTTAGTAATTTAATATGTTTTCATACCGCTCGATAACTCACCAATTAAAGTGTTTTTAACTGTACAAGGCAAAACAACATTTGCCTGGTCAGCTAGTTAAAGTATATTTTTTTCCCACGAATGTAAGTATTGGGCGGAAATGTCTAAGACAAGTAACGTTTGGTTAACAAATTGTTACACATAGAATACTTATTTGTTACATCAGGTACCGTGTTTTATGATAATGAGATATAATGGTGGCGATTCAGCGGCACACACGACTAAACTAAATTTAAAAAGCCCTGTCTCTTTTCATCTTAGGTGGCGAGAAAGAGACGGCCCGTTCTCCATCATAGTCAAAACAACTAAAATCACGTCAAATGTAGAAAATATAGGCGACTTTAGAACGCGCTCACTTGTATCACCTCTAAAAGTGACTGCACATTCCATATTTGACGTGATTTTAGTTGTTTTGTCTGTGGTTCAGAACGTGCCGTCTCTTTTTGGCCACCTAAGATGAAAAGAGACGGGGCTTCTTTAAATTTAGTTTAGTCGTGTGTGCCGCTGAATCGCCACCATTATATAAACTAGCTACATCCCGCGGCCTTACCCACGTTAGTCCCGGATAAAAAGTAGCTTATGTGTTAATCCAGGGTCTAAACTATCTCTATAGCAAATTTCACCAAAATAGGTTGAGTTGAGCCTTTTGAGCATAAGGGAGTAAAATTGATTTTAGAGTTATTTGCGCATCCCACGGGAACCAGTTATGTTTTCGGGATAAAAAGTAGCTTAATTGTTAATCCAAGGACTAACATATCTTCACATTACAAACTTTCGCATTTATTATATGAAGACATGGATGGAGTGTGTGAATGAGGACATGAGAGAGAAAGGAGTGAGTGTAGAGACGACGGCTGATACAGGAGAGTGGAAGAAGAAAATTAGCTGTGCCGACCCCACCTAGTGGGATAAGGCAAGGAAGAAGAAGAAGAATAGTCTACAAATAATGTGTACCAAGAACTTCCTGGAAAGATTTACTTCCTCTAACAAGAAAGCGTATGAATTGAAATGCAGATAAACCGATAAACTCTGTATTCTGAGATTTTTATCGTAACTTTCTACTCGTATTATTTTAATTTGCCTCATACATATTTAGTGGAATAATGCTACAGTCACGATCCTTATGACATTTATTCCTATTTGTAGGATAGTTTCATTCCTTTTACTGGCACTGACTACATATAATAGCTAATAAAAATTGGCCAAGCGCGAGTTAGGTTCGCGCATGAAGGGTTCCGTACCATTGTTGTATGGGAGCTCCCCTTAAATATGATGAAATTGAAATTATTTAATAATTTCATACATAATTCAATAATCTGTGTATAGAGGGTCTACCAAATACCGTTATAAAGATCGAGTTAAAAACTACTAAAAAATTACGATAGTTGTATGGGAGCCCCCACATATAATTATTTTACTTAAATTTTATAATGTAATTAGATAGCTAATACATTTATACATTTTGTAAAAAAATAAGAGTCTAGCAGCTATCGTTTTTTCAATAGATATATAATAAAAAATACGAGAAAAAAAAAACACGTTTATTGTATAGCGAACGCCGTTAATATATTTTATTTTTAGTATTTGTTGTTATAGCGGCACGGCAAATACATTTATATTGTGAAAGTTTCAGCTTTCTAGCTATTACGGTTTCTGAGATACAGCCTGGAGACAGACTGACAGACAGCGGAGGCTTAGTTCTAGGGTCCCGTTTACCTTTAAGGTTTAAAAAAAAAACTATTGTTCAAAAAGTCATACAGCAAATTTTGTTTGTCTAAATGTACATAATCCGCACTTATAAGGGTTTGGTTTAGTTTAAGCAACCCTGTATATGAAAAAATTAAAATAGCGAGTGTGGCGCGGTGGCAACAACGCCTGCTTTGCAATCAGACGGCCTCTGGTTCGATCCCAGCCCCACGCTAATGACTTTTTTTCACGATAATTATGTGCGGATTTATACTCGCTTTACGGTGAAGTAAAACATCGTGAGCAAACCGACACGTTTGAAGACCATTATATTCGATTATGGCCTATATCTCTTTCCTAGTGAGATAAGGCCCCAAATCCCAGCAGTGGGAACGTATAGTGGGCTGCTTATGATAGCCCTGTATATCATGATAGGTATTTCTAAACCAAGATAAATCACCCGCTTCGTGGCTATAGACCCTACTTATATTTGTAATAATAATAAGCTTCTTGTAGTCATTTAGGGAATAATAGTAAAAGTATTTCGTATAATTTTCTTATTACTTATCTTGGTTTAAGTTAATAATACATGCAGCTTTATCTTATAAAACGATTGTAATCCTCATTTTATATTATTTTATGGTAATCTTTTAAATCGGACATTCGTTTTATTTGGACTTTAGATATCTGTCTTTTAAATTGTTAGGTTTAGATGTTTTTCTGTTAGATTGATAACAATATGGAGTTATGGAAGTAAAATTTCTTATTAAATAAATAAATATTAGGACATATTTCACACACGGCTGGCTAACCCCATACTGAACCATTTCTAGTTTGTTTTATAGTAGCTAACACAACTGATATAACACATGTACATACATATTTTATATAGATACATATTTATTACCCAGACCCACAGCCAACAACTTTTTTTAGCACTGACATGTTGGCCGTACCGGGAATCGAACCCGGAACCTTCAGATTGGCAGTCCAGCATGCTAATCATCACGCCAACGAGTATTAGGGAAAAATTAAAAACTTCGTTTAAATATTCCGTTTTAATCCTTAAAATATATATATTGAATTATACTAAGCTACAGGCAACAAACTTTCACTAAAAAAACAAGCAACACGAGTTTCACATAACATCTATGTAACTCAAGCGATACCTAATCCGATGGCAATTTGTGTTTTCTAAATCCAATTCTACAGTTTTTAGAGCTAATTAAAGAAGGTTTCTAAAATTACAGTCTTTAACTTATTTCACATCCCTATAATCATTTACGCCTACTAATAAAATGTGTGTAGTATTGTCTGTGCTACTTTAAACCATTCCCGGAACAATCAGTTAGCCACGCCTTCTATTTCGGCAGATATAAAGGCGACCGCACAAAACGAGGATCGCCTATTAGAAGATTTCTTTGACAGCCGCTATTTGTTACAGATTTCACGCTTTTTGCCAGATAGTAGTTATAATCAGGCTTTTGTAGTTTTGGTTTTATTACTAATAGTTTTAGGCCTCAATAATAAAATAATAATAAGCATAATTATTGAAAAAAATGGTAATAACTAATAAATGGTGCGACTCAAAATCGCATATGAATAGTCTCGGACCATTTATATTTAAAAAAAAATCTTTAAGACGACAATTTGGTAAAAATAAAATATATTTAAAATAAAAATAAATAAAAATATTCTGTGTATATTAAATTTTAATATTTAAAATATTTTTTGTTTCGTATTTTTGCCTATATATCAATAATGGTACCTTGTACACGCTCAAAATATAATATTGTAAATTACCTTTCAAAATATATTAATAAATGTTAATAAAATAAATATTCAAAGGGGACTTCCATACAACAAACGTAATTTTAAGTAGGTTTTTACTCGATCTTTAATCAACATTTGGTAGACCCTCCAAAGATTTACAGAATATTTTCATAAATAATTAACTTGAAAAATAAATTATAAAAAAAATATTTTAGGGGGTCTCCCATACAATATGGGTACGGAACTCTTCATGTGCAAGCCCGACTAGCATTTGGCCAGTTTTTTAATGTGTACTTGTACCAATATAAGTAAGTAGTAAGCAGGTTCTTCCCAAAGTTAAATCCCACCTTAGCAAAGCACATAATTACCCGTTAATCGTTGATAATACAAATCCATTAACTAACATTCAAAACGAACAGTACTTCGTCTTATAGCATTCTTATGGAACTACCTCTGTAACCTTTGCGATATCGCTCCGAAACGATTATTTAGAAAGAAACGTGGTTATGACAAATTTTGAAATTGTGTCGCAAAATCAGACGCTTTATATATTTTTTACCTCAAACTAGGATTTTAAAGCCAGTAAGTTTGCCGTGTATACGAGTAATTATGTGAATATTAAGTTGCTTTCAAAATAAATAAAATAAAAAAATAACGAAACGATACGAGACGTGACGAAACGAACCGAGACGAGACGAGACGAGACGAAGCGAAACGAAACAAACCGAGACGAGACGAGACGAGACGAGACGAAACGAAACGAAACGAAACGAAACGAAATAAAATATAATAAAATAAATGAAAAAACGCGTTACTGACGTAGCAAAAAAGGCTGCTAGACTCAAATGAGAGGGCCACGTGTGCAGAATACACCCTGACCACTGGGCAAAGGCTATCTCTTCTTTCTTGCAAAAAGAAACAAAATATTGCCTATGTTACTCGGAGATAAAATAGGTTCTCAGCGGTGAAAGATATTTTTAAATCGATTCATTAGTTACGGAGCCTATTCGCGTCAAATAAACAAACAATCAAACCTTTCCTCTTTATAATATTGGTATATGGTATTGAAAGGGGTTGTAAGAAGAGGAATATGGTATAGAAAAGGATTGTAAGAAGTAGCGGAAGGAGAGGTAGACCAAAGAAGACGTGGATAAATTGTGTGAAGGAGGATATGAATAAGAAGGGAGTGATTGTAGAAATGACAGCTGATAGAGTGGCGTGGAAGAGAAAAACAGGCTGTGCCGACCCCACCTAGTGGGAAATGGTAAAGGAGAAGAAGAGATGGTATAGAAAAGGGAGTTCCCAGTTAATACGATAATAGTACGGAGCCCTTCACGCGCGCGCCCAACTCGCACTTGGCCAATTTATTATAGCTTTAGTCGCATAGCTTCTCGTGGTAGATCTTGAACAGCGCTTATGTGAGAGCACAATATGGTGTAATTACGTTCCCATGTCAATACGATTTACTGATTAAACACTAACCGAAGTTTTGGCGAGTAATTATGTAGAATTGAGCGTTGATTAAATATTCTTATGGGGTCTACTATTACGTTTGGTGTTTAACCGACTATACCGTCTATTATTATGTAAACTATGTACTTGGCGATCAGTACACCTATAGAACACAATTTGGACCTTTAGTCTTGGGACATATATCATCGTTATAGCGCGCATCCCTAATGTTAGCTCTCGCACCCCGTCCCCCGCTATAGCGCGCATGCGACGCTCTGAAAGAATTAAGAGACAGTCGCACGATCACTAGCGAGCGCGCCGCCTGCGCGCTCCGCGGTTCACACTAATATTATGTATTTTTTTTATGTAACACTGGACTATACTGTACTGTATACTAAATACTAAGACGCTTCCGTAAATAAATATTTTGTAGTGGGACCCGGTGTCTTTTTCTTGTAGTTCATCGACGCCCCGCTATAATGGCGCCAAACGTGAAGCCGAACTCGAACTCAAATTCAAATAAGATCAGTGTTAAAACTATTCGCGAAAGTGAGCGTGTATACCTATTGCGTATTTTACCGCAGTGAACTGTGTTGTGTACTTAATATGTGTGTATAAGTATAGGGACAAACGCACGTGGCGCGATAATTGCAAAAAGTTCGAGAAGTATATTTGTTACCGGCCCCGTGTATCGTCCGGCGAGCGCCACCTATACTTACCGCGAATCCAAAATACATTCGAAAAGTTCGTTCAGACATGCACTCAAAATTCTTGAAAATCGAGATAAGTGTTGTGCGAACTCAGTCGAATGGCGTCCGTGCAGTTCTAAAGAAAAACAATAAGATTCTCTCGCCGCGAAATTACGTTGAAGTATCTGTGTACTGACTTGTGTTGTTAGTTATTTATTACCAGGTGTTGAACTCTCAGCGTAATCGTATCGGTAGTAAACACGTAGGTTATTGGGGACCTATTGTTTCGTGTTTATATGAGAATAAAGTCGGTTGTTTTTTGTCTAATGGACAGTGTTAGTGCGTTAGTGAACTTTGATGAACACGTAGGTATCCTAGACTTGGATTGGGACCTATTGTTTCGTGTTTCGTGTGACTATACAGTGTTTTATTTTGGTTTTCTATGCACATTGGTACCTATGTTGTTAGGTTATCTAGATTTTTATGAACCCAGTTTACGCGTGTGTGTTTAGAAAATAAACGAACGTTTCGTTTTCGTTATACCTATGATGGACTGTGATTGCTATTTATTAGACGTTTTATACCTACGATGAACGGTGAATGTTAGTTAAACTCCCGTGTACGAGTTAATCAACGTTTAGGTATATCGTGTACTGTGTTTGTGGACTTTTGCGGACAATGGTGTTAACGCGTGCCGGTGCCTCGTCCGAGGACTCGGCGCCGCCGCCCGCGCCGGCTGTTCTGGACGGCCTGGAGGCCGAACCGCCGCGCGAGCATCGGGTGCACCAGGTGCCGCTGGGACTGGGTCCGAGCGTTGGCTGTGTTGATGACACGGCTACGCCTGTGGCTGCGCCGGCTCTAACGGCCGAGGCGTGCGCTGCGCCGCCGCTGCCGCCACCCGCGGTTGCGCCCGCGGGCGCGCCGCCTCCTGCACCTGCGTCGGCTGGCACCCCGGTCCCGGTGGGTGCGGCCGCCGCTCCTAACATCGTGTTAAGCGCCGACCAACTTATGAGTCTACTAAATCAGCTAAGTCACGGACCACAAGGTACGAACATGCCTTCTAATAACTTATTGAAATGCACCGCTCGATTTAGTGGTGACAAAGCGTCCGATGTATTGGCATTTTTGGACGCCGTACAAACCTATAAGGAATGCGCTGCCGTCAGTGATGACGTTGCCCTCCGGGGGCTCTCTATGCTGCTTACGGATATGGCAGCAACGTGGTGGCAAGGAGTTAAAGCTACCACGGACACCTGGAAGGACGCAGTCGAAGCGTTGAGGAACACTTTTGGACCCCGACTGCCACCGCATCTCATCTATAGGAAAATATTTGAACGTGAGCAGGGTCAGCACGAGGCCACTGACCTTTTCATATGCCACGTGCGTGCCCTGTATGCCCAGCTTCCTCCGTCGTCGTTGTCACAAGTGACCCAGCTGGATATGCTGTACGGATTGCTGCACCTTCGAATTAGAGAGAAAATTCCGCGTTCGTCTTTCGATACTTTTGACGAACTGATACGGCGCGCCCGGCGAGTTGAGGATCTTCTGAGCGAAAGTGGTCAGCCAGTTATCTCGCCGTCGTCTTCGTCGTCTAATGATGCTGCCAGATCCAGCGTGACACGCGCTCCTAAGTCACGACCTCAATGCAGTTATTGTAAACAGTTTGGTCATTTGAAGGACGCCTGTAGACGGCTGAAGGAAAAGAAACCTGCAGAAAACAATGATGTTACCCAGTCGGAGAATCGTCCTAGTATCACGTGTTTTGGGTGCGGAGCACCAGGTGTTATACGGTCTAAATGTGAAACGTGTAAAAAAGCGAAAAGTGACGCGGTAAAAGTGGCCTTTCAGGCATTTCCGTAACGTCTATGATCAGTGATGATTTCGACTCGCGACCTAGACCGATTATTGAAGTGCGTATCTGTGATTCTGTAGGCGATTTATTGCTAGATTGTGGCGCTAAGCATTGTGTAGGTAGTAAAAGCCTTCGTGAACACTTAGTTAATAATGGTCATGTCCTCTCACAAAAGTTTGTAAAATTGAAATATGCTGATGGGCGAGTGTGCGTCCAAAATGTTGATGTAGCACGGGTAAAAATTGTCGTGCGAGGGTTAACATTTGTCGTTAAATTCATAATGCTCCCGGATGCAACCGAGAGTCTGTTAGGTATGAATTTCATTCGTGCAGCTGGTGTGGTACTTGACTTTGATGTTGGCGTATGGTACATGCGACATGATAGGACACCTCAACCTATTCGTTATGAAGCTATGGATGTTCAAGCTCTGACCTGCGCTTCGGTGGAGCTTAAGGAAGATGAAGGCACTCATCTCAATGTCGAGGATCGTGAGCGATTATCCCAAGTCCTGAATGTCAACGAAGACATTTTTGCTGCAGGGGGGAAACCGACAGAATTTGCAGTGCACCATATTGATGCGTTATGAAGCTATGGACGTTCAAGCTCTGACCTGCGCTTTGGTGGAGCTTAGGGAAGGTGAAGGCACTCATCTTAATGTCGAGGATCGTGAGCGATTATCCCAAGTCCTGAATGTCAACGAGGACATTTTTGCTGCAGGGGGGGGAACCGACAGAATTTGCAGTGCATCATATTGACACCGGACACGCTACACCTATAGCTAGTCCACCATATCGCTGTTCTCCTGCGAAGAAGGAGCTGAAAACTTTTCTCCAGACTTCCTCATGGTTTCGCAAGTTCATCATGCAATTTTCAGAGATCGCACGGCCCTTGACTGATTTAACGAAGAAGGACAGACGCTGGCAGTGGGGGGAGGAGCAGAACATCGCGTTTGAAGGACTCCAGAAGCGACTCTCCTCCAGCCCGATTCTGCGCCAGCCAGATTTCGACGAACCTTTTATATTGCGAACTGATGCCAGTTCGTACGCACTAGGAGCCGTACTTCTACAAGGTTCGTGTCCGACAGAGGAGAGACCAATTGTGTACGCTAGCCGACTGCTTAACTCGGCTGAGCGCAATTATCATACTACCGAGCGAGAAGCTCTAGCGGTTGTTTGGGCTTTAGAAAAGTTTCGTGACTATGTAGAAGGAGCCCAAATCTTAGTGGCAACCGACCATCAGCCCTTGAAGTGGCTGCTGACTCTAAAGACGCCAAGTGGAAGACTAGCACGTTGGGCTATGAAGCTACAAGCGCACAATTTGGATGTCGAGTATACTCCGGGACGAGTTAATCTGGTTGCTGATACGCTGAGCCGCCCCGTCACTGAAGAAGTAGAGGAGCCGGCTACTGAACTTTGTCCGGTTGTAGTAGACTTACCACATCGCAGCCCATTGGATATCCGTAGTGCTCAGCTTGCTGATCCGGAAGTCAGCAAAATCATCTCCGAATTTGAAGACCAGACCAGTACAGCAGACCGATGGTCTGATAGAGGTTATTACATGTCACAAGGAGTCTTATATAGATGCGACCAAGATAATGAATCTGAGGAACCTCAACTAGTTGTACCAGAATCTCTTCGCGAAGATCTCATGAAGCAAATTCATGATGCGCCGACTGCTGGTCATCTAGGCTTGGAGAGGACACTAAAGAAGATAAAAGAACGTTACTTCTTTAAAAATATGAGGACTTATGTAGCCCAGTATTTAAAAGCATGTGATGCATGTCAGAAATACAAACCAACTAACATGAAACCGGCAGGACTACTCCAGACACCGATAATGAATCAGCGATTTGAGGTGTTGGCTATGGACCTTTTTGGCCCATTACCTGAAGGCGACAACGCAGAGAAGTGGATTTTTCTCGTTGAGGACACTGCCAGTCGTTGGGTAGAGCTGTTTGCGCTTCAGGATACCACAGCGGAGACCTGTGCCAAGGTTCTTGTCGAAGAGGTTTTCCTCCGTTACGGCTTACCTCGGCGTGTCATTTCGGATAATGGTACGCAGTTTGTTTCGGCAGTAATGCAAAAAGTAATGTATGTTATGGGGGTGGAACAAGCCCTTACTCCAGTTTACCACCCGGAAGCTAATCCCGCTGAGCGGAAGAATCGCGAATTAAAACAACTTCTGGCGATATTGGTAGGTTCTGAGCATCGTAATTGGCCGAAGGTTCTACCTTCAGTAAGGTTTTCATTGAATAATGCAATCAACATGACCACGGGTCATTCTGCGTCGTATTTGACGTTTGCCCGCGAAATGCGTACTCCTCTAGATGTCAACAATGACATTCGGGCAATAGTTTCAGAAGAAAATTTTGTGCCACAAATTACGCCGTATCTGAACGAGTTTGGGCGTATTCTCGTTGATGTCAAACGCCATATCGAAGACCACCAAGATAGAAGGAAGGCGGATGGAGATCAGCGGCGTAGAGACTTTGTACCATTCAACGTTGGGGATTTGGTTCTAGTGGATACACACTTGCACAGTAATGCAGCCAAAGGATTCACCAAGAAGTTCGCGCCAAAGAGAGAGGGACCCTATCAAGTTGCCAGGGTCATCTCTCCCACGTCTTTTGAGGTTGTCGATGCAACTGGGGTTATCCGAGGGAAGTACCATGCCAGCGCCCTAACTCCTTACATTGGAGATGCTGTTACCGTCAGACATCCTCGCCGTCGTGGACGTCCAGCCAAGTCCCAGTCGGGTCGATCTTGTGACTTGGAGGGGGAGGTTATAGCGCGCATCCCTAATGTTAGCTCTCGCACCCCGTCCCCCGCTATAGCGCGCATGCGACGCTCTGAAAGAATTAAGAGACAGTCGCACGATCACTAGCGAGCGCGCCGCCTGCGCGCTCCGCGGTTCACACTAATATTATGTATTTTTTTTATGTAACACTGGACTATACTGTACTGTATACTAAATACTAAGACGCTTCCGTAAATAAATATTTTGTAGTGGGACCCGGTGTCTTTTTCTTGTAGTTCATCGACGCCCCGCTATATCGTCTTATTAAATCGTGCTACGTTTTTAAAATACTAGCTGACTCGGCAAACGTTGTTTTGCCTCTTTTTTGTACTTATAATATAACTAGCTGACCCGGCAAACGTTGTTTTGCCTTAATAATTTCTAAATATACAGTAGCCGATTCTCAGACCTACTGAATACGCATACAAAATTTGGAAAAAATCGGTCAAGCCGTTTCGGAGGAGTACGGTAACAAACACTGTGACACGGAAATTTTATATATAAGATTATATTCATATAAGTACTCAATGTGCTTAAATTTTTATAGAACAATTTATCTATATATATGTTTATTTTTCTTGTATATTTTGGAAAATAATTGAGAAAAATCTTACAAAATAATTGATTGTTTTATAGATTGTGTGTAAAACAATACCAAAAATCATTTTCGTATCTGGTGCGACCAAACATATCTGAACCAGTGTATTGAATGAAAAAGTTTCCAGAAGTAGGTATGCCTATTATTTCAAACCCAAAGTACCTAAGCAATGTTAGTAGTAGGACCTTATATCACACTCTAATGCGATCCAAATGGGACAATACACATATATTTGCAAACTCTGGTCCTTTCCAAACATGGGCCCAATCGAGGTCTCCTGGGACATTGCCGGGGCTAAATTAGGGCTACAATGTAATGTATATAGTATATGCTTCAGAGATTATCGCTATACCTCAAGTTTGAAAATGAAATGAAAATGAAAAATATTTATTTACTAACTTATTACTAGATTTCATATTCTCTTGAGACTACTTAACTAGGCAAGGCCTGAATCTAAGTAATCCAATTCAACCTGTTTGCATTTTAAAATAAACTTATCCTCTAACAAGACAGTATAACAAATAAAACATAATACAAATAGAACAATGAGTACGATAATGTTACAAACTAAGACTTATTTAATAATTTTAAAAAGATTTTCTGTTGCTACGTATGACAGTGTTATTAACCAAGAAAGTTTATACGAGTACTTTGTGTATACTCCTGTAAGTCAGTATTTTCACAGAACTGCTAAGCACTGAAAATTTGAAATAGTACCTACCTACCTACCTGAGTATCAAATAATTTAAAGCAGGCGCTTTTACAACGATAATAAGTACGAGTATTTATATTAGTGTTATGCGATTTCGAGCAGCTGTTGTTCCTCTTTCCTCTTTTCTTTCTCTTTGTGTTTTGAAAGCTTCATGTTTTTACACCCAAAATGCTTTTATTTTACTTATTATATTTGGGTGAGTAAACACTCAAGCTAGCTACATTCTGGCTTAAGGAAGAGCATGCCTAGTTAAGAAGAACTGGCTCTCAAGGAGGCTGCCGGAACACACTGTGAGATGCTTGGCGACACACTTTTCAACTTAAGGGTGGTTGATAGTCAGGTGAGCACCAGAAAATGCCCTAACACCATGATATAGTTTCTCCACGATAGTTTCTTTCACCGAAAGCTCGACGAGCTCATTGGTTAGTCCACGACCGATAAAAAAGCGAGTGTGGCTCGGTGGTACAAATGTCAGCTTTTCAATACCAGCCCTATACCAATGACTTGTTTTTCAAGTTATGTAGATTTGCACTCGCTTTACGGTGAAAAAATACATCGTGAGGAAACTGACACGTTTGAGGACCACAAAATCCAAAGACGTGTGTCATCTGATAACCCGCACTTGGCCAGCGTGGTGGATTATTATGGCCTATATCTCTCTTCTAATAAGAGAAGAATCTGAATCCCAGCGGTGGGAACGTATAGTGGGCTGCTTATGTTATGTTATGTTTTTAAACCCACGACCTTTGCGATATGAGGCGGCATGCCTTATGGTACGTTTACACGCTTGCCAAGCCTTAGCAAGGATCGACAAACGACAAAATTAAAAAGGGCGTTAGGCTTGGCTTGCGCGGGCTTGTGCCTGCTTGCTTCCGATCCAGTCGAGTGTCGGTTTTTTTACGCAGATCAAAGGGCGTATGCGGCAAGCACTTGCGATACATGTTGGTCCGCGTTTAGTAGCCATTGTGATCTCGCGGCGATGCTTGCTTGATTTTACAAAAAATAAACAAAAAATGAGTTGCTGGTCGAATGAGGAGAGTCTTTCGTTTCTGGAACATTACCAAATGGAACCATGCATCTGGAATCCGAAAGATGCAAATCATAAAGATAATAGCCGTCACAAGTTCGGTGTCCACCATGTTTGGATGTATATTGCAGACTGACGTATTCACAAGCGTATAAACGCCTTTCAAACGCCAAAACGAGATTTGTGGAGGCTTGGGACTGTTTGCAGTTTGCCAAGGCTTGGCAAGCGTGTAAACGTACCATACAGAGTGCCCTGCCCAACACCGCTCAAGTTTTCTCTATCTTGGCCAAAGTCACGGACTTTGTTTTTGACTTCGATGCGGCGTATTCATTATAATTCATAATATTAGTTTTATCATTAACACGTGCCGTATGTTCGTCTAACAATATAATGTTTTTCCAAGTGTTTACTTCATTAACAGTTTCCACAAAACGGCTACATTTCACTAAGTGACAGCCCTGCTTCCGCCACGTGTCACGACTGAGGTGGTCATACATAGATTACATAATACTATTGTACAGAAGTGTCACTTCTAGATAATATCATCTCGTAAAATTGTTTTTTTTTAATGTAATAGCCTAATAAATGTATTGCAAATTATGTAGATAAGGTCTTAAGATCATCTCTTAATAATACAAGGGCCTCCCAAAAAACAAAATTTTCGGGGTTTTTGAAATTTATATACTACTAGTTGACCCGGCACACGTTGATTTGCCTCACTTAGGGGTATGAAAAATAGATAGTGTAGCTTATATGACACGTTCGTAGATTTACCATAGCAGCGCCATCTATTGATTACTTACTCAACCCAGTCGAAAGGTATCGACATCTGTTAGAATCATATGGAGTTAACAGATAATTGTGACTGTCAAATAATAACAGACAATAATTAGCAATAAATTAAAATTGTGTCTATAATTTGAGATTTAAACTATTCTATATCAGAAGTTGAATCAAACTGCACATGGTGTGCGAATTTTATTGTAATCGGTTAAGTGGTTTAGGAGTCTATTGAGGACAAACGTTGTGACACGAGATTTATATTATATTAAGATTGATTGAAATATGAAAGCTACAATTCTTAAACTCAAGCACTTCTTCATTTCAATCAGTACTGTACAGTCCTAAGACATGCAGTATTTACTTAGTTGTTTTTTTATGCGTTAACTTGTTTTGTTGCCAGCTTATTAATTACGGTTATATGTTTATTATTCTTTTATTTTTATTAACATCAAAAACAAATTGTGTACACAACACCAAGAATACATTAAAGGACTCGTCCTTCTATTAAGGGACACCAAAATTACTATAATTTTATTATTTGTACCTTTCTTAAACTACGAACTAAATGCAGTAGGTTATATGTCCTACATACAATTTATAATATTTTTAATGCTAATTATCCAAAATATGTAAAAAAACTTCTTAAAATTAAGAAGTTTCAAACTAATCCTTTCTTGAATAATAACAAACAATAAACGATTTTGAATTAATGCATTAACTTTTTAATTTTGTCTTATGTTGACAAATTAATAATTTGAATTTTCACTGTTTAATTTAATCAATAAAAAAAAATACTAATGTTAATACAAAACTTACATATTTTCACAGAATACCACAGGAAATGTGAAATGCGGAAGCTCTAAACTCTATAATTAATTATGGTTCTCCCTTCGAAGAAAACCGACCATTTCACTATAACTCTTTATCGCTTCTAGCTCATTAAACTATTCTATGGTACGTAATTGTCGCCATATCGCCGCCCGCGCAGAACGGCGGCGCGTTTGATCTCTGTGGCGTGAGCACGCGCCAGTAACAAAAATGCATTCGAAATTCGAATATTCTATCGAAGTTTTGTAAACAATAAGTCATTTCGTTTGTTTTTGACTGATTTTTGTATAATTTGGTCAGGATTTTCCGGTACTTTATTAAATTTTCTGATATACCTATTCTAGCATCAAATCCGGCCTTGTGTGATAAATCTTTTAGGAGTATTTTAACGTATAGGTATTTATAGTAAGTTAAAAATAGTATGTATCCATGATATCTTAGTATTTATAACATATTTTATTTAATAGACCAATTTAATGAAAAAAATAATTACACAATAATTTAAATCTTTACAAATAATAAAAAATGTACTTAAGTCAGAGTCTGCGGGTAAGTTGCCTAACATGCTGGCGGCATTACCTCGCTGGATTGCCAAACTTAAACGTTGGCCGAGGTAAGCGCCAACTCTTGGGTCATTGGTTTCATTATAAAATACATTAGAATTAGAAATGTCTTCGAACAATACCTATGTCACATATTACATTAAAATTAAGTTCATGACAAAATCAACGCGACCACCCCTACACTCAAACTTGCCCCATTAAACTGCCGGCGTTTCCCCTCTGAATGACCAGTGATTTCTTATTTTTAGAAATTTGTTACCTCTTACATCTTACGTATCTCTACGAAGTACAAGTTATTATTCTGTGGTATCTCAGAAAATCTATAAATTACCTAGCTAAAGTGCCGATAAAAGCATTACACTCTTCCCTATTTTCTTTTCAAAGCACCAAGTATCACGATAAGAAATAATTAACATAATTAGGTCTAATTTATTCAATTCCCACCAAATCTTCACCGTTACGTAGGGCAGGCAAACCATTTATTAAATCGTCACCATCTAATGCCGGCTGTACACATGGGGCCAAGGTGTTGGGCCAATGTGTTGGACAAAAATGATGGAAACCAATTTTCCCGTACACACATTGGCTTACTGCTCATTCTGCATTGGCGCTTCAAAGATGGACGTAGAAGTTCTCGCAGCCGCGGCAATTTATTTATACAGTGCGTTTAATTATTACGTACATGTGCACCAAAGTAGCGCGACTAAAAATAAATGGCGCAAAAGAAGGTGGTGGATGGTGACTATTCATCGGAATAGAACTGAACAAGACACCAACGTGTGAACGCTGTTTGCGGAGCGCGCCAAGATCCTTTGATGTGTGCACTAAAAACCGACACTATTCGGATGGCCTGCCAATGTTGGCGCCAACTAGACCAACTAAGCCAACATACCGCCAAGTAGCTCTCTACACGTTGGCCCAACACCTTGGCCCCATGTGTACAGCCGGCTTAAGAGTTGATGACAATGGTAATTGTATACACGCCCCATGCGGGTGATACGGTTTAAAAAGATCTCTTTATTTAACGCGTTAATTAACTAGTAGATGGAGAAAGATGGGATCTGAGTCTGGCGAGGAAGAGGACTTTAAACTTTATGGTTACACGTTGTCATAGAAATCATAGAACTTTAATAACCTTACATTGCGTGATACTAGGCACGTCAAATTTACAAATACGTATATTCATCAACAATTAATTAATTTATTAGTTAATCATACAATCATTAGTTAGTCATAATAATATAATGAGTCATACAATATCATATTCTTCTATCTTCTTCTAATATAATGATTTCCGTGTCACAATGTTAGTTATCGTACTCCCACGAAACGGCATGACCGATTTTTGCCAAATTTTATATGCGTATTTAGTATGTCTGAGAATCGGCTACTATTTATTTTCCATACCCCTAAGTGATTAAAATATATATATTGTTTTTTAATTAATAGAAATAATTTATGAGGCAAAACAACGCAACGTTGGCCGGGTCAACTAGTTATAATAAAAAAGATAATCAACACACTTACACATAGGTAATTCCTGTCACTTAACAGTCCGTCATACTTAAATAAAAATTCTGAAAGAGGCAACCTCATTTATATTCTTATTAAATCTAGAGCAAGACAAACTTTTGTTTTAATATTTGGGAATTCAAGTACCTATATATCAGCCTGTACAAACGAGTCGCGCATTTCCATAAACTTAACCTCTGTTTCTTGAGGATTTTCATTTGGGGTTCTTAAACTCTATAATTCTCTTAATAAAAACTGAAAAACTTAAAAAAAAATCATAATTAAATTTACTATAAAGTAGAAGACTGTGTAAATGATGAACACAAAAAAAAAACAAATCAATTAACTGGGTTGCTCATCTCCAGTAAATAATTGCAATGCCTTATGGGTAATTATGTGACTGTAAAGTGATATAATATTACAATAAATTGTTTTTGGCTTTGTCTTTAATAAGATAGGCAAGCTTGCTACATAAAAAAATACATAGAGACAAAATATAACCTTCTCCTTTTTTGTAGTAAAAATCAGGAAAGCTTTCATCAAACGGGATTCTGCAGTTACGCAGTTATCTGAAAATCGGCATTGTCCTACAACATACATCTATACCAACATTGTAAAGAGGAAGAGCTTGATTGTTTGTTTGTTTGACGCGATTAAAGTAAACGCTCCACTCTTGTTTATTTTGGCACCTAGATCCAAATGAACTAAATAATATGTATGTATTTTGATGAGCCAATATAAGGCACAAAAATAAAGCAAATTAGGCACCCTACCCGCGGACTTAGACATAGTTTATTATTTATAAGTTAGGTTTTATTTTTTGTGTTGTATTAAATTTAATTTAGTTTTAGTTTGGGCGTAGGTTAAAAGAAAAATCAGGCGAATACCGCTCCGGATCGTACCTAGCGCAAAGGCTATCCATAGCCATACAACGCGGCAATGCCACGAGCGTTATGGGTACCTTTCCGTCAGGTTCTATCCGGAGTGGTCTTTTAAATTAATTTTATGAGTGTTTTTTTTTTATTAGTTTTTAATCTTTTAAACTGTATACTAAATATTTTAAAAATGGTGATGAATTATATGTATTTAGTTTTATGCCAATATATGTTTTTGTTTTTTTTTTTTACTACTAGACCGTTTTTTTATTCTTTTATCGTATTGGTTTTACATTATCCGCGAATACGAGTAACATAGCCTATATTTTAGATTTAGATTATTTTAGACTAACTTAGATTATTTTAGACTTATTATACTTTGACTTTTAGATTATTTTATTTGCGAAGCTGGGACAGGATGGTAGTAGGAATATAAATAAACCGAATGGATAAATAAATACATTTTAATAACCACGTCAGAACGAAATTCCCAAAGGCAATAAAAATGCCGCATTAAATCCAATAATTACCCTTTTCGGTTATTATTTCGTAGCAAATAGAGTTTCTCTACGAGAATTCTCGAACCGAGAATTCCCGGGAAATTTTGCTTTACTCGAGACGAGAAAAAAGTGGTCGAGAAATCGAGAAATCGAGAAATTCAGTCAAAAATTTCAAAAACATAATAACGCGCCTGCGCTCGCGCCTGGCTCTATCACGCGGTGTGCGAGTGACCGACAGTGCCCCCCGCCCCCTTCCCGTTTCGTTCGTAGACTGTCCATTTATAACAAATATTGAATAGTATATACAAAGACTAAACTAAAGTACCTACTTTACTCGTAATTACGAGTCTGACTACAGACTACAGCTAGTCTGATTGTTATTTTTTATATACAATTTAAATACTGTCGTTTTATGTTGCATTATTGTAAAGATAAACTTAGTGTAAGGTTTACACACTATATAATTTACTTAGTGTGTAAGGTACTAGACCTACTGATCATTAGACCTGTCGTATTGTATGGATCCGAGTGTTGGGCGACGAAAGTAGTGCATGAGAGAGGATTGCATGCGGCAGAGATGCGAATGTTGCGATGGATGTGTGGAGTAACAAGAATGGACACGGTAAGAAATGAGTATATTAGAGGAAGTTTGAAAGTGGCGCCTGTTTCAGAGAAAGTGAAGAGTGGACGGTTAGCGTGGTACGGACATGTAATGCGTAGAGAGGAGATGCATGTGACTAGGAGAAGTATGGATATGATTGTAAGAAGTAGCGGAAGGAGAGGTAGACCAAAGAAGACGTGGATGAATTGTGTGAAGGAGGATATGAATGAGAAGGGAGTGAATGTGGAGATGACGGCTGATAGAGTGGCGTGGAAGAGAAAAACAGGCTGTGCCGACCCCACCTAGTGGGAAATGGTAAAGGAGAAGAAGAAGAAGAGTGTGTAAGGTACTAAATTTAATTGTGGTCACATGAAGATTTTGTTTTTAGAAGATATTTTATTTAATTTTCCAACGAAAAAGACTAATCCTTATTGTTTGTAGAAATATTGATTAAAAAGATCTCGCTAGAGTTTAATTCGCTTATTTAAAATTTTCAAGTCACACGACGTAAAAATAAATATAACTATTGTTGATTATATCATAAAAAACGTAGTTTTATTGCTAAATCACACATTTTTAAAACAAATCGTATTTCTCGGCAACCCGGGAATTCCCGGGAAAAAGTGGTCGAGAATTCTCGTGCTCCGGGAAATAAAAAAGGTCGAGAAATGAGAAACCCTAGTAGCAAATAATGCCATACACAATCCCTTGAGGAATCAATAGCTACTCCATTATTGTCAATCTGACGGTTTTGTGTTCTGCTTTTTTTTGATCGGCCTTTTGTTAGCTTGTGTGAGAATTAATACAGCTTGTGATCGATCATTTTAAAAATACATTTTTTGTTGACGTAAAAACTTTTTGTATATATTTAGACTACTTTGTATTTTATGCAACCTTATAAAATAGAGCTTTATTATTGACCAAATTTAGATTATACAATAAGTAAAACTATCACATAATACTTAAAAAAAAACATATATGTGTGTGTGTGTATGTTTGTTACACTACTAAAAGCTGCTGCGTGCTTCACATAGATAATATTATTTAATTGTTTTTTTTTCAACTATTTAAACGACTAAATCAATTTTAAAGATAAACCACGTGTAGATTAACCTTTCAATGAAAATAAAGACTATTTACCATATTAAAGGCACTGTGAGGGCAACCAAAAATGCATAAAGTTAAGAGATATCTAACCATGCATACATACACACGCACCTTGAATTATTTCAACGCAGGGGTGCTAATAAAACGTGGGATCTACGTAGCAACGTGAAGAAGATGCAACTGAAAACGCCGGTTCATCGACTTGTGAAATGGGAGAGGTCCGTTTACGTGTTGGGGCCCGCGATCTAGAACCGCGTACCTGCGACTGTCCGGGATGCACCTTCCACAGCCAGCTTTAAGATTAGACTCAAGGTTTGGCTATTAGATAAAACTTTGTACATTATAATTGATTATCTAAATTTGAAAATTGACATTTATATTGACAAATTGACATTTGATTCATATCATACACTTTTGTATTGATATTATATTAGATACTAGAATTAGTAGTGAAAATTGTCATTATGATTAATTAATATCATATACTATTGTAATGATATTAAAGTACTAGAATATAATTGAAAATTGGCATGGATACATATCATATACTTTTGTAATGATATCATATTATTTGACTTGTAACTTTGGTGTTATCAATAAATGATTTATATTTGTATACCTAAAATCAAACTTTTAATAGGCTTAGACACAGTTAACCAATAACTCCCATAGGACTCTCTCATTACTTATTCACTCTATTAAATCGAACTGGCAACATCGATGAATAAATCCTAACTCGAATAGAAATGCTCGTTTCGATCGAGATAAATATCGATCAATATCGAGTGACGGTCCAATTATATTGTGCTGCGACTGCTGCGCTGTAGAGCTTCGATATGCTGGTTTGACTCTACTTAGAATGTTCGACTAGTTTCCAGATATTTAATATAATATTATTGTTTTTTTTATTCAAAATTGTCTCTTAATATCAATGTCAGTTACAAGTTATTATGAAAAAAAAAAAATTATTGTTATATTATTATGTTATTGCTTTAATATTTTATTTACATTAACCGAGTTATTGTTATAATATTTTATTAAAAAAATTATGTATGAATTGACTTGTAAAATATTTTTACCAATAAATATGATTATGTTTAAGAGTATAGCCTTAGAAAAAGATTAATTTGAAGATTTTTGTACTTTTGAGGCGAGTTTATTATGTACATAGCGCCTGTAGCTCGACTGACTAAAGTGATTTGTCACGATTATCGCGGTTTATCAGCGGTCGATAGTAGTTGTGTTAGCAACCATAATACAAACTAAACTTGGTTAAGTATGGGGCTAACCAGCCGTGTGT
The DNA here is from genome assembly GCA_035578125.1 of Mellilla xanthometata. Lineage (NCBI taxonomy): Eukaryota > Metazoa > Arthropoda > Insecta > Lepidoptera > Geometridae > Mellilla > Mellilla xanthometata. The sequence goes on from JAPUBQ010000008.1 coordinate 1,412,952, forward strand.
GAAATAAAGTGATTTATTTCGTAGCAAAAAATGTATACCAATATTATAAGGAAAAAAGATTGTTTTTTTGTTTGTTTGTTTGATGCAAATAGGCTCCCAAACTACTGGACCGATTTGAAAAGTTCTTTCACCGTTGGGAAGCTACATTATCTCCGAGTAACATAGGCTATATTTTGTTTCTCTTTGCAACTTAGATTTTTTTTAGCCCGTGTGAAGCCGGGGCGATCTGCTTGTGTTTAATAAAATGTTTTTAATAGTTCTAATAAGTTTTGTGGGTCTATCTAATCTACTTTTTCAATTACATTTTACGTCAAATTTAATCTTAAGGAAAATCGTCCAGGTCGGTCAACTATTTCTTTATTTCTCAACAACAAAACTTTTTTTTTTTGGACACATTCCACACACGGCTGGTTAACCCCATACTGAACCATTTCTAGTTCGTGTTATGGTAGCTAACACAACTAATATACGACATATACATACATATTTTTTATATAGATACATATTTAACACCCAGACCCACAGCCAACAAATTTAGTTAAGCACAAAGATGTTGGCAGGGCCGGGAATCGAACCCGGAACCTTCTGATTGACAGGCAGGCATGGTAACCTTTACGCCAACGAGGTCGTCAAAACTGCTACAAGACTTTGTTCGAAGATATCAATGATTATCAACTAGTGAATTAAAACCACTCCACCTTACGGAATCTATATCTTCCATTAATTTAATTGTAACACGTACAAATGTAAGATACATTCAGAATCGGTTATCTTGTATCTGTCGCGAGTGATTTGTTTTTGTTCGCTTATAATATATGGGAACTAGTTCGGGCGATGGATATCGCCGCATGAGTCAGATTAGCGGCTATTATTCCTACGGTCTTGTACTTATATACAGAAATATTATCAGATTTATTGTTCAGATGTAGTGCAATATATCTATAAGCAGTCCACTATAAGTTCTCAAAGTCAAACATTTATCATATGCATGTTACAATATCTATGATAAACAAGATAAACCATTTATTGATAATTATTAAATTATACGTCAAAAAAAAAAAAATTGACAGTATGTAATACAATCAATTTGTAATTAATGTCAATATGTGTTTAAATAACATTGAACATCATGGTGTAGCAATGTAGGTTTCTCACCGCTGGGACTCAGGGCTTTTTCTCCAGAGGAGAGAGTTATAGGCCATTATCTATCACGTTCTGGCCAAGTGCGGTTTTGTGGATGATACGCATCATCGGAAACTATGATCCTCAAACATTGTCAGTTTCCTCACAATGTTTTCCTTCGTCGCAAAGCGAGTGCAAATCCATAACTTGAAAAACAAGCCATTGGTAGCTGGAATCGAACCAGGGGCCGTCAGGTTGAAAAGCAGACGTTTCCTCCACTGAGCCACACGCTTCGCGATATATACGCATCGTGCTTTCTATATTTTTTATGACATAAATATAAGGTTGTGTTTTTTTTTAATAATGAAATAAGTTATGATATCCACTTTTAGGTCCGAATCTTGCCGTTGCTTAACCTCGCTGATCGAGTTTGATCACCTTATTTAGCCGAGCTAATACCAATCTTATGCTAAGGTCTATTCTTCCGCTTTGATATCCGTTTCGTGGTCAATATCTTGCTCAACACGACAAAAAGATGGTCATCATTATCTCCATTCTTCAAACCACGACTACCAAATACGTTATGACGTTTTTACACCCGTTTTTGTGGAGTTACGAAAGATTTTCCCATTTGTAAGTTATCTATAAAGGCGCCATAGAAAGTTCTCTTAGAAAATTTATGAGATGGTTTGAAAAAAAAACTGAATTGATTGTTGATGCATGTAATTGTGTTGCAGTGAAACTGGATTTGGATTGCCTTTAGATTCATTTTGAGATAATCACGTTCTGGGATATTGAATACTGACGCCTTTTTACACGCTTTATATTAGCTTCACCTGTATGTTTGTTTGTTTGTAACCGACTTCTTTGGGCGCGATTTTGATCCACTTTAAACGGCCAGATTTCGTTGAAACTTTGTAGATTTATTGAGGACCGATGACGATACACTAATTTGATAAAATTATTCCATTTTTGTATTTTTGTTTCTATGTTTGTTTGTAACCGACTTCTTTGAGCGCGATTTTGACCCACTTAAAACGGCCAGATAAGCGTGTTTTTTAGTTTTTTTAAACTACTATTATTGGTTAGTAATATCTAAGGGGTTGAAAAATATGTTCAACTAATAAGAAAGTCGGAATGCTTCTGTATGTATGTTGACGGAACTTGCTAAAGTATACTCGTAATATTATATTTACTAACTAACCTGGTACAAAAATAACAATTTCAATAGATTTTTTTAAACGTCTGTCATGGTTCCTGCAAAATGGGGGAAATTTGTTGTAGCGTTTTGTACTGGTCGATTTAATTTAATTTAAATTAAGATTTCCTAAATATAAATACATGTAATTGGTCAATAAATGTGTTGTAAAAGATTTGAAACAATAAAATTTATTTACAAACTACGAGTACAGTAAACTCCATGTTACGTCACTCGATTTAACGACAAAATCTCTAAAGCGTCGAGATCAATTGGCTTTTGTAGGTTTAGCTTGTATTCCCATACATTCTCTCCATTTAACGACTACTTTTTATAACGCCATAAAATGCACGTCTTCAGTGTCGTTATATAGAGTTTACACTGTATGTTCCGAGAAATTAAGGCGAGGTCTCCTTGGATCGAAGAAGTTTAGTTTTATTATAATTGCTTCTTCTTTGTATGAGCTTAGTGGCCAAGCTCTGGTGTCGAGAAATTTCAAGCAGCCCGAGGGCCTCTGACTTGGATTAACGACTGCTAGTATTAAAACTAACAGCCGGTACCTACAATTTAACGTGTCATCCGACCCCCGGTAGCACCCAGATATTTATTTTATTTTTTTTTCAAAATCAAAAACGTTTATTTGGGCAAAGGTTACAATGATTAAAATAAAAAAGCTACTCTTGTGTGGCTACCCATCCAAAGAGTTTCCGCGTCGACCGTAGTTTAACAATATTATCAAAGAAAGTGCCGATATGATAACCTTTTCTAACCTTCCACCTACATACTACATCCATACTAAGAAATTCCCGATGCAAACAGACTGGCCGCCAGTCGGGAAGTGGTCCTCGCCGTATAAGCTCGCTTGATAAAGCTCTGACGAACTTTGCCGAGACCTGCCGAAGGTTGACGATCGCGAGTGATAAGCTTATCAGTGAATGTGAGACTGTGAATTGCCGGCTTTTAACTTGTTCAGTGACTTTGTAAGTACAATAATAAGAATTTTTTTTTTTTTTTTTTTTTTTTGATTATTTGCAACTACCTGCGCCCTGCGGTCTTACCAGTGTTACTCTGGGATAAAAAGTAGTATGTTTAAGCTATCTTCACACCAAATTTCATGAAGTACGTTTGAGAAGTAACAAACATACACACACACAAACTTTCGCACTTATTATATTTTACTTTTACTATCATTATCCGCCAACCCGCACTTGGCAAGCGTGGTAGATTATGGACTATATCTCTCTCCTGGTAAGAAAAGGCCCCGAGTCCCATTATGCTTATGCTTTATCAATACCATTAGTGCACAGACAAGTTTTCTAATAACTAACTTTTATATTTTGAAAGTACGTTGTAGGGAGCCATAAGCTCTTCTTCGTATATGCTTAGTGTAGCGTAGTAGCTTTCACAACGCGCGATAAGGAGCTCTTTTCCAATAATAATTATTAGCCAACATAAGCTTTCATTGCCAACAATGACGACCTCGTTAGCGTAAAGGTTACCATGCCGGTCTGCTAATCAGAAGGTTCCGGGTTCGATTCCCGGCCCGGTCAACATCTTTGTGCTTAACTAAATTTGTTGGCTGTGGGTCTGGGTGTTAAATATGTATTTATATATAATATGTATGTATATGTAGTATATCAGTTGTGTTAGCAACCATAATACGAGCTAGAAATGGTTCAGTATGGGGCTAACCAGCCGTGTATGTGTGTCCTAATAATTATTTATTTATAATTATAATTATTTAACATGGCAACAAGAATTTAATTAGGTCATTCAATCCAATACCAACATAACAAAAAATAACTAATCATCAATTACATATAATATTTGCAAGTCATACTGCCTTTGTGTTGTCCAGCTTTTTAATGTATAAATATGTTATCTGATTCAAAGAGGTAAGACAGCAATGATTAATTATGATTTTAATATAATCTTACGGCGGCTACATCAGAGGGAGTGTTGCGAGTTAGGTTTTACATGCCCACACAGAAAAAAAACATGTTGAATTAACAAAATCTTAACAAAAACGTCACGTTAATATAGCGCCAACAAAGAATTTTGTTATTGTGACGTTGGAACACTATGTTAACTAAACATTTGAAAATAGTTACAATAACAAATAATTTGATTAACTAAATCGCTATTTTGTAACAGTAACAAGAAAATTTGGTAACAACAATAAATCTAAATCAGTTGCAACAACCTGTGTTAATTTTGTAAAAAAAGCAAAATGGGTTTTGGTTTATTTAACAAAAACACAAGGGTTGTAAATGTAAATAACTTATTGACCCAGGCGTTACTTTGCGGAAATCCATTGTAAATAGATGACAAAATTAAATATTTAGTGTACTTCCGCTGTGATCCGAAATCCAAATTAAGACAAGTAAAGGAAAAATCAACTAAGATCAATTAACCAAGCTTAATTAACTAAGACTAATTAACTAAGATCAATATTATTATATAATAAGTAAGGTATACTGAACTACTACTACTATTTGTTGAATTAATTGATTTTTAGTTGAAATTACTGTAAGAAATTGTTAAATTACTGGTAATTATTACTAAAAAAGGTGTTTATAGTGACTGATATTATCTGCTAAAACCACAGCTTATTTAAATTAAGTGACATAATATTGGGTGCTAGTTATTCTTCATGATTTTTGATATTTTCAGATGTCTCGGCCTCTTGCTATTATTCCTTGCACTTTTTTTTATTTAACGTGTCATCCGACCCACGTAAGCGCCCAGATAAAAATGCCACTTGAAAAAGGACAGTCTTGTGCATTTTCACCCATCCAAACAGTCTGCATCGATTAGCTTCGATGATCGTGTCAGATCAGCCAGCTGAGCTATTTTTTTTTGTTTTTTTTTTTTTATACTAAGATGGGTTTGTGCTTGATCAGAATTCACCTGATGGTAAGCGATAAACTGGTTCACTCGTGCTTTGAAAACCGCGAGATTATAGTTTTCGGCAACAGGACATTTTGCAAAGAGTTCCACACCTTGGCAGTACGTACAATGAAGGTGGAGGCAAAACGCTTAGTGCGCATTTTAGGTATCTCCACAGTGAAACGCTGCCGCCTTGGTGTTTCCCTGCTCGTCCGATTGTGAGCTATTTAAAAAGCATCTTTCACAGAATCCAATCAGTAATCCACACCATTGCGTTTGACCTGCCCTGACCATAACACAGTTTCTAAGAACCAATTACCATAGTTAGAACAATACTCTATTGTTGCGGAGTGCTAATTAGTGGACCGACCACTCTGACTTCTGGAAGATACGTTCGATTGAATTTTTAACTGGAACTTAGCCCTTGTAGTGTGAACTAAAGTGATCTGACGCGATCATCAAGGAAGCAACGGTCGATGTGGACAGTCTTGGATGAGTGACCATGTCCAATACTGTCTTTTAAAAAGTGGAATTTTCATCTGGACCCTACCGTGGGTCGGATGACACGTTAATTGTAAGTCCCGGTAATAAAAACATATGGTTGCAATTTTTTATAGATAATGGTTAGGAAACCTTTATGCGCAAACCCGACTCACACGTCGTCAATTATTTGAAATAAGTTTAAACAATTTATAAAAATTGGCCGAGGGCGAGTTAGGCTCGCGCATTGTTTTGTGGAGCCCCCTTAAATATTTATTAAAAAAAAAATGAATTGTTCAATTTGATTGCTAATATATATTTATATATTTTGTGAAAATGTTAAGTGTCTAGCAGCTACCGATATTGATATATAGCAAAAAAAATAGAAAAAAACAGGTCTATTGTATGGGGACCCCCCTTAATATTAAAATATATTTCATTTTTTGTATTTGTTATTGTAGCGGCATGGGAAATACATATGGTGAAAGTTTCAGATTTCTAGCTATTACGGTTTTTGAGATACAGCCTGGAGACAGACAGACAGACAGACAGCGTTGTCTTAGTAATAGGGTCCCGATTTAACCTTTTAGGTGAGAGAAACCCTAAAAAGTGTCATAATTTTTTAGACAATACAATTAATCAAAACTTTATATCTAAAATATTTACGTAAAACTTCATCTCAACAAAACTTGAACCTTGATCAATTAACTGTAGACGCAAACCATCGACTTCCCACTGATAATAAGACTATTATCACTACTCCACTAATTGTTAGGAAACTGGAGCAGAGGCAAACTAAACTCCAAGATGAGTCAACAAAGAATCGAAGTGAAGAGAGAAACTTGCGAACGAAATGTGAGATGGAAATAATAGTAGCTGAGAATATGTAATAATATTAAATTCATTTATTTCAGACATGGTGGCCCGTAGACAAACACATTACATTAAATATTACAATTTAATATAAATACCGCTTGCTAAAAATAATAAAAAAGAAAATAATTACAAAAAATAATGACAATGCTTTAGTTTCGGGTATAATCTCCTTTGTATTCTTTAGGCGCCGTGTTTGTCCAGGTAAAGTATGTATGTTTGTACGTATATGTAGTATATCAGTTGTGTTAGCAACCATAATACGAACTATAAATGGTACAGTATGGAACTAACCAGCCGTGTGTGAAATGTGTCGTTATACTAAAAAAAGGTGTCGTTATATAGAGTTTACACTGTAAATAGCCTTTATAATTGTGTAAGGTGTTATGTGATTAAATTAAATTTTAAGTCCTATTAATGTTGCTATTACAAAAAATTAGAACAACATAAATGACAGCTATAATGTTATAATACTCACAGTAATGACTGACTATAGTAAGTTAATGCCGGTGTCCCCCAGGGGTCGGTGCTCTCTGCGACGCTTTTTCTGCTGCACATCAATGATCTGCTTAGTCCTGGTATTATTGGGTACGCAGATGACAGCACCGTCGTAGAGAGCTACATATCTACTGCGCGAGCTAGTGCGGCTGACATCCAGTCTCAAAGAGAGGCTATGGTAAGGCGCTTAAACCTGTCTCTTCAGGCAGTCTCCGATTGGGGCGATGCCAATCTGGTCAGGTTTAATGCTGTCAAAACCCAGGCGTGTCTTTTCTCCGCAAAAAAGAGGCCCTTTAATCTGGCCCCTACTTTCCGAAATGTAACCTTACCGATCACTGACCATCTCGAGCTTCTTGGAGTCTCTTTGTCTTCAACCCTCAACTTTGGCCCATATATTGAGTCTAAGGCTCAATTGGCAGCCAAGAAGCTGGGTATCCTCTCGAAGGTGCGCCGGTACTTCAAGCCGGAACAGTTGCTTACATTGTATCAAGCACAAGTTCGGTCGTGCATGGAGTACTGCTCGCACCTTTGGGATGGATCGGCTAAATACCAGCTTGAGGCGTTGGAGGCAATAGAGCGGCGAGCGAAGAGGCTAGTTGGCAATAATGCTCTGTGCAAGGCAAAGCTGCAGAGCCTTGAGCATCGCCGCCTGGTGGCCAGCCTTTCGGTTTTTTATAGGTTACATTTCGGTGAGTGTGCGACGGAATTGCATGAGTTGATTCCCCCCGCCCCATTCCACTACCGGACGAGCAGGGCAACTCCAAAGAGTCATCGTTATACCGTGGAGGTTCCAAAGGCGCGTACTAAGCGGTTTGCCTCCACCTTCATAGTGCGAACTGCGAAGGTGTGGAACTCTTTGCCTAGTTCTCTGTTCCCTGAGAGCTACAATCTGGCGGTTTTCAAAGCAAGAGTGAACCGGTTTTTTCTGGGTCCTTAGATCATAATGTCGCTTGCCCTCAGGTGAATTGTGATCAAGCGCAAACCCATTTAATGTAAAAAAAAAAAAAAAAATAGTAATGCAATAAATAAATCAGAACCAGCCTATTCTGATTCAAACGCTACGACGTTAATAACTGATCATCCACCAATCGGATGTAATGCGGCTGAATTATTAATGATGCTATTCATGCGGGTGAATGGGCTATTGGGTTGGACTTTCCGCGGCGTTTGTTAGTCGATTGCGCTGAAAATTATAAAGCGATTGATGATATCTCATCTGCGGCATTCATTAAGTTTTAGATAAAGAATAGATATTTCGAAGAATCGAAATTTGTTTTAGAAGTATTTCGTCTTACACTTGCTTTAAGCCCCGACGCAAAAATGATGGGGTGTCATAAATTTGACGTTTTTGTGTGTGTTTATGTGGTATATAAGTTCCCAAACGGATGAAAATCTTAGCTATGTTTGATTAAAATCGGTCTAAGATGACTGCTTCCACAAAATGGCGGACATCATATATTTTCCCAAGACTCTTTATATGAGTATGAAATGAAAATGGCTTGACTAGTAAAATACAATCATCATTATCAAAAAAATTAAATGCAATTTTATATGCTTAATGAATTAACTATAGTTTTTTTAATCATATCTTACATTATGAATATGCAACGGAAGAATGAATAAATCAGAAAAGATCTAACGAGAGCAAAATATGTAAGAAAAAAAAAACGCCAAATATATTCAACAACAAGTCCTGGAACGAATTTCGAATTCCTATGATTCATCCGACACTCGCAAATGAGGTGTTATAAATGGCGTCAAAGATTATAAAAAATCTGTAGAACAATCGAAGGGTAAACGACCCACGATAGCCGAACTTAATAACTATGCGCAACACAAACTGAACAATGATATATTAACCATTGAAAACTCCGTAACCAGCCATAAAAGAGCCTTTACGGACCATAAAACTTGCCTCAGTGCACATCACTTCTCTTCGCCAGACTAGCAGAGGAAGCTCAAGCTAGACTGGTCTCTCGAAATGCCCATAGTCAAGTCGAACATCGATTTATATATCTGTTAGTGATTCTAAGAAACAAAATAGCAATGAAATGTGTCGAATAATGAATTTATGTGCGAGAATTTAGCTCATTATAGCATAGCTGCAGGAATTCATTTTGTGAATACTTTTGGAATGGATATGAGATGTTTTATGAATACTTTAACATTGACTTGACAAAATTTACAGCGATTTGTGATTTGTATTTTGAGTGAATATTTAGTTTTGTTTTTGAGAAAATAAAGAGTGGAAGGTTAGCGTGGCTTGGGCATATGATGCGTAGAGAGGAGATGCATGTTACTAGGAGATGTATGGAAATGGTGGTCTAAGGAAAAGAGGCTTACCGAAGAAGACTTGGAGGGAGTGTGTGAATGAGGACATGAGAGAGAAATACAAGAGAGTCCACTAGTAAACTTTAGTAGTTCAAACAACTACTAGTAAACACGTAGTATATGTTTTTGTACACAATATTACACCTACATCTTTTATTTATAAACTTGGACCAAAGCAAAAAAAAAACACAGTAATATATACGTGGACTTGTAAATAGCCTTATAGTTACAGCCAAAAATTTATTAATTGTTAGTTTTCCACAAAATGTAAAAAACAAAAATAATAATTAAAAAATTGGCCAATTGCCAATTTAGTCAGGCATGAAGGGTTACACATATTACGGTAAATACAAATTTCAGCTTTCTAGCTATTACAGAGTCTTAGGGTAATATGGTCCCGTTTTTACTTTTTAAATACGGAACCCTAAAAATTGTAAAATAGTACTATATATTCATTAATTTTAATGCTTCAACATATTTGTTCCAAGCACAATAATAATGATACTGCTTTTACGACGTTTGCTTTTGCACCTCGTTATCAAGACATAAATTAACAACTTTAACTTACAGCCTATTTATCACAGAGTTCAACACTAATAATTGGCCAAGTGGGAGTTGGATTCGCACATGAAGGGTTCCGTACCACTCAAATATGCATTCTATTTGATAGCTAATATTTTGTTTAATTATTTATTTTGTTAAAATTTTAAGCATCTAGCAGATACCGTTATTGATATATAGCAGAAAAAAACACGTTTGTTGTATAGGGACCCCCCTTATTTTTTTCTTTTTAGTATTTGCTGTTATAGCGACACGGGAAATACATATCTTGTAAAAGTTTCAGAATTCTAGCTATTACGGTTTCTGAGATACAGCCTGGAGACAGACAGAGAGACAGACAGCGGAGGCTTAATAATTGGGTTCCGTTTTTACCTTATAGATACGGAACTCTAAAAACTGTATAAACAAACACACAATCTACACTTGACATTTGACATTCCGTATCAGTTGCAAAGTGTCATAATACACGCGTTTACTCTCTCCCGCGCTTATCTTGAAAGATATTGCGGTCGCTATCGCCATCGTTGCGCTTTGCGAGTGAATAATGAGTGTGGTTGTGTATCGTGATATACTACAACAGGGTCATTTTGTTTCCTGTCTGGGTTATTAGCCTTAAGATCAAGAAATGCCCTGAAAAGATTATTTAATCACAAATATGGGCATGTTTTTACATTTGAAGTTTTTTTTTATCGTATCTATTAACATTATGAAAGTCAACAGAATAAAACAGGGAAGATTAATAGTGAGCAAAAATGATGTAAAATTTGTCAATGAATAAATTAATTTACAATTTATAATTTTAAAATCATATCTATTAATATCATAAACAGCAATAGAAGAAAAAATAAAACAAAGAAGATTTAAAATGAGCAAAACTGATTTAAATTATAAAAAGCAAAAGAAGAAAGAATAAATCAAAGAAGATTAAAAGTGAGCAGAAATTTTTAATTTAGAATTCTTTTTATTTAAACAATTACATATTTTAATAATAAATAAAATAAGAGAACAGTTATTCAAAATAAAGCTTGGTGAATCTCTAAAGAACCACCTTAAGAGTTATCATACTTATTTTGGTAGGTACCAATCAGACTTAACAATATGAAAAAAAAAATCTTTTAAGTTTTGTTTTAATACCAAATAAATAAATTAAAAGAATAACAACTTTCAATTTAAAATGTATTAATTTAAAAAAAAAAATTATAAATTATAGTAAACGCATATCAAATGTTTGTACTTAATGTTTGTATGGCGCAATAAATTTATTTTGTATTTTGTATTATTAGGTACAGATTGTAAACAAAAATAAAAATTGAGAGGTGTCAATTAGTGAAGGAATTTTTTTAGATTTAATAATATTTTATTTATTATTAACATATATAATATAAACTTAATCAGGAGGCTCAATCGCAACTCCACCTGAAACGAACGGCGCTGTTGTCAATTAGTGAATACTATCATTGATAGGCGTATTTGACTTCCGAACAAATTTTGGAGACGCGACGTTGCCATACCGTGCGCAAAAAGTGTCGTGACAACTTTTCGTAAGATTTTTTTCCGTCTAGCGCCCTTTCATAACGCGCGATAAGGAACATCGTTTCAATATTTCAGCAATATTGGCGTGAATAATTGCAACATCATTATTATCACTATTGATTAATTCGTATAACTAGAGAGTGCTAATTAAATGGTCGTCGCAGATATAAATCAACACATTACGATTATTGCTTTCTGATTTATCTAACTGGCGGGAATCGAATGAGGACGATCGAATCGAATCGATTCACTTACTCGTAATGATACTGATAGTGAATGATGTCATTAGTGTTGATGTAAAATTCCATTGGGAAATAGCTGGAGGAATTAATTGAGTCAAGTTTTGATAAAAGTTCATAAGTTTAAAACTCGTTGAGGTTATCGAAAAAAAGTTGGAAACATAAAACATGATAATAATTAGTTTTAATATTATGCATATTATCATCATTATCGACGACCTCGTTGGCGTAAAGGTTACCATGCCGGACTGCTAATCAGAAGGTTCCGGGTTCGATTCCCGGCCCGGTCAACATCTTTGTGCTTAACTAAATTTTTTGGCTGTGGGTCTGGGTATTAAATATGTATTTATATATAATATGTATGTATGTATATGTAGTATATCAGTTGTGTTAGCAACCATAACACGAACTAGAAATGGTTCAGTATAGGGCTAACCAGCCGTGTGTGAATGTGTCTTAATATTTATTTATTTATTTATTTATTTCATCAGTCACAGCCAGCTTTCTTCCACTGCTGGGCATAGGACTCGACTTGCGACTGATAAATGTATTTTTTCAATATTTCGTTTTTAGTTAACCGAGCTACCGTCAAATAATCAAAACCCACTTACTAGGTAGGTACTTATATTAGACATGTTTGTATGTAAGTGTTTAACAATTCCCAACACAATGTATAAACTTGAACTATCTAAGGGTGTATAATGAGCAAAATCCGGGCAGCACCCAAATCCGCAGAGCGAATCTTCGCCAGATCCCCGACATTTCCTGCCCCCTGTCAAGGGAAGAGCTAATTGAAAGTTACTAGGCTTGTGACGGCCGGTAATAAGTGCCGCTTGGTTGGAGTTGTGCTTTGTTGGTTGTCGGATTAGCACGCTTCCCTGGGCGATGACGCCGACTGGTGAATTGAGACTTTGGGGTAGAAATTGGATGTCTTTATATTTTTGGTTTAATCTCGGAAAATACTTTAGTCTAGACATGCGCAGAATGTTTCATTAAAAGGAAAAGATATGTGCATTTCTTTTTATATCAGTGAACTATATCTTTCTTTTAGTTTAGTAATTCAATTAGTTCAGTACTAGTTTTCTTTCACTATTTCATTCGGGGCATTGCATCTCTGTCACTTTGGTATAGAGTTTAAATTAGCCTGGTCAGTCAGATTCGCCGAGTGAGTGAAATAGGCTATCATGTATCATATCCATACGTATAACAGTGCGGGACAGCCATAGATAGTCCAGAATATTATACTCCCGATGTTTTCATTCGAGTCTCGTGTCGATCTTAAACGGATGAACGAACTAGTGAACTAAACAAGGAACTAAAAACTAATTGAAATGTTATTGAACTAGAGTGTGACAGATACAAATCACTGAAGTACTTCATTTGAAGGATTCATTCGTGAACTACGCATGTCTATTTTAGTCGCTATTAAGGATACTAAGGTATTCGTTATTTTTACCTAAAAGAAAGGAATAGAGAGGCAAAATGAGAAAGACACAGGCCAAGAAGGCTATTTACAGATCATATCAAAGATAAACTGAAGTCGAATTGTACAAGGAGGTCAAGGAGCATACAATACAAATCAAGAACAAATACTCCATCGATAAGAGCATATCTCTCAAAAGGAGAGAAAGAAAGAAGTTAAAATAAAACAGAAATAGTAAATCACTCAATCCCATAACACACTCTCCGAAATGCAACCTATTAAAAACCGAAAGGCTGGCCACTAGACAGCGATGCTCAGGCTCAAGATATTTATAGCTTTATTTGCTCCAGAATACCATAGAATTATCTATGAAGTGAACAAATATGAAAATATTTCCTTATGAGTAAATTGTTTTTGTTTTGTTAACGTGATAAATAAGAACATAATTCTCTGTCCTATATTAACTCTACTTTAATCTGTTAAGACCCTAACACGGTGTCGACTAGGGAACCAAACTTTGTTCCTAAACCTTGTCGACTGTTGTTTAGCATGTTACGTTAAGTTTACCATGTAAGTTGGTGTAAAGTTGGCCATGAAGTTGGTTGTAAAGTTGGTCAAAGTTTGCTAGTAGGTCGCCAGTTGTGCCATCCTGGATTGTTGATTACCCCGAGTTTTGGGGCATGTCAGTAATTTTACTGCTTCCATTCTAAGTTTGTTTATGAATATTTAGGGGAAGTGTCTTAAGTTGCAAGTTGTAAAGTTTCACGTGCTAGTTTCTGTCACAAAGATGCATGTATAGACTAACTTAAGTGAAACTTATGGCATAGTCAGAAACTTCATTTATTCCGGCAGCTTCCTTTAGAGCTAGTAATTGTAGACAAGGCATGCTTCATCCCACGGGAACTACAATTGTTTTCGGGATAAAAAGTAGCCTATGTGTTAATCCAAGGTCTAACCTATCTTCGTGCCAAATTTCATCTAAACGTTGACCCGTCTAATGAGTGTTAGAAGTTACAAACACACACACAAACATTCGCATTGATTGTATGAGTAGTAGTAGGTAGAATTGTATGTATGTTGAATGGTCAACGCAGAGGTGAACAGCGCTACTATGAGACAAGTCTGTTTTGAGCCAAGTAGGATAATGGTGGCGATTCAGCGGCACACACGACTAAACTAAATTTAAAGTAGCTCTGTCTCTTTTCGTCATAAATGACCAAAAAGAGATGGTACGATCTAAACCATAGACAAAACATCTAAAATCACGTCAAACACGTCAGATTTAGAGCTGATACAATTGGGTGCGCTTTAAAATCGCTTACATTTTTCATATTTGACGTGATTTGCGTTGTTTTGTGTGTGGTTCAGAGCGTGCCGTCTCTTTCTGGCCACCTAAGATGAAAAGAGACGGGGCTTCTTTAAATTTAGTTTAGTCGTGTGTGCCGTTGAATCGCCACCATTATAATTGGCGCCAACACTTATCTAATTCATACTTCCCTCAATAAAATTCGCAGTAGCAACCTCAAACATCCGGATTTTACTCACGCATACAGCATTACCGGAGCTTATCCCACATCCCTTCTAGGGACCAATCAAACAATTACAAAGCACAAAGAGGATTTAGACCATTAGTTCATTGGAGGAAATTAACAATTGCTCTGCCGAATACAGTCGTCAACTTAATTCTGGAGTTAGGGTCTGTGCACATCACTACTATTAGGGAAGCGCCTGCATCTGTGGCCTTTTTTTATTAAATACAGTGATACTCCATGTAACGTCACTCGATTTAACGATTAACTCTCTAAAGCATCGAAATGAATTAGCATTATTTGGTTTAGCTTGTATTCCATACAATGATACATTCTCTCTATTTAACGACCTCTCTCTATAACGCCATAAAATGCACAGTTCCTTCAGTGTATATATAGAGATTAAGCAACAAAAAGTAACAAGGCCAATAAACATCTACATATACAATAAATTAATACATAGGTCAAAGTTAAATACGTATATTTAAAACGAAATCTAAGCAAATAACACTCCCCTGACCTTTTCCGGTGCAAAGGTCCCCATAACGCTAGCAGCATTGCCGCGCTGTATTGCCGGCATGAGATTCACTTGTCTTCTTTACCAGCCTCTACTCTATCTACATATAAATCTAATATTCATTATATTAGATTTATATGTACGAAAATAATAATCTGTCATGTGAACGATTCCTAGTAATTGTTGCCGTCAGTTATCGTTGTATTCCTCTAAGAGGACGGGTTGATTGACTTATTTATTGAGCACATCGGCCTTTATGCCACATTCAAATTAGCTCTGATTAGCTTCATCTGGACTTTTTGAATGCAGCGCTTCACAGATTGACGCGGATAAAAACTGACGCGAGTTGGGAAATGTTTGGTCTAATTTTAACCATCATCATCGTCTACTATTTTGTGGGTTCCGTATCTAAAGGTAAAAACGAGATCCTAATTACTAAGCCTCCGCCGTCTGTCTGTCACCAGGCTTTATGTCGTTAATCGGGATAGACAACAAACGTGTTTTTTCGAAATTTTTTGAAGATACAATAGTACCTACATTCTTCATGCGCGAAATTGACTCGCTAAATATTTTCGAATCTGTGAAAATATGTGCTATGAGAATCCTTATAAAAATATATGAAAATAGTATTTAAACTTGTATTACAAACTATTTCAGCCTAGAATCAAACACCATAACTAAACTCACTTAACTTCTTCAAACAAATAATATTCATTTGCTTCGCCTTTTATTTGTTCTCCGTTTAATGTAATAAAAAAACTTGAATTACGAAATAATTACTACATTTATTTACATCTATATTTTTTTTTTTTTTTTTTTTAGTATTATTGCAATCTGTTTTTTTTTTCAAACATTCAGCAAATGGTTAAAATGTTTCATGTCGTGGAGGGCAGTCAGTCCAGTGACATCTTCCCTTTAATTAGTTTTTTTTTACATCTATAAATAATAATAGAAAATAAAACTATTATAAATTTACTTTATTTATATTTTTCTTATTTATCAACGTACTTTATACTAGAAAGAGTTTATAACAAATTTACAACTTAAAACCAAATTAAAATAATAAATTTAGACATAACTTAAGAAAAATAAAGTGAAAAACACTGTTCGATATATGAACATTCAGATAATGGGAGCTTAGTGGACTGTATAAAAAAAATGACAATGCAGTGGTGATGCACCGATCCAAACAAGAACACAGATAATTATATACCTTCAATGCTTCTAATGCCGTTCCAAGACAGGGCTGGTCGGATGAGAATTCTCCTGGGTAAAGTGGGATCTTATCGGATGTCGACACACACACACATGCACTGGGTTGTAAAATAGTGCACGGCAGCTATTTTCAGAGCTCACGGAGCTAAAGGAACGTCCTTTTTTGTGATTTTGAAGAAGATGCGACCTACGGAGGCGTTTGTCGTCGATCCACACGCTGGCACATATATGTCAGTTGTCTTTTTCCGCTCTCATCCAGAGTCGAGGGTAGAACAAAAAAATACATCTCGGGCAGTGGCAAATAGTGTTGTACCACCATCAAATCTAATGCAATGTAAGGATCGCACAAACACAATAAAATTAAATTATTTCATTTATTATTTTTTCCGTCTAAATTATAAAATAAGTACTAACGCGTCCCGGTCCCTATTTAAAATACAGTACCCAATAGTTTTGGGGTTCGGCTTCCAAAGCCTTTGCGCAGGCAGAAGTCTCTAGGTAAGAAAGTCGTTTTTAAGTCCTGGTATTCTCGACAGCTGAAAAGCAATAAAACTCTTGAAAGTTCAAGTTCTGTAGGAAATTAACCATCTGCCCTTTGATCTTGATTAAAAAGTAAACTTAGAGGCAGAAGCTAAAATGTCTTCGATCAAATATATACCAGATTCAGTGTAGCATACAAACACAGCACAAATAAAAATAATTAATAGTTGAAAAAACTAAAAAACACGCTTTTTATAGAAAACCGTAATTTTATCAAATTAGTGTATTGTCACCGGTCCTCAATAAATCTACAAAGTTTGAACGAATCTGGCCGTTTAAAGTGGGTCAAAATCGCGCCCAAAGAAGTCGGTTACAAACAAACATACAGGTGAAGCTAATATAAAGCGTGTAAAAATGGCATAAGTTTACTATACTATTGTATCTATTACGATATACACAGATATACAAAATATGACCTCGTCACAATAAATATTTCAATATAAGTCAACCTTACCACTGTATCTTAATGTTGAGTTTCGACAAAATATAAGCTTTCTTGCTCTGTGATAACAGATACTGCTCTTAAAATGTATGATCGTATGCTGTGAGCGTTTGAAAATTCAACTGTATTAATAATTAATAAAGTGAAATCAATAAATTAAGGAAGTGAAAAAAATTAACGAAAAACATTATTTTCACATTTTGTACTTGTAGTCTAGTCAAAAAGTGCCTTTTTGGTCAACTTTTTTCAGCAGTCTCCGAAAATTATGATTAAGGTGTCATTCGATTCGGAATGAAAAAACAATGAAATTCCGCTGAAAAAAATATTTATTCATTCCTTGAATGAATAAATATTATTTAAACTTATTAAATATGAAAATTAAAATTTGAAAAAAATCAGGTGCCTACAAGACAGATCAATAAACAATAATCCGTGGTCAAAAACTTATTTTTTTATTTTTTTATCATTTTTTTTTATCTATCTAGAAAACTATCTAGATGCCATTCCGAATCGAATGACTAGTAGTACTTGAATAGTAACATTAAAATTCCAGCCTCTCCTTTCCAATAAAACGCTGTAGAATTCTCCAACCATTACCACTAATAGTTACCTTCAACCATACTCATTACAATCTATTGAAAATTAACGCTTAAAACCGGTCTTGAATATTTATACCGCAAAGATCAGGGAAGGAAACACCAGATACTATTATACCGTTGTTATAATATTTTTATAACCGGAATAAATTACGCAATAATTTACCAGTGAAAAAAAATATTTTCTCATATAAATAAGTGTTTTTAATATTTACATAATTAACAATGTCAATATTTTGAAGTATGAACATATTTAATATTTCATCTACATTTGGTATTTTAATAGTAAGTTAAATCGTGTTTTTTTATGACTATACTGGATATAAAGCAAGAAAACGCAGGTTGCGTTTCCGCGCTGGATTCTCTTAAATATTTTCACGATTGTTTAATTGTAAATAAGCTTTTTTTGACGTGACAACGTCTTAAATTAGGTTGCGGCTGGGAGTCACTTATGAAAAAGTGTAACGCCCGGTAACGTTACGATGAGTCACCGAACGAGAGAGAGGCCCGCCGAATGCCTTGCGTCTCTCTCCCACTCAACTATGATCGGTCTGCCGCGCGCGCAGCACGCGGCAGACGTTGTCACGTAAAATCTTCGCCCGTAAAACCGACTTTACAGGCAACCATTTTTATTCAAATAGTTATTTATATTAAGACGCATTCGTTATTAGTCTAGTTAGTCTAACATTTGTGTCCTGTTTTTTTTATATTATTTACATAACTTACATAACTTTTGGATAAAACTATTAAAACCTAAATTAATATAATTTATTACAAGATGCTGAGAACCTCAAAAGGCGGAAATATAAATGCCTAAGCGATGGATACAAATTTTCGCCTTTTGGGGTTGAAACTTTGGAACCATGGGGCCCCAACGCCCGTAAGTTATTTATTGATATTTTCAAACAGCTGTTGGACAGAACAAATGCCCCAAGAGCTGGCGCTTACCTCGGCCAACGTATAAGTTTGGCGATCCAGCGAGGTAATGCCGCCAGCATTTTAGACACCTTACGCGCAGACCCTGACTTAGGTTTAATCTAGTATTTGTAAGGTTTTTTTATTCTGTGTTTTTTTATGTAATTTTAATTTTCGTGAAAAAGAAAAGGAAAAATAATAATTTATTTTAAATGATATATAGATTTTAAATTTATTTAAAGTATTTTATTTTAAATTCAATATGACCATACTGCATATTTTTATGACCATGTTTGCACACGTAAATGAATATCTCTGGTTGAAAATCTTTGTTAGCGCTAGTAAGCTTTCATTAACTACAGGTTTAGTAAAGTACTTACGTATAATTATATAACCGGTTCGGAATCTATACGGAAATACCTTTGTCCCTTCGGAATTCGGTCTTTTACGAGCTTTTTAGGGTCTCGATAATATCCTTACCTCCCGAGGTCTCATTAGAGGTGAAAATCGTAATCGTAAACGCTTTATTTTAAGACCCTGCTTTTATTAAGTACTTATAAACATTTGGTTATATTAAAAAGCTATATAGGTGAAAATCTTGAACTAAGAGTTTTAGAGTTATATAATACTAGTTGCACCCCGGGGTGTTACCCGCGTTAATCCTGGATAAAAAGTAACCTTTGTTTTTTTTTTCTTGACGAGGGGGAAATCTTTAACAAGATACCTGGCTACGATGGGGCGCAGCCAGGTTATGTGGGATTTGTACCCACTAAAACCCCCCGGTGACCTGCCTGTGTGCTTAACAGAGGTCTCCGGGTTCTTCCGGGAAACACTCCGGAGACCTCCTTGCACTGTGCTGTGGCCCTTCCCGGATTGTTTTGTCGTCGTTCACCCGGACTCGATGGAGCAGGTGTCGGAACACCATCTCCGAACACCTTCGAGTCTGATGCCCCTTTAAATCGCCTCTTACGACAGGCAGGGGCAATTCCGCAGCCTTATTCTTTTACCCAGGCTGCAGGGTTAGGATAAAAAGTAGCCTACGTGTTAATCCAAGGTATAACCTATCTTGACAGTAAATCTAATTAAAATCGGTCCAGCAGTTGGAGAGTGAAGGAGTAACATAGATTTTAAAGTTATTTGCGTATCCCACGGGAACCACAATTGTTTTCAGGATAAAAGGTAGCCTATGTGTTCAAGATCTTGACTATCTTAAGACCAAATTTGATTTAAATCGGTTCAGCCGTTTGAGTGTGAATAAGTAACAAACATACACACTTACAAAGAAAATTTCTCATTTATAATATTAGTTGGATCGTTAACGGTAAATTTTATTTAACAGTTTCTGGAACGTCTAAATGACCAGTCAAGTGCAAGTTACAGTTGCTCATAATGGGTTCCATATCATATTCTAGTTCGACTGTTATAACTATATTATTTGAATTATTTTATAAACATCTAAATATGAAGAGCAATGTTTTGAGATTAATTTCATTGTTATTTTAAAAATAATTTTATTGAATTAATTATTTTGTAAATATTTTTTATTGTCATGCTAAATGTTGGTATTCAAACCGAAAAAAAAGCATAAACAATTGTTGTTTGGGAATCCCTTACATCTTTTTTTACTATGTTTGTATTATACTTAGTATTTGTTGTTATGACAGTACCACATGAACACACATGAACTATTAAAAATCTATTTTATAATATTTTTAGTGTGTATTTCTTTATGACAGTATTCCACACACAACTGAACTGTGAATTTTTTAGTTAGCTATCGCGATTCATAAGGTTCACACAGGTTTGGTGATATTTACTTGACTAGAGTCGTAGTAAGAGAATCCTGTTTGTTTCTTAGGGTGCGGATTCCAAAAATTAAAACTTTTTTTATATGTAAAAATAAAAAAAATAGTGATCGCTATTTTTGATCACAGAGGTCTGTCTGTTAGATATACTTTAAGTCAGACACACAACAAAGGTTTGATTTCGATGCTAGGAGGGTCGAATGCATAATGTATACGACCTTTATGCCAGGGCTGAACTTAGGTCCCCCCCGTGGGGCCCCGCATTGTCGAGGCGGGGGGGCTCCGTAACCGTGGCCTGGTCACCCACGGTGAAGCGAAGAGGGTCCCTGAGGCGGGCCACTCCTTACACTTGTCCTCCCCCATGCAAGTTCTAGATGGAGTGGCACCAGTAGGTTGCGGGACCTCGCTCCGGGGGGGTTTCGCAACTGAGGAGGGCTGCGGTGTGGTTTTGGAGACACCCACCGTAGCCGAAGGTGTGGGACCGCGGCAGGAGAGAAGTGTCGGTATTACGATGCGCCGCTCTTCCTACCTGCCGCGGGACGCGGTGGGGCCGCAGGGAGAAGGGAGTGGTGCCACAAAATACCACTTACCCTATTCTCTGCGGCCGACAGACCTGACCCGTCACGGGGGACCTGGGACGTCGGACCGGGGTTGTCCGGCGTCCATTGCACTTATGGTCCCCGAGGTGGTTGCGGTGCACCATGTGCACTGCAAGGGGACTTATCCCCAGAGAAGGAGCCTCGAAGGCTAGCCGAGGGGCGGGGTGGAGGGTTAATGCGAGGAGCGGAACCTCATCCCGCCCTTTCCGGTGAGGAGGTCATCGTGAGGTTTTAGTCGGTAGTGATGCCCTTCTGGCATCATCGAGCCCGACATACCCCACCCACCTCCCCCTTTTTTATCAAGCATTAAAAAAAATTAAAAAACTCTGTAGAAAAATAAAAATTAAAGAAGTCAGCGTCAAAAAAAAACTAACGGAAAAATTAATAACTCTTTATAAAAAGAAAATAAATAGAAGACTTTTAAAAATGACTTGTCTTTCCCCCAGACCTTGCATTGGTCTATTCTGAATAGGTGAATACATAAGCATCATATGCCGCCTGAACAGCCACTAGATGACGATTTACATGTAAATGTCGGGGACCTTATTTCATGAAGAATGGTAAGGGCCGATGGAATTCCGATCTCGAACCGAGGAGACGATAGAGGTTGCGATCTTATCTAGTTCTGCTTAAGGCCTTATTGGAATGCAGATGATTTGGGTTTGGCCTTATTTTCAATTTGGACTCCTTTCTTGTGTTGTGAAGGAATGTTTAGGTATAAAGAACGTTAAGCTTAGTGCTTGGGTTCTAAGGTAAAGGCTATTCCACCATTCGGTATCGTTATACCGTGGAGGTTCCAAAGTCGCGTACTAAGCGGTTTGCTTCCACCTTCTTTATACGAACCGCCAAGGTGTGGAGTTCTATAGGCGCGTCTAGAGAGATCGCTCTGTGTGGACGCGCCTTATGCCTAACGCTATCTTCTCCTATAACTATAATCTAGCGGCTTTCAATGAGATAAATTTAGACTTCTAATTAGTTTGATTAGATTTTTCTATAGTGCTTAAACGTTATTATCTACACTAATATTGTAACATTCTACTTATGTTTCCAATACTTGACTAATAATGACTACTGTTATAGCGCAGACAAGAAAACACTCAATTTAAGCAATTTCACATGATGGTATAATATCTATATCAATATCGTAAAATCTCATTATAACATCGCTCGCTGGCTCCTGATTAGCCCTGCGCGCGCAGCTCCGCTCTCATTGGTTAGATTTTAATGGCGGCAAGTTCACTGTAACAATACACGTACGCGTGAATTTTACTCATGTTGTTTGATTAATTGCATTAGTGAAGATAAAGTAGTGTATACAACTGCATACAACACGGTTATTAAAACACTCGTTACTATTTTTTACTTACTCGTTTCGTTTTTAAACTCACACTCGTGTTTTAATACTCTTCATTATATATTATGTAAGTTACATAAACTACTATTATGTCCCTATCATATCGTTTCATAATAATATCGTAACGTAAAGAATGTTCCCTGAAACGCATACTTGCAACAGAAACCGACGTAAACAACAGTTATAGTGAAACTTGCAGAATTGTTTCATAACTGCATCAAAACTATTTCGAAACAAAAAGTTTCCATCGCTGTGTGCAACGCATGCACCGGTTCGAGAGGAATGTGATAAAAATGTTGCAGCGTGTATATCAAAATGCAGTTACGCGTTCACTCTGTACCATTTCCATTTTAAAGGTATTCTATTGTGCTATTTTTTTAATTTTAGAGCTTATGAAATGGAGAAAATATAAAATTAAAATATAGGGAGATATTTCACACACGACTGGTTAGCCCTATACTTAACCATTTGTAGTTTGTATTATGGTTGCAAACACAACTGATAACATATACATTTATATGTTTTATATCCTTTAACACTCAGCTACAAGCTGAAACTTTCACAAGATACGTATTTCCAGTGCCGCTACAACAACAAATACTAAAAATAAATAAAATTGTTTTAAAAATCAAAGAACCGACTTCAAAACACAACTAAAAAGGGAAAAATAATTTTAAGCCTACATCAAATCAAGAAGAGTTATATAAGTAGAATCGAAGAGATTATTTCATGTACTTATAAAAAACTATTTTAAATTTTTATGAATCCTGTATTCTTGGAGTCGGTGCCAGCAAAGAAAGACAATTGAAAATAGTTTTTTTAACAAACATTAAATTGTTCTTCTTAGATGGCACCGACTTCAAGAAAACAGGATAAATAAAAATTTAAAATAGTTTTTTATAAGTACATGAAATAATCTCTTCGATTCTACTTATATAACTATTCTTGATTTGATGTAGGCTTAAAATTATTTTTCCCTTTTTAGTTGTGTTTTGAAGTCGGTTCTTTGTTTTTTAAAACAATTTTATTTTTACATTTTTAGTGGTTAGTCATGATATTTTTTAAGTTTTAGCTATAGAGAGCCAAATAAACTTCACGATCAAAAAACCTCTGGCGTATACCAGGCAGGCAACCAATTGCGAGCAAATTGAGCTGTATGCTAGCGAAGCGAGCGCGAAAATATTCACCGTATTTGTTCGAACCGTTTGAGCATAAAGAAGTCCAAAGCAGCACAAATTACATAATGTTTGTTGTGTCAAAACGTAATAGGACCAATTGCGAGCGAAGCGAGCCGGATGTGAGCGAAGCGAGCTATGCGCGAGCGAAGCGAGCGCGAAAATTTTCACCGTATTTGTTCGAACCGTTTGAGCATAAAGAAGTCCAAAGCAGCACAAATTACATAATGTTTGTTGTGTTAAAACGTAAAAGAACCAAATGCGAGCAAAGCGAGCCGGATGCGAGCGAAGCGAGCGCGAAAATTTTTACCGTATTTGTTCGAACCGTTTGAGCATGAAGAAGTCCAAAGCAGCACAAATTACATAATGTTTGTTGTGTCAAAACGTAATAAAACCAATTGCGAGCGAAACTAACCGGACGCGAGCGAAGCGAGCGCGAAAATTTTCACCGTATTTGTTCAAACCATTTGAGTATAAAGAAGTCCAAAGCAGCACAAATTACATAATGTTTGTTGTGTCTAAACGTACTAGAACCAATTGCGAGCGAAGCGAGCCGGATGCGAGAGAAGCGAGCTATGCGCGAGCGAAGCGAGCGCGAAAATTTTCACCGTATTTGTTCGAACCGTTTGAGCATAAAGAAGTCCAAAGCAGCACAAATTACATAATGTTTGTTGTGTTAAAACGTAATAGAACCAATTGCGAGCGAAGCGAGCCGGACGCGAGCGAAGCGAGCCAGATGCGAGCGAAGCGAGCTATGCGCGAGCGAAGCGAGCGCGAAAATTTTCACCGTATTTGTTCGAACCGTTTGAGTATAAAGAAGTCCAAAGCAGCACAAATTACATAATGTTTGTTGTGTCAAAACGTAACAGAACCAACTGCGAGCGAAACTAGCCGGACGCGAGCGAAGTGAGCTATGCGCGAGCGAAGCGAGCGCGAAAATTTTCACCGTATTTGTTCGAACCGTTTGAGTATAAAGAAGTCCAAAGCAGCACAAATTACATAATGTTTGTTGAGTCAAAACGTACTAGAACCAATTGCGAGCGAAGCGAGCCGGATGCGAGCGAAGCGAGCTATGCGCGAGCGAAGCGAGCGCGAAAATTTTCACCGTATTTGTTCGAACCGTTTGAGCATAAAGAAGTCCAAAGCAGCACAAATTACATAATGTTTGTTGTGTTAAAACGTAATAGAACCAATTGCGAGCGAAGCGAGCCGGATGCAAGCGAAGCGAGCCGGATGCGAGCGAAGCGAGCCGGATGCGAGCGAAGCGAGCGCGAAAATTTTCACCGTATTTGTTCGAACCGTTTGAGCATAAAGAAGTCCAAAGCAGCACAAATTACATAATGTTTGTTGTGTCAAAACGTAATAGAACCAATTGCGAGCCGGATGCGAGCGAAGCGAGCTATGCGCGAGCGAAGCGAGCGCGAAAATTTTCACCGTATTTGTTCGAACCGTTTGAGTATAAAGAAGTCCAAAGCAGCACAAATTACATAATGTTTGTTGTGTTAAAACGTAATAGAACCAATTGCGAGCCGGATGCGAGCGAAGCGAGCTATGCGCGAGCGAAGCGAGCGCGAAAATTTTCACCGTATTTGTTCGAACCGTTTGAGTATAAAGAAGTCCAAAGCAGCACAAATTACATAATGTTTGTTGTGTCAAAACGTACTAGAACTAATTGCGAGCGAAGCGAGCTATGCGCGAGCGAAGCGAGCGCGAAAATTTTCACCGTATTTGTTCGAACCGCTTGAGCTTGAAGAAGTCCAAAGCAGCACAAATTACATAATGTTTGTTGTGTCAAAACTTACTAGAACCAACAGCGAGCGAAGCGAGCCGGATGCGAGCGAAACGAGCCGGATGCGAGTGAAGCGAGCCGGATGCGAACGATCCGAACTATGCGCGAGCGAAGCGAGCGCGAAAATTTCCACCGTATTTGTTTAAACCGTTTGAGCATAAAGAAGTCCAAAGCAGCACAAATAACATAATGTTTGCTGTGTCAAAACGTACTAGGACCAAGGGCGAGCGAAGCGAGCTGGATGCGAGCGTATCGAGCAATGCGCGAGCGAAGCGAGCGCGTAAAGTTTCACCGTATTTGTTCAAACCATTTGAGCATAAAGAAGTCCAAAGCCGCACAAATTATATAATATTTGGAGTGTCATAAGCCCAAAACATCCTGGGGGAAAGTCGAAGGAAGTGGGATAACTCCTAGCGAAGCGAGCCCGTAAAAATTTTTTTTATCCGTTCGAGTGTCTAGTCTATTAATATATTATCAAATTTTACATGAGTGAAATCTGTATTGCCGTATGAGCGCGAAGAAGTGAAATAGGTTATCGAGTTATTTGGGTATCCCAAGGGAATAGCAATGACTTTTAAGATAAAAAGTAACCTTCGTGTTATACAAGGTCTAGTCTACCCCCATATCAAATTTAAGCGAAATCAGTGTGTCATGTGTTATTTGGTGCATCCCACGGGAACAGTAATTATTTTCGGGATAAAAAGTAGCCAATGTGTTAACACATAGTCTAACCTATCTTCATCTCAAATTTCATCAACATCAGTACAGCCGTTCGGGCGTGAAGAAGTTATAAAGATTAATGTGTTATGGTGAACAGTAATTATATTCGGGATAAAAAGTAGCCTATGTGTTAACACATAGTCTTACCTATTTTCATCTTAAATTTCAAGAATATCAGTACAGCCGAACGAGCGTGAATCTCTCTTCGGGCGTAAACATAACCTAACTTTTTAGGTTTTCCTTCGATTTCCCTAGGAATCCATCATTAGATCCTATTTTGGTGACAATGGGACCAATTCAGAACCATACTCTTTCAATTAAAAAAAGAATTTTGAGAATCGATCCACAAATGGCTGAGAAATCGGTGAACATACATAAAAAAAAAAAAAATACATACACGTCGAATATATAACCTCCTCCTTTTTGAAGTCGGTTAAAAATATGAAGGCGGTATACAATAAACGTGTTTTTTTCGTATTTTTTGCTATATATCAATAACGGTAGCTGCTAGACACTTACAATTTTCACAAAATATAATATAAATGTACATTAGCTATCAAATTAAATTATAAAATTTAAAAATAAATAAGATCTTAACTCGTTACGTACGTACTCGTATTATGACATATCTCATTACTTAATGAGATATTTCACATTTCTGAGTAATTATTTATTCCTTAATTCAGTGTTGATAATCGTTCGAGTTCCGATATACGATTACGTGAAACTCGCTTGATTGTTTTTAATTTGAAAAATTGTCATTTTAAATATTAAAAATCTGAATTTTTATTTTATTTATTCCTTTATTTCAGGCACTAGAGGCACATAAAATAAAATACACACATAAATATAAAACAATATCTATAAACAAATACATATTTCAAAGCAAAAGACTTAAAAACGCACATGAAGTGACGGCGTCGGAAACATCTTAATAGGCTTACGATTGACCGCAACTTGGCGCAGAATTTTGAAGATTTTACTATATTATATGCTATTTCACTCCCATACCAAACACAAGCAGACATAATAAATCACAGAGTTCATCTACAGAGCTGACAAAACAGTGCTCTTATCCTCGGATTAATGCACAATAATCTTGTTGCATCGAAGCGACCACGCCTTTTGGCTGTAACGCCAACCTATGTCTGATACTCTGAACATTGCATACCTTATGGTAATTGTGTAAGCTAAACCGGATATTATAAACCTACATTGTAACATATTATATGTAAAGGATGTCCATATCTTAACATCTCCTTTCTTATTTTTTTCTAAGAAATTATTTGATAAATTGACGGCCTCGTTGGCGTAATGGTTAACATGCCGGACTGCCAACCAAAGGGCCCCGGGATTGATTCCCAGCACGGCCAATATCTTTGTGATGTACCACCCAATTGTGTTGGTCAGTCTGGGTGTTCAATACGTGTTTTAAAAAGTATTTATATATGTATGTATATGTAGTATATTAGTTGTGTTGGCAAACGTAACACGAACTAGAAATGGGATTAATCAGTGCGAAATGTGAAAAAATATATTACAATCTTCCTTCTTCTAATCTTCTAATATATAAAATTTCCATGTCACACTGTTAGTTACCGTACTCCTCCGAAACGGCTTGACTGATTTTCACCAAATTTTATATGCGTATTAGTTATTAGTAGGTCTGAGATTCGGCTACTATCTATTTTTCATACCCTTAATAGAGCGAGAGCCCATACGTTTCTGACCTTCGTCATTTAATAAAAGCTGAAAATTGTTCTATGTGTGTCCCTAGTAGAGGTAAGAATAATCCCCAAACATGAAGCTGAGGCAGCAGTGGCTTTGGCAGATATCTGGTAACAAAGGTGTATAAAATTCCATCTCAAATTCGTTATAGTATAAAACCTGATTTTTTCACATTTGATTCATAATAATATCAAAAGTCGCGTTGCTCATTGCCAGACGGTTATTATGGTGGCAACCCTCTGCCAGACACCCTTAAACTATTATAATTTATGAGTATACTTACGTTATATTATAAAGCCTAAATTTTATATATAATCTTTTGGGGGCCTATTAATCTATGTTTACATAAAAGCCGGACAGTTTCGATAGTTCTATCATGTTGCCAGACGCATTCAAAGTGAGGAGTTGTTCGGGGAGCAAGGAGCGTATACAGTAACTAGTGCGAGTTAGACAGAGCGCTTGGTCTAATGCAGCCCTTCACTGTGCATCCAATGTAATCAAGTTTTTTTTATTATTAATTTCTTAATCAAAAAATTTCATTATTCTTTTTTTTTACAGTTTGAGTAACAAATATTTAAAACAATACCCATTAAAATTGTTCTAATACAACTTCAATCATATCGAAACTCTAATAATTTTATTTATATTATTTTTCATTTATATTATTTTGACGACCTCGTTGGCGTAAAGGTAACCATGCCGGTCTGCTAATCAGAAGGTTCCGGATTCGATTCCCGGCCCGGTCAACATCTTTGTGCTTAACTAAATTTGTTGGCTGTGGGTCTGGGTGTTAAATATGCATGTATATATAATATGTATGTATGTATATGTAGTATATCAGTTGTGTTAGCAACCATAATACGAGCTAGAAATGGTTCAGTATGGGGCTAACCAGCCGTGTGTGAAATGTCCAAATATTAAAAAAAAAAAAAAAAAAATGTGTTATTCAAACTGTAAAAAAAAATGAAATTTTTTGATTAAGAAATTAATAATAAAAAAAAACTTGATTACAGTGGATGCACAGTGAAGGGCTGCATTAGACCAAGCGTGTAACTCGAACTAGTTACTGTATACGCTCCTTGCTCCCCGAACAACTGCTCACTTTGAATGCGTCTGGCAACATGATAGAACTATCGAAACTGTCCGGCTTTTATGTAAACATAGATTAATAGGCCCCCAAAAGATTATATATAAAATTTAGGTTTTATAATATAACGTAAGTATACTCATAAATTATAATAGTTTAAGGGTGTCTGGCAGAGGGTTGCCACCATAATAACCGTCTGGCAATGAGCAACGCGACTTTTGATATTATTATGAATCAAATGTGAAAAAAACAGGTTTTATACTATAACGAATTTGAGATGGAATTTTATACACCTTTGTTACCAGATATCTGCCAAAGCCACTGCTGCCTCAGCTTCATGTTTGGGGATTATTCTTACCTCTACTAGGGACACACATAGAACAATTTTCAGCTTTTATTAAATGACGAAGGTCAGAAACGTATGGGCTCTCGCTCTATAAGTGATAAGGGTTGTTCACCTTAAAATATTTTTTTTCAATATTTTGACGTTTTTTTTTAAGTTTTTTTATGATGTAGCATTAAAAATACATACAGCCCTAAATTTTTACTTTTTATCACTAACCCCTATTTTTTATGTCCATTTTAGTAATCCCGCTCGATAACTGATCAATTATAGTGTTTTTAACTGTACTTAAGGCAAAACAACATTTTAATATTTTCTTTTTATCATTGAGTTCATAGTATTTTAATCTTATATGAGTATTAATATTCTATAAAAAATACATAGTTTATTATATTACTTATTTTGAATTTGCATTCAAAAGCGTAGAATTAAATACTTAAGGCAAATAAATACTTTTGTGAGCAGTTATCTTGAGAAGGATTAAAAGATAGTTTGTATCTTTACGTTGAGTAATTTCTTATGTCCTGAGACCAGATTAAACGTGATTTTATTGCCTCAGATTAAATTTAAATACTGCATACTCAGGAGTAATCAATTACTGTCATTTGCTTGAGGAAACTTTTAAAATTTGAACCGTTACTTTTGGCTGACATAATTAGGAACTCTGGTTTTGATATAAAATCATTTTGTTGGTCATTTTTTTTCTTCTTCGTATGAGCTAAGTGGCCAAGCTCTGGTGTCAAGAATTGTCAAGGCCTGATACTTGGCTTTTTTTTTACTGCTAATTGGCTTGCGCTTGATCGCAATTCACTTGATGGTAAGCGATATTGCGACGGCTTAAAGGCTACAAATACTAACTGATAACCGGGATCTACTATTTAACTTATCATGCGACCCACGGTAGCACATAGATGAACATGCCACTTTTTTTAAACAGTCTTATGCTTAGTAACCCATGTAAATTCTGTCCTGGCCTAACTGTACTGACTGGAAAAAGTATTACAAATAAATAAAAATAAATCCAACGCAAAAGCTGTCTTTTAAAGCAATAAATAAGTCATAATATACATATTATATAACAAATAGCGGGCTAGCTGACCCGGCAAAAATTGTTTTGGCTTAAGTACAGGTAAAAACACTAAAATTGATCAGTTATCGAGCGGGATGAAAAATGATTAAATTACTAAAATGGCCATAAAAAATAGGGACTATGTGATAAAAAAAGTAAAATTTTTGGGTTGTATGTATTTTTAATGCCACATTATAAAAAAATAAAAACAAAAAAACTAAGGGTTAATAACCCTTAATACTTAGGGGTATGAAAAACAGATAGTGGCCGATTTTCAGCTCTACTGAATACGCTAATAAAATTTGGTAAAAATCGTTTAAATATGCCGTTTCGGGGGAGTACGGTAACTAATATAGAAATTTTATATATAAGATATTTATCGAATAATCCTGGTCTGTTTCGTGTAAATATAGGACACCCCTTTGTTACCCCTTCGACTCAATCAAATACGACTCCATCAAAAATCTCATTCCAAACAACCATATGGCAAATTGCTCGTAATCTGGATCTCCCTCCGATCGCCGTATAAAATCCTGCAGAATTATCACTGTATCTATCTATTCCGTAGAGTTAGCAAATGGCATTCATAGAATCGGACAATGAACACTAAAAAAAACAAATATGATATTTTTTTATTTGTTTTACACCCTGGGGCTTAACAAGCCACGTTTAAAATGGGTCCAGATATTAATTTAATTATTAAAAAAATACATAAACAGGTACTAAACAATTTCTGATTACTTATTCAACTACTTTATAATTACAAATAGACTTTAGAGTCAATCTGTTACAGAGAGAACAAAAAATAATTATTAAATTATTGATTAAGAAAAAAGATTAACAGAGACATTTTCATCTTGGCGCTATGTCCAGGTGACACGTTAAATTGTAGGTTCTGGCTGTAAATCCTAGTGCAAACAGTAGTTAAGCCAAGTCAGAAGCCTTCAGGTGGCTTGAAAACTCTCAACACCAGAGCTTGGTCACTTAGCTCATACGAATAAGAAGAAGAAGAAGGCAGAGGTCTCCGGAAATGACTTCCATACTTCTCAGTCATATTTTTTGCCCGTAATAGTGTTCCAAGGAGAGTATTGGATCGTGTTTTATACTCTGTGATGTGTAGGGAGTAAAACGATGCGGCGATTAGCAAATGTGCTCTGCAGCGCGTGTATAAGCTTAGATAAGGGCCTGATAGCGCTTAATGCAGATCCGCAGTGGAAACAGTAGCTAAGCTTTAGGGCATACAGCGCTGCGTGGACAAGAGGTTAACGGTACTCGTATTTTCGCGTAGAAAACGGTCACACTTACTTATTTTTAAAAGTTGGAAAGAGTCCAACAGTTTCATACTGGTAAAAATTAATTACTTACACACAATTACTTGTAAAAATACTATATTTTTTGTAAAAATACTATATTTCTTGTAAAAATACTATATTTTTTGTAAAAATACTATATTTCTTTTAAAAATACTATATTTCTTGTAAAAATACCATATTACTTGTATACACATACGAAGGTTACTTGTAAAAATACAAATTACTTGTAAAAATATAAATTGTCAAACAAAATTATTTGTGAAAATACAAAATTACTTGGTAAAATAAAAGAAATACTTGTAGAAATACTTAATTAATTGTAAAAATGGAAAATTACTTGTAAATATTCAAAATTACTTGTAAAATTACAAAATAAAACTTTGTGTTCATAGATAAGTAAATTGTTAGACTGGTGCAAAACGACTTACTAATTGTGTGCAAATCGCCGATAATCTCAATTAAGTTAATGATAAAACTTATGCTGTACATAAAACTGTTATACCCAGCACTCTGAAACCTCCGATGTATTTACTGCAGAAACCTGTCCACGCCCGTGACCAAAATAAGCCACCATCAATTTTCCGACGAAACCACCGCATTCAATATACAATGCTGCAGTACAATAGATAAGGAGGACATGTGACCGACGGCAGCCGTTAATGGATTTCCGGCACTGCGGACTTCTTGTACGGTGCATCGCGTGCTTGGACATCCTTATGCAAATTTAAGAATTATTTGCGTCCTTTTATTAGTTGCTTTAGTTTGAATGTACAAGCGAAACTCGTTTAAAGGCTGTGCAATTAATTGGTTTGGATTATTTACTAAAAGTTTCGGGAAAATCGGATTTGACGACCTCGTTGGCGTAAAGGTTGCCATGCCAGACTGCTAATCAAAAGGTTACGGGTTTGATTCCCGGCCCAGTCAACATCTTTGTGCTTAGCTAAATTTGTTGGCTGTGGGTCTGGGTGTTAAATATGTATTTATATATATTATGTATGTATGTATGTACATGTAGTATATCAGTTGTGTTAGCAACCATAATACGAGCTACAAATGGTTCAGTATGGGGCTGACCAGCCGTATGTGATTGTGTCTAAAAAAAAAAAACTTTAGTACCTATATGAGTCATATAAATCTACGTAAAGTCGGTTTGCCACTAAAATGTTTTTATCTCTAGATTTGAAGTCACCCAAATTGTACTTCTCAAGAAAAAGAGACTCAGGAAGAGAGTTCCAAACCTTCGCAGTTCTCACAATGAAAGCCTAATACTTTCTTGTGTATATTTATTTTATGTATTTTTATTTATATAGCATTACAGATAATTACATTAACTTATTAGCTAATTAATTATTGTACCCTGTACATAGGCTGTAGCTACATCTAACTTAATCTATGTCTACTTATAGTTAAAAATTATTTAAAAAAAATATATATCTAGTTGAAAAATCTAAAAATACTAGATAATAAAGTAAATGTAAAACTGTAAATATAATTATAGCCTATTTTATGTCATCTTCTTAAAAAACTGATATATTATAATAGCATTTGGCATTGAGGTATACTATCTTACTACCTTACTTTGTTACTTACTAACTCCTGTGGCTCTACGACCCAAATTTACGAAGTAACTTAATAATAATAATAATTTATTATAGCACATAACGGCACGGATAAAATACACTTCACAGTGCTAGCCTGCTGCGACTGCAGGCGCGCGAGACGCCATGGCTGCCTTGCCTTGACGTGTAGATGGTTATGCAAGGGCAGCAACAGCCACCGCAGCACCCGCCGCAGCCTCCACAGCATCCTCCACAGCACATCTTGGCTTATAAATCGATAGACTTCCGAAGACGTGGTCTAAAGACCTGTAAATAAGTTGATGATTTAAGTAGTAACTATTTAGTAATCTCTACTCGAAGTGTGTCCTGGGCTACGAATGACACCTTTTGCTGTATTGCGCCACCTCTTGGCAGTCTGTACCCCTGTCTGTTACCTTACATTTATGTATCCTATAGCAGAAAAATAAATTTGAAACCATACCAAATGCAACAACAAATCATTAGACGTAATCAAACCATCACACTCTTGTTAAAAAGCTGCAATATTTCAACCCAAGTTTCCTATAGTTGGAGAGCCCAGGATGCTTAAAATATATTAACTCGAGCGTGTTTGTAGTTGATTGGGTGGAAAGTAGATATTTTAACATGAAAAAACTGTATGGGACATATCTTGTCTACCGACGGGGGCCAATAGGCACTTTTAATTTTTTTTTAATATTTTTAGTAGATTATAAAGCCTTCTAAAATGCTTAAATTCCCTCTCTTAAAACCTACAAATTTGACCAGAGACCTTCCCAATCCCCATTGTTGTTACATTTATATTGTCAGATGGTCACATACGTTCCTAACGTTAATAATTTACGTTAGCTTAATTTGTCAATTTGTAGTATGACTGCCAAAAAATTTTTTTCAGCCGCTATTACAGACAAATCCACGAACGGGGAAAACTTGTATTTGGTGGAGGTATTCAAATGAGTTCAAGGTATCTTTAAAAATACCTTGACATTAAGATATTATACTCACGCTCTAGAGATACTTAAAAATCTCGTCTTCAACTCCCCTTCTACTATTTCGGTCGCTGGTTAGGTAACTCTATAACCAGGAAAACTCAAGTTTCGACCTCTCGTGATTCGTGTTTGTTGACCAAACACAATCTCAATGTTTTCGGAGTAAATTATTTAACGACTCGAAAGTTAATACGATAAGTAGGTTGCGGGACAAAAAATAACCGGTTATTAAAGTGAGCTTTCAATTCCGGTACACTGAATTTTACAAAATTGAAATTTAGAACTGTAATTGTAATAAATTAATTGGATTAAATTAATTACATAACAATATAAATTTAAATAATAAAAAATAATGCGTGAAGAAGTAACACACAAAAACACACCTTAGCTAACCTATGCACAAACTTTCGCCTTTATAATATTTGTGGGATTTTCACACCTGGAAAGTTATTTTAAAAAATCCAGATGTGAAATTTCAACTTATAACACATTATGTAACTACAATCCGTTTCAAATGATATGCGACCTGAGCTATTACGTCACTGGTGCCATTATTTACAATAAACAAAGAAACTAATATGTTTATATTTTACATTGTTACTAGCATTGCAATTTAATACAAGACATTATATTTATATGTAAGTATATATTTAAAATTGTACAACACGTCGCTATTGACGTCATGGTTCAAGTCGCATAGCATTTGAACAGCGCCGTAAGAGAATGTAAATTACTTGACTTGAAAAGTAGTATCTATTAAAAAAAAACGGTAAAGGCACTAAAGTTGTAAAGCTTATCATGTAAATAATATCAGTTGTAAAATAACCGCTCTCAGAAATTCAGTCCCTAATAACACTATCGTGTTTGTCGAAAATAAAATTCGTGGTTGCTAATTTTCATTATTTGTCCGACAAAAAGCGGGTAATGTGTTAAAGTGGTTAAGTTTTAAAAACCGGTGTTTCGTGCGGACAAGCTGTTTTTTATAGCTTTTGATTTATGAGCTTTGATGGTCCCTAGCATTATAGTTAAAATGAAGTAATGTACTCTGTGGCCCTCTTTTTCTGTAGCTTTTTAAGTATTTTTAAGTAGGTTTTTGTCTGTTGCATAAGCATAAGCAACGCACATACGTTCCCACTGCTAAAATTCGGGGCCTTATCTATCTTAAGAGGAGAAAAATATAGGTCCCATGCTGGCCAAGTGCGGGTTGACGGATGACAGACATCTTCGAATTTTGTGGTTCTCAAACATGTCGGTTTTCTTACGACGTTTTTCTTCACCGTAAAGCGAGTGCAAATCCACACATAACTTGTAAAACAAAAAAGAAGAGCATGTCTTGTCTGGAATAACTTATTGGCTAGTATTTGTATCGGATTGCATTTATTTAATTATTTTTACCAAATTTTCGTATTTTCAGAACTGACGTGTTAGTTATGCAATATTTCTTTCATTTCAATGTTTAAATAATGACAGTTTTAATAGTGCTTCTATTCCCCTATTGTTACTACAAAACACTATAACTAATATTTATAATTCTAGGAACTCATTACTTAACTCTGAGTACAAATCTATAGAATATTAAAAAACAATAGCTTCAAGTGTTATTGGGCTTTATTTTATTTTAAACTCTAAGGCTTTGTTATTGCTATATTCGCTATCAGTGATTGGTCTATGTTTGGAAAATATGGCGGGTTTGATTCAAATTGAAATTATGCTAAAATAGCATTTTATTTTAAATGTTCTAAATTATTTTAACTAATTTAGTTTATTATACTAAATTTAAACTTATTTTACTTTTTATATAAATTTTAATAAATTAAAATATTAATGTTTGTATACATATTAAAATGTTTCATAAATTTATATAGTACAAGAACTAATGAAAGCACCAGTTGACAAAATCGACCAATTTTAATTAGATCTTAGAGCACAGGCACAAATACGAGTAATATAAGAAATAACTTCAGTCGTACCAAGACAACATCTCGTGATGTTGGCTATTTCCTTCAACGTTCATAATATTATACTACTTATAGCTAACTAGCAGCCTGACCCGGCTTTGCAAAGACTATAAAATATCCTTAGTTTTAAAGAGAAATAAACTATAACCTTTGTTAACGCTTAAATTCCTCAAACTCAAATAAGACCACACTCTTACTTGTGGTCCTATTTTCTTTGCCATTTTTAGAGACAGTACCTTAATATAGCACATTTTTGATCGGTGATCGGTGGTACTTTTTTTTTTATGGTAGGTATACAAGAAGACTGTTTTGTCAACCCTCTCACCTCCTACAGTTTGAACCGCACCTACTCCACGCTTTGTTATAGCGATTTTCATTGTTATCGATTCAATGAGCGTAGTTTTTTGAATCGATTCGTTTCCAAGTGCCGAGTGTTATGAATGATTTATTTTTATCCAGTAAATATAGGCCTTTGTCACTTTGAGCGAATATCTACTTTATGTTGGAAAAAATAAGATTCAAATTGGTCTGTCAATTGAACTGTAAAATATATGATTCAGTTCACTCAATTGATCGCGCAATAGAATGTCAAAATGTTTTAGAGAATGATTAATGAACGAACAATGTTACAAATGTGTATTGATTTATTCGATAGAGCAAATATGAAGTCATCTTAGAAGTTAATCATTGTAACCCATTGAGCTATATATACATCATTGTTGTAACCTCATAGACTGTATTGTAGTTATTTTTATTAAATAACATTCAGTATTAGAAAAACTATTTCTGTTTTGATGTTGATAATACTGGCATTCGTTAAAACCTGTACTTGATATTAATGTTTTTGTCAGATTAAAGGTATCAAGAGATTAGTGTTTAAAATGTTGAAAAGGGAACTTTTATTTTACAAGTGTTTTTTTTTTTTTTTTTTTTTTTTATGCTTAATAGGCTTGCGCTTGACCACAACTCACCTGATGTTAAGTAATATTGCAGTCTAAGATGAAACGCGCTTGCCTAGAAGAAACCGGTTCACTCTCGCCTTGAAGACAGTCAGGTTGTAGTTCAGTGGGAACAGGGATTCCGGCAAGGAGTTCCACAGTTTGGCCGTCCGTACTATAAACGTGGAAGCAAATCGCTTAGTACGCATTTTCGGCATTTCCACTGTATATCGGTGTCTCCTAGCAGTCTCCCTGCTCGTTCGGTAATGGAAAGGGGCCGGGGGAATTAAGTCATGTAATTCCGACGCACACTCACCGAAATGCAACCGGTAGAATACCGACAGACTCGCAACCGTGCGGCGGTGCTCCAAACTTTGAAGTTTCGCACTGCACAGGGAGTCATTACCTATAACTTTCTTGGCCTTCTTCTCAATTGCCTCCAACGCCTGAAGCTGGTATTTAGCAGAGCCATCCCAAAGGTGCGAACAATACTCCATACACGACCGAACTTGTGCTTGGTATAGAGTGAGCAGCTGTTCCGGTGTGAAGTACTGTCTAACCTTTGAGAGGATGCCCAGTTTTTTGGCCGCAATTTGAGCCTTGGACTCAATGTACGAGCCAAAGTTGAGGGTTGGAGTTAAGGTTACGCCAAGAAGTTCGAGGTTGTCGGCAATCGGTACAGTTACATTTCGGAAAGTGGGGGTCAAATCGAAAGGCCTCTTTTTAGCGGAAAAAAGACACGCCTGTGTTTTTGACGCATTAAACTTCACCAAATTGGCATCGCCCCAGTCGGAGACTGCCTTAAGGGCCAAGTTTAAGCGATCAATCATGGACTCTCTGTGCGTCTGGATTTCAGCCGCACTGGCTCTAGCGGTGGACATATAGCTCTCTACAACAGTGCTGTCATCTGCATACCCAAAGATACCGGGTTTTAGCAGGTCGTTTATGTGCAGCAGAAATAACGTTGCAGAGAGAACCGACCCCTGAGGGACTCCGGCGTTAACCGCCATTAGATCAGACGAGCAGCCATCAATGACCACTCGAATTGATCTGCCCCTCAGGAAATCCGATATCCACACACAGAAACCAGCTGGCAAGCCGAACGCTGGAAGCTTACTAATAAGGCCGTCATGCCAAACCCTGTCGAAGGCCTTGGAAATATCGAGAGAAACCGCCAGGGCTTCTCCGTATTTCTCGATAGCCTCACTCCAGATGTGTGTGGCGTACACTAGAAGATCCCCAGTAGACCGATTCTGGCGAAAGCCATATTGTCGATCACTGAGGAGGTCATTATATTCTAGGTACGCCAGGAGCCTGCCGTTCAGGACACGTTCCATGCTCTTACAGAGTATGGAGGTGACCGAAATGGGCCTGTAGTTGGCAGGGTCAGCACGACTACCTTTTTTAGGCACAGGCTGCACGTAGCCAGCTTCCACGAACTTGGCACTTGGCCAGACTTCAGAGAGAGCCGAAACAAGCGTGTCAGAACAGGAGACAGTTCAGGCGCACAAGACCTCAAAACAATAGCTGGGATACCATCCGGGCCACTAGCTTTATTCACGTCCAGACAGCGCAGTATTTTCCGTACCTCTGTTTGGCGAATGTGTATGTCGGGCATTGCAACCGAACTACCAGGTGATGGTGGAGGCAACGTACTACCAGCGTCCAAACGTGAATTTTCTGCAAACAGAGAGGCAAACAAATTGGCCTTCTCTTCAGCAGCGTGAGCCAGTGTACCATCAGGTTTCAGCAAAGGTGGCAGTGAGGGGCGGCAGAAGTTCCCTTCAACCGATTTCGCCAGGGACCAGAACGCTTTGCTACCCGCGGGGTATGAAGCAAGTCTGTTCCCTATTCGGCTTATGTGGTCGAAGCGAGCCCTCTGCAAGACCTTCTTGCAGGACTTGGCTGCTCTATTAAATGCCTTCTTCTTCTGGCGTATGTCTCTTGTTTTGCGGTGTCGAGCGTCAACCCAGGCAAGATACGCTTCATGCTTTTGCGTCTCAGCGCGCTTGCATTGAGGACCGAACCATGGGCGAGCTTTGCCGGACAGAGGTAAATCAGAGTATGGAATAAAGTATTCCATACCCAGTTTGATCACATCTGTAACAGCATCCGCACAAGTAGAGGGATCGCCAGAAGAAAAACACACAGGCTGCCAAGGATAAGATGCAAAAAAAGTCCGCATCTCATCCCAATCTGCTAACTTGTATCGCCACATCCTCCGCTTGCCCTGAGGGCATGGGTCAGGCGGGGAGTAGACTGACACAGATTTCACCAGACAGTGGTCAGAGCTCCCCAGTGGCGATGAAATCGACACTGAGTAGCGGTCTGGATCAGTTGTCAGCAGAAGGTCCAGACAATAAGCCGTGTGCGAATCAACGTCCGGTACCATATTAGCACCTTGGACCAGCTGGGTGAGATTTAACGCTATAGCAAGTTTTCGCGTCTCTCTTCCAGCATGGTCAGTGTCGAGGTATGGGAAAAGCCACTCATGATGGTGGCCATTAAAATCCCCCAGGAACACTAATTGGGCTGACGGGTACTTCAGTTGAGCCGCATCCGCCGCCTCACTGAGATATTCAATGAGCCTGGTCGTCTCCTGTGACTACAAATTTTGCTAAATTAATGCTCAACAATAAATTTAATTGTGGCACATAGGATAATATATTCTTCATTTAAGGCAACAAAACTCACACACTTGAATTCACAGTTTTATCGTTAAAAATCATAATATCATAATTAATGAAAAAATAGCTATGAGACATTCTGAAAAATAACCCCAAGAATAATCTTTGGTAATAAGAGTTGCTTTAATTTGAATAATTAAAGCAATTTTGGCACTAATCAGATATCTCGATATGAAAGTAAACATGTTCAAAATAATATCATTAGATATTATTGATTTTAATAACCAGTTTTTTTAAGTTATGTATGGTTAAGTATTTACCCGTACAAAAAAAATCGTATATACGTAACGTACGAGTATAAGTAAATCTGAGTAAATGAGATAAAGCACATATTATTAAACTTTTTAAGTTTTCAAACTCTTCCATGAGAACGGTGTAAATTCCACAATAGATCCAAATAGGTTTGGTTACCTCAAAGAACATTATAGCTCTACTAATCGATTTGATCCCCATTGTGAGAGTGACTCGTTCAACTATTTTATTTTATTGTACTTACCCACACGTTTCGTTTGACCCCACGTTTGAGACTTGCTAACTATATCCTACTATCTCTATCGATATTGGACTTTAATTACACAGATTTAAGATCCAGTTTTCTTTAATATTCAAAATAAGTATGCATTTCGGAAAAGGGTTTGAAAATGTCATGTTTAACACTATCAAGCTAATGTCCTATCATTCTTATCTGATACTTATATTTAGTAACTTAAGGTTCATATTCCTATCTTGTAAAATTATGTTTGAAGGGGGTCTGATTATGTCATGTTTGTTAATTTTATAAAATGTAACCATCGCTTCAAATTACGCTCGAGCTATTAAGAAATTGTTCCCATGAAATTTGTTTAAAAGACTTCGTGATACAACAGAAATGTAATAAATATTTCGTTTGAGATATTTTAACGTATATGTCACATTTAACTACTCGTAAATCTAATGAAAGAATTCTTTTTCAGTATATTTAAACTTATTTTTGAGAGAAAAGAAGAGTTTTTCTTTAATACACTAAAGTCTGCAGCACAATCAAAGTCCATGGTTCCAATAAATCATAAAGAGAAGCACTCGATGTAGCTCACATGACATTTGCACATAACTCTTCTGCTAAAATAGTCTAAAAGATATTAAACACAGATTTGTATATGACAGAAAAATTTCGTAGAAAAAATGTATTACTAAAAAATGTTTAGATTACTTTAACTCACCAACCTTAAATTTGAATTTAAGACCACCATCAAGCAACCATGAATCAAACCAGCGCTCAATTATTCAAATTCACAAAATTCCTAATTACCCCTTAGAGCGAAACACAAAACAAAATCTGCAATCAACCACAATCGCCAACAAAGAAAAAACTTGAAAATCAGCCTATTAAAAAGGGAACCCCCGCGAATATTAATTTAATTTACTCATTTAAAGGCTAAACTAGCTATATTATTTATCAATGGAGCAGCTAGATTGTCAGGACCAGAGTACGGTGAAAAAATTCGCCAATAATAAAATTATCGGGCTGCCGTCGAGCTATTAACTGCAGACCGCCCGTGAAATATATGGATAGCCTCCAACACTGAGCTCAGGGCAGAGGAAAAGCGAATATTGAAATGTTTTAAGGACATTACTCGCAGAAGCGCATAAAATCCGTGGAACACTTCGATTTATTAAACAGCTGAAGGAAATTTGTTCAGGGTGTGGAAAATGATGCTCCATCTTGCATCTCTGGGATAAAATTAAGGTTTGAAACTTTCTAGTGTTTTTCTTAGGTTTGACTTATAAAATAAGTAATGAAACTATTATTTTTACAGCGTAAAATAAATATCTATAAAAAACAGTCAAGCGCAAGTGGATTCGGTCACGGAAAGAAGCATTGAGTTTGTTGCCTTTGGTAACCGAAAAATAGTTTTTAAATATGGCAAAAAAATACGTTTTTTTGAATAAGGGATTTGATAGCTACGAGTATATCTATTACGGTAATGATATACAGGCTGGTGAAAAGTAAATAGATAGACATAGAGATAGCTGGCTTTTAGTAATCATTAGCATTAACACGAGTAGGTCCTTTGACAACTTTATAATACAAAATCTTAAACATGAAAATTGATT
This sequence comes from Mellilla xanthometata, assembly GCA_035578125.1. Lineage (NCBI taxonomy): Eukaryota > Metazoa > Arthropoda > Insecta > Lepidoptera > Geometridae > Mellilla > Mellilla xanthometata. Next base: position 1,455,078 of record JAPUBQ010000008.1, read on the forward strand.
TGAAAATATTAAAGACCGATCCTAATTAGCAAAATCAATGAAAAATAAATGACACTAGACAGAATCAAGAGCAAGTCCCACCTATCAATAGTAGTAAAATCCTTCGACAAACTGAAATATCTTAATCTAAACACGATGACTTGTACAATTAAAATAAATGAAACATCTTAGCAGTAAGTAGACAACTAGTTATTAACGATTAGATTGATCGTATTGGCATTGTTTCCGAAGACAATAGTTTGACAAGACATCAATGAGGCATGGGAGAGAGACCTTTTGTCGACGCAACATGACTTAATAGAAAGTGCGGCGTGTTAACAAATGGTAATAGAGGTATGTTCGTAGGTAGATACACGGTTGTAGATGGAACTTTTGATTTATATTTACCATTGTGCGTGTAATGACTATTTGTATTAGTTGATTTATCTGTAATATAGTTTGAATAACAACGACAATATTGACTTTAATTTTAATATAATTTTGCTCATCATCTTCGCCCTGTTATAGAATAGTAAATAAAATATTTTTGGACACATTTCACACACTGCTGGTTAGCCCCATACTAAACAAGTTCTAGTTCTTAGCCTAGTTTGCCCCATACTAAACTACACATACGTATATCAGTTGTATTAAAAACTATAATACAAATAAAAAATATTTTTTCGGTTCGTCCGTTTATCGTTTCGGTTTTGTCTTCTTTAATGAGGCACTCTAAGACCTAATAAACTAACTAATTAAACAATAAACTTTTTGGCTTCCCCATAATGCTCACAATATGTTCTGGCAGCCACTTTGTGAGCCATTTTTCCAGACTAGGTATGCTCCACCTTAGGCCAGAGTGTCGCTGATGTTGATGTTGGATGATGAGACAGATCTTGCTGGACAAATGCCTATAGTGTAAAAAATCACATAAAATCTGTCCGCCGCTGATGCGACCACAAAATACGCACCCGATAGAAGCGCGGTATTTATGCTTACTTTATGCAGGGAATATTCTCAGCAACGGAATTTACCGGGCTTAATTCATTTAGCGGTCCGAAAACTAAGCTCCGGGATTCAGGGATTTTCTAACATGGATCCTGTATGCTTCAGCCGGGGCCGAGATAATGTTTCAGAAGCAAGGAAGGCGTAATTTTGTAAACATAATATATAGATATTTTTGTTATTTTTTTTTTTTGCAGTTACATTCTAATTATTGTATCTTGCCTACCCTAAGTGTGAAAAAGCTAATTAAAAACTATCCCTGGAGTACCTGATACTCTTAAAATTTTGCTGAATTTGCTTCTTTTGTGCACATAGAGGTTTCTATAGTAATAACAAGAAATAGTGTAATTATATTTGTGTGCATAATAAATGATATTATATTTAAATGACCTTCTTTCCTGCGTTCTAATTTGACAACATTTTGTGGTTGAGGCATCTTGGGTTTGAAATTCAGCATATGCATCAGTATATTCATCATCATTCATTCATTTGTTACCCATATCGATACTATACCAAGGATATAGTAAGATGTCATCTTACTATATCCTTGGTGATATATTTCTCTATATAACTCCCTCAATATCATGCTTTTTGTAGCGCGATCCACTTCGCGGGGTTCGTTTAATGTAGATTATAGTTCAATGTTGTTATACATTAAAATCTTTCGCACCGCGCCTTGCCGTTGCCGATCTATATAAGCCGGTCCTTATTTGCTATTTAAGATTAATTCCGGTTATACGGTCTCCGCTGCAAAGCCCTTAAGAATATGAAATTCTAAGTATAATGGCGGAATATCATTTTGAACCCGTTACCTGGGACGCCGTCAAGCGATGAGAAACGCTTTTATGAAAAATGTTGAAAGTCATATTTCACAGGTTTTTACTAAAAATTTCTTCGCTTTTATTACGTGTCTTGCTGGTGATTATAGATTTGATGGTGTTTTGGGAATCTTCTTCTTCTTCGTACAAACTAAGTGATAATTCGCTCCCTGGTCAGATATCTAACTGTAATGAGAAAAAAAAGGATTACTTGAGATTGAGAGCTTGTGGCGTCACAGCTTAGAGTAAAAAAATGCTCAGGAAATTTGAGAACCAAGAAGTTCGTAATAAACACGAAATTATATTGAGTTGTATGTTCCTTCTTATTAATTACGATACGTTTGTGTAAAAATACGAGACGTATATTTTTAGACAGACTATGTCCGGTCAATCTAGACCATAGAATGAGAGTCAAGGTATATCAAATCTCAACAAGCTGACAATCAAGGAAATTGGTTAAACATAAAATATTATTTAATATTTCCGTGTATCAAAAAAAACAATTCAAAGTCCGAGGTAAGTTTTATTATAAAAGTACCTCAGCTAAAAATTATCTAGAAAAATGTATCAATACTTTTTTCCTGCAAGCCATCGTTTTAAAGATATAACGATTCTTAAAGTTATAAAAGTTGTTATCGTCATAATAAAATGTACTCATAATAAATACACGTTTATCTATTTATATCTCGTAGTATGAGCACGAGTATGTCCATCTTAACTTCACATAAAAGCTTTGTGTTTTATGTTTTATTTGCTTCCCTTTTAAATATTTTTCTATTGCAAACAAAAGGAGCCATTTCCCAAATTAAAACAACGCCACACATGGGGTCCCATTCACCCTTGCATTAAACCCACGGACGTCAAATTACACCCATACAATTACTCATACATATATTCGAATACTATTTTTGACGCCATCAAAGTACGATTAGAATTAATTTACTAAACAAGCTTTACGGCGCTAATTGTACCGAGATTATGATTCCTTTTCCAAATGTTATTTAATAAAATGATAATGTAATGTACTATTAATAATATTAATAAATTATAATTAATTTCCATAAGCTGAGTAAACTTAAGGTTCTTCTTCTTCTGCTTCTTCAACCTTTTCCCACTAGGTGGGGTCGGCACAGCAAGTTTTCCTCTTCCACACGATTCTGTCAGCTGTTTTAACCACATTCACTCCCTTTTCTTTCATATCCTCATTAACACAATTCAGCCACGTCTTCCTAGTATGGGCATGTGATGCGTAGAGAGGAAATGCATGTGACTGGGAGAAGTATGGATATGGTTGTACGAGGTACCGGAAGTAGAGGCATTTTGATTTTGGCCGCGCCTAACAAATTAGAGTCTATACAACGAAACATATATTTTACCATTCAAGGCTCCGACACAAGTAGACAAACACATTGTATATTTTGTAATTTTTTTAAGTGCCTAGCAGCTACAGTTCATTATTATATAGCACAAAAAATAAACGTTAATTGTATGGGGACACCCTTAACATTTTTTATTTTTAGTATTTGTTTTTATAGCGCCACGAGAAATACATATCTTGTGAAAGTTTCAGCTTTCTAGCTACTTATTATAGTTTCTGAGATACAGCCTGGAGATACACAGACAGACAACTGAGTTGTTCTAGGGTCCCGTTTTTACCTTTTAGGTACGGAACCATAAAAACGAAAATTATGCTTAATTGCCTTAGGATTTTATGGCTTATTAATAAAAAAAAAACTTGACATGTTCGAAATCAATTTTTCATTCGCTTTCCCAATCGCACTCAATTTGTCAGTGTAACTGGCAGTACCATTACGTTTCCATGTATTATTAATTTACCAGGAGTTAGGCAGGTGTCACCCGATTACGGTGTATGATAACTTCACTATTTGATTAACGATCTGCTAACTTTGAAAAGAATTTCAACCATAAGCTCTGCTATTTAAAGCTGCAAATTCCTTGAACGGTCTCAAAAACTTGCCGAAAAAGTTGGCAAAGAATTTTCAACTTTAAATCTAGATTTTAAAGTTGAATTTTAAATGAGTTAAGGAAAGGTTGAAGGTCAGTTTACACAGTGTTTTGCAGTCACCAAAAATGTCGTAACGGTAAACTAAATAGGGCGTTTGACTACTGATATTATTATTATGTTAATAAAGGAGCGCTTACACGTTACGAAGCATAAATAATGGGAGTTAAATAAGCATGTGTAACTAGATTTAATAAAAATATTAGAAAGTTCGCTTCTTCTTTCTTACTCACACACGAGTTATGCGAGGGAGAGAGAACATTAACTTTTAAATATTTTCTTTATTTACTTCAGTTTCAAAAGATCCGATGACCAGACCTGGATATTTACCTACATATATGGCGCCTGTAGCCCGGCTAGCTAAGGTGATCTGTCGCGAGCATCGAAGCTAAGCAACATTCGATGCGGACGGTGTTTGGATGGGTGACCATGCATAAGACTGTCGGTTTTTTAGTGTTATTTGATATTAGCGCTTCCGTGGGTCGGAGACACGTTAGATTAAAGGACTCGGGTGTTTGTCTTAGTACAAGCAGTCGTTAAGCCAAGTCAGTTACGCCTTCAGGTGGCTTGAAAACTCTCGACACCAGAGCTTGGCCACTTAGCTCATACGAAGAAGAAGAAGAATAAATCTATTGTTTGTTATTGTTATTTTCGCGTAGAAAACGGTCACATTTTATTAATAGTGCACGCGCGGATCTCGTCGGCGGCGGTCCGTGTAACACTCGCCCCTGAAGATGGTGCTCGGAAAGCACCTAAACTGTTGGACACATTCCAACTTTTAATAATAAGTAAGTGTGACCGTTTTCTACGCGAAAATATTAAGATGCCTTACGTGAACAGTTTACAATGTTCGTTTCTCCTTCCCATCTCAACATTGTGTATTATATTAATGCTGTCTACTGAAGCAAGTGAAATGTCACGCCGGTAATCAACAAGGTGTCACGCGTCACATCACAAGGTGTCCCGTGTCACGAGCTATCCTCGCGAGGGCGCCATTTTGTGAGGGAAAATGAAGGAAATTAATATCTGGGGAAAATTTGTGACAATGTTTCGTTTTTATTTTTTTACTCTCGGTATATATTGAGGGTAGATATTGAACTTGGATTAATAATGAAGCTTTCATTAAGCAAATATTATAAAAAACATTTTGTACGTAACATTTGCTTTGTTTTTCTCATATATGTAATTTAAGCGTATAAATTGAGTCAATAAACAAAACACTCGAAAGTTCATCTCCTCTCTCTCTCACACACTTATTAGGTTGTGCAAGCGAGAGTTTATCAACTTTAAATGTATCTCTAAACTCGAGTTATAAATATAATTTTGTCGAAATAAAATGAATGAAACCATCCCTAAACAGTTTGTTATTTACCAGTTAAGTACTATTTCATAAGTATAGGTAGACCGCTATACTAAAATCTCCATAAGGAGATAGATGAAAGCGATAATCGACCACTAACTGGCCAATGCGGGATGGCGAATGACACATGTCTCCGAAGACTAAATTGTTCATATCATGTACATACGATGAAGGTGGAACGGTTCTCCGAAAATGTGAACGAATTTCACATTTATTATTAATAATCATACCTCCTATATTTTGGGAATAAATAAAGCAAAAATAATATTATCTACTGTAGTACTCCCATATCTAAACAAAAACATCTACTAAGCGAGAAACCAAATAGCTTCAGCAATGTTGTCACGTCGCTGGCTAGTGTCACGCCACAGATCAGCGGCAATGTCACGATGCTAACATGTCGGAATAGATAGACCCAGAAGGTCGATGGGTGTAATCCATAATTTGTCATATAGTTCGTGGTCTTTAAAAAGGGTCTACGAGTATACCATGCTCGGCTAGCTAAGGTGATCTGACGCGATCATCGACGCTTAGCAACTATCGATGCGGACGGTGTTTGGATGGATGACCATGCATAAGACTGTCATTTTCATCTAGGCGTTACTGAGGGTCGGGTGTCACGTTATATTGTAGGCCCTGGCTGTAAGTCTAAGTTCAAGCAGTCGTTAGCCAAGACAGAGGCCTTCGGGCGGCTTGAAAACTCTCGACACCAGAGCTTGGTCGTTCAGCTCATACAAAGAGGAAGAAGACCAGGTTATTACGAAAATTTCAAGTTCAAGAGTTTTCAAGCTGCCCAAAGGCCTCTGACTTGGCTTAACGACTGCTAGCACTAAGACTAACAGACTAACCTACAATTGTAGGCTACAATTAAACGTGACATTCAACCCACAGCTCCACTGCTAGATTGTAGATAACTAGGCAGCAGTAGTTACCGAGAAAACAGCTAAATAGTTCTTCTGCAGTTCACTATTCTGTGGTGTCACGCAGTTTGACGGGACAGCAATTTAGGCACGCTCGTGTGAACTTGTCGCTCTTGTTGCTTGTGGAATCGTACCCAATGTAAAATAACCCTGAACATGATGTTGAACAACATTAGCATTAGTTAGTTAAAATAGAGTAGTTCTATTAAATATATTATGATAGTCCGCATTATTTTCTTGAAGTTCTATTAAAGTAGACGCTGTTGACCCGTTCTTCTTCTTCGTACGAGCTAAGTGGTCAAGCTCTGGTGTCGAGAGTTTTCAAGCCACCTGAAGGCCTCTGACTTGACTTAACGACTGCCTGTACCAAAACTAACAGCCAGGACCTACAATTGAACGTGTCATCCGACCCACGGTAGCGCCCAGGTGAAAATGAAAAACGACTGGGTGCTTTAAGTTTGACGTTTTTGTGTGTGGCTGTGGTATCGAAGCTCCAGAACGGATGAACCAAGTTTAATTCAGTTATTTTTGTTTTCATCGTGTGTTAGTTGAGAATATCCTTACTTATTGTAAGGATATTCTCGACTATCATCATGAAAACAAATTCAATATGGCCGTACCACATTATGGCAAATTACATATTTTTGCACAGATGCCTCGATATTTGTATCATATTATAAAAGGACGTAATTGGTAACATACATAATTATATTATTAAAATAAATAAATTGAAGTTAGCCTCCACGTCACAAATTGTATAAGGGGTTTTAAAAAATACACTAGTCAAACATTTCCTGCACGCTTTCCCTGGAAATGTCCCAATTAATGGTACAGCGTTCAATTAGAACCCAGGTTAGGGTAGTCTCACCTATAAATTAGGCTTGGTCCACAGATATAAATAAACCTAGATTGTTCCTCTAATCAATCCCCTGCCCATAAATTAGTGCGGGCGTACGTATGCAGACGCCCAAAACAAACAAATGCTAAAAACGGGGGCTCGAAATCATTTGCATACGGATAACTGCGACAGATGTGTCACCTACGTTTTTGGTTTTTCGTATCTCTGGTGTTTTAAATTCGGATGTTTCGTTTTAGGTTAACTGTGAATTCGTCTTGTTTCAGTTTCTATCTTTGCTTTTAGGTCGTCTTTCTATGCTTAAATTAGATTTATCAGACCAGTTTTAAGAATAACTGAGTCAATGTATGCAAGGCGTTCTTATTTCTGGAACTTTAATTTTTGCTTGCACGGGAGTTAAGTAACTGAGTAACTTTAATTACAGCTAACTATATGGTTAACAAAGCAAAAAACTTGAATTAATGTGACTAAGATTATAAATGTTCTACTTATTGAATATAACTACTTGTACTTTTTATCTAATCTCTTTCCAAATATTTGTAGAAGGCGCGTGGTTTTAGCAATGTTGACTAAAGCTTCTGATAACAAATATATTTTGTTGATAATTTCCATGTAAACGATAAGAAAACTAAACAATATTCGAATCACAAATTGCTGTTAACAGTATATTTTTTAAAGGAGGAAATTTCAATTATAAAACATGCATTTAAACTTGAGAGATCTTCTAAACAATAACGCGCTGACCGTTGCAGTACAAAAATATAACAAAAGCATTAAAAAGCTCTAAGCACATGTCACTCCCCAATTGCAAAATCAGAATACACACTCAAAACCAAACCTATAATCACTGTAAAATGTGACTTCCAAACTGTACAGTCAAAATCATCGGGGGAGGAATAAGCAACACTTCATATTTGTTATTAGGCACAAGCGCGGGAGGGCGCTATTCATATTCAAATCACTTTCAAATCTACAACTATTATTATACCGGAGCATTGTGCCGGTCCTTTGGGACCTATATCATTATTCCTCGTCCTTCAAACCGACGCCCCATGTAAGAGTATTGTTGTGTATCGGTACACCTCGAAACGCGTAGGCCAGCGAGGGTGATCAGAATGCACTTTATATCAATTTACAACCTATTTACTGTCTTCCCATTCAAACCACGCGCATTCAGGTATACTTTACGACTTTTGACACCATTATCGTCATTATAAAATTTCAATTCCACTTTGATTTGTGGACGATAAAAAAATAACAAATTTCAATATAAAATTTTATTGTGAATTTCTTTCGGTAATAAAACATTAGTGTCTCGTGACACTGTGAATCCATCGGCTCCTTTCGGTGGTAATTTATGTGACGCTAAACATTGTTATGTGGGGTTAATGTCGGGCTTGATTCCAGTATCGGTTTGTCTAATGCGAGTGGCGCCTGGGTTCCGGCGGCGGACGTCCTTCGTAATAAAATTTGGTCCCGAACAAACAACAAAGTTTTAGCACCCTCCCCTTGTTTTTTGAATAAGCATGTTCTGTTTTGTGAGGATCAAGTTCATCTCCTAGTTGGTATATTGACTCGATTCATCATCCGCGTCGTTGTCTGATTAATTATGTTTCGCAAGTTTGGGTCGGTTTCTGAAACTCATTTTGTTGTTTTAAGCTTTTACTGCTTTACTCGTATTCTGTTATGTGTTTTTGACTAAGTGTTTACAAAATAAGGTGATCCTTGACATATAATTATATTTAGAAGTCGTATATTAATATAAGTCCTGGATTCATTGTATTTTTACGTGTACTCCGATTAATTAGGTACTCTAAGAATCTAAAAACCTGAACTGATACAAATAAATGTTTTTCGTTACAAAAAGTATACTGTCACCAGTATACTAGTTAACACGTTTTGGGTGCTATTTTAAACTATTCGAAACTAAAAAACAGCGTGTTTTTTCTACCGCTATTTTTTCGACGTGTGACTCACGCTTGTTGCAAAATAGAGCCATGTCCGATATGAAAACAACTAAACAAACAAAACTAAGCCCGTTGGCGAAAACCCAACCCACACGAATCCTTTACCCCTCTATATGCAATCCACGTTCCGTGGAATAAGGCGCTTACACCATTCTGATGGGCCGTACAAACATTTGTGGAGTAAAGTGGCGATGATTCCACATTATAAACGCATATCACCCGGTATATCCGTCGATGGTGTTAGAATGATAAATTCCGGATATGACAATACCAAAGCCATTGTCTCAGAAACAATGCTGGCAGACGTACAAAAAGAAGATGAATAAATTATTAATAATGTCATGAACATACTTCGAAATTAGAGTTATGAGTTTGAGAAAACGTGTTAAAAAAACCTGTGGTAACTATAATACGAAAAAATACTCGTCTTAATCATAACTAAAGAAATAGTGTCAGTACGAGATGTTAATATTCTGCATGCCTGTTTCAAGCTATTTTGTATATGTAATTAGTATTAGATTGATTTCCGTTTTGTCATTCAATTCAATTTCAATAAGATTTAGATCTAATACCATCCAACTGTGAATAATATTAAAAAATAATACTAAAAAGATTTACAATTAACTATGAATTAATGAGGTTAACGAAAAGAGCGAATTATCCAATATCCTTTTTAACGTAATAAAATAATATCATATTAGGTTAACTTGAAACTTTCCATCAACTGATATATTTTTAGGTTATGATATATTTGATTTAGAAAAAAGTATAAGATAATTAACCAATCGACTGAGGCGATAATTCATTCATGCGGGAATTCTTTGTAAATGTTTGGTGTACTTCCGCTGTGATAAAAACCTAAGTATTTTAGGTTTTTTTTTTATCTACAAGATAATTATATCAATAATTCTATTTTTTTATATTGACTGCTATGTCAATAAGTTAGATCGACACTAATCGACAGGTATAGGATTATAAAATATTTTTTTCCAAAATAAGAATTGACTTCGTTATGTCTTGCTCAAGCATCAGTATGCCCTTGGAAACTTATTTCCAATACGATTTTGTTCACATAATTATAATCAATCATAAAATACACATCTTCTGTGTATTATTTATGAAATGCCTGATGTTTTTTTTTTTTTTGTATTTTCTCTAACAGATCGTTTAAAAACTGTTCTATTGCAGACATGTCAAAATGTATCAGATACGCTCGAGTTTTAATTAAATCTGCACGGTGGAGTGACGCCACTGAACAATATTCAACACCCCCATACCGACGTGCCTTATCAGACGACACGTCATGAAGCGTACATCTGACATTATCTGCTAATACAGAGTAACTGTCAACTTTTACTTTTCATCAAGAATTGGTTTCCTATCACGTCTGTACTAGGGTTTTGATTATTACAATTGGTGAAGTAGAATATGAACCAACGGGAGGCAGGCCTCGACCTACTTTGTGGTCCACCGAAAGAGCACCATTCAACTTATGTATACCAAAAACTTGGTACTCTATCAAATCTACATTATAGTAGACTCCATATGTTTTTTTTTCACTACATTTGATTTGAAAATTTGGAGTAAGTTTTGACGAGTACAGTTTTTACCACCTGCCAAAAAGGAGAAAGTTCTCAATTTAGACTATGACAGAACTGTATTCCTAATTGGTAAAAAACAATGGTTGTTTCCGGCATAATTCCTCAATTCACTGTTTGATGTTTTTGTGTTTGTTATGTCATAACTTCGTTAAGAATACACCAATCATGAAAAAAATATAGGATTAAAATTAGGATCTTAGTGCAGAACCTTAGCTATTCAGCGCGGCAATGCAGCGCGCATGGTCCTAATTTTCATTTAAATTTTCTTAATCATGTTAATATTATGAATGACATTTCATTTGACATGTTACTATTGCTTAGTAACTTTGTATTTATACGAAAATAATGGTATTAAAATAATTTATAAAGACATACTAAAGTCGGCCTTAAAGGGTTTTTCGCTAGTTGCAGTAACCTTGTATACACGTGACAGTATCTGGTGAGCAGCAATGGAGCAGCATATCGCCGCAAATCCATCCAATCAGATACATATACAATGCGAGAGTTGTAAAGCCTAAACCAACATGACAAAATAAAATAGTCTGGAAAGGGTAAAACACATGATTGTGAATGTGTGACAGAGAAAAAAAACATATTTTTTACTACGTCAGGTGAAAATAATTTACAACATACATGCATATAATTATAATCTTTTTCTTGTCTCCACTTTATATTACGAGGAAGGATCGTCGCGGCAAATATTTCTCTCTCACTTTCCTCTATTATTCCAACTCTATTCATAACGCCTTTTCCCACTCGGCTGGTTAGCCCCATACTAAAGCATTTTTAGTTTGTATTATGGTTGCTAACACAACTGATACTTCGCACCATAATATTGATACAATTATGTATATATGTATTTATCTTCCAGAGCGACAGCCATTAAATTTAGTTCATCACAAAGATGTTGGCCGTGCCAGGAATCTAACCCAGGACTCTCTGGTTGGCAGTCCAGCATGGTGACCATTACGCCAACAAAGCTGTTAAACTTAATTACAAGTTGAACATTTATAAATCACCTACGCCAATCTTTATGCTAATACCTAAGTACGGTGACTGTAATCCCACTATCACTGTCGTAAAGCACCATGAAATCGCCGCAAACGAACCGGAAGTACAAGCACGATTTAAACAATACCCAAAGATGCATATCAGTACTGCATTAAAATGTTCAAAGGCCACCCACGACTATACCTTTGACACTGTGATACATTTTCAAAGGGTTCTGCTCTTTTTACCCAATATTTCATGTCCCAACCCTAATGTTCGAAACATTAGACGCGAAGTGATGTACCAAATACCAATACATCATCTAGATACGTGAGAAGCAAACAATTAGCCGCCTGACGTGTCCCAAGCTAATTTAAACATCCTCTATTATGAACCTTATCTATGAAGTGATAAAGTTCATTTCGAGATTCGGTTAGTGATGCTGTCCGGAAGTAATTATGCCATAAAGTGTATCGGGTTTAAGCTTGTAGTAGACAGGTCATGTTTGATCACGGTTTAGGCTTTATGAGAAAGTAAATATCGCAGTCTTGAGAAACAAGTGCTTATGAAAACAGGCAGCAACATATTAAATTAAAATATAACAATGATATACAATAAATAGGAATATGAATACCATGAATATGAATTAATACTTTTTTGTATCAAATGATTAGAAACCTCTTTTAATGCATCTACTAATGGCAGTAATAAATTTAAAAATAAACCCTGTTCTTACGCCCTCAGACCATTTAAGTCTCTAAAACTGAACCAACATAATCATCCATTTCAATCGACGGAACCAAAAACAAGAAGTAGAAAAACCCGTCGGAGTAACGATGGCTCAAAAATCAACTCAGAAATGGACTTTCGGGAATCCTCAATTTGAAAGTATAATACACAAAAATACGTCGCCGAATCTCCAGATATGGCAACGCTGGTGATGCCGCGGCGGCATACGAATCCTAATTTATACCTTTAATGAAAACGGCGTACGGACAGCTTTTTAGAGGACGGAATTTGAGCAGAGCGAGGGCAGACCAGGTATATAGGGACGGGTATAAATATTCATAGCCTTAAAGGAAGGGGTTGAGTTTGAGTCACACTTTTGAAATGCGTGCTCGTGTTTGACACGTGGAATAAATAAATATAATGGTGTGTTTATTAAACAAACCTACGTAAATAATTTTATGTAGTGTTTTGATTTTGTTAATTTTGTTTGTTTTTTTATCATCGTCATTTTCAGCTAACAATCCACTACTGGGTATAAGCCTCCTCTTCGTCTTACTGTACGATCATGAGCGAGGCTCCACCAGTTTATTTTAACATAATTTACGACATTATCGCGATGAAATGTCTGACAAAATAGCAAGATAAGAGTGAGAGCTTAGTGAGATTAAATGTATATACAGTGTATCTTGCAGTGTTTTACATCTATAGAAAAGAAAGAAGAAGAACAAGAAAACAATTTGATTATGGGATTCATAATTTGTAATTCATTTATTTAATAAATTAGCCAGAACAGTTATAACACCAAAGCGCTAACTATTTTACGAGTAGATCTAAAAAATAAAACGTGAATGAGCACACAAGTTTGGTGATGGCACTAAAGTAGACTTCGATATCTTGGATTTAGAGATACATACAAATATCTAAAAACCAGATGAGTAATACAATGCATATGAGCATACCAAACCTAGTAGAATGTATGAGGATGTCAGAGAGCATGGTAATCATAATTTTTATCAAGGGTGAGTAAACATGTGTGGAAAATGTTCCAAAATATTCGCAAGCTGATGAATTAAAGTGGAATGAGATTACAACTGAATTATTACGTGTGAAGAGAGTCTTATCTTCTGTTTGTGAATTTAGGGGAGTTTTTTTTTTTTTTTTTTTTTTTTTTTTTTTTTTTTTTATTATACACCTACCTCCGATGTTTTGATAATTCGGAGCCTATTCTTATACTATGCAACCCTTTCATACCAGTTCTCGCATGTGCTACTTCTCGTACTTTCATTCTTCATTCTTTATCTTTCTTATATCCGTCACCATTCATATTATTTTATCTATTTCTGTGCTATCTATGGTTTCTTTATTTTCTAAGTTTATGTGATCATCCTTATTTATTGCTAGTGGGGCACTCAGTCCGCCACACTTCCTATGGCGGGTGGTGCACCCAGGTTTCTGCTACCATTTCTTTTACCAACAATTTTAATTATTTCTTTGCAGTATTCTATAAACTTAAATCTAACTTCCTTTTTTAACATAATTTTGCTTAAATTTTCTACATTAACATTCATATCTATGAAGTTTTCTATATTAAATCTTTTATTACCATATATTGGACATTCCGTAATAATGTGAGCAACAGTTTCAATTTTATTTGGATCGCAGGGACACGCTGGGCTCTCCTTGCATTTAAAACGATGCAGGTACTCGGAGAACCCACCGTGTCCAGTCAGCAGCTGTACTGTTATATAGTCCAAGTCAATGTTTTTAATTATTCCGTACGCTGTTATCGCATTTGGGAAGAACAATTTTGTTACACTTGCCTGTTTCCCTCTTTTATAACGATCGTTCCATTCGTCCAGAGACTCTGCCCGTATTTGTCTCTTGACGAATGACACAGGGCACTTATCGTAATACGGTCTTGTTTTGAGACGCAACGCTGCTGCCTTCGCGAGCTCGTCGGCCCTCTCATTTCCCTCCACCCCGACGTGAGCTTTGACCAAAAAAAATTTTAGGGGAGTTACGTATAGGGGTAAAAAACATTATGTTACATTTTTCGTATTTGGTATCTATTTCTGTAGTTCAGCTACTTTTGGCATTTTATTTTTAGTACCTATAGTGTTTATAGATTTTAATCTAATAAAGTCAGTAAAGTGAAGTAAAATCCATATTTGAGATGTTTCCAAAATATCACCGAATATAGGGGTCGTTGTGAAAAGCGGAATGACATCATCCTGTTTCATAATAAGATTCGTAAAATAAGAAATAAAAAGGAATTTCTACTGAACCCCAATAACACTATTTTAAATATTAAATTAATCATTTTCAATGAAATCTCGAGCTGCCAGAAGCAAAACTAAAAAATGGTGATATATTTCCTCAAACTCACTCAAACCGACCACATGACAGCAACATAATGCCGAAACAATAAACATAATCTCAAAAACCAATTAACATTACCACCCCGCAGCGCCCTGAGACAGTGATGAAATCCCAAAAATATTATCTAAATGAAGATACAATAAACTTAAAAATCGAAAAAGCTCGTGAGCGCATAAAAAACAATAGGGTTCTATGTTTCCCATAGATGTTCCATAAGGTTCAATCAATCAATGTCCCTAAAAATAAAATGGTGGGTCTAACGCGACCCACGTAAACTTCGAGATTGAAAAAACTTTGGCTTGTATATTTTTTGTGGCCACGTCGAAGAATTGTTTCGACGGTTTAACAGGGACACGGCTGAGTTTTAAATACTACTCTAAATACTTTCGTATTGGAAGCACACAAAAAACCTTAAAATGTTGTTTTATTAAAAATTTATGCAACAAAAAAACCAAAGTGATGGGTAAACCAATCTATACCAATATTAGAGGAAAAGTTTGATTGTTTGTTTGTGTGTTTGTTTGACGCGTATAGGTTCCGAAACTACTGGACCGATTTGAAAAATTAATTCACCGTTGGTAAGCTACATTATCTCCGAGTAACATTGGCTTTAATTTTTTTCTCTTTACAACTTAAATTATTTTAAAACCCGTGCGAAACCGCAACTAGCTGCTTATTTCTCCTAAATACGTCAATAATACTTACTAATTTAATCAATTAAATCAAAGAATAATGTTAACTTACTTAAACATAATTCTTATAGCTATCTTAGCACCTGTTTCAATGATTATTTAGTTATGTAGATTAAATAATTGATAAACAAAGTTTAAATTTGAATTTGAACTGCGCTTAATGACCATAAATTAAGTACACGCCCATGAGAATTCACTTAATTAACTAGCCGAAGAAACTTTAAGCGCTAGAAAGACAATGTAATTTGGAAACAAACTTCTTTTATTAAAACGGTAATTTAATTTAATGGTGACTTCTGTTACAATGGGAAAAGCATTTGTATGGAGGTGTGAAAACAATTTGAAGAAGTGAGAACTCAATTTTGTATCTTTTTGTAACATGTTAAAAAGTTTCTCTGTTGGAAAATGATTTTGAATTGACTGGAGATTTCTATGCTTTGACATAAAATCCGTTTAAGTTTAACATTCATTTAGCCCCATACTGAACCATTTCTAGTTCGTATTATGGTGGCTAACACAATTGATATATTACATATACAAACATACATATTTTATATACATACATATTTAACACCCAGACCCACACCCAAAAAATTTAGTTAAGAACAAAGATGTTGGCCGGGCCGGGAATCGAACCCGGAACTTTCTTATTGGCAGTCCGGCATGGTAACCTTTACGCCAACGAGGTCGTCAACGAGATGTTTTCTTTCACCGTAAAGCGAGTGCAAATCCTTCTGACTTGAAAAATACGACA
Source organism: Mellilla xanthometata (assembly GCA_035578125.1). Taxonomy (NCBI): domain Eukaryota; kingdom Metazoa; phylum Arthropoda; class Insecta; order Lepidoptera; family Geometridae; genus Mellilla; species Mellilla xanthometata. Next base: position 1,471,151 of record JAPUBQ010000008.1, read on the forward strand.
TTGGTTTAGGACTAGGATCAAACTTGGAGCCGACAGATTGAAAAACAGACGTTTTACACACTCGCCTAATTTTAAGATGCGTAAACAATAAAATATTTTTTTAAAAGATGGATTTGAGCTTGATCACAATTCAGCTGATTGTAAGCAAAATTTCGATCTTAGGTGGAACACGCTTACCCAGAAAAAAACCGGTTCAGTCGTGCCTTGAAAACCGCTAGATTAAAGATTATACTAGATTATAGAGAGATATTAGATAGATTATAGAGAGATAATTATTAGATAGATTATACTAGATTATATAGTTTTGCTAAAGAAATGGCAAAAAAATCCACACCTTGACAGTACGCACAATGAAGGTGGAGGCAAAACGCGTAGTGTAAATGTAATTCAAAGCAAGTCCACGTAAAGAAATAGCAAGGCGTATAAATAATACGTTAAATTCCAAGTTTCCAACAGACTTGCTCTTCACGTTGTCAAGATTTCAATCAGAGTGGCTGAACCCAGGGTCAAACCGCTACATCTTTATTGGAAAGCTGCTATGAATATGAAGCGGGAATAACATTTCTGACTCGTTTCGGAAAGGTTATGGTATAATTGGATTGCGTTTGCGTTTTGCAAACTGGAAGGTATTTAGAAACTTTACTTAGCCAGATATTGATATCAGTATAGTCGGTTCAAACCTTGTTGTGGAGCTTGAAAAAAAATCAAAAAATGGGTTGATACATTTTAAAGCCAGTAGTTTGTTTCTTGAAAGTTAAATTAGAAATAAAGGGACTAACTATATTTACTGAAGTAAGTGAAGTATAACTAAGGAAGTCAATAGTTATATTTAATTTAACAAAAAAAGTCACAAAAATGTTTGTAGATGAATGTTTAGATATGCCTTTTAATACCTGAGATAAATTAAGCGAGTTTGGCTTGGTGGTAAAAATGCCTGATTTTCAATCAGACGGCCTCTGGTTCTACACCAATGAATTGTTTTTCATGCTATGTGTGGATTTGTACTCGCTTTACGGTGAAGGAAAACATCGTGAGAAAACCAACATGTTTAAGGACTGCAATATCCGAAGACGTGTGTCATCCACCAACCCGCACTTGGCCAGCTTGGTGGATTACGGCTTAGAACTCTCTCCTAGTGAGAGACGGCCGCGAGTCCCAGAAGTGGGAACGTAGAGTGGGCTGCTTATGCTTATGCTATCTACGCAAAGACAAAAATAATAAATTACGACTAAAAAAAGAAAATTATGATCAAATTAACAATATCACAAAAGGGAAAATTTGGTCCGTCTTATAACTGTCAGAGAAACAGAAGAGTAGCATCACAATATTAATTTTTCAAATAGAAAGAACAGCAAACAGAAGGCCCTGAGACGTTTTTTATTGCACATTTCTTAGGACAAAGGGTCCGATTTATTTACTCACTGCCGGCGGCGAACAACCATTTTTTGTTTTTTCCGAGTTTCTTGATATAGTCGAACAGTGCAAAGATGCTTGTTCTACGAAAAAGAGGTTGTGTTGAGGAGAATTGGTGTCTTAAACTTTGTAAGAGATTGTAGGCAATGCCTTTCAAAAAATCTAAATATACATAAATCTCGTGTCACAATGTTTGTCCACAATGGACTCCTAAACCACTTATCTGATTATAATAAAATTCGCACACCATGTGCAGTTCGATCCAACTTGAGAGATAGGATAGTTTAAATCTCAAATTATAGTCGCAATTTCAATTTATTGCTAATTATTGTCTGTTATTATTTAACAGTCACAATTATTAATGTTAACTCCAAATGATTCTAACAGATGTCGATACCTTTCGACTGGGTTGAGCAAGTAATCAATAGATGGCGCTGCTATGGTAAATCTACGAACGTGTCAAAAAAGGTACACTATCTATTTTTCATACCCCTAAGTGAGACAAAACAACGTTTGCCGGGTCAGCTAGTATATTATATATAAATACTAGCTGACCCGGCAAACGTTGTTTTGTCTCACTTAGGAGTATGAAAAATAGATAGTAACCAATTCTCAGACCTTCTGAATAAGCATATAAAATTTGGTAAAAATCGGTCAAGCCGTTTCGCAGGAGTAACGGTAACTAACATTGTGACATGGACATTTTATATATTAGAAGATTTAGGGATGTCAAAGTGTTGTGTAAGCGGAATTAGTGGCTTGCGTATTCCTAAAGGTCTTTCGGTGACCTATGACCTACTCGTATGAGCCAAGTGGCCCAGCTCTGGTGTCGAGGGTTTTTAATCCGCCCGAAGACCTCTTGGCTGGACGACTGCTATGATATTATAGCGAATAAAACTGTAAAATCGAGATTTTGCTTTTGTCTTCGCTATAAGCTACGTAGCTGAAAACGTTAAAAATTACTGCAAAATAAAATATTATTTAATTTGAGTCTTAAAATTAAACTCAAATTAAGAAAGAAAGTAAATCACAAATTTCATAATTTGAGATTGAACTCAAATTATGAGAGTCAAATCTCACTTTTAACTTACCGCACCTTTTCTATATATCTGTCAAGTAAACAATACAGTTTTACCTAACTTAGTTACGCAGCCAGCCAAGTTATCGGTAGAGAGCTAAGTGCACCTTCTGACATTTATGCAAATATGCAGGCTATTGCAGGTCTGTTTGATGTCGATATAAATAGCTTCTAGTGAACTGACCGTAATATTAAAAATAATAAAGATGCTTTGTTTGTTGGTTCTTTGTTATTTTCTTTTTCTTAATAAGAGCGAGATTAAAAATATTAAAAATATGAGTAGACAAACTCAAACAAAATCTGTGGAAAAAAATGCTTATCTTGCATTGGTATACTGGTACGTTTACGATGTGGTGCAAGTATATAAACTAAAAAAAAACATGCCATTGATTTGAAAACTGAATTTAAAGTTTTTTTGTTTACAAAATATTTATTTTTTAAATGTTATGTTTTATTGTAATTTGTTTCTATACGTTTTGATATACACTAGCGGTTACATTTCAACGAAGGCAAAAATAATCAAACTTACAGATCTCCAATAAGGGATATGCAGACATTTTTTTTTCAGGAAAAAAACAGGCCATTTTATTCTTTATGCATATCCCTTATTGCGACTTTCAAATAAATCCACATGATTGGCTTTACCAAAGATATCAGATATCAGGATACCTCAAGAGTAAATTAAAAAACTTGGCTCAGTGTCAAGGCACACCAACGAAGTTCCTTTCTATTAATTAGTGAAGGAATTGTTTTTTTTTATTGTTATTAGCAAAACGTGTCGTGACAACTTTTCGTAATATTTTTTTCCGTCTAGCCCCCTTTCACAACGCGCGATAAGGAACTTTGTTCCAATAATTCAGGAAACCCCCTGACGAAATTTTGTGAGGTCGACTATCTTGGATTTGAAATTTATCATAGTATTTATATGTATTTTACCTATTATTTAATATCCATATAATCATACCATTAGGAAAAAATATGTCATCCGCCATTTAATTTTTATAGCGGTGGTCATATTGGGCTGATTTTCACTCACATTCGCAATACACCTTACAAATAAAAAAAAAACTATATCGGTCCATCCGTTTGGGAGTTACTATGCCACAGATGGAAACCCACACAAACACACAGGCATGGCAAACTTATAACACCCTGTCGTTTTTATGTCAAGGTTTAAAAACAAGAAAGAACTCACAGAAATAATGTCCCAAGCCCGTACTACAAAACAACTAAAGGGCTAGTTTCAATGAAAAATAACACTGTTTTCAGAAAAAGTGGGAACATAACGGGCTAGTACGTGACACCGGTCCCTAAGGGCTGCGTCGTCTGGAAATTTGCCCTTTTGCTCTGAATAGGACATTTTGTCATGTTACGCCTCGCTTGGTTTGTTTAAGACAAAGTAGCTGAAATCAGCAAGAGACACCACTTGTATATTAAGAAAAAAAAGTGAGTTGGTGCACTGTTTAGTAAAAAAAAATAAGTATGTCTGAGAAGAATAATGTTTTTTTTAAAAATCAAATAATCGTGTGTTTGTTTCATTTCAATGTATAGGTAAATAAAGAATAACATACATCATATAACATTAAATGGTTGTTACGTTTAAATATTTTAATACAGAAATTATTATAATTTTTTACGTCCTCATTGGCGTGATGGTTTGTATGCCGGACTGCCAACCAGAGGTCCTGGGTTCAATTCTCGGCAAGTCCAACACTTTTGTGAACTAAATTTGTTGGCTGTCGGTCTGGGTGTTAAATAAGTATCGATAAGTGTTTATGTAAGTATGTATATGTAGTAGTGTTACCAACCATTATACAAACTAGAATTGGTTTAGAATGGGGCTAAACAACCGTAAGAAATTTGTAAAAAAAATATCGTATAATTTATCAAGTCTTCTATGGAGATAATCATTTTTATTTGTATATTAAGTCTCAGAAAACTTCAAAAAACAACAGCGCGCTTACTTCCCTTCCTGCCAAGTGATTTTCAACTTTGATTAAAGTACTTTCAAACCTCGCATAGGCCCACCCTTAAGAAGAGGATAGGGGCAGTGGTTGTGATGGTCTTATTAAATCAAGCTGGGTAATTTTGCAGGTTGACAGGCAACCCGTCTACGATAATTATGCTCGTTGTAGTATATGCGTTTCCTTACAAAGTTAGCCAAAAGAGTCTATATTCAACTTGAAAAACAAGTCATCGATGTACGGCTGGACTCGATCCGGGTCGTCACAGACTATAAATGCAATTTTTCCAGACGAAAAATACTCTTTTTGTATTACCGATAGAAAGAAAGAAAGATATGCAGTACTTTGAAGAGCACCACTCTTCAAAGTTGCAGGTAACGAACGGCTACTGCATACTTTCAATATTCTAAAATATCTGTCTAGAATAAAGAATTCTGTACTCCGGAGCGAGGCAGCAGCACTCCCATATATTCGTCCAATACACCACATTTCAACTCAGACAACCAACAAGTCTGTTTCCTTTAATAAATCATCGTGTTTTCAGACATTCCTTCGCCCCCCGGATTAAGAGTAATGTTTTATTTGACATCGGCGTCCATTTTTCATACAATAAGGCGTGGATGATATGCTTTATGGGTTGTAATGCGAATTTGTATGGTTTAGAGATGAGACTTAGGATTTGAATTATGTTTATTGATGACCTAGTTTGGATTGAGATTTATTTCTGGCAACGCTACGAGCATGATACATCGTTAACTTAAACTACTCAGTTTTCAGTTCACTTTGAAGATTCTTTATTTTGCATAAGAGTGCTTAATTATTACAACACCAGTGTAAGTATGATCCTAGTGGTACATAACAATTGTTTAACTAAGACTGTTTTTGCACCTTCGCACTTACAAAACTTTTAGTCACGTATATAATAAGAAAAACACAGTAGATAGGTAGAATAGATAATTATATTAATTAGAAATTCGAGCAGTGAGGCGAAGAAATTTGTCCACGAGATAGGTCTTAGGTTAAATAATATCACCGGTGACTCCCGCTCCGGGTCGTTCTTGGTGCAGAGGTTGGCCATAGCTATTCAGCGCGGTAATGCAGCGAGCGTGATGGGCACCTTTGCACCGGGGGCGATCAGGGGCGGGTTATTTGATTAGTATTAGTTTTAGTTTTTAGTGTGTGACATTTATATTGGACCTAATTTTATATTATTTTATTGAATAAATGATGATTTAATTTCTCCATTAGAAATTAAACATTACATAATATAATTACATAAGCTTTAGAAAATTTTTGACATAAAATATAATGCTATTTAATAAATGCAGAAATATAGAAAGAAAAAATATAAAATAGTTTTAATGTACTACTTGTATTTTTAAATAAATAATATTGAGATATATATCTTTTACAGTTACCTAGCAGAATTTATGGGAGTAGCTCCTTACATTTTGAGAAACCCCTACTAATATTATGTGAAAGTTAGTGTTTTAATGCGTGTATATATATATATATGTAACTTTTTCACGCTTAAACGGCAGGACCAATTTTGATAAAACTTGGTATGAGCATTGCTTTAACCCCAGATTAGGCTATTTTTACATCGGACTAACAAGGGTAAAACCATGCCTCAGTAATAGGGTCGCGTTGTTATCCTTACCATGAGAGACTCTATTAAATATTATGTACAAACTACTGCCGGGCTATACAAATAAACTCTCTTCTTGTTCAAGCTTGAAAGTAAACAAGATGCCTACAAGGCAAACCGAGGTACCCATCGAAGTATCAAAGATGCAAATATTGAATGTCACTGCAGAAACAAAACGCAAGGTATCTCACCCATCAAAGTATCCTTTAAGATGCAAAACTGCAAATATTAAAATGTCACTGCAGAAACGAAACGCAATCAAGTGTTAAGTGCAGTGCTCTTTGGAGCGTCGTTAAAAACAGTGTTGCCATACTGTGGCATATAAAAACGGGATTTGGCATAAAATAGAAGTTACGCTTCGTCCACTAGGAGATGATGGGTAAAAGGTTACTTTGTATGGGTTTATTGGAATCGTTCGTGTAATAAAGAATTGCGGATTAAGTTTCTAAAGAAACATAGCGAGGAGATCAATTTTGTCGTTTTATTCGTGTTGGTAGTAAGGCTGGTATACCCCTATTAAAAACTGTTTATTGTTTCGTTGAATGGAAGTTGAATTTTAAGAAATATCACACTAGTATAAAGGCGAAAGTTTGTATGTTAGTAAGTGCGTATGTTTGTTATCTTCTGCTCAATCAGCTTGGACTGATTTTGATGAAATTTTTAGGTTACTTTATTATCCTTAAATAATTGCGTTTGCAGTGGGATACGCTTATAACTCTTCTTAATCCTTTGTTACTCTTTCTCTTTCAAACGACCTCAACTAACTCTTTGAAAAATCTGCGAGTAGCAACCACGGAGCGCAGTCAGTGAAATATATTTTATATTAAATAGTGCGACACATTAAAATAAAAAAGAACGGCCTACAAAAACTAAGCGGTAAAACTATCCGCAAATATTAATACGCGTGGTGACACCATTTTAAAGAGAAGCGCATAGTTTCTTTCACAATGCATAAAGCTCCTAGCACACAATGGCCCATAGTGGAACAGCATGGGCCATGGTTTATATGAACTCAAGTCAATCGCCTACAGCGGCGGACGATTGTAGTGCATTTTCTAGTACTCGCCTGGCTAGTTACCACCTTAAAGTGGTAAATCTATCACCAGTCACTGGATGGAGTATTTAAAAAGTCCAGTTATTCCAGGCATGCTTTAATACATAACACATAAGCATTTTGCCCTCAGCAAGAGTGTCTCGGACTCGTTATACTCACCCTTGAAGTATAGCTTTAAAAGTGTATATCGGCAAAGACGGTACGTTTCAAAGGAATCGAGACGTAGCGTGTACTTTTTGTTTTTTTTTTAACGTGAGGAAATGCATTTTTCCTACTACACTTAAAGAGGTGGGTGGGGTATGTCGGGCTCGAAGCCAGAAAGGCATCACTACCGACTAAACTACCTAACAACTACCTCACGATTACCTCTTCATCGGATAGGTCAGGGTAAGGTTCCGATTTTCGCATCAACCCACCACCCCGCCCACAGACGTAGCATGGCCTGTAAGTGGTCATGTATTGGCCCACACTGGGCCATGCATATGGTCGTTCATGGCCCAGTGTGTGCTAGGTAGGGGTTTAAGTCAATTTCTATGAGTTGGTGGTAAGAAATATAAGAATAGTACAGGAAACCGACTAGACACAGCCGCGTTAATGAATTATAAACATTGTCGCTCAGAGTATACGTTGTTCATTGTTTTATGAGAAATTAATTTTGCACTTTGTACGACAATGGGCTTGATGGGAAATTAAATGAAGTAGAAATTATTTTGAAAGCATGTTGGGGCATATTAATTAATCATACTTCTTACTTAAATCTATGTGTCTAATACGTGTTTATACATATTTCTTGTTAAATTATGAAGGTAATTTATAGCCCACTGTACGTTCCCACTGCTGGGACTCGGGGCCGTCTCTCACTAGGAGAGAAATAATCTACCACGTTGGCCAAGTGCAAGTTGGTGGATGACACACCTCTTTGGATATTGTGTCGGTTTCCTTACGATGTTTTCCTTCACCATGAAGCGAGGGCAAATCTATACAAAACTATGGTGTAGGGCCGTGATCGAACCAGGGGCCGTCTGATTGAAAAACAAAGTTTTTACCACCGAACCCCAATCGCTTTTTTATACATCGTATACTATAGATTCCGTTGATAACAAAATGTTTATAGGGCATTATAATCTAACTAATTTTACTGGCATTAGAATCTGACAACGGTTCCAGGATTTTAATTTTGTTCTAAATTTAAATTTGTTTTGATTAGAATTTAGTATAGTACTAAATAAATTCAATTCTATATAAATTTACAAAATTAAAATTTTACTTCTACTCTAGTTACATTGTTATACGATTTTAAAGCGTAATACAAAGTAAATAAGTACCTTTATCAATTAATTCAATATTACAAGTTGAGTAGTTTAACCTGTAATTAACTGCTGATTGCTTTGACTCAATCCTTGTTTTTAATATCGGTAGGAGTGTCTGAATCTTATTGAGAGTGAGCATAGTTATTATCGCACTTGATAAGATTATTTCTGACAATCTATGATTTAGGGTTAAAACCCACATTAATTTATCATTATAATCTTTGAAGTGCATGTTAAAAAATACTACAATTATTTAACCAATTACATTAATCTATCAATCAATTTATGAGAAGCTGAGTAAAATCCGTTAGACAAGTGCTGACTATAGTGTATACATTATAATTTAGTGGATTTAGACCAGCATAGTTTGTATTCGATTAACTTTTTACATCAGACCATAGCAGCTAATGAAAGCTATCGCAGATCTGATCAAACTTTTGATGAGCAAAACATATGTAGATTATAACATTGATAGGTTTCTATAATGACTTAACAATAAGTCAGTAAAATACCATACATACTTTACTTTTTTTAATTGTAATATTCAAAGCACCTTCAAAGAATGAAAAGTGTTGAAAATCTAATTAAACCATTTCTTATACTAAATGTATATATGTATGTAATACAAGATGCTTATAAGTATATTATTTTCATCTCATAAGAGACACAACGAAAGCAATAACAATATTGAAGCGTAAAATCAAAAGCACACATGCTCATAACAATATTCAAAAGGCCATCTTGAAGAAAATAGGAACAAACAACAAAATCATGTAGAAACAAACAGAACAACGTTATTGCTGCTCAGACTCGCTACTTCGGCTTAAGTACGGGAAAATGCTATCACAATGAATATTGAAACGGACCTCGCGCGGATCCAACACACACTGATACAAGACTTGGAAATGAGAACAGAACAAATCATCTTGCTTATTGTATATACAATAAGGAAGAAAATATTTCGGATTAATGATTATAAAATTTGTAGTTTACTATCTAATCTGACGTAATCAACGAGGTTAAGCAACGGTCATGGATAGTCACAAGAACGTCTTTAAAAAAAGGTATTTGCATCTAGACGCTACCGTAGATCGTATGACATGTAGGTCCCGGTTGTTAGTTTCACAAGCAGTCGATAAACCAAGTCAGAACCTTCAAGCAGCCACTCGAAAGCCCAAAAGCCTCGAGCCGAGAACTTTTGACACATAACTATAACAAAGAAGTAAAAGAAAAATGTTGCTAGGTATATAATACACGTTTCTACAGATTACGCCAATACCGAACCAAACAATAACCGCATCAAAAATGTATATATAACCAACACCGCAGATATACGGTTGTCTGGAAGTAACAATTGTATGGAAGCCGTTGGGCGTGGTTCGTGATGCAAATTGCATGGAGTGCGCCCGCAAGCGATAGACAAATGGCGTCGTGAGTCGACCGCACCGGTAGCCCACGATCCTCGGCGCCGGGGGCTTCCAGCCGTGTTTATATTTCATGCCTAGCTGAGGTAGCTTCACAGAGGTACAGTAGGACGGTATACGACAAGTGGTGGCAGTAATTTGTGGGCTTGAAGAAAGGATTCATGGTAAATAACTAAAGAAATTTGGTATAACGTTGACCTTTGAGACTAGTACGCTTAAAGTGAAGCGAAACGTTTGTATGCTTTGGGTAGAGTACGGTAGGAAAAGGGGAAGCGCTAAAAGTAATAACTTAAAAAATAACTAAATTCTTCACAAAAAAATATTTTCTTTAAAATTCTTGAAAAGCAAAGTTTTTGATCACAGGCCTAAATTTGTTGCGCAATACATTTTTAAAATTTTGCTAAAAGTTGTGTAATGCTAAAAATTCGTGACAATATAAAGAAATAGTATGCCTTTATGGTATTCATTGGCAAAACTAAATTGCTCACACATTTTGTTCTCTCTATCAACTCTATCACGAAGCTGTGTGTTGATAACTTGATCGTCGATACTGTATATCAAGCACGTTTGCGGTATGAATAACTGGACAATGCTGTGACAACGGTTATTGATGGTTTGAGTGTGAAAATTTCTTATTTGGCTGCGGGCGGCAGTAATTCTGCCACCGCCGTCAGTAGCCACTGAGATACGATGACAATGGCCGGGGATAAATCCTGGAGATGACAGCTCCTGGACTTTCTAACTCGCCGTAGATGACGACAAAGTATTGAAGATTGCTCTAAAGGATTTAACCCGGATCCAGAAGATAACCCACTATTTGATATTTTTAAAAGATTTGCTATTCTAGATTCATGGAGTGTTTCAGTTCATGCTTTTATTTTTCTAAGTAGGATATATAATCATAGCCAGTAATACCCAATGAGAGTCTATTATATTTAAAGTATCTATATCGTTCCGCTGATTAATAATAATAGCGCCTGGTCCCAAATGTAATGAAATTGGATTAAACCAAGATTTAATCAAATCCGAGACCCGTTCTCGCATTACCGACGCAATCCGAACGCAAATGTGACGTAGCGGTCACATTAAAAATTAACAGAAACCGAGACACTAATGTTACATGCAAATTGCGCGAACCACAAGACAAATTTACTCCGCGAGCAGTAGCGCACGAACCATCCTTCTTGAACACGTTTATAATTCAAACAACCTCGTATCGAAGCTCAGGAGATTTTATTAGCTACAATAAAACCGCAGTCTTGTACCATTTTTATTTCTCTCCCGCAGATCCCGGCGGAAAACCTCTTATTTAGACGAGATTCAGTCTCTATTTGTTTGCTAGTAACGAGATAATGCGACCGCGTAGCCGCTGACCAGTTCTATCCGATAGCCGGTAAAACAAAAAGTACAGATGAATTACTCGGAGAATTTATTGACGTCGACGATACATTCGAACTTTTTGCCGAATCCGACTGTACAATGGTACAGGAGGAAAACGCGGAAAAGTATAACGGTTACGAGCGATTTCGCTCTAACAATGGAACACGACAAAAAACGCTTGAGAAGCTTAATGGAATCTTTAGCAGCCGATCTATTATCGATGGAGAAGTCACGTAAAATATTAGACGCCCTTTGCTCACGATGGCACGGAACACGATCTGGAGATTCTAGCGCTAAGAGAACAAACAAAATAGGCAGTTAACGAAGTAAGTCAGGATTAATTTTCTCAATGTTTGAGTTGAGCTATGAGCGATGGACTCGCTCGGGGCGTGGAGTCAACAGTCTACTGCCATACAATTTCCAACTCGCAATGTTATTACACAGAATGTCTGACGCGGTCCTGCGTATAAATTTTAGTATTTGCTGCACGCTCTGCAATAATAAAGTCTAAAATTATATAACGTGGAGCGCAACCATTGAAATGTTTCACGGGTTGTTATAAATAAGTGTAAAATGGTCACAATTTGTTGTCGCTATTTACTTTGCACGAGTCTGTGCTCTGTATCTGTCGAAATCGTTACTTATCGCCTTTGTACCGAGTCCCCATTCCTTCGTGTTACGAAAATTTTATTCTGTAACTGCCTAGAAATAAGTTTACGATAACTGTGACTAATTTAGCTGTTCTACCTATATTATAATCGAGATAATTTTAGCAATTTGGTAACTGACGCTATTTGAAAAGGAAACTTCTAATTTAAATGCAATCGATTTTATCGTCCTATTATCTAGAGTCGCGACCTCAGTCGGAACACTAAAATCGAAGCCGAATGGAGCATTCATCACGAGCTGTCGAACTTCACAGTTGCGAGACTTCATTCCGCCGCGTTTCAATGGGAGAGAAGCTTAAATTGGCCATAAAGGAACTAGTATACGTCAGAGAGCGCGAACGTAACACGGCAAACGTGTGCGAGTGAAGAAATTTCCGATAGGAATAAGAAGCGCAGGCGACGGATGGACGCACAAAGCTTGGACGCGCATAGAATAACAATAAATTCCAACGAGCTTGTGGTTCCGAGCAATCAGAACGGCGGTTAGACCCCTACAGACGAATTGTATAGCTTAATTAGCGAAGGGTAGAAAGCGGCGAAGAAACAACGCGGAGACTTTTAATTATCTCCAAATAATTCCAGTCGGACCAAAATAAAAAATGAGGCAATTTGTATAACGTATTTAGCTTATCAAGCGGGTGGTTGCCGAAAAAATCTCGTTGAATGTGATAAATTTGAGAAAGCCATAAGAGTTGTGATTGCGATCTGTCCGCATATGGTATAATACAGTTGCGCGCGCAGCGGTTGTAAAAATTATGAACGCGGTAGCTACGGGATGCCAGGAACAACGGAGCTTTGTGGTGATGTATCGAGTTTTGGAGGGTTATTAACGATGGAACCACTGATACGGGTTACGCAATACTGATGCTTATCAACATTTGGATGCAAATTATGCTTCGCTTCATGATGTAAATTCAATCGCAAGCCTGGATCACATTACATTTTTTAACAAAATAATTTTAAATTTTATTAACTTCATTATAATTTTGCGAGTTGAAGTAAAAAATAAGGCATTTTGGAATTTTCAGCTATGATTTTTGAATAAACATTTTAAATGTATAACTATTGTAAGTAACATAGTACCTATGGTATGGTATTTTATGTAACAAAAAATTAAGGTCTGCGGATTTTGTTAAAGTTGCATTGGAAGGGCAAAAACTGAAAAGTCAGAGAAGATATACGAGATCCAATACGGTTCCCGTTTCACACTTTTTCCGGGCACTTCACGCTAACATTTACTCGAGCATTAAGATCAAAGAGTTTAAAAGATGCTATACCATATTTGAATCTACTATCTTACGAAATTAGCTGGCAACAAAGAAATGAAGTTCTTAGTCATTAATACAGTCATTAATTTAACTAGTTTTTACGATACTAAAAATCGTCAACGACTAACATTTCTAACAATCCCAGTAAGAGGCTTTTGGGGTTGAAAATCCTCGACACCATAGCTTAGCCACTTAGCTCATACGAATATGAAAAGAAGAAAACTAATATTTATTTGATACTCCCGATAATTTTTTAATTTATTATTACTATTTTGCAGAAATCATGTGTAAAAATTTGTATAAGTATTTTATATTTAATAAACATGGAAAAACAATCACTACTATGTAGTTTTCAATGGCATAAAAATTTATAAAGAAGTTTATTTTATCTTACTATAGTCATATTATGTATTAAAGTAATGCTTGTAGTGTGACTTGCCTTAACTTGACTTAAGAAACATATTTTTTGTTGTACTAACTAATTTTAAATTATATTCTATTCAAATTAGCTGGTATATTGGATATCACATCAACCAAAGAACTTTGAACAATAATATTGTTTTAGCAATCTTTCCCCATCCATACTTTGAAACTAGCACTTTTAACAATTCCATGGTTTATCTATGGACAGTAGAAAACCACGAAGCGATTACCGACGACAGACACCCAGTAAACTGCGGGGCGTCCCGTTGAGTAATGAATACTCGTCCACACTTTGGCCACATCGGCTCCAACTTTGCTTTACATTGCTCGGCTAGAGATAACATATATTGTAAAGGTGTTTGGTAAAGCAGCAATGGAAGGGAAATTGGCGCCAATAAGGCCAGTATATACCGCCGCCTTGCTGAGTAATGAACGCTCATCCATTACTCATTACTGCCCGTGACTCGCTCGTGTGGAGCGGCCTTATTTCAACGTACTACTACTGTTTCTTATGATTTATGTTCCGTGGTTTTGCGGCGAAGATGTTATTAATCAGAGCCACTGTCTTCGTTAGTGGCACTGTCCTTTGTTCCTTGGCGTCTGGATTTAAAGCTTTGTTAAGTTTTGTTGCTAGATTATAGCGGGTTTACTCAGTATGTGAATATATTTCATCTTTACATAATATAGTTATTAATTATTATAGTATGGTATGACTATGTAGCCAAGTCAAATTTCAAACCGTTCAAGGCTTTGGACTTCGCCTGAAGATTGCTAATACTAAGACAAGCAGTTGGCACCTACAATTTTACGTGTCTTCCAACCTACAGTAGCACCTAGATGGAAATGCCACTTTTTAAATTACTGTTTTTTGCCTAACTTTGATTTTATCGTTTCAGATTACCTTAGTTAATCAATCTACGGGCATAACTTTACGGTTTATACAGACTTTCTTATTTTAGAAAAATAATTATAATATTATACTTATAATATTTGTGGAAATTTTATGTATCCGAAATGATTGCTGTTATAATAATGTATGCTGTATATGTCTAGTGACACAGGTCATAAAACGCTATAATGATCGATAGTCCTGAATATCAATTTAGCAAAAGCAATACAGGATGCGGATTAGTAAGGCAATGATCTCATACTTAAACTCAATGAAGCGAATATCAATCGGAAGGAAGTCCTTATTGAAAAGTTTAATAATAACGTGAGAAGAAACAAATTGCAAAATGATTAGCTGCCCAAAGATTATAATCGCCACAGTGTAACAAAAATACTTTGAAAAATTTTGAAAAGATGCAATTGATAAATGGGAAGATACTCGAGATCAACAATATGATTATTTGTATGCCAGCTAACGGTGCGCCTTCCAAACATCTGTATAGCGAGATCAGGGTTTCAAGTAAAAGAAATCCCCGTCAATAATACATCTCGAATTACTCGAAAAGTGAGAGAAATCTTGGAGCGATAAACGATAAGGTAATAACAGAAGCCGATCCTATCTTTGTGTTCTTTTGTTGAGTGTCGAATACAATGCAGTTGTAAATTTTTGGGTTCTTAACTCCACAATGTTCCCGTCATTAATCTAAGGCCGTTGTAACTCGAAGCCGGTCGGGATCAGCCTTTGTACCTGCTTCGCCCCTTCATACCCTGACATGTGCGGGGAACGGCGGGACAAAAACCGCCTTGCGCAATATTGTCTGCCTTCAGACAGCTCGGATCATCCCTAATACGAATTTAAACGGCAATATTCCTGCAGCATTTTTCTTCCAGATTCAGAGATAAGTCCTCAAATAGCATTCAACATTAGCATCGTCCCGAACTGTTTCTCTAGTCGGCTATTTTTAAAATGTCACCCGCAATCAGCTCCTTAAGTTTTTCTGGCACGTCGTTTTTACTGAGCCCTTGACATGCATTAACACTTAACGCAACTTTTTCCGTTCGATCTCCAGATGTGAGTGCATCATTAAAATCTTCTATGGCTCCAAAAAGATCAAAAGTTATCTCTTGGGCTGGAGAGGTTCCCCTTCGCCCCGGGTGCCTTTCCCCTTCCCCTCGGATGGGTCCGAGTGAGCCAGTGAAACAGCCGCGGTGGTGCGAGCCGGTCGCGTCGTCAGTTCTCCGCCGCGTTGCTTTCGTGAACCGCGAATTTGTGTATACAGTTTTCCTCGGGTGTCATTTGCATACGTGAAGTGAAACCAATTTCAATTTCATCGCGTGTGATGTTGTGACTGTTCGTGTATTAATTTTAACTTTGACGGATGTGGATTAACTCGACGCGTTTTCAGTGAACTTATGCGCTCTGGATTGTGCTTTTGTTATATTGTAAGTTGAAATCTTTGCTTATGTTTATGTTACATATATTAATGCTACTGGAATTTGGTACAAATGTTAGGTGAAGTAAATATTTTGCCAGTAAAGTATGTCGAGTCTTGGCATTAAAATTTTACTTTGATAACGTTCTTTAGACTTTTTTATTTAACTACATTCATAAGTCTGATTAGATGTCCTTGACTTAGAAGAAAACTTTTGAAATATTTCGCACAAAAATAGAGCTCGATCAACAGACGAGGGACTATTCTCCAATATTAGATTTTTCACATTTTCCTATTAACACAGAGCTTTTTTTAGCAACCTCTCTCTCTACCTAGAATATTGTTTACACCCTTACTCTAGTTTCTCGATATCGAGCGTTCCGTATTCCGACCAATTATGAGTCAGCTTTATGATAACATCAAGATTTATGTCCAATGTTTTTGACGATAGCTGTGTCACGGAGCTATCACAATCTCAGAGAGCACCAAACTTTTACGACGGCATAGTTTAGGGCGCAGTTGTTACTAACAATTGTGATGGTAAGCTTGATAACGTACTAGACGTCCAAGAGTTTAAATAGGCTAATGTCGATCCCCATTACGATGTTTTGTCACGTGGAGCTGATGCCGAGATTAGGAAGAAGAAAGCTCGTTAGCTTGATGCTGCTGCAGCGATGGCACGGATTGTTGAATCATTATTTTGGATTTCAATGGGAGTCACATCAATGATAAACAATGATTGAGATCTGAAACACGATAATTTTTTTAACAACAGAGGTTTTTTCTTAAAGCATTTTTAAACTAATCTAAATGACTTTAATTTTCATCTATTGCATAAGCCAAACACGCAAACGTATTGAAAAAAAAAATTAAAGCTAATATTGAAACTAAAAACACTTTTAAAACAGTTAACGTTTAAGAAGCTTACCTAATAGCGCTGTTTCGAATAAAGTCTCTAAAACTGTTACTAATGCAATAGCCATTTGTTTTATTAAGTTGATCAATAAAAGTAAAGTAGGCGAAATACGACTTTATGGTAGAGAAATGACTTTAATGTCTCTAATTTTGAGTTGAATGCGTTTTAAAACTGTAGCATAGATGTGTGTGTGTGTGTAAGATTCATAGTATGTATTGGAATGCACATGTAAATAAAAATGATATGTAATAATTGAATTTACTCGAAACTAACGTGAAATTTCATAAACTAGGTAACATACGAAGTTTCTTCATAGGACCTTCTAAAGTTTCGTCACGTCTAATCCTAATCGTATTCAAAACCAATATATCATTTTTAACTAAACAAATCTGACATGATCCACACAAACTTATAATTAAAGTATTTCTTACACAGCAGACATAATAAATGTTAGGCAACAAGATAAATCTCCGATCTGACTGGAATGACCTTAATTTTGTTCAGCCTTGGAAAAGTGATCAATGTATCGAAGACAGTTCAAAAGGCCCTATAACCGTAGCCCTTCTAACTTGGCCAAGGTAGGAACTTTAATTGAATTTTATGGACAAGATCGTAAAATCTAACGTGCACTGCATACCGATATTAATTAAAATGTTGCCCGTGACGATGCAACGTGTTTCATTTATAATATTGCTTATTTGTAAGAAAGATTCCTGAATAATATTAATAGTTTCTACGTAGTTAGTGTTTGTTGAATTGTAAACCAAAAAGCAGTTTTACTACAGGGAGATTATGGCGAGACTCAAATTTATCTTGGGTCTTATTTACTACTTATACCTTATACATGTAACACATTACCAATACATTACATAATTATATTACTAATACTTACATTTATTATTATATTATTATTACTTATTTGTACTTCTTAGTCTTCTTCTTTTTCTTAATCTCATGAGTTTAGCGATCTGGCTCTGATCTCGAGAGTTTCTCAAGCCGCCCAAAGATCTTTTTCCTTCTTGGAATAAGTGGGAAAGTTCAGTTGTTGATAGATTTCCGCATGCGTACCATTGTTGTATTGAAACTTAAATCAATAAATGTTCTTATTTTTGATACAATTTCTGACAAAAAATATCAATACCAATACAACTCCAAAACTGTATATATATAGATAAATAGTACGTAGTTTTTATTTTATTCATGATATCTGCCAAAACTCGTAAATAAAATCTCTTTCCCCTAGTACCAAACTTCCGCTTCGATGAATGAATGAATGAACATAATTATATCTATAAAACATCATAGCACAAAAACTACGACGTTCCGAGAACTAATTCATTTGTGTATCAAATTAATGATTATGGTAATGCGAATCATTTATAATAATGACACAAAAAACGTGCTGAAAGAAAAAAAACATAACCATCCACTTATGAAATAAATATAGCTGCGGACGAGCTATTATGAACATGGTAGATCTCTTTAAGGAACGAATTTACTTTCTTAAAAAACTCAATAAATTGGACTTTTGATTTCACCTCTATTACATTGAAATAAAGTTCATTTTAAAAAAGATATTGGACCTATTATTTCAAAAATACTGGTTAGGCCACAAGCATAGGTATAGCTAAGATACTTAGTTTTTTGCTGGGATTAATTTAACATATAGATGAAGCTGTTAGAACAAAATGCTTTAGATAAATGACTATGTAGAATGAATTTGAGACTAGCTCCGTGTGTGGTAAAAAACTTGGTATGTTGACGATCTATTCATGTTATGTTTTATAAAGCAGTAACTGTAATGGATGTTTAAAATCAACCTTAATGATTATAGTAGTTTTATCTTCGTTTGAGCTAAGTGGTCAAGCTCTGGTGTGGAGACTTTTCAAGCCGCCCGAAGGCCTCTGACTTAGGTTAACGACTGGTAGTACTAAGATTAACAGCCGGGACCTACAATTTACGTCTCATCCGACCCTCTGTAATCAATTAAATCAATTTCAATATAAAATTATCAGATAATAATATCTTGACATAAGCATAATGTTACCACCTATTGAAAGTACGAAATGCGGCTCTTATTTCTGTTTAAATATGCAGTAGGTAGATTAATGATTAATAAAATATACTTAAAAGTATTTATTGAAATTACACGGGAGCGATACATTTATTAATGAATATAGCTTAATACACATACAACAATGTTTTTTTTTTTAATAATATTATACTTAATATATAAAAATTACGACAAAACCACAAACTGAACGATCCTAATTATAAGAAAGCAAAGAACAAACCAAAAAAAGAAAGAAGAATTACTAGATTCTTCTCCTTTTCCCTTGCCTTATCCCACTAGGTGAGGTTGGCACAGCAAATTTTCCTCTTCCACTCTCCTCTATCAGCCGTCGTCTCTACACTCATTCCTTTCTCTCTCATATCCTCATTCACTTACTCCTTAATTGAATGCAACATTATATCCAAATAACATATTAACTACCAGCTGTTGCCCGCGGCTCTGCCCGCGTGAAGGTCGATTATTTTGCTTATCGAATTTTCCCTGAATTTTGTTTTCTACAAACCTCACGGAGCCCCGAAACTTTTTCAACGAATGCAAAACCGTGGAAATCGATTAATGCGTTCTAAAGTTATAGCGTCAGGAAAGAAAACCCGACTTATTTTTATATTATAGAAGAAAGATTGTAGTGTCAAATGTCACGGTTCACTGTTTCTAACAACTTCAACAAATACTCATTAAAGCTCTGAGTTACAAAAACGTACCCGATAAGGTCGGTATCGGAAGCAGACCTTATCAGCAAAGTGACGCAAAGGTCTTGGTACTAAACCTACTTACAATGTTTCTACAGTTACTCCTTGTAATTCTGTTATTATAATGTTAGTCAAGTAACAATATTACAATACCTTTGATTGGTTCTGGTTATACTGGCTAGCCATTTGACTAGCAGGACGCGTCTACACGAGTTACTGACTCTCTGGCCTAAGATGGATTCCTAGTTTATAGTAAAAAAAATAATCCCTTTACTTTAAAAATAAACTATTGGCAACCTCGTTGGTGTAAAGGTTACCCATGCTGGACTGCCAATCAGAAGAATCTGGGTTCTATTCCCGGCACGGCCAAAATTATTGTGATTAACTAAATTTGTTCGCTATGGGTCTGGGTGTTAAATATGTATCTCTAGAAATATGTATGTATGTATATGTAGTATATCAGTTGTGTTAGCTACCATAGTACAAACTAGAAATGGTTCAGTATGGGGTTGGTAAATGTGTCCTAAAAATATAATATTTATGTGTTCTTTTTTCATTTCAACTTAAAAAGTTGTACATTTGTATATCAATTCTTTGTTTTATAATTGGTAAAATTTAAATAAAATAAATATCTAGTAAATACTTTTTTGATATCTAAATTTATAATTTAATATAAGTTCTATTTAAAACAAACATAAGTTCTATTTAAAAAAAATCATAGATATTTAAGGGGGGCTCCCATACGACAAACTAGATTTTTTGGTATTTTGTGTAGGATGACCTACACTTGGCCATTTGTTATTTGCTAAAAAGGCAAACAATAATTACTCAATACAAGGAACTGGGTGTACCAATCTATCAACAAATTTGTACCAATATTATAACGAGGAAAACGTTTGATTTTTTGTTTGTTTGTTTGACGCAAATAGGTTCCGAAACTACTGGACCGAATTGAAAAATTATTTCACCGTTAGGAAGCTACATTATCCCTGAGTAATAAAAACTATATTTTGTTTCTCTTTGCTACTCAGATTATTTTATAGCCGGTGCGAAACCGGGACGATCTGCTTGTCTATACCAATATTATAAAGAGGAAAAGTTAGGTTTTTTATTTGTTTGTTTGTTCGACGCAAATAGGCTCCGAAACTACTGAACCGATTTGAATAATTCTTTCACCGTTACAAAGCTACATTATCCCTGAGTAATAAAAACTATATTTTGTTTCTCTTTGCTACTCAGATTATTTTACAGCCCGAGCGAAACCGGGACAATCTACTAGTAACTAATAAATTGATTTAACATCAGTGATCCATCAGATTAACGGTTAATACTATTGGTTCTACGCTGGTAAACGGTTTGAGCAAATACCACGCGGACTTAGTAATTCACAGATAAAGCACAAAGCTACAGATAATACAATTAGTTGTTCTCCAAGCAGTTGTACTCGCAAAATCATGTTACTGAAAAATCTCTTTATGAAGGAACTGCCTCGCAGTAAAATATGTCAACAAAAAAGATTCATAAGTAATGTCCTTATTGTGATTGGTCCAAAATTAAAACATTAGTTTTTAAACTAAAAACGAATTACCTAATTAACTTGAGTTTGAAATTGTGTCCTCTAATTTCAATTACTATTTAGTATAACTTACTAAGCATCCATAAATACAAGCAAGCAAACAAACACACAGACAGATATAAGTAAACATGGTTTGTTAACGCGGAAACGCTTCACTCGGTCACTTCTTTCGGTCAGAGACGCTTCGCTCTTATTGCTCGCTCGGTCTGTAAAAAGTTTTAGCATTTTTAGCTTTTACGTATTAAATAATTCTTATTTAAGTTTTTAGGATTTTGTACCTAAAAGGTAAAAACGGCACCCGACTACTAAAACTCCGCTGTCTGTCTGTCTCCAGGCTATATCTCAGAAACCGTAATAGCTAGAAAGATGAAACTTTCTCAAGATATGTATTTCTCTTGCTGCTATAACAACAAATACTAAAAATAAAATATTAAGACGGGTCCCCATACAGTGAACATGTTTTTTTCGTATTTTTTGCTATATATCAATAACGATAACATGTAGACACCTAAAATGATCACGGAACGTATAAATGTACAACAACTTTCAAATTAAATTATAAAATTGAAATAAAATTAATATTTGAGGGGGCTCCCATACAACACTGCCCTATTTGAACCCTTCATTCGCGAGTTCAACTCGCACTTGGCTAATTTTTTTTATAGTTTTCATAACAAGTAGTTGAGTAATTATACTATCTGCAATTTATTTAGTCTGAGACACGCGTTACGTCGCGTATCACGTTAAAGACAGAGTTTGCTTACCAGAACGTGATCCACATACGAGGGATTAGAATGACTTGACGAAACTGGGAAGTCGTACTGTTATATACTTTTCTACTTATTCTTATGAGCTAAGTGGCCAAGCTCTGGTGTCGAGAGTTTTCAAGTAAACCAAAGGCCTCAGACATGGCTTGACGACTGCTTGTACAGAGACTAACTTACAGCCGGGACCTATAATTTAGTATGTCATCGGACCAATGGTGAAAATGCCACTTTAAAAATGACAATCTTGTGCATGGTCCCTCTGCTTAACAGTCCGGCATGGTAAACACAGACCCTCAAATACAAGTAGTTTACTTAGTGCAGGGTCTATATACCTAGTATTAGAAATATAAAAAAGAGTGACACTTCTCTTTGCTAGAGTTGCGTATGTTTTACAGAGTCCCCTTAGTTTTATACATTGTACTAAAGTTATTAAAATATAGACTCGCAAACATGTATGCAATACTAATGATTAAGTTTTTTCAATGGTAAATAAATATTTTATTTTATTATTATTAACTATTACACCAACGTAGTCGGCGAAGCAATCGAGTACTTAGTACCATTACCATTTATAATATCAATAGAAGTACATAGCAATAGATAAAAATCATTGTCACAAATCCCGTGAGAAGTTCACATAACGCTTACACGGCCGTTAACACGCGCTTATGAAAATAATTCATGATTAAGTACGGCTTAGGGCTGAATAGGACATGAATCATCTTAATGGACACATATTACGGTAATCTCGGCTAATCTCGCGGATGATGGAACGACAGATGGAAAAGTGAACACATACCTTATGCATTCCTTCTCTCTTGCACACGTACCTTTATTGATTGCATATTTGAAAGAAAACTGTGATGGCAAAACGATTTATGTAAAAAATATATTTTTAAATGCAATAATGAAAACAAAAACACAATAATTATTTTGTCTATTATTATGTCGTATGCTGGCCCGATTATATTGCGTATTGTGCTGATTTTCAACGACCATTTTGCCTTAAATTTAAATTTTAGCATTTGGATTCATCTTACAGTAGACAGTTTCAAAAGAATTATATATTTTTTGATCACTTACTTATATAAATTCGAAATAAAGATTAATTGATTTACAATGTTATGGTGAAGTGAATAGTGACACTAAATTTCATTCATAAGGTAGCATAAACATTTCATACACATTGAAAACATAAAAAATAGAGAAATTAATAATACTTTATAAAAATGTAAATAACTAGTTCTAAATATAAAATTAATTTTACGCAGTTTTAGCCATGCCCTAAACTTAGCACAGGGTGCACATTTATTATTATACAATATTTGTGTTGCTAATAAATACACAATTTGATTTCGAATTTGGACACTATAATAATACTCCATAGACCATAGTAATAACTACTACAACTGTTGTAGAATAAAAATTATTGTGTTGAATTTACGATGCCTTGGCAAAAATTAAAACTACTTCAAGTAAGCAATTTGGATTAGCTTTACAAAAATTATTATTGTGTTTGAACTTGCTGTGAATTTGAACGAACATGTATTTGGCTTTCGAAATAACCAAAGTTATACCTCTGTTATATTCTCTTCTGTTGTAATCTTGTCAACACTCGTTATCAGTGGTGTTATCACGTTTATTGTGGTGGTCGCCACCGGGTGGGTAACGCGGTGGCCGGACACGATGCTATCTGATAGCAAAGTTTGAGAAGCTTTGACTTGTCACGGCTTTAAAAAGATTGACAAGCTGTGAGCTTTCAGAATTTTAGATGATGTTTTTTTCCAAATTCATTTATTGCAAACTTGGGTTAGAACAGGGAAGGATTTTTAGTCTAGTATAGTGCATAATATATTTAAAATTTGTCTGTTTTGTGATCAATCGGTATTGTGAATATCTAGGTATTATCTAGATGCAAATATTATAAAGAAGAAAAGTTTGAAAGAGAATATTTGTTTGACGCTAATAGGCTTCGAAACTACTAAATTTAAAATCCCTGACATCAATATGAAGCTTATATTGGATTTGAAATTGATCATAGTGTATGTATCCCACTAGTCGAGCCCTTTAATTTGATTTCGATATTGAGTTGTTGTAAAGAAATAAGTCATCCGCCTTTTTGGCGTGACGGCCATCTTGTTCCCATTTAAAAAAAAAACAAACCTTTAAAAAAAATTGGTTCATCCGTTTGTGAGCTACGATGCCACAGACAGACAGACACACACACAGACACATCAAACTTATAACACAGAAGAAGCGTAGTATTTTCAGCTGCCTAACTAAGAAGTTCCACGGCAGAATCAAAACTACCGCACTTGCAATTGTCTATGCCTATGTCTGTCATTGGATTGGGTGGCCAGGAACAAAAAAGTTAATAGGAGGGTATACTTTAGATCTCTGCTTATCTTTCACTCTGCATTTATTACAATAGCAATACAGATAACAGAACATAGACAAGGTGGCAACACTATAACAAAGAAATATAAGTGGACAGCCTCCGAGAAGAATTAAACAAAGGACGACTTTAACTCAATTCACTTTTTATTACTTTTAATCAAACTAGGCTAGGCACTAGGTACTATGTAGTCTAAGTAGAACCGTCCAGTCTCGAAGCTAGAAGCAGAATGCCTCCACCCTTGATACGCTAACCATCATGTTTTTTGACGTGACAACGTCTTAAATTAGGTTGCGGCTGGGAGTCACTTATGAAAAAGTGTAACGCCCGGTAACGTTACGATGAGTCACCGAACGAGAGAGAAGCCCGCCGAATGCCTTGCGTCTCTCTGCCACTCAACTATGATCGGTCTGCCGCGTGCTGCGCGCGCGGCAGACGTTGTCACGTAAAATCTTCGCCCGTAAAACCGACTTTACAGGCAACCATTTTTTTTTTAATCTCCTATTTACCAGATAGTAGGACTGCAAAGTTAGAAAACCGCTAATCGATTAATATTTTTGAACGAAATATGAAAACCAATAATCAAATAATAATTTTGATCGAAACTGAATACAATAAATGACAAACCCTAACAGAAAGAAAAAAAAATAAGACAGTTCCATATTCAAAACTACAATTCCTTTCCGCCGATAGCTGTGTTTTTTCCACAAATAGCATTTTTTCCATAACCATTTATTCCTAACTCGTACCTAAATCGTTGAAAAAGGGCCCAATTAGTCACGGACGGTGCTATAAGGCTGGCAACAGACGGGATCTGTGGGCTTGTTCATGAAATTATGACCATCAGAAATATGGGTTCTCCTTTCATGTTTTGCGATAGTTATGAGCATAGATAATTTATGGAAGGCGACGCGGTCGGAATTTTTTGTTTCTTTGTTCTTTTTATTTTAGCGGCAAAGTTTTGTGGGGTAGACTTGAAGTTATGGTTGTGTTTTTTTGGAACGGTAACACTGGTATCGAAAAGAAAATGTCCGCTATTTCATATCGAACATTAAAGTCGGTATAGGAGTTAAATGGTTAATTTTGAAGAACCCTTTAAAATCCTGCGAATTAAAGGTGATGGGTTTTTTGGAACTTTAAAGATTCGATAGAAATAACACTAAATTAGAAAGAAAATTATTTAAAGTGACAAATTAATCTACACAAGACAAAATATAATATTTCAAATTGTACACATAATACATTTTAATTTGTCCCAACACAGCCTCAACTCAGCATAATGCTGAGAAAAGAAAAAAAGATAACAAATCTGTAAAAAAACATAACCCTATCTACTTGTATCATTTACATAGAATATTATAGCTGCTATTTTGCTGCGAAAGCACCTTAAATCTTGAACCCGATTTCGTAAAAAAAAACAGTTGTTATTTTCGGCAATATCAGTTCAATAATATTTTATCGTGTTTTAACACCTGTAGATTTCGTTTCGAAAACATTTTATTGGCGAAATGCGTGCAGTAATGGCATCGAAATTTCACCATTGGATTGCCCAAATGCATGTTGCATAATAAATACAGGTGCTTCGATACTTTTTAACTTTTTATTATCTTGTTCGTTTGAATCCAATCATACGTTTCTGCCGATAAAATTGTGTGAATTAGTGACAGTTTTGACATCTTTGTAAGTTGTTTGTTTATCTTTAAAATATTATTATGCTTGTAAGTTGTTCATTATATTATTATTATCTTTTGAAATGTAGAAGAAAGTTGAACTACTTTGTTTCATTTAATAGTTATAAATTAAAAAGTTGCTTTTTTCCTTTCATTTTACATGTTCTAATTAACTTATGTAGCTTTCATATCTAAGACTTTTCTGTATAGTTTTTTATTCCTTGCAGCAAAGCATCTGATAAAGCAAGACGCGTAAATAAACGTTACGTTTAAGAGAATTTCATTTCATTGTGTAATATTTTGTTGTTGTACCCTCATTTAAAATATCGTGTCCAATAAAGACTGTTCTATCTTTCTATCCATCTAGTTATCTACACTTAAATTTGTAAGTCCAAGATGCTAGGTTTTGTACAAGCAGTCGTGATGCCTTCGGGCAGCTTGAAAACTCTCGACACCAGAGCTTGCCCACTTAGCTTATACGAAGAAGAAGAAGAACTATAAACCAAATAACCTATCCGTACATTCCAAGAGGCACCTGCTGTACCGCTCTCGAAGTGAGTAAACAAGAGTTTCGCTTGCTCAAACATTGCTGTATTGTTTTAGGTGATGCTCAGACGCATGTGAAGATGGTGGCTGGGGGAGTGGCGACCTTATTGCTATGGGTGGTCGTGGTCACCGCGGATGGTAAACATGGTAAGTTAGAGTTCCTTTATTTTTTGACCTATTAAGACTTTGCTGCCCATCCGCCCGTCTGTCACAAAGCTATGTGCGTTAGAAACCGTGATAGCTAATAAGTTCAAATTTCACTTATGATGTACAGTGAAACCTGTTTAAGTGAGACATCAAGGGACCTGCAATGTCGTTTCACTTATAGAGGTATTCCGCTTACCCAGTGTCTCAGATATACAGGTATAAATAAATATCTGTCTCATTTACAGAGGGTAATTGAAGCTCAAATTTTGTACTTACGTACTTGGAATTACGTGTGGAATTTGTGGGTAGAATAAGAACGAGTAAACAAACAATGTTATCTCAGTTACAGAGGTTTAAAATTTACTCGCTGTCTCAGTTATAGAGGTAACTATGATAAATCGAAAAAACAAATCCCAGATATAGGTTTACCTCGTCCCACTAATAGAGGTAATTCAGTGCCAAAGTGTTAGGACCTCAGCATGAGTTCCAGTTATGGATGTTTCTCACATATCCAGGTCCCACTTAACCAAATTTCACTGTATTTCTGTTGCCGCTAAAAACAAAAAAAAAGCCATATAAAAACTCAGAGTGCATTTTGAATGCAAAGTCAAAGTCAAAGTTCTTTATTAATAAATTCACAATTTACAAGTCAATAAAATAAATAAGGAATGTCATAGATTAATAAAATGTCTGCCTACTAACTTACAAGTAGTCAATATATTATTATTTGTAATAAATAGGTATATAAGAATGCAATAGCACTCTTCTTCTTCTTATGAGCTAAGTGGCATGCTGTCGAGAGTTTTTATGCCTCCTGAAGACCTCTGACATGGCTTAACGGCTGCTTACTAAGGCTAACAGCCAGGATCTACAATTTAACGTGTCGTACATCCACAGTAGCGCCCAGATGAAAACGTCGCTTGATAAATGACCGTCTTCTGCTTAGTTACCCATCAAAACACTGTCCGCATCGGCCGCTACTTAGCTTTGATGATCGCGTCAAATCAACTTAGCTAAGCGAGCTAAAAGTTACTACACTATAAGGAATACTAGTCACACTACCTAAATTTGCGTGACAAATGTTTACATTTTTTTACGTTTTCAAAGATAGACTTTGGATAAAAAGTAAGCTATAATTTATAGCTACGGAACCCTCACTCACGAGTATATTGACATATTGACGTAAGCGTGTTTTGTAGGGCTTTTTTTCTGGAACATAAAAGGAACAAGCTTTTAAGTTTAAAGAGCTTTATTGTAGATCCTGCTTGTCATGTTCAGTTAATGTCATTGTATTCTGATTGTGCTGTTGTTTCTTCTTCTTTGGACGCATGTTCAATGCATAATTGAGTAGGTCCATAAATATGAGTATGTAAAGATTAAAATTACTCTAGTTTTATTTATTCTCTGAGTTTGTAACAGTCGTTAAGATAGTAACATTAATGCACTTTTGTATTTATATTTGACATGTTTGTAAACTACTTAATAAGCAAATAATAAATTTGAACATAATAATAAATAAATAATTACTAGGACACATTTCACACAAGGCTGGTTTCACTGAACCATTTCTAGTTTGTATTATAGTTGCTAACACAACTTTATATCAATACATATTTAACCACCAGACCGACAGCTAGCAAATTTAGTTCTCATCACATAGATGTTGGCCATGCCTGGAATCGAACCCGGGGCCCTCTGGTTGGCAGTTCGGCATGGTAATCATTAAGCCAACAAGGTCATCGAATAACCATTCCGTTAATAAAGAAACTGGAACGTGACGTTACAGATATTAAATCTAGACCACCCTAAAGACCTAATTTAAAACTTTCGTAATTAGCTCACAACTTAATTACCCCTCCGAGTAATAATTTACCCCAGTTGGAATCTGCAGACGACATTTTTCAGCGTTATCTCCAACCCTCAACCTGAGAGGCAAAAAAAAATATCGGAGAAAAAAATGAAGAGTTTGCACCTAATCTAAAATCAGATAGTCGAAGGTACGACAAAAACGAGAACGCTGGTATCGAAAAGGGACAAAAAAAACTCGAAACAAAAAATGTTTGTCACGACACGACCTAACAGCAAGTTCGTAACACGTTTTCGAGTCTATTGAAACCATATTGGGTACCATCTCGTCACGACTGCCTTCAACATACAACATTGTCTTGCTAAGTATCTCGAGCGTTAATGAGAGCTAGTTAATACGGAATCTGGGTCAGTGATACTGCCGTGTGAAAATTAAGATTCATTGATAGAGCTAGGATGACGCAAAGGCTAACCAAACTGTAGAAAAAGAAACAAGAACAGAACAAAGGCCAATTCCGAAAATTGCTCTGCGGCTCTCTCAACCCGAAATTTTCGTTTTCTATTTGCCAAATGCCGATACTTCATGGCTAACTTTTAGACCAGTTCCAGTTCTAAATTTTCGCCTCTGTAGTAATGCTGCTACGATTCAGTTTCCGGTAGTGTTCTGCAAAAATGCTACATAAAAATAACGAAGTTTGGATGCATCTGTAAAAAGCATTCCGAATATTTTTGCATCAAACTCAAACATCGCTTTTAGCAGTCGAAAACTTCACTACTCTTTCCCTGATGGCAAAATTTTATGTTGCGCTCCCTTTCCTGTTTCTAACGGAACTTAAAGTTTCACGAAGCCATTTAAGTTTCCAATCACCTGACTCACTCCGCGAAAGCACACCTTGTAACATTCAAAAGCACTTTCAATATTAAAATTTCAGTAAAAAAAATTAAGTACTTACGAAGACAATTTCGCTAATGCAAAAATCGGATTTCCATTAAGGTTGAAATCGGAAACTGGCACTTGGGCACACCTCGCAGCTGCCTGCATGAATGAAACAGAAAATAATAGCGGAGACTCCGGAGACTCCATTATAACTCGGCTAACAAAGGGATTATCTTGTTTGGGAACCTCTTGACGGGCACTCGACTACTCTTTGTGTGTATCGTGTTACATTTCAAGCAAAGGTGGCTATTCAAGCAGTTTTTGTAGGTGTGGTCCGTACTTTTGTGTCCGCTACTCTAGGGTGAGAATTTGTCGGCGATCTTTCAAAGAATATGCCGATGTTTTTGCACCTTGTCTCGTCATTGTTTGTATACATTTCAGAAAAGGGACTCGTAATTTGATATGTATTTTCGCATAGTTGACCATTGTCAAAACTATATCAATAATCATAATTTTACTTTTCGATTGTACCTAGCTAATATTTTTCAAACTAACATCATCACGAGATGCCATATAAAAAGTAACGTGAACATGTGGTGTTTTTGACACATTACTGTAAGTTTGAAAATCAGACCACATTTGGGTCGGTCCTACCTCATTAATTAGCCATGAGTCACAGCAAAAAACATATCCCTCGACACCAGACCTTGGAGCCCGAACCCCACACGTGTCATCTTCCATCACTTGAGTTTTTAGAACTCCCGCCCACGTCACATTAAATAGATCGAGTGCATCTTTTATGTCTCTCTTAGCACTAAGTGCATTTACGAGTACTATTCCAAGTCTCGACGGATGCGATGCACGTTCCTACTTTAATATTCCTCGAACATAAATATCAAAGCTCAACTGCAACTGTATTACTGACAGAACATATTTTAGGTTTCGTTTATCGACACACTCGAAAACAGACAGAGTGTAACGTCCGATATCTGTACCATTAGACGCTTTTATTTCATTCGTTCCGCATTTAAGAGCGGCCACTTACGGTCCAACACGCATATGTAATGTTTCAGCGATAAAAAAGTGTGAGACGCTCACTTATTAATATAACGGTGGTGCGTTTTTTTCATTATCTTTGGCTCTTTAGATACAACATCTGATACTTAGGCGACGCGTTATAAAATCTTCTTATAAGCGTTTGTTTTATCTTCTTAAATTGCTGAGAGGTGTTCGTTATCTTCGTCATATAGCGGCTCACTGGTGATTCGATTGGATTAAAAATTTCTTTCCGAAGTTCGATCTCATGTTCAATGATATTTTTAGCATTTTATATATGATACGGTTTCAACGTTTTACGGTTAAAACGTGAAGTGTTCAGTAAAATGCAGAAGTCTTTAAGATTGCGCAGGCCTATAAAGATAATGTTTCTCAATGTCGATGAAGCCTTCTAATCTAATGACGAATAAAATGAATTGAAGCTCGAGGAATCCTCCGTGGACGTTGATTAAGCAGGCAGCATCAATAAAGTCCTCCGCTATCTAGAATAGCATCGATTCCCACTTTAATTATTCGAATACCGGACAAAATGACAGGAGGCGGTCTCTTTCAAACTCCTAACGACGGGATGACGCCAATTCGATGAGTTTCGGTTTGTTTTTAGATCTCGCTAGTAAACTCCCCGGGAATCCGAACATTCATCAGTCGAAACATATTTCACTTCGTGTCGTGGCGATAAGGCATTTTCCCATTTACATTCATTCTGTGATTCCGCCTCGTGTCCACAGTATTTTAAAACTAAGAAAACAAATTCCGTTCTGGTATTTAATTTCGGCTCTGGCTTAAGTGAATTATGATCGAGAGGTCGAGTCGGTTCGAAAGCAAAAGTACATTGATTGATCTCGTGGGCCGCGAGTGTCGATGCACAGACGGTTTATTTATAATTTACAATCGCTTCGTGACGAGCATTCGCCCGTTTTAGTTACGCTTCTTGTAACAGTACATCCAAATGTAGTATCGTCACTTGACAAGATAACACTTAAAAAAGAACTGTTCGTAATAAAGGACGACCCACATTTCGAAACGATCGATGCAACCGAAGAAACGTATATTTCAATACGATAACGGCTGTCGAATATTCTTTGAACGTTAATTAAAATTCGGATAAAGCTATCGGCTTGTCGAATCTATCAAAGGGCGAGTCGAAGTACGATTATGAAATCGACGACACAGTAATATTAAAGTCGTTAATCAAATTGGAGTGCTAAAAACCAATTAAAAGTGACGGACCGGTTAAATGCCCGAGTAAGGGACTCTGGATAACTAGAGCTTAATCGAATGTCTCAGTGTTAGTGAGCCTCCGTGCCGTGACCAAATAGAAAACTACTCGTATAATTGAGAACCTTCGTCAGAATGAGTGTGTGACGGCTGCTAGATTGTTTTATTGAGTGACGCCCCTTGTAATTCCGATTTGGTCAAGCTATCCGTTTTTACCTCACTTTAACTATCAATTAATTCATAAAGTTAATATTAACTTTCATTATTTTAATGTCGATACAGTTTTAAGATATTTTACGAAGTTGCTCATAATTCCGCTACACAATTTCGATAAATCTTAAATTCTTCGCTATTAGGTAAAATTGTAAGGATATTTTACGAACATTAAACAGTAAATATGGCTGTTGAGAATTTATAATACACAGACACGGCGACACCTGAGAATTCTCAGCTGAAATTGAAATTTTAATGATTCCAATCCACCGTCGGTTAAGCGCTTCGAAATGGGAAAAACTGCTCGAAACAAATCCTATTAAGGAAAAATAGATCCAGAGGAGGAAATATCGTTCGGTTCCCTACCAAAACGGAAATAGAAATAAACCGAACGGAAGTGAAACTAATTAAGTTATCCACGGTCGGAGCGAGTCGCGGTTTATTTTCGTACAATTCTCTAGTTCAAATAACAATCCTAGTAATACTGTCAACACTCGACGAGTAACATACACTGACGTTGATAACGCTCAGCGAAATTCTCGTGAGGGAAATTTTTAAATGATGGTTAGTGCAATTTGGACTTTAACTCCAGTTACTAAAGACGTTATCTCAATGTAGATTAGAGACTTTATAAATTGGGGTATACGGTATCCAAATATCTATGTTTTGCGTGTAAATAGGCGCGAGTGAGGCGTCAAACCAGGTGCGGACTTGAGTAAAATCGATGGCGAAACTTGAAGGGTACATACTATTGTGACAGATGCTTTAGGGGGATATTTGATGTCATGCCGAATATACGTACCTACATTTAAAAATTCCTTATTAAAATAAATGTGCGAGTAAATAATAAAGCTAAATTATAATGTTGAAAATAAAATTGTTTCATTTAGCGTAAGTTTTACTGATCGTATTAATTTATTTCAGACCCAGTCAGCTCAACAGAAGCCGAGCACAGTACAGCTGCTCCGACGCCACCTGTACCTCTCCGGCCTGAATACGCCCACCCCGCAGGCGTAGAAGCTCTCGACCCTTACAACTCTGAAAAGACACAACAAAACGGCCACCATAGAGACTATTTAGAAGAAGATTACGACCAAGAGCATCACAAAGAAGATGAACACGAGAACAGGGAAGATGCCGATGAATTGCCTTCCTTATCTGGAGATCATTTGCTCCAAAGTTCAACAGACGACTTGCCAATGTTTCTGTTAGAGCCTCAACATGCATATGTAGTAAGAAACAAGCCGGCAATGCTGAGGTGTCGCGCTGCTAATGCTTTGCAAGTTTACTTCAAATGCAATGACGTCAGATCTGTGGCGAGTACTCAATTCGAGTTTGTGGATCCTCAGAGTGGAGTAAGAATAGTCGAGGCGGAGTGTAATGTGACAAGGGATCAGTTGGACGAGTATTTCGGTGAAGACAGATTTACTTGTACGTGCTTCGCTTGGAGCAGTAGAGGCGACATCAGGAGTCAACCGGCTGTCGTCGAACTAGCGTGTGAGTATCTTGGCGTTTAAATAGAACTGTCATTTGCTTTAACTGACACTATAGAGATTTTAATTTTGTTCCACAGTAGTGCGTGAGTACTTAAGCTTTATTTTGATTTAGTTTTGTTTATTTTTATTCTCCTAAACATTTTTGTCTTATTAATGTTATGGAATTTTTTATCACCATAAGGAAAACAACTAAAGATAATTTACCATATTTTATTAGATAGCCATTTCTTCTAATTTTGCTGTTCTCAGAAGATACAATAAAACTGCCAGTAATATTAGTTCATGCAAACAAAGACGTAATAAAAATCTAGATAAACAATAAAATATGTAATACACGATATTTGTGTACTTTCTAGATAGACAATAAAACAGATTTTATGTAACTGCTACAGCGAACCAATTTCAAGATATGAGATTCCGAGGAGCCTGTGTTCCAATATCCGAGAAACGTAGATTAAATATTCGATATCGGAGGTATAAAAATATATAGTTTCCGGCAAGAGCGGGCCTCGGTTGAGCATTTCATCAAAACTCATAATTTTAGATGTTTCCGCGGGCTATTTTGAGGCAACCCAGATTTGGGCTTGCTATGACTAAACAAACTCAGGGATATGTATGGTGTACTGCATTATTTTTTAATGAATGTTCTATTGAATTTCAAATAGTTTAAACGCGAAATAAAATCAGCTTGATGACGTTTTATGAACGTATTGCCAAATAAGACTACAACACATAAATTTCGTTTTATTTTATTTTTTTTTCTTACTGCAAATACAAATACACACATAGCCAAAGTCTGCACAAGATCGTAACAGCTGACACGGGCAAAGAAATACCAACACTTAGTAATAGGGTAGAAAGCCCGTAGATGATGATGACGATTAAACATTCTTAGTGAGCATGAGTGAAGGAAATACCTCTGAAAAAAATATACGCAAAAGTTGCCCCATCTAGTTTTGCATTTAGCGAAACGTTACTCACATCTCACTCGTCCCTTTTCATATTCGTCCCAGATTCCCGGCCCATCTCCGGTCCAAGACACTTGTTTAATAGCGACACAACGACTTTAGTATGACGCGACTTCGTGATAATGTGTCGTATTTTGTTCGTCAAACATGTCAGTTCTTCCGCTGGACCAAATTGGGCAACGCTTGCACTCGCCCGCTTCGCTTTTGACAGTTCGAATGACAGGCAATTTTTATTCTGACACGCCGGTGATGTTTGTTTTGAAATTGGTGTCCTATTTTTAGTACAACATTTGTAAAGTTTTCTAATGATACGTACCTAACTTCACTTTGCTGCGTTTAATAACGGTAATTTGATTCAGATTTGGTACATAAAATATTCGAACGAAACTTTGATTTAGTTTATCATAAGAAAGTGATTATTTAATTCACTGCTCGCCTTTTAGAAAAAGAACATTTCAATAGCATTAAAGAAAAGCCTCATTCCACATAAAGCATTCTTATCATTAAAGATATAGAGCTCGTAAACGACTGCTTTCCGAAGCACAAAGAGTTTACAGCCCATTTAATACTGCTTTTATCTACAAACTACACTTTTAAAAGTGTATAAATCAAGTGGAAGCATTTTAAAGTTAGTGGGCGAATTCGATGTCCATAATTTTGTATATCAGTGGTCGTTGAAATTATTTTGACAAGATGAATGGGTTTGGCGTCAAAATAGTCCAGTGCTGCCAGGTTGAGAATATTATAATATAGTAGCTTGATAGACCGAAGTTTAGTAGCGGTCAATACGATCATACTTGTTTGGGTTACCGACTTTTAGCTCTAGTTACTTCTGTGGTTCGTACTAAATAAGATGTTTAACTTCTTGTTTTCTTATCCATATCCCACTGCACGTTACAGTATGACGTAAACTAAAATAAATAGTATATATGTATATTTGTAATATTGTTATATGTTATAATATTTAAATTTAGTATATTTTATGTAGTTGTATATTAGTAGGTATATGTAATATATAGTATGTAGTATATTTTTTTTTAATACTTTTTGTACTCCCCTCTCTCGTTTTTATATCACTGTCCTTCCTCTGGTTGCCTGGAAGAGATCGCTTTTAGCGATAAGGCCGCCATTTTCGGCACTAGTTATAAGTTTTTTCTATCTATAATTTAATATAATTAGTGGGAAATAAAGATTTTATCTATCTATCTATCTATCTAAACCTGTTCCATACAAGACTGCTCAAATGCTATGCGACTTTTGCGTCACGAAAAACGTGTGGTACAATTTGCAAAAATATACGATGAAATATAACAAGATTATAAAAATGTACATATATTTTTACTTTATCTTTAGCATGTTTATTTGTAAATCATTTTAAACGTCAGTTAGTCGCATAACATTCGAAAAGGAATGTAAAATCACTGTCGTTTGCCATCGCTACATTAACTCTTCCCTACTGATTATTACACACATACTTAGACAGTCCCCTTCTATTTTCCATCCGTTCATTCATTCATTCATTGTCTTTCTAGAAAAAACTAATAGTCAAAAATATATGATCGAACTAGCAACACCAAGCACCCGAGGCAAGATTCCCAACATGTGAACATTAATATTATTATTGTTATAAAGTGTACTACATATGAAGCCACAATTTAATTCAATACTCGACGTAAGTAAATCTTCTATGCGTATTAAATAAATGTCCGACTGACCGTCGCTTAGATTTATTGCCTGTTGTTGGGCAACTTTATAAAATACTGGCAAGACATTTATTATACAGTGTTACTGGTGCTTTAAAATTCCATGACTTTGGGATATCATGAATTTCTTAAAATGACTGTAGCTTAGAGGGTAGATCTAAAGAGATTTAGCAATGACGAATGATCAACGAAAACAGTCATTTGATGGGTGTTCATGCAATAATAACTAGTTAAATATAAATATGTGTGTTTGCTTGGTTCGGTTGATAGGTTCAGTTATAGGTCCTGGATATTACTTACATCCTTTGCTCTTTGAAAACCTCATTGGCGTAATGGGTTCCATGGCGGACTGCCAATCAAAGGGTTCCTGGTTGGATTCCCGGCACGGCCAACATCTTTGTGATGAGCTAAATCTGTTGGTTGTCGGTCTGAGTGTTAAATATTTATCAAACTAGAAATGGTTCAGTATGGGGCTAACCAGTCGTGTGCTAAATGTGTCCAAATGTGTATTCCTTCGACGGTTAAGGTATAATAAAATATAGGTCATTTGAATTAAGTCATTTCTAAATGAAACTGTTTAAGATTTATAACGCTTAAACGGTAAACTTTAGGTATTGCCTCGGTATGGCTCCTAAATACTCAAATATGTACGTAAGTTCGTATGCTCGCATGAACTGGTATAAGCAAGTGCGTAATTATTGTTTTGGTAAAGCTATATGAGGCAATTGTTAATTTTAGATCACCAAATTGTAGGTTTGTAGTTTGAAGTGCGCAATTACTTATGGGTTATAAAATATAACTAATACTTAGTTATTTAACATTAAAGATCTGAACGCTGTTTCTTAATATTAACAAGTTCAAAATCAAACTCCGTAGAGTTAAACTCACTCACTTATATTGTGGCATAAATAGTTCTATAGTTTTCAACTATTGTGCCAACGGTTTGCAATCTTAGGTCGTTAGCGTTCGCGCCTAATCACCTGTGCTACCTACCCTACCCGCTTGCAAATGGATGGATATTTATATTTATATTTTATGTTTAATTATTAAATTTATTGTAATACTTAGTTATTAGAGGCTAAGGGAAGGCACTGAATCCCACAACACAATTTACCTCGTGTGGGATTCTGGGAGCAACTAAGTGTACATTAACACATATTTTATACTTTTAGGCCTATTAGGTACTTATTTAGTCATAGTTTGTGTTGATATGCAAAAATGTACAACTTTTTTTTTTGGAAATAAAGATGTTATATGTTAAAATGATTATATCCTCTAATTGATTTCTGTATAAAAATGCCTTTTCACCTTCAATTGAGCAATTATTTCCACCCACCGCGTCCCTTATCCTAATTGCCTTTTATTACGGTGGAACAGAAAGCATTAGGCGATATCGCCAGAGCAATATACATTGATCTCCGTAATGCTACTTTAAGTTTTACTGCCTCAGATAAAGTGCATTGTATTCTAAAGTTATCGATAGGAGAGGGAAGTAAACCGGCGTCGATTTAATGATGGTTGTTAGTTGTTAGTGAGGACTAAGAAACTGCGAAGAAAGTTGTTTTGGCTGTCTTGTAGCGTTTCCGAATTATTTTTGTTTATTATTTCTTTCTCATATGAGCTAAGTGGCCAAGCTCTGGTGTTGAGAGCTTTCCAGCCTCTCGCAGGCTTCTGATTAAGCTTAACAACTGCTTGTACTATGACTAACAGCCGAGACCTATAATTTAACGTGTCAACAGTCTCACGGTAGCGCCTAAAAGAAAAAGACACCATTTAAACGACAAATCTAATGCAACTCTATTTTGCGTAATAGACTTTGGTCTTATTGAAATGTTTTCGTGTCAAATTAATTGACATTTTAAAACTTTATAATCTCTGTAGTAACTATATTAAACATTACAACTCAGTCCAAAAATACACAAATAGGAGCATTCCAACCCAAATAAGCAAGAAACTCGTAATACGTCTAAATATAGACGCACCAAATAGATCTCAATGTATGTAAATACACGTAACTGAACCCCCCTTAATTGCATAAGAAACGTGTGATACGGCCTTAAATTAACAATGTGACAGTTTAAATTGTTATTTTAGCCGTAATTACAATGTTTAACTTAATCCTTATACTTAAACTAGAGGTTGCCCGCGGCTCCGCCCGCGTGTAGGTCGCTTTTTGCGTAACCTGTGGAAAAAATCTATTGTATCCTATTCCCGTGCCAGTTTTATATAAACACTACATTGCTACTATATCAAAATAAGCCGCATCTGTCTTTCCGCATTCGATTCCTGAGATCTAGTTAACCTCTGTTTTAGCTATTTCGGTGGTGATGCTACAGATAAGATCGTTTTATCCAAGGCATTATTTTAATATAAATAATAAGAATACGTGAGTCATACCACTAAGTAAACCACATACTTAAATTCCAATTCATAAGTATTTAATTTCAAACACACAAAACTTTCGCTTTGAACTTTAAACCCCAATGGCATACCTTAATTCACTCCTAGCAAATATCATTACAAATTTATTTTAACCACCATATAAACTACAACCAAAACAACGTTCAAGACTGTTAAATTGATAAATAAAAAAAAAAACAAAGAAACTTTCACCCCCCCCTCCCCCCTATAAACCCTTATTTAACCCCTGGCAAAAAAAACTTGATTTTTACATAAACTATACATATTCCAAATTTCATTGCTAGAAGTTCAAAAACATAGAAGTTTCATACAAACTGTTTTACCCCCTATCACCCCCTCAGGGGTGGAATCTCCAAAAATCCGTTCTTAGTACACGTTTAAGTACTAAAATATATACACACTCCAAATTTTACACCTCTAAGTTTAAAAACACAAAACTTTCATTTTTAACTTTCAACCCCAATGGCATCCCCCTTAATGCACCCCTGGCAAAAAAAATATAATTTTAATTTAACCATTTAATAATCTATTACCATGACAACTTTCAAGACTTTAATGTGATAAATAAAGAATTTTCCATACAAACTTTAACCCCCCATTACAAACCCTTAGTTCACCCCTGGTAAAAATACTTGATACCATTATTTTTAATTTTACATAAACTATACATATTCCAAATTTCATTGATAGAAGTTCAAAAATAAAGAAGTTTCATACAATCTGTTTTACGCCCTTTCACCCCCCTTAAGGGTAGAATTTCCAAAAATCTATTCTTAGTACACGTCTAAGTACTAAAATATATACACACTCCAAATTTTACACATTTAAGTTCAAAAACACAAAACTTTCATTTTTAACTTTCAACCCCAATGGCATCCCCCTTAATGCACCCCTGGCAAAAGTTTTTAAAATTTTAATTTAACCATTCAATAAACTACTACCATAACAACTTTCAAGACTTTAACTTGATAAATAAAGATTTTTCCATACAAACTTTCACCCCCCATAACAAACCCTTAGTTCACCCCTGGTAAAAAAACTTGATACCATTATTTTTAATTTTACATAAACTATACATATTCCAAATTTCATTGCTATAAGTTCAAAAATAAAGAAGTTTCATACAAACTGTTTTACCCCCTTTCACCCCCTTAGGGGTGGAATTTCCAAAAATCCGTTCTTAGTACGCGTCTACATACCAAAACAAATACACCCTCCAAATTTCAGAACCCTAGGACCAGCCGTTTGGGCTCTGCGTTGTCTATAGATGAGTCAGGACAAAGAGTCTTATATTATAGATTTGTTCAAGACAAACTGTTTTTCCTCAAGTTTGAATATTTTGTTTGCAACATAATCAATTCAAAATTAGTTTTTTTTAATATGACAAAACTTTTTATTTTTAGTGCTCATGCAAAGATTGTTTTTTGACACATTTTACACATAACTGGTTAACCCTATACTGAACAATTTCTAGTTCGTATTATGGTTGCTAACACAACTGATAAACTTCATATACATATATACATATTTTATATACATACATATTTAACACCCAAACCAACAGCCAACAAATTTAGTTCAGCACAAAAATGTTGGCCGTGCCGGGAATTGAACCTGGAACCTTCTGATTGGCAGTCCGGCATGGTAATCATTACGCCAACGAGGTCGTCAAAGATTGAGGCCTACACCCAGCAGTGAAGTAGAGACAAATGATGGCGGTACTAATAAAGATTTAGTATTTGCACAAGCACGCAAAAATGTTATTTTATCAATCAAATGCTTTGCATTAAATTATGTTAAAAAAGCGTTGTATTCTGCATAAAGTTCTATCAAAGTGGTTTTAGTAAAGAAAACCCTATTTACTCAACACTGTTAAGCATTTGACCAGCAGGGCCCGATACGAAACAGCGAATCTCGTGCCTAAGTTGGAGTATGCCTAGTCTGAAACAACTTGCTTTCAAGGAGCTGCTGGAATATCGTTAGAAGTTTGGCGGCAGTTATATCAAATCTGGATATACATTACTCGTATTATTCTGCATTGAAAATTCATACCTTCATGCATAACGTAAGCAGCCCACTTTACGTTCCCACTGCTGGGACTCGGGACCTTCTCACACTAGAAGAGAGATATAGGCCATAATCCACCACGCTGGCCAAGTGGGGGTTGGCGGATGACTCACGTCTTCGGATATTGTGACCCCCAAACATGTCGGTTTCCTCACGATGATTTATTTCACCATAAAGCGAGTGCAAATCCACACATAACTTGAAAAACAAG
Source organism: Mellilla xanthometata (assembly GCA_035578125.1). Lineage (NCBI taxonomy): Eukaryota > Metazoa > Arthropoda > Insecta > Lepidoptera > Geometridae > Mellilla > Mellilla xanthometata. The sequence goes on from JAPUBQ010000008.1 coordinate 1,511,918, forward strand.
TCATTGGTTTAAGGCTGGGATCGAACCAGGGGCCGTCAGATTGAAAAACAGACTTTTTTACCACCGCGCCAAACACGCTTACCTACCTTCATGATCGAAGTTCAGGAATTTATTCATTGAAAGTTTGAAGCGTTTGTCATAAAACGGTAGCTGAGACGAATTGAAAACTACGGCGTCGAATTGAATATTTTATGTCGCTGTAAAGTTTATGTGACAATTCTGAAAAGCTGCTTATGTTTGCGAAATTCATAATTTTATTGACAATTTGTCATTTATTTCTTATGTCATATACTTCACATACATATTTAAATTTGTTTTTTACGATAATAGCTAAATTGCTTTTAATGGATAGTGAAAAATAAAATTACATAATAATTGTTTAAGTTCTACCTTTACTTAAGAATAAAACTACAAACAGCCTAGTGAGAAAAGTTTCTTGATAAGTTTTAAAATAATTATATTTAAAAATACCTATTTAAATACTGGGAGTTATTAAAAATGCCACCACAAAATAGTAGTACTAGTATTAGTAGAATTCATATGAAAAATTACAAACAGAGCATATTGTATCCTTTAATTAATAACCTCTAAATTGTAATAAGTAGGATACGTTATGACGAATAAAGGATATTCTATTTTATTCAATTTCAAGATGGCCGCGAACATAACTCATTGAATTGGAAGTTTTTTTTTTATTTGTACTGGCTTAAAATTAATTGATCTACCTATGTGTAATTACTATCAACTCACAACCCTAGCCCGTAATCTCTAAAATACCTCCCCATCTGGCATTTGAGGCTATTAGACGTAATACACAGAGATGTAAGTGCGCATAAAACACATGTTAAAGTGTCAGACGTAATTCTTCCTCTGAATTTACTACTCCGGTTTCGGAAGACATGTTTTCATGTTTATTCGTGCGCTTGTAACTTAATGGATCGCGGCTAAATATAGAGTTATTAAGAGTTATGTTAAAATGGTTAACTGAAACTTAAGTGTTAGGAGCTGTTATGCCATATCTCGGAGTTCATTTGTTTAGTTTACTGTCTGGTCTTTGAAGTATTTAGGACTACTGTAAATGCCATTTTGCTTATTGTTTAGTGTCAGAGACTGACAGCTCATTCAACTTGTCATATTTTTTAGACAGTACATCCAGGTATTTGAAGAAGGTACAATATGCTTAGTCAGGAATAACTGGCTCTAAACTCTTAGTTTACTGTCTGGTCTTTGAAGTATTTAGGACAACTGTAAATGCCATTTTGTTCATTGTTTAGTGTCACAGACTGACAGCTCATTCAACTTGTCATATTTCTTACACAGTACATACAGGCATTTGACGAAGGTGCAATATGCTAAGTCAGGAATAATTGGCTCTGAAGGAGGCTGACAAAACACATCGTTAGGTACTTTGAGAAAGATTTGTCCAACCTACTCCGGGTGGCTCTACCACCGTGCTATGGTTTCTTTTTTTTGCACTAAACACTCAGCTCGTTAAATTAATCGAATCCATGACCTGTGGGACGAAAAGCAGCTGCTCGCCCGACTAAGCTATCATCGCTTCAACGTGAGCGTGATGGGCACCTTTGCACCAGGGGCGAGCAGAGAAGGTTTTTGTTTATTTTTTTTTTATAAGTGACATGTTATTATTATTATTTTTTAATTGACTTTGATTGAATAAATGGCAATAACATTTATTTATGATATAATAGTGTGTTAAGCATGAGATTCACGTAAATTCCCTATTCCAAGTCTTTGAAGTAAATGTTTTGACTAACTCAGACCAGTTTCGGGCCATAACTGTAAATTCTCCCGGCCTAAGCAGTTTTTGTGCATTCTCTAGTAGGTCACGTTATTTCCGTAATCTGCGGTCGACTTTAAACCAGGGAACCGCGGCAAGCTTCTGTTTAACGCTGGATTTAGGCCGTTCAAAAACTGTTTATAGTTTTGGTTTTGGATAATGCGTTTTTGTTTGTTTTGCAACCGTAGATCTGCGTTTCTATCTGGTCAAACATAACCGTCTAAATAGGGTGTTGGAAAGATTTTGAGCGAAGATATTGTATTTATTAATAATTCTGACATATCTGATGATACGATGTGGTCATGTATCAAATATTTATATACTTAGCATCGGTACTCTTATATGAGAAAAAATACTTAAGATGGAGAAACCGTAATGTAGCTTAAATTTTAAAGATTCCGATAAAATATAAATGGGACCATAACAAAAGAACGTATTTAAAAAAAGGTTCGAAAACCAAGTTAGAACGTTAAAGAAAAAAAAACAGTCACAGACGAGTCGAGAACTTTCTTTCAATTTTTATAATACTTTTAAAATAGAAAGAAACATTCGTTGACTAGATAATATTTGTATTTTGTTAGATTCAATGACATAATTTACTTACTGAAAAAATCCAAAGGCACCAAATTTTTTATTTTATTTTGTATTTTCAAATTCAAATTCATTTATTGTGTTTATTATATCTTAGAGTTAGGTACATAGAAGACTGTGTCGTACCTGGGGAAGTCGCTGTGCTCTGTGCTAGGTACCTCCATTTTAGTAACCAAACCAAGCAAACAAATAATAAACGGCATTTTGGAAACAAAAGAAAATCAAACAACGCCTAACAACATTAGAATTCTTCATTTAAAAGCTCCCTTTTACAGCAGTCTCGTATAACCTTACCTCGATGGGCGTAAATGATAAGTGCTCCAAGTATCCGGTAGTCGTGAAGCGTCGTAAATTGCGTACTACATTTCATTTCCTCTGCAGAACGTAGCACGATACGTTGCACGGAAGTTCGGGTCGAGATTTTGTGAGTACGGGCTTAATATAAAGTGTATATGCCTTATATACTATACTTTGCATTGCCCTTTGCATTGCCCTATAACCAGGTGGAGCGATGATCTGAAGAAGGTAGCGGGTAGTGGAGCGAAGAGAAGCACAGGATAGGGCCAAGAGGCGTGCCTTGGGAGAGGCCTATGTCCAGCAGTGGACGAACATAGGCTGATGATGATGCATTGCCATTTACTTAGTTTTTTTTTATTTCACACACGGCTGGTTAGCCTCATATTAAACCATTTCTAGTTTGTTTTATGGATACATATATTATATACATTTAAATTCATAAATACTTTATATCAATGCACATTTAATACCCAGACCAACAGCCAACCAATTTAGTTCATCACAAAAATGTTGGCCGTGCCGGGAATCTAACCCGCTACCCTTTGATTGACAGTCAAACATGTTAACCATTATGCCAATGAAGTCATCAAACATTTTCGCCATACCTTTGACAGTATATCTAACCCCATGGGATGTTGTAAGTTTGACATGTCTGTGTATTTGTGTGTCTGTCTGTCTGTGACATCGTAGGTCCCGAACGGATAAATTGATTTTGATCTGTTTTTTTATTTGAAAGTTGTGTTAGTCGAAAGTAATCTCAGCTTAATTTAATGGAAAAAAATTCGCTCGAGGCAGCCACAGGGCTTGATTATTAGAACACATACATTGTGCTACATTTCAAAATAAATGTATCTTTCCTTCATTATTTCTTAAAGTATGATTGGTTACATCGGTTTCTACAAAAAAAAAAAAATAGTGAGTATAGTTTGGTTGATACATACTTCAAAAACAAAATAGAAAAATAGTTTATTTAAAAAAAATTATAAGAGCTTACGTACCTTCTATACTGTAAATTGTCCTATAGCATATAAATATTGTGCCTTTACTTATTCTATTGAACATACACAATACATTTCTATTTGTATAAATGGTTAGATTTGATACTAACCTTTTAGTTTAACTCATAGTAGAAGTACAGTCGAGTTGAATATTAGTTTTCCGCGTGATTTGTTAGGCTTCACTAGTTTGAGAAGTTTGACGGCGAGCGTACATTGAGAAATGGCTTCAAAACGTGTGAGGATTCTACCGGATAGAATAAAACGGGAATATTTTGTTACAAGTTTTGTTCTAAAAGGAGAGCTACTTTGCTGTGTGATATTATATATACGAGTATTAATGTATATTTTAGAAACCTATATGTATGTTTATGTGTTAATGGCTAGACCTATTTTTACAAAATTTTATATGCGTATTCAGTAGGTCTGAGGATCGGCTTCTATCTATTCACCATACCCCTTTTATTTATTTTTTAATTTATAGAAATAAGTTAAAAGGCAAAACAGTGTCTTCCGGGTCAGGTAGTTTTATGTACTACTAGCTGACCCGGCAAACGTTGTTTTGCCTCACTTAGGGGTATGAAAAATAGATAGTGTAGCTTATATGACACGTTCGTAGATTTACCATAGCAGCGCCATCTATAGATTACTTACTCAACCCAGTCGAAAGGTATCGACATCTGTTAGAATCATTTGGAGTTAACAGATAATTGTGACTGTCAAATAATAACAGACAATAATTAGCAATAAATTAAAATTGCGACTATAATTTGAGATTTAAACTATCCTATCTCTCAAGTTGGATCGAACTGCACATGGTGTGCGAATTTTATTATAATCGGTTAAGTGGTTTAGTGAAAACATTGAGACACGAGATTTATATATATTAAGATAAGATAATTCTTTGTGATTTTCTTTGAATATTTTGTATTATTCAAATTCTGTTTATTAACATAAATGACACTGAAGACTTAACCAAATCTGTCACCTAAAAAAAAATATACGATAATAAATTACAACAATACTACGACTATTATTAGGAAAAGGCTTAAATACCAAATTTAAATTAAGTGAACTTTTTAATAAAAAACAATTCCAGAACATGAATATATACATATTTAACAAATAAACAACAAAATGTAAAAAAAAAAAAACATAAAACGATTTCTCCCATTTAACATTCTCACAAATTGTAAGTTATGAATTTGTATATACTAGTAGCGGCGATTCAGCGGCACACACGACTAAACTAAATTTATAGTAGCCCGGACTCTTTTCGTCATAAATGACCAAAAAGAGATGGTACGATCTAAACCATAGACAAAACATCTAAAATCACGTCAAACACGTCAGATTTAGAGCTGATACAATTGGGTGCGCTCTAAAATCGCCACAGAATAATAACTTGTACTTCGTAAAATCGCTTACATTTTTCATATTTGACGTGATTTTAGTTGTTTTGTGTGTGGTTCAGAACCCACCGTCTCTTTCTGGCCACCTAAGATGAAAAGAGACGGGGCTTCTTAAAATTTAGTTTAGTCGTGTGTGCCGCAGAATTGCCACCATTGTCTCTCTACTCCATCATCATCAGTTACATCGCAAAACAGTTCCAGTCCTCAGTTTTCAATACATTCGATTACTGATCCCGGCATGAACGGTCAATTGGTTAATGAACGAGCAATTATCTACCGTGTGCCAGAGGGGGGGAGGGTAAACTGTATGAGCGGAGTCGTTACGCTTCCGCTTTATTAAGATTGACGTGGGAAGCCGGCAGGGATCAAGTTACAGGCTAGTAGCGAGAGATAAAGACTAGCTTGTTGACGTTGAAACCTAACTTTAGGCGATTACATGTGCGAGATTTTAAATTTACAGTATTATCGACGTAAGTCATTAAGTTATTATATACATACGATTATTGAAAAAATTGCTTGTAGACAGTCTAGAACGATCCTTAAATATAAATAATAATTTTGCTACCAATCCAACTTACGAGTATGAATTCGAAAAAAGAACTTGTTTAACGAAACTAAATAATATTTAGGTTTTAATGTAATTAGGAGTAAATATCAGTAAATATTTAAGTATCGAAGTTCGAGGATACATGTACGTGTGTCCTCGAACTTCGATACTTAAATATTTACTGACATTTAGTCTTTATTAGTGAAAGTGCTACACTAAATAAGGAAATTTGATCACTATATTTTTTGCATAAGTTTTTTTTCACGTTGATATATCTGATTGGAACCAAAATTAGTCCTAATTAGTTAGAGTATTTTTTAAAAGGCCTATTAGTTATGTTTTCATTTTCAATATATTATACTTTGCATGATTTACTGAATACTAAAGAAAAACTAAAATTACTTACTTTGAACAAGTTTTTTTTTACATAAAAAAAAATCAAAATGAAAATCGAAAACATTCATAAGGTTATTTTAGACGGTCTATACGCTATTTTTGCAATAAATAGTTTTCACCGTTTACGTTTCATTTGTTTCAAAAAAAAGGAAAATTTAATGAATTACTATAATAAATAAAATAAAATATAGGAGCCTTCAACTGCACATATTAACATAGTTTGTCATCATTTCATATCATTATTATAAACTACAATAATAATAACTAATAAATATCAATCAATTTTTTTTCCATACCTTAAATCTTGTTCAATTTTGATTTCACACAACATTTTGCGCCTAAAAATGAAAATCTTGAACCAAACCCCATGTTGCGTAACGTCAAACTATTGTATACCAATTATCAAATTAGTACAAAGGCCTTCTAGTTTTGTTGAACCGTCGCTTTTAATTGTTATTGACAGTCTGATTGTTAGTTGATTGCTGTAGAAAATTGGTGGAAAGAATTTTTTGATATTTGATACATTATGAACGTTATCATCCAATGTAGTATCAATTATGATTGGCGTGCCAATTATATTATTATAAGTAATAGGACTTTCTTTATTGTGTTTTATTACGTCATTTTATATTTCGGAAGAATACATTGAGGATTTGGTTTATTAGCTGCATCCTCTGCCCTTTGTTAATCTAGGTTAAAAACTAGTCCATTGATTATTTTCTTCTTCGTATGACCCAAGTTGACAAGCTCTGGTGTCGAGAGTTTTCAAGCCGCCCGAAAGGCCTATGACTTGGTTTAGTCCATCCAAAACCTAATCTACAGATTTACATGGTTCACAATTTCACCTAAATCTGTAAACACACTTTTTTTTATTTGTAAAATTCAATTTATACCTACTCGTATAAATAAAACCCTCACTTCGTACTTTGGAGTTAGAATTAAGATACTAAAATTAAGAGTGTATGGGGAGTAGCATATTTTTAAAAATATTTAAAAATCCTGCTTAAACTAAATACTACTAAATTTTAAGTTTTCTTATTTCTTTTTCATAGCTAAAAAAAATATTTTCAACGTTAAAAATGACAGCATCTAAACGAGAACCAACATCCAAACAAACATGCATACATAAAGACAGAAGAAAGCAATATTGCCCAGCTAATGAAAAGACTCGCTCCATCAATAAAAGAAACTGAAACCTAAAAACAAAAATCATTGCAACATTTTACAAAATATAACCTCTATACTTTCCTATTCCAGATCTAAAGAAGTCGTTCAGCGTGTCTCCGTCCTCCACATCAGTAGAAGCAGGTTCTGCTGCAACTCTCCGCTGCTCCCCCCCGGCTGCAGCACCAGCGCCCAGGGTGTACTGGCTGAAGCATGGCACCCCACTCGTTCAGGACTTCAATGTACTGCTGTCTGCTGAGGGGAACCTGCTCATTTCTAAAGCTACCTTGCAGGTTAGCCTTACAATTTTTGTTCCCACTGAAAAAGAACCTGACTGATTTTAAGGCCCGAGTGGATCGGTTTTTTCTTGGCAAGCGCGCTCAACTTTTCATGGATCTGTACCCAACAGGTACCAGTGGAATTCTATTTCTATTACTTGTATCGTTGTCACTATGTTGTATCTTATGAACCGTGTTTTATTGTTTATTTCTGTTGCCGCTATAACAGCAAATACTAATAGTAGAATAAAATAGCGAAGTTTAGAACAGGGGCAGTTTTGAATTGAACTGTCCTTCTTTCCTCGATAATAACGGCTGTTTCTATTTTAGGAATACACCCAAGTTGTCCAAATATGTAGGATAGTAACGTATACAAAAGCATCAACTAATTGCTCTCTGCATAACATTGCTTGCATTTATCTAGGAAAGGTTTTATGGAATGCATAGTATGATGATACTATGCATGATGATGCATAGGATAATAATTTGGCATAAGATATGCATTCCTATAAGACATTCGCTTCTTATAGAAATGTGTCTATATACAAAAAAAACAACTAAAACTCACTGCACAAGCAAAACCAGAAATGGTAAAAAGACTCCATAACTCAAAACATAGATTTGTTACAAAAACTTATTTTGACAGGTGCAAAGTGTAAGCCGTTTGACAGTTGGCAGTGATGAATGGCCAGTTAACACCACAATGAAGCAAGCACTCAATGGAATGCATAAATAAATGTATTTACTCATTCATGGAAAACGTCTTCTTGTGGTGAGGGTATGACTTAAACATTGTGACACAGTTACTTACTATGTGGTATAGATATAGGTAGGTGTTTGGTTAGGCTCTGGTTTCAAGAGTTCTTCAAGTGAAAATGAAACATTAAAATCGTTAGATTCTTTACTATGGCTATCAAGTCATAAAGAATAAAATTATCAAACTACTTAATAATTCTCTGTACACTTAGCGTATGCGAAAATTTGAGTGGAAGGGCAAAGTCAGTTAAGGTACACAATACAGCTAATCAGACTTTGGGCGTGTAACCACAATGACGACACTCTGAACTAAGATAGTGCACCCTAGTGTGTAAAATAACTAACTTAAGATGTGGCTGCTGAAACACACAGTTAGTTAAGGTTAGGACAACTTGAGGATGGTTGCTTGCCAAACGACTAGTAAATGCTCTATACCATGCTATGGTTTCCTCATGATGTTTTCCCTTTACCGAAAGTTCGACAGGTAGGCCGAAATCGATCTCATGATCTGCAGGACGTAAGTCGACCACAAGTGCGATTGAGCTATCACTGCTTCAGACATCTGATATGTGATCTAAAATATTTTCTAATAAAAACAAAAGCAGGCTTCTACTTTGCACACCGGATTAGCGTTGCTATACAAAGAGGCAACTCGGCTGACATTTTATGTACTCTTTCCACTGGCACCAGTTTTTTAGATTAAATATACTTTTAATTCAATTAATTTTAGATTAGATTTACATTAAGTAAAATTGAATTCGTGTTTGAATTTTAACGACAAAAAAATATAAAAACAAAACATACTAAATTCTACACTAGCTATTGCCTACTCGAGTCTATAAAACGTCTTTATAACAGAGATAATATTTCCACAAACTTTACTTTCATTGTAAAAGGAATCCTACGTATTGTTAGCCGTATTTGGCCTCCTCGAGAGTAAACTAGCCCACGCTTACTAGTGCCGCTAAATTAAACGTCGCATAATTTATATGCCTATAACTTTGGAATAAAACTAGAAAATAAAAATAATAATGGAAACGACGCTGTTGCGGAACACGTGCCTTATAATGAACTTAATTATTATGATATACTTAAATTTAAAGTGAGAAGATGAAAGTTTAGCAACGTATCTAAAAGCGTTGTTGGTGAAGAATATAATAAAATAAATATAGATGCGATACTAAAATCAGATAATATAACCTAACGTGGCAGCTTAAAAAATATTGAGTAAATACACATTGGTTATGTGCATATGTTTTTTATTGACCTGACCAACTCATATATGACAGAACCAATTTGCATTTTTTGGTAGAATTGAGTTGAGAAACTAAGCTTTTGCTAGCTTTTAAGTATTCCCTCTTAATTTGTTGTGTGCTGTCATAGAATTTGTTGGAAGCAATCATTAAGGCTGCCAGAAAAGGGACTAGATTTTAAGTACAAATACAATATTTCTTATCATTGTGAGTGTGTTAATAATGTATTTATCTATATTGAATAGACATATATATATTTTTATTTGTTAGATAATCTTAACACATTCAAATCAACGCACAAATTATAAATCCAATTTGCATTATTTGATAATAATGAGTGAAGACAAAACCTAAACCAAATTTTAAATAAATGTGAAATATAAAAAAAAAACACTGAAATCGTCTGATCCTGTTCTTAATCAACTGTTACATTCAACCGAAAGATAATTAAGCTTATTCATAATCGTAGATGAGTCACTGGACACACATGGTGGCAATTCCAGTGATCCAGGAATAACAGCAAGTGTCTCTAATGTTTTCATACATGTCCCACTTCGCACAAATGATGCTGTTATAGAAATTTATGATGACATAACTATGTCTGGTGCAAATGAAATTGAAAGCTTCGCGGAAGCTGTTTTAATGAGGCCAGAAATATTATAAGTTAATTACGTATACTTTAATATAATACAAACACACACAGTTACTTTAAACTAAGATGACAAAATTCTGACTTAAAGTGCAGTGTATGAAGTTTAAAATAACTGGATTTCAATTTTCAATTGTTAAAATTACAAAAATCTGACTTGAAAGATGCTGCAACCGAAACGTTCCCAAAAAAAACACAATCAAAATCTGCCTTACTCCAAGATTCGAACCCAGGTCCCCTGGAGTCTCGGTCACAAACCACTAAGCAACGAGGAACAAGGAAGACTATAATAAAACTTTGATGGAAAAAAATCGGCAATATTTAATATACTCGTACTTCCGCTGTGATAACAGTCTCATTAGTTAAACACAAAATATTTCTGATTTTTCTCGCAAATAACGCCTGAGTCAATAAATTATACAATAAAACATATCATTAGTCAGAGCTTAGGTAAAATTAATCCGTTGCACGAGAAGCTTAGAGGCAGATATCTGTAAACAAGTACATGAAACCAGGTAATTAAATTCCTGTAATTAATGGAGTTGTTTCCAATTAGATCAAACCACTTCGTGGTTAGGCATTAGCTATCCAATGTACACTATCTAGCGGTAAGTGGACTAGATTCGCTGAGTGCTATACCTGTTACTTGCTAATTTACCTTGTTTTGTCTTTAATAGTAGAGCAGAAGAGTGATTTTTGAAGTATCTCGGTCGCGTCAGATTAAGATATAGAAGACCTTGAATACATTTGAGATCCTTCATCAATACTAGCTTTCCCTTTGGTTGGTTTATCTGTAACTACGATTGAAAAAAGTTATATAGCAAAAATTATTAACGTCCTTGGAATCTAAAAATATAACAAAGACAAGGGAGTGATAGGTAATTGGATTATAAAGGCAAAATGTCACATAGTTTATAAAATTGTTAGTACTACCTATTGGAGCTTTTAAGACTTTTTTTTGAACGCTTAAATATTGTAGTGTATTCGTAGCACTGCAGCGACTGCGTCCTATTAATTTTGTCGCATTGTATCGTCAATGCGGCTGGTAGTAGTAACAAAATCCATTTTATTTCACTTGCACGTAAAATAATTGACTAAAATTCAAAGTATTGTACCTATTTCTCTAGCGCTTAAAGAGTTAGTATAAAATACATCCCATCCAGAAAATACACAGCGGCAGTCTTCTTGAGAGCCAGACATTCCAAACTAGGCATGCTCCACCTTAGGCCAAATTGTGGGTGACTTGAGTGGTTACGCGCTCGGCTGTTTAAAAGCCTAGCTTAAATATAAATATATCAATAAACATTGAATTTGTCTATACCAATATTATAAACAGGAAGAGGTTTATTTTTTTGTTTGACGCAAATAGGCAGCGAAACTACTGGACTGATTTGAAAATTTCTTTCATCGTTGGAAACCAACATTATCCCTGGGTAACATATAATAGGCTGTATTTTGTTTCTCTTTGCAACTTAGATTAATTTATAGCCCGTGCGAAGCCGGGACGATCTGCTAGTTTTTAATAAAAAAATAAACACACAGTGTTACCATTGCCTTCAAAAAGCAACACCAGCAGATATTTCACCGCAAAATATATACAAGTAGCTGACCCGGAAAACGTTGTTTTACCATAATAAAAAAAAAATCTAAATATACAGTAGCCGATTCTCAGACCTACTGAATACGCATATAGAATTTGGAAAAAATCGGTCAAGCCGTTTCGGAGGAGTACGGTAACAAACACTGTGATACGGAAATTTTATATATAAGATTATACCAAACACAACATAAAGCAAAAGCAGTTCCGCACTCGAGCGGTAAAAGCCAACCTCCATTTGCGGCGAGACTCAGAACACTCAAGATGACACTAATAACAAACCCACAACAAACAAACATACACGCGTTCATTACGCATACTCATTATATTTTACAAGCTCGGGCTGTGGAAATTACAGAGGACGCGCCCATTAATATAAGAGCACATTAACTTAATGAAGAAAGTGGTAACACCTCCCGGGTTATGTTGTATTATGCTGTTTCCAACGTTGGTGTATTGGCCCAACTTATTTTTTGTACTACGCATTCATAATCCAATGTTGGCTCCAAGTTTTGTTGTATTACATTGCTCGTAAACTACGACTTCTGTCATACTTTTAAATTAAAACGTAGCAATGGTTGAGGAAGTTATTTTAATTATGGCCATTGGTACAAGAATAAAGAATACGACGATAAAAGTGGATGACTATAATAACATAAGTGCAGAACTTTTGACTGCTTCGTGAAGAAGGAAATAAAAGTGCGTTGTTACGGTTTATGGCGTTTATATAAAAGTAGAGTTTATGAAGTAAATAAGTAAAGTAAAAACACCTGCTGACTTTAGTATTTTAGTAAATATACGTTCCCACTGCTGGGACCTTGTCTCACGAAGAGAAGCATGGAAGGCCAAGGATAATCCACCACGCTGGTCAAATGCGGGTTAGCGAATGACACATTCGGATATGGTCCTCGAACATGTCTTTTCTTCACGACGTTTCCTTTCACCGTAAAGCGACTGCAAATCCACACATAGCCTGAAATACTAGTCATTGTTGTAGGGCTGGGATCGAACTAAGGGCCGTCAGATTGAAAAGCAGACGTTTTTCTACCAAGTCACACTCTCTTTTTTAGGAAAAGAATATTTAAGATAAACTGGTTTGGAAACATATTGAACCCTGTTTAGAATATTTTATGCTCTGGCATCTTAAACCTAATTAATAACTTATTTTCGTTCCATACCACTTGAAGTATATTTGCCAAACGTCATATTTGCAAATAAATCAAGACCAAAAGCAAACTACAGACCAAGACCGTTCCATCTCCGTCTTAAGTTCGCCACAAAGAGAGAATATACACGACAGAAGGGCAATTAATCCATGTCCGCGCGAGTTGCCTAATTAGCGAGAGCCTCGGAGCGGAAACGGGCGATGGAGCAAGGAGCGAAGACGGACATACGAGTATTGGATGAAGTGGAGCGTGCAGAGATCATGAGAGGTTGACGCGCTTTGTCTGGTGTATCGTCTATTTTCATAGTCTATGTCATTGCCTACGTTTTCTCAGTGAATCTATTATAATCTGCTTTTTAGTATGATTTTGTAAACCGTTTAAATTATGCGTGTGAAATAAAATTTTAGTTTGATTTTAGATTAACTATTTACGTCAGTGGTGCTTTTTGTTTTAATTTAGGATATAAACATGCCTTTTTGATTAATCACAAATCAAACCAATACTTTAATATAATTGGGGTTGGAGTTCATACTCCAATGCCAATTCCATGACGGAGTAGCAAACTTACGCACTTACACACAAACTTTCACTAATGTAATATTAGTGGGATGAAATTTCAGTGTATTTTTTTAAAAAGCGATTTTATAGTATCGTGACTAAAATTTACACTAGACTAGAGAAAGGTCTTGACTATAGAATTGTCACATTTACACTCGAATTAGCTAAGATTAAGATAACAAAAATGCCCAATTAAATGAACTCTCCAAAATCCAATTAAATGAAGTCTCTAAAACGTTGATGAGAGTTCGACCAAGAACCTCTTCAGATTGGAACGAAGCTGGCTAATTTGGCAAGCTCAAAGTGGCTAAGGACACAAAAAGTCTGCAAGCAGACTGAAATCATCCGAGAGTTACAACTTTATTACGGACAAACATAAACGACCTACGTGAACTGTTAGCAAACTGTAAGTAATTTCCGGATTATGACTAAGAAGACTTTTGAAGACTATTATAATAAAGTCATTATACCGACAGGACTCACAAACTACCGATGCCGATTTGGTAAATAATGGTAAAAATAGTGATAAACTACCAATGGTAAACTAAATAAAGCACAAAGTGTTGGAGCACTATTTTCTTTCACGTTGAAAAAGTGGTCTGATATAATATTATAATTTATAACCCACCGTATTCGCTGATTAATTGCCAATTAAGCCACTATAGCTTTTCACAACTCCAAATCAACGGGCTTGATTAGTGTAATACATATATGTTTCAAATACAAGATAGCCGCAATCAATAACGTTGAGGAAGGTTTCTAGATTTTAAAATTTACTCTCAGATCACCTCCCAAATTAACAACGAACATTTTGATAATTACTTCTGTTGACAATGACTTTTAGTTATACAGTGTATTCGTTCAGGTATGTCCTTTTATCAGTACAAGAGCTTTGAAAGGGTACACCGGCGCGACAAAACGAGTACCTCTGCCAGCGTCACTGGTCGCAATTAATAAACGTCTGCTCTCTCGGCTAATTATTCACACTGCGATAAAGTTGGCGATTGGTGGAACTTTATCGAGGTATTGCATTACAACTGCTGAATCCGGTTGGAAAAGTTGGGATTTTTAAATGAATAAATTTATTTGAGCACCCTCATTTTCAGCACTGATAATTTTGACGTATGATTGGCATACGTTGCTGAAGTTAGGGCAATTTTCAAGCTAAAATAATTTGAAAACGGTATTTAAATTTACTGTGTATTTCTAATTATCATTGTTAGCCTGTAATCTTCCACCACTGAGCATATGCCTCTTTTTTGTATATCAGGCTTTTAAGGTAAAAACGGGATCCTATTACTTAGCCTCCGCTGTCTGTCTGTCTATCTGTCCGTCTGTCTATTTAAGATAATGACACGGAACTCTTCATGTGCGAGCCCGACTTGCACTTGCCAACTATTTATTCCTCACTATTTTAGAACGATTGTGTGACTTTTGTTCTGTATGTGTTTATTCCACCATTTTATTTTTCGCAACGAAATTTCTGTATTTCCGAGAACAATTCCAATGCCAATAAACAAGTCTTATAAAACTAATTCCTGATGCTCGAACAAGGCATCCAGTAGACAAGATGGTGCGATTGTGGCGATTGACGGTCGCTAGAATGCTAATGAGCATTCTAACTTGCTCGCATGCTATCTTCTATCTTAGGTACTCGAGGCAGGCGAGAGAACTTGTGCTGAACCTAATTGAGTGCAGCTTCATTTGCTTTATACTGGCTCTCGAGTTTTATGAGGCTCTGTTTGTTAGCTACTTCATCTACTTCATAGCATTAATAGACTTCAATGAAAACCTAGACGAGGTTGTTTTAATCGAGCCAAGACTTACATTGCGTATGCTGTGTTATATTGACCGAGCGACTGAAATTGATAACTTCCCAATATTGGTTTTGCCTGCCTGTACGTTTGTTTGTTTGTATGTGTTATTCTCGCATAGAGGCCATAATTTTGAATCAAATTCTTGCAATTTTGTATATACTATACATGCTCTACTGCTCACTAAAATTTTAATCATCATATTTTTTATTAGGGGGGTAATAAATTTGTTTCAGTACTATTTGGTGGCTTATCTTGTTCTTAAAATATTTTCTGAACTTAAATGAAATGGTCATGTCATTGTTGAGATAGAAACTCATAAACTCAAGAGATTTTCTTCGCAAGAACTTCTGTTTTATTACCTTATATTCTATGACGTGTTATCTCCAAGATTCTACTCAAATTCCAGACATTTCGTAATTGTTACTATCTGTTTGAGTTTCTCGTCAGCAACATCAATTAAATGTATTTTTTTTTCTATTTGTCCACAGGATATGGCGAACTACAGCTGCGTTGCAGAAAACATTGCTGGCAAGAGAGTTTCTGAACCTGCCTTGCTAACTGTATATGGTAAGTACCAAAACCGCTGTAATTATGGTGCATCTATTTATAGTCACCCATACAAAAACAAATTATATATTGACTAAAACTAAATATTATATACTTAATTATGTCCTAAAAAATCAATCTTTCTACTTCTAGTACTTCGCGGAATTCTATTGTAGATGGAAGAATATCTGAAATATTTGTACCTCCGCTGTGATTTGAAGCCAAATTAAGATAAAAAAAAAACCTGAGTTGTCAGGATCGGTGTCTTACTAAATATGTAAATCATGAAATTTACACAGTTGCTCACGCTTAAACTCTCTTACTTTGTTTTCTTAGTGTCTTAGACAAGTTGGCATCGCTACAGGTATTGCTTTCATTCGATATCGTCTAATATGGACATTTTGATAGCTGACGTCACTTCCATCAAGTCATTTGATGTCGTTTGATGATATTGAGGCATCGTGAGGCGTGTACTATCTGTTCCATCCACCACTACTTCTTGACGACCACGACCGCTCTGTCAAGAGCGTACTGACTTAGAAAAAGATGATATTGAATTGAATCGATACCTGAAGCAACGACTACTTGACTAGACCCCCTTGTCAGTAATCAACAACTATTTAAACACTTTAGCGTAACTAATTTCAGTATCTTATCATTGAGTGCTTCACACTAATCTTCAATAGCATATTATCCCGAAGTTTGTCAGTTCCCATCCGCCTCCAAATTGCCTGGATAACTGTCTAACATTCTGCAATGGGGCTATTACGTAAACGATCGCCATCAAGCGAACAATTTAATAGCAACAAGACAACTTGTGACGTCACATTAAGCTGGAGATAATTCATCGTACCAGCGTGAATGATGTTGCATATTATTGTAGCTTCAGCCAGACTTAGCACTTGTCAAAACTTAAACCTAACAAGTGGAGCCGTGAGTTATATGAAGATAAATTTCAAGTTTATGAATTATGCAGTAGTTGTGTTTGCATCAGTTAACTTATGGCCAATATTTGTATTATTTTTTGATATAATTTGTTTGAAGTAAAATTTGAAGTGATGACAGCTCAATCGGGCTTGCGGCCACCTTACATCCCATAGGTTGTGGGTTCGATTTTCCCAAATGATCTCGAGCCTTTGAGAAGTAAAAACATCGGAAACCGTAGTGTAGCATAGTGACATAGTATTTTAAAGTTCTCATCTGGCTAGCAACCACCCTCAAGCTGAAAAATCGTCGCTAAATAGTGTGATCTAGCAGCCTTTTTGCAGCTAATTATTCAAGTCTAGGCATGTTTCACCTGAGGCCATCAGTGTTTCATAACTGACACGGGTGGTTTTGCGCCCTGCTGATCAAACGACTATACTGATAAAAAAAAAACTTTTTAAAACTACTTTTAATAGGTACCGCCTTGATTATCAAAAGAATTTCTATCTTCATTCTTAGTACCTTATTCTATTGGTATAATTATTTTACATGACGAATTGAGGTATTATTTCTTGTTATATTTATAAGTAGTTTTAATAGATCGAAGTAGTACATACCCGTAATATTCAACTTGCAAGCTTGCAACTTAATGCGTCATATCGTTTGTTCCTTAAGAGATAATGCTTCGGACAAGCGTGGTCGGTGCTTAGCGCTCATTTCGCCCTCGCCTGTCGTAATAACTATCCTTTCTGTTTGGGGTTGCCACTAGTTATGTTTTGGCATTTTTATTGATAAAAACGGCTGACTTACACTACAAATAGAATAGTGACAATATGAATGTTATCACTATTATATTTCGTATAGTCAGCAACTTTTTATTACGACAAAAACTATCACTGTTTATTTTTTGTTAGCCTTTACCATTGTTATAATTGCTTATAGCAAATTCAAGGAGGGCTTTGTTATATTTCCACCGTAGAACCCGGGGCCCTCCAACAGGCATCGAAGTTGGGCACCTACGGGGTTTTAGTGGGTAAGAATCTCACATAAGCCGACAGGCAATTGCAGTGGGGATATCTTATTGAAAGCTAGCCCCCATCATGGCTTCGCACGGGCTTTAGAATAATCTAAATTGCAAAGAGTCACAAAATATAGCTTATGTTACTCCACGATAATGTAGCTTTTCAATATCCATGTCACAATGTTAGTTACCGTACTCCGCCGAAACGGCTTGACCGATTTTATATGCGTATTCAGTAGGTCTGAGAATCGGCTACTGTCTGTTTTTCATACCCCTAAGTGAGGCAAAACAAAGTTTGCCGGGGCAGCTAGTAATAATGTTAAATAGTCTCTGAAATTCCTTATTCTGATAATAACAATTTCTCCAAGATACAGGCTGCCCTAGCAGTAGATCAAAGGGCAGGCGCCGATGCCTGCAATAATTGCAGGCGCGAGTACGGGCATCATTAGGGATGCCCTCTCTCGCCTACGCTTCTCCTACAATGTGAAAACTTGTAGCGGATAATAACTACACTTTGGACATGAGTCTGACCTCCACGTTGAAAAGTTGTTTAATCAAAATAATTGCTCATAATGTTGATATTTCTTTTGTTTTTTTTTTTTGTAGTTTATTCAAAGTTTCTCTCTTAACATTTTCAATTTTTTTAACTTAACATTGGACACAAGTCTTACCTCTACGTTGAAAAGCTGTTTAATCAAAATAATTGCTCATAATGTTGATAAATATTTTGTTTTCTTTTGTAGTTTATTCAAAGCTTCTTTTTATTCGTTTTAAATTTTTATTGCTGGTTGATGTAATCGTTATTTGGTCGATCATTGTTGTTATTTATTATCGTGTCACTCTTCTTAATTTTTTTGATGTATGTTTTTTCTGCTCTAGATTTTCATTTACTTTATATATTTCCACAACCTTGTTCAACAAAAAACTATTTCTAAGCTGAATTTTTTGAAAAGCGAGTGTGGCTCGGTGTTATAACCGTCTGTTTTTAATCAGATGGCTCTAGTTCTATCTCGACCCTACACCAATGACATGTTTTTCAAGTTGTGTGTGGATTTGCACTTGCTTTCGCACGGTGAAGGAAAACTTCGTTTATCCGATATTTCTCTCCTGGTAAGAGAAAGCCCTGAGTCCCAGCAGTGAGAACGTATAGTGGGCTGCTTATGCTTATGCTATGCTTATGAACTTTTTAAAGTATTGTGTTTATATTATTTAAAATCATCTTGTGTTTTAGTAAAAAAAATAGCACGTCGTGGTTTAAATGACGATCCGTGTCTGTATGCGTGTTTTCTTATCTATTCTATGCTATGTTAGTGGTTGGCGCCACGCGTACAAATCGCGTATACTCCTACACGCGCTAACTGATTGCATCTAACCACCTTTGGCTTCACGCGTTTCATCTCAGTGATACATTATTATACGCTTGTTACTGTCTGATGATTCATATTTAATTCTATCTAGAGGTACTGCGATATGGTTAGAATTTTTTTATCATGTTGATTGTTATCTGCAGCAAAAGATAGTAATTAGTTTAGATAGTTAATTAGATCATCACCTAAAATTTGCTCTTTTATTCATAGATTGTTATCTGCAGCAAAAGATAATTATTCGTTTTGATACTTAATTACATTATCATCTAAAATTTGCTCTTTTATTCATAGATTGTTATCTGCAGCTAAACATAATTATTAGTTTTGATACTTAATTAGGTTATTGCCTAAAATTTGCACTCTATTATTCATAGCTTGTGTCTATTACACAATTACTTTTTCTATTCATGTTCCGTATGATGCTATGTAGACGGGTTGTTTTCGTTAACGTGTAATTATGATACTTCAAGAACAGCTCGAAAGATAGCGACTAGATCGAGTTTGGGACCTGCTAATTTAGTCTTTACTGTAAATTTATAATAGTATGAAATATACTTTTTTTTTATTAGGACACATTCACACACGGCTGGTTAGCCCCATACTGAACCATTTCTAGCTCGTATTATGGTTGCTAACACAACTGATATACTACATATACATACATACATATTATATATAAATACATATTTAACACCCAGACCCACAGCCAACAAATTTAGTTAAGCACAAAGATGTTGACCGGGCCGGGAATCGAACCCGGAACCTTCTGATTAGCAGACCGCCATGGTAACCTTTACGCCAACGAGGTCGTCATAGTCGCTAGTTTACACCAATATACTTTGCAAAGTATATTGGTGTAAACTAGCCTTTTCACAATCTATTTTCACACGTCTAGTTAGGCCTTTACTTAACCATTTCTAGTTTTAATTATGGTTGCTAATAATATAAATGTACCGATTTTGTTAATATATTTTGGTTTTTCTTATATACTACTTACGGACATATGTAGTAGTTACTATGTACATACACCTATAATAAAAAGTCACCAAGTAATAAAATGACTATATACAAGAATTCAATAAAGTCATTTTAGTACTACCTTTCAAGAACTTCCGTCATCTAATTGGCATAGTGTCGACTCACCACTTACGTTTATTGTCCAGTTTAAAGCCCTTTTGTGTGTAAGAAATTGTGTCACTTACTCGCAAATTGGGCTATATATCGTCGTTATCAAGCCAGAGAACGCGTGGGCGAGCGTCTTTAATCGGAGATAAAAGCTTTTCATCAAGAACCTTATCTCAATGGATTAAAAGCCAATTTTCCCTAGCACAAACAGTATTGAACAGCAAAATAGTTTATTACTTCTCTCAATTATGTGACGATCTTCAGATGTGCGTTCTTTCCTTTCTTTACTTCGTCTTTCTACTTTTAACGTCTTTTTCTTTTGTTAGATTTAACGAAGAAATTTTCTCTTGTCAATAAATTTTATCGAGGTCAACGGGATAATGTAAAAAGGGAATTTCACTTTGACGGGTCAGATGTTAAAATTGGTAATTGTGTGCTAATGAGCTTGATAGAACAAAGGGAATTTAATTAGAATACGTCGTAAATATTATTATGTGATTGTTGATGTATACCTAACATATTTTAATTGCAATTAGAGTGTTACGTTGTTTGTGTAATAAATATCAGTCAACAAGTACGATACCTCAACAGGGTTTGTTATTACCGAAATGATATGAGGTCAAAATCAAATTGAAAATGTCTTTATTAGCAACACAAATATTGTAATGTAAAACAAAATATGTGCTCCCTGTGGTCTTAAGGACCTCACATCTCAAAAATTACTTGAACGATTGTATTCATATCTAGGAAATCTTTTAAAAATATAATGTCTTCGCCAAATAAAAATCACAACGTACTGATCGGCTCTCATTAAAATCGGTCACTAAGTTGCACTGCAACAAACTTCCAAACTTTTTGCAGGAACCATCCTACAAAAAGTTAGGTCCTCAACAAAAATCGCCAACGATTAAAAATTGTATACCAAGATGGTTTAAAATAACGACCTCTGCGTTAGATCCAATATACAAACAGAGAAGACGGTTAATTCAGAGATGATTAATTGACTTAACTTTTTTGGTCAATTAAGTGGAATAAATAGTATTGGTAGATTTTAAAATATGTATGAACATATCAACAATTTCTTAAACCAATATTGTTTTTTTTTTCTCCTAAATGTACTGGAAGGTCCTGCGTTAGGTCCCAGTGACCCTGAGGAGAAGAAACCCAGAATTCAAACAGAAACATCAAATTTCATGAAACTAAATACTTCATCGCGACCTACTTAGTTCAACTCTACTGTAAACTAACAGAACCCACGACTTCTTTATTTCATTATAAAAGGCATAAAATCAAAAATTTATTATTTCCGCTCTCGGTAACATGAAACGTTTTATTCTAACTGTTATTTAATATTTGCTTTAGTATCACATACATGATAATAAAAACGCTATAGAATTATTGTGTAAGATATTTTTGGATAGTTTGATCAAAGAGTATTTATTTCATTTCTTTATTCTTTTAAACATTGGAAAATATGTTTTGGTTAGGTATAGGTGAAGATTTTCTAAAGCTTTCCTATGTGACCACCACTCTAAAATTCAATTAAATTTCCCCAACACGCTGCTAAATTTGATTGCAGTAAACCTTTTTTCAGGCAAACGATTTAATACGAGTAAATATTCTGCGATACATACATAATATACTCCAATGCGAGTGAAAGTAATTCGTTTCTATTCGTGAAACAATTATTTATCGAATTGTTGTTATTTGAAAAATAATAATGAATCGTAATAAGATTTACTAAATCGTATACGGTTGGTGATTCACCAAAATAATTAAAAGAAATTTTTTTTTTTTCATTTGAAAGGTTATATTTGTGTGTTAGGTACATATGTTTTTTACTCCTTTACTGTAATGATTAAGATATAATTTGGTATGGAAATAGGTTAAACCTTGGATTAACAAATAGGCTATTTTTATCCTGGATTAACGTGGGTAGCTTTGTGGAGCGCAGCTAGTTAGGCCATAAACTCTTTTCCTTATTTAAAAGAAGCACCAAAGTTCTTCCAGCCGAAATATTTTGTGCTGCAAATGCTCATTTTCTGCCCACGGGTGGTCAGTAAAGTCAAAATGATGCAAAATACACGATTATTAAATTTTATGGTGTAAAACTTAATGGAATTTCATTTAAATTTGATACGAAATGCGTGTAATTTGATGTTTTAATATTCAATCAGTGTTGGTCGGGTGTAATGTTGTAATTTGGTGGCAAATTGTGGTGAATCAATTATTGATTATTTAAATTCGTGCACTAGCGATGATGGAATTTATAATTTCCAAAGAGTATAAAATTATTTCGACTCTTGACTCCAACCATAGAGTAAGTAAAGTAAAAGTAAATAGTAAAAAAGCTTTTATTCTATTGCATTACATTGAAAAATTACATATTTTTTAAACATTTTTATGGAAAAGTTGCTCCTTGGGCATATGGCTCCCCTGACTCAAACCATATAGCCTTCCTTTCCTTTCCTTAAGTTGTCGTATTTATTGGTACGTAGGAATCAGCGTAGTTAGCAGACTTCTTTTTTATTTAATATCTTTAATTTTGGAAAAAGCCATTATTATGTCGTATAGGTTAAAAAAATTGGCAGAGGATAGAATTATCTGGAAAAAACACCACGGACAAGAGCCCAGCTCTTAAATATTGATTGATTGATATTTTTATGGTATAGGTTGCAAACAAAAAGACAATGATGTTAATAATTCTCATTATGATTGTCGCATTGAATTTTTGAAGGCCTACCTTAAACATTTTACCTACCTTAAATATTTTATTAACAGTCCCATCAGTGGAGGTCACAACCCGTAATTATGAGAAAAAAGCTCCAAAAAATCCCTATCAGGAGCAATTATCGCGGTCTAATAGGCATACAATTACCATGGATTCCAGCTAGCTCGTTAGGTCTTAGGTTTAGGAGCTAGGTAAGGCACGCAAACTTGCGTGTGACATCAGGGAGCCATACCATCACCTCTCTTCCTCCAACATTATCGATAAGAAATAGGAATTAGTGGCAGATATGGAAGAAGTGGAAAAGAAGAAAAATGACATGCTAACTTCACCTATAGACATAATATAGCTTTTGGTTATTTTTTAAAATTCACACTTCATCCCACAGAAGTGGAAGCTATTAAAATTTAAAAAATAAAACTTATTAAAGTTAATTTAATTTTAATTAAAAATTATGAAAACTATACTAAATCAATTTTATGTGTTTTGGTCCACGATGAACAATTCCCGATATTTTATGAAAAAACTTTGTTTTCTTGAGGTCGATTATATTCAAGCAAAATATAGCTTAAATCACATATTTAATTGAATAAATAAAAATATACGCATAAATTAAAAAATACGGAAGCAAATTCATGAAAACTCAACTACAAAAACTTATTTTGCGTATATAACAAATTATGTATTTTGATAAGGTGAAAGGTGAGGATGTCAAAAATTTAAATTGCTATTACCAATTGGGTGATTGCTAGCCTGGCTTTTCCACTATAGCCACCAATTCCGACAGTTGTTCCGACAGTCTCCTTTAATAGAGCCAGCTATTTCAGATTAGATCTAATCTATCTTAAGCCAGAGTCTAACGTGGCTACGCGCTATGCTATAAAACGCCTAACTGTAAAGAGTAAATACGTTTTAAGAAGGTGATAGTAGGGCCGCAGATGTGGGAAACTGATTAACTGTTACCAGTATAGTGTGTTGGTTACACTCGCCCTGTGTGTAGTTTATGTACTGTGTTGCGGCGAATCTTTATTGGATCTGCGGTTGAGATTCTTCGTGTTGATTATTTTATTTCAGAAACCAGTGTTTTATAAAGTCTACTTCAAATAGACTTACTTACGTGTAATACATGAAATTTAAAAATACTTATTAGTAAGCCTAATAAGTGGCTTACTAATTAGTGCGGCACAATTGGCGGTCTTATCGCTTGTTCTTTGTCTAACAGCCGGGATCTATTTGACGTGCCGGTGACGTTACGGCGTATTAAAAATTCGCGGCACCAGAGCTTAACTACTTAGGCCATTCGAAGAAGAAGGAAACTAGTTTCTTATACTTTTAGACATTTGGAAATACATTTCCTAATCCTTATTACTTTACTATATATTACCTTGATTTATAATAAATTAAGAGAGAAAATAAGAAGGAAAAGAAACATGAAGGCTTATCTGAATAACACCTAAAAATCTGCCAAGGACCTAAAAGTGTGTTCCGGTAGCCTTCTTTAGGGCCAGTAATTCTAGACTAGGCATGCTCCAGCTTAGGCTTGAGTGTCGTTAACCGTGTAGTTGCTCTCTTTTCAAATGTCTAGCTAAGATGATAAAAAATCACCTACCAACTCCACTATAACGCTCGACTAGCTTTAGATACAGCGAACTAGAATAAACGGAAGAGTAACTCCATACAATTGCCACTTAGAATTTGAATCCATCTACGCACACAATTATACTGCTATCCCAACGAAACACACACACACACACACAAAGCTCGCACGCGATTGGTCGCCGCCACACCATGTGACGCCACGCGGGTGCGCGGGTAGTTATTTTGTATTTATATTCTGTATTTTACGCGTGGACGGTGGAACTATTTTATCAACCAAGTTACTATTCTATTTATTCTAGTTCCTGGTTTAGATATAAAAACAACAACGTATTCATAACAACCACCATCATAGTGCACATTATAAACTCCCATTTTATTGTTCAGTTCACTTTATAACTTCATCAGAGCGGAGGTGTTTCTTTTTAAAAAATGCAAATGAGAAACCATAAAACTGTACGTTTACTTTAAATGTTAATGAACAAAAAAATGGTTAGAATTTAAATTTAATGCGGTCCAGAGTGATAAATATGTATTTATTCAGAGTTCATAAAGTGCATATCCATTGACTCTTTATTTATTTGTGTGAAGGCCTCTATGCGTTTTCGATTAACTATTCAAATCAGGGTGTAGATGGTTCTGCATCAAATAATCATTAATTAAAAGACCTACTAACGGCGCGTATATCCATAATGCAGCTTAAATTAATTAGAAATCAATGCTATACGTCTCATGCTTATATAAAATAATATACATTAACATTGTAAACAACATACTTAAATATCAAGATCTTTTTCTTCTTGGTTTGATCTCTCTGGCTAAGCTTTGTTGTCGAGAGTTTTCAAGCCGCCCAACGAAGGCCTCTGACTTGGCGAAGGACTGCTTGTACTAAGACTAACAACCGGAACCTACAATTTAACGTGTCATTCGACCTACGGTAGCGCCACAATAACTAATACAACAGCCGGGACCTACAATTTAGCGTGTCATTCGCCCTACGGTATCGCCACATTAAGTGATGCTCGTGATCAATTTAATACACATGATTTGATAATCAAACTAAATGGACTTTTGACTAATAAGTTTCCCATGAAAGGGCTTGATAATTTGCAAAAAAGCTGCCACCTTTTTTTAAGTTAACTAAAGTACCTGGTACCTCATAATAAACAATAGCTTATAAATAAATCTCATTATAAATACTTCGTAAAATAAAACTGGAAAGTGAAGGTTTATAATATACTGAGAATACACCTAGGGTCAAAGATTTACATAGAGCGGCGCAAACCCAACCCAAAGTAATTATAAGCCTTTCCCACGTATCATATTTATGTGACTACATAAAGATAACTTAGAGACTAACGTTTCTAAGTTATCTTTATTGCTTTCTGATTTAACTTAAGCTTACAGTCTGTCTTTCCACTTCTCTTAATATACAATCAAAGGGATTTTGTCTATATTGTAGATTAAGGAGATCTTAAAGAAACGATAAACTATTTTTCTTTTTTTTTAGGCAGATGTTTTTTTAATTGCGCATTTATTTTTAATATCTGTTTTTTTTTTAATCAACGCCTCCGGTCTAGTGCGGATGACACGCATTTTCACACAGATATTGTTGTCTTCAAACATGGCGGTTTCCTTGCGAGGTTTTCATTCAATGCAAATCTCACACAAAACTTGAAAGTTATCTAGTTACTAGTTAGTTAAGTACCTACACATGAATTTGTAACGTTATGCAAATAAAGATATATTTGATTTGAAAAGAAAAACATTGATAGATAGATACTTTACTTAACCAACTACGCAAAATCAATAACAGAAAACACTTAAGGACTTGTACATTGGTGTAGGGCCGGATCAAACGAAAAGTCGGATTCAGATAAAGAAGCAGACGTTTTCCCACCAAGCCACACTAGCTTTTTCACTAACCAATATACATAACAGTTCCTTCTCTTTTTCCCAGTGAACGGAGGCTGGAGCTCGTGGGGACCCTGGACACAGTGTCGCTGCAACGGCCGCATCGCTGGGGGACAGAGACGCACCAGGTCCTGCACTGAACCTCACCCCCTGAACGGGGGCGCGCCGTGCCAGGGGCAGGCGGTACAGAGGACTTCTGACTGCGTGCCTTGTCAAAACGGTAAAGATAACATCTTACCACTGAAGTAGAGCATTTCCTATTAATCAACTGGCTAGCCAATCTGTCGCCAAAATCCCTAAAGGTACATATGTTGAACCTGGACTAGATTGGCACAGAACTGATACAGATCGTGTGATAAGAGAGAGGCCCATACCCAGCAAAGGGGTTGTATTTGCTGTGAATGATAATGATGAATGATATACATATTATTATAATCAAATCAAATTCAAGCGGTAAAAGTAGGATACTTCTACGAAAACTAACACTTAATTAACAAAGAAAACCCATCTAACAAGTTTATCTACTAAAACAAACAACTATCTATTACCATTACCGTAAGACATTGAAACTTATTAAAGTCATCAGTAACTAAGCACCTAATTGACATAACTACCCGCAACTTGTATCACTCCAAGTTGTGCTTAGAAAACTTACCTTACTTAGAACTAAGTTCGCGACTTTGAAACTTGCGAACAGAAACCAATGAAGCGACAATTTAAGCTAATATCCTAAGGTGAAGACTAAGTTCAGTTGGAATATTAGTTTTCTTATGACATGTCTTTTGCTGTTATTACTCGTAATTTTGTCTGAATGTTTGATAACTTAGAAACTTTTAATATAATACATTAACCTCCAAATTGGCCAATTAAAATTCAGATACTACCATACTGAATAATTTTGATTTCTTAGATCATTAAATTTTGATAATAGTAGCTAAGCAAACGTAATGTTATAAGAATTTAAATCTTAACTCAAACACTTTCTTGATTTATTTGTTAATGCTGACAATGAAGATGGATTTATGGATCTCCAAGGATACGACAATACACAACAACTTTTGATTGGTAAGTTAATATATACTAAAAAAAAAGTAGTAAATCGAGAATATTTTCACTTAGTTTTGGCCCGAATAAATGATTTTTTTATTATATTATTATTTAGGGAGGGAGACGTGGAAGAATTTGTATTAAATATAAGAGTATGAATGAAATAATGATGGAATAGTATAAAGAAGAGAAATTTGCAGTGCTGGTATTACTTAGTAGGAAAAGGCGATGTGAAAGAACACTATTGTGAAATAACCTAAGATGATAACATGAATCAAAGAAAGCATACTCAAAACACACATCTAGTCGATGACCTCTCTGCCAACCACTAAAACCTCAACAGTATCATTAAAAACGAAATAACCACACATAAAGAACACGTGGCATCCAGTACAAATGACCGTTTAAGTACCATATCTATAAAAATCCCTTCATTGTACTAAGCAATAAACTCAAGTGCTGTCAGATAAATTGGAAGACGCCGGTTCTCTTGTGGTCGGGTTACTTACTTGTATGTATTCTGTGCTCGTATGGACATCAAAGAATTGATACGAGGACCAGTGACTGAGAAAATAAAGCAAAACTCCTGAATATTTTGATCTTTCTATAAAGTAATTTCTTCTTCTTTTTACGGTGCCTTTCCAACTTAAGGTTGGCAATCAGCTTTGTATATTTTATTTTGTCTATTTCCAAACGAAACAATTCAGCGGCACAACTGATCCCGGTCAATTCTCGAATGTTTCACAACCATACTTTCTTCTGCGACTGACTCGCCTATTCTCCGCTACTTTTCCCATTATAATAAGTTGTAATAGTAAAATAATGTCTATATAAGATTTAGAATTGCTAAAAGCATAAGTACAACAATTTTTAGTTTAAACTTATGCCACCCGTAACAGTTTTCATTAATTAGGAACTAAAATAAGAGTTCTAGTTAATAAAGCTACATTAATCAATGTTCATTTAAATAGTAAAAGACTATTTAAATGTGTAGAATCATAAATGTCAGAACAAAATTACATCATCCAATTGAAATCAATAGATAATAGCCGCCTGTATCTCTACAATAAAGTTTGCTCTATTTTCTAATCAGAATTAAACCAGATATACAACAAGAACTACCTTTAACTTCCACTTTAAAAGCTTGGAGCTATAAAATAATTACGACACCTATAAATATGTTATCGGCTCCAAAATTAATTCTCTAATTTGATACCGAATCAAGTTCAATGATATAGAATTGAGCAATCACTCACAGAATTAACCGAAATAATAAAATCAATCATTACCAACATCGAAAAGCAGTCGTAAATATCCCGTAATCCGATTTCAAGCCCAATTTTAACGATTATTTGATAGATTCTTACGTAACGATTACTAGTTACCTGTTTGAAATAGTCATTATGTTCAAAGGTTGAGAAAGTGTCATTATATATCAATAAATTAATATGATATAAGACGTCATTTTACTAAGTTAGTTTAACTCGATAACCGTGAGTAGTAATGTAAATCAGAAGAGTACTTAATACGATCACGCGATCAATGCAATAGTAGTCTGCTTTATATACGTTTTGAATTCAGACAGAGATTTAAAGATTGCAATTATAAAACTGACATAAAAACAAAGCCTAGCACAAGTTTGTCAAACTCCCAGCGTGTGTGTATCGAAATAATTAACAAGACCAACCGGGTAGACAATAAAATCCAATCAAGAGCCGGCATTTACACCAAACTCCGTCTAATTGGTAACACATGTTGGGCGGCACGCTTGATGAATTTGAGGACAGTGTGTATAGCAGTGGGTGTTTGATGGGGGGTTTTATTATGCAAATCAAAAAGGAAAATTTGAAAAAGAATCCCTTTATTTTGAAATCGGTAAAATAAAACTGGACCAGGAAAGAAGGGGTGAATGAAATTTGTTTGATCATTACTAGTCATGTTAAAATTCAAGTCGACGTTAAAGCATGGCATTGTAGTTACATACTCAAATAAATAAACACACACACATATAACAGTAAACACAATATACATCAGATGCATGCTATTAGTAGGTAAATACATTAAAAATGACATAAGTAGATAATTAATTGAACTACCAAAACAACGTAAATATTTAAAAAAAATATATACGAAAGAACTAAAACATTATCAAGACATTAAAAGTGAAATAAATAGGTAATTATTGCTAAAATGAAACCAAAACATCAAGGTACAACAGAATTAAAATGACAACGCAAACCAACCGTTCAGTGGAAACATTCCTTAGGAACCAATTACCGCAGCGTTTAACATTATAAATGGCGTATCTAATAATACAGCGACTGCTATCACACTATAAATTGAAATTAAAATACATCACATGCAAGATGGCCGCAGTCCTTACACGCGAGTTGGGAATAAATCACAGGACTTTTTACAAAAGAAATTGCTACGACGACGCCATGTAGGGAGTGAAACTAAAAACAATAAAAGTTTTGATGGACTTTGTAGGCGGTCTTGAGGAGTTAAGAAATGAAATATGTGTGATGCAGAGCCAATTATCAGGGTAGCAAACTCTATGGCACGGTTGAGTTCTACGTAATATATCCAATAGTATTCTAATAATGTCTAAATTGCCAGGAATTTCGAAAAATAGTGCTATATATGAAATTAATTTAAAAAAATAGTATAAAGTTTGTAATGCGTAATTGTGTATGTTTGTTATTTATTTACACTTGAACGGCTAAACTGATTTTGATATAAATTTGTGTGGAGATCGTTTTTCAATCAGACGGTCTCTGGTTTGATCCTTGCCTTACACTAACTTGTTTTTCAAGTAATGGATTTGCACTCGCTTTAAGGTGAAGGAAAACATCGTGAGGAAGTCAGCATGTTTGAGGACCACAACATTCGAAGACGTATGTCATCCGCCAACCCGCTTGGTCAGCGTAGTGGGTTATGACCTATATCTCTATCTTCGCGAGAGAAAGCTCCGAGACCCAATAGTGGAACGTATAGTGGGCTGCTTCTGCTTTAACTTTAATCTATTGCCAGAGCTTTTGAAAATAATTTCCCAAGTTCGAGTCGGACTTGCGCATAAGGGGTTCCATACTATTATTATATTATCAAAAATATGGCAAGCAACACGTTTTTTTTATGGGAGCCCCTTACATTTTTATTTTATTACAGACAGACAAACAGACAGAAAAGTATATAATATGATTAAATGACAATTTTCAATTCTAATTCTAGTAATATAATATCATTAAATAGTATATAGTGTAATATCATTAATTGCTATCATTAAATAATATATGATATGAATCAAATGTCAATTTTCAATTCTAAATAATTATGAAGATTGACCGAACATTTTAGCTGCAGTAAGCGAACTACAAAACTCAAGTTAAAATTAACACAACTAGCTAACCTAACCCTTCACTGTAACAGTAATTAATGAGCCACTCATTTAACCTCGCGTCCTGTACACAACACGCCTGAACAACGCTAGATCTTATCACTTAAACCACCCGTCTTTGTGTGGGTGTCTCATACACACATACATAAGTCTGTGTATTCATATTAATTAATACACAAATACATGTAGAATTTTATCCTGAATGATATTAAGTAGACTAAATAGGTTATGTACTCGAAAATCAAGTAAATGGTAAGATAAAGTAGACTAAGATAGGATGATATTAAGTAGACTAAGATCCCCAAACAATTATCTGGAGAGTAGGACGATTTAATTATTAAAAAATAAAATCTGAGAAAATAAACTTCGATTGTTGTGATTCTCTTTTTTATATATATGTGATATTTGTATCCTTTAAGCTCAGTAAAAGACAGCAATACTAATAAAGTAAAATATGTATATGTATAATTCCTATCGTCCATGTCCACTAACGTCCAATTCAACTTTTTCAACAACTATAATCTAGCGGTTTTCAAGGCAAGAGCGAATCGGTTTCTTCTGGGCAAGCGCGCTCCACCTTAGATTGCAATATCGCTTACCATCAGGTGAATTGTGATCAAGCGCAAGCCCATTAAGAGAAAAAATATATATATCATCCAGTATCGACTATAGCTCGGCTAGCTAAGGTGATCTGACGCGATCATCCAAGCTAAGCAACGATCGATTCGGACAGTGTTTGGATGGGTGACCATGCACAAGACTATCATTTTTCAAGTAGCATTTTCATCTGAGCGCTACCGTGGGTCGGATGACACGTAGGTCCCGGCAGCTAGTCTTAGTACAAACAGACGTTAAGCCAAGTCAGAGGCCTTCGGGTAGCTTGAAAACTCTCGACACCAGAGCTTGGCCACTTAGCTCATACGAAGAAGAAGAAGACGCACATAACTCTATATCCTAATTAACTAATACACAAACACATAAATCACTCCCAGTTCGTTAGAGGAACGACAAAGGACGCACACGTTTTATTTTCTTTTTAAAACGTGAAGTATGTACATAAATTGTACGTAATTGTCGTGCCCGAGTCTTTCGGGGACGAAATTTAGAGAAAACACGTTTATATGTAAAAAGAAGTATAATTTAAAGATATTCTCGAAGGGGGAATTGTATTACGATAATTTTGTACGAAGACGCTTAAGGGGAAATTTAAACAATGTGTGGGATATATTACGTGGTGCGAATGGAGGATACATTTTGTAAGACCGCTTGTGAGGAATTTTCCTTAAAACTCGACAAGGCGTTTAAGAAAATAGAGAATAAAGACTTATGAAAATAGAGAATAAAGACTTCTAAAGGTTCAATATTAATATTTGGGCAAAATGTGATTATTTACGAAGTAAAAAACTTTTTTTGTGTTGGTAAGTGTGTATGTTTGTTACTTTTTCAAGCTCAAACAGCTAAACTGATTTAGACGAAAATTAAATGCGGTGCGAAGATAGGTTCTAACTAAGATCGACAAAGGTTACTTTTTATCCCGAAAACAATTGTGGTCCCCGTGGGATACTCAAATATCTTCAAAATCAATCTTACTTCTTGACGCTCCAACGGCAGGACCGATTTTGATGAGATTTACTCTGAAGATAGGTAAGACCTTGACTTATAGGCTACTTTTTATCCCGGATTAACGCAGTTAACACCGCGGGGCACAGCTAGTGTATCTAATATATATTCAGTCATAAAACAAAATAGTAAAAACAAAAACAAAAATATTAAAATGACAATTAATATATTAAAACTAATCAAATAACCCGCCCTGTTGTGTTGCAAAGATCCCAACAAGCTCGCTGTAATACCGCGCTGAATAGCTTTGCCTTAGCACTAAGAACGACCTTAGAGTCACTGGTAAAAAAATACGTTTAAATTTTATCCAGCATTTCACGACGAACTAAATTATACAGAACATTTTCATAAGCTGATATCTGTATCCTTTAGAAATAAAATGAATGCTAAAGTGAATACAATGTGATCAACTACTAAAATAATACACGAAGGACAAACAAAAACATAAATTCATATCCACCAACTCACACAATCAATCACCACACATACATTTATACAATCTCTTACATCTTACAAATATGTACACACTTTTGCACAATCTCTAAACCATACGTCATAATTCAATGACAAATTACAGATACGCACACACATCAAGCACATCACCCACCCGTTCTAGACTCTAACTATTTATAATCACACATATTATAATATAATCACACTACATTGTCATCTAGAATATGAATAAGGAAAATATTTTATTAAGAATGACAACCTCGTAAGTATAGGGCCAAAAAAAAAAAGAACAGCGAGACCTTTATCTTCTCTATTCTACACCTTGTTTTGTTTGCTCTTTCTTGTATCTTTTGTAAACTACAATGTTTAAATTTATTGTGTTGTAATTTATCTTGTAAGTATGTGTTGTCTATTCTAAAAATATGTTTCAGTGTCTATTCTAACGAAGCGGGGACAACTGCGGCTCGGTAAACAGGCTCCAAGGAGACCTAGCACGAGACGCAGTTTCTCCCACAACGTACCTACAACAAAATCTTTTTAAAAATCTAGCGCTAAGTCATCATGTACGTACACCTAAGGTTTACCACAAATAAAATTTATCTTATCTTTAAGCTGAATAAAAGACAGCAATTCCAATAAAATAAAATACGAGTACCTATATAATGACTGTTTTTAATCTTTCGTAAAATTATCATCCAAAAACCTTATTTTAAGAGGTTTGTTAATGGGAAGGCGATAATTTAATGTTTCTACCACAAAAGGAGCGAAATCATTCAGTCTTGTTAATTTTAAGCGTTTAGTACCAAAAACAGAAATGGGACTTTTTGCCGTTGTTGTTATAGAATGCTCCCGCAGCGAAACCGTTAATCGAGGCGGAGTAAAAACTCGCAAAAACATTAGTAAAGAGTTAAAAGTAGAAAGTACAAACTAACAGAACGTTTTATTCAAATAAAAAGGTTAGTAAGTTCTAATTTATTGGTTTGATTTGTAAAGAAGACATCCCTAAACTGCACTTTTTCTGTGATAAAAAAGTTGCCTACTATCGCATACGAGTAAATAACTTGAACAAAAAAATACGAAGTATCATTTTTACTATAAAATAAATATTCTTTCTCATTTTTCCATACAAAAGTTGCTTGGAAGAAATTGCTAACTATAGGCAATAAGGTGATAAAGCCGGCTATTGTGCAACTTTTTTATCTCTTATTTATGTATAAATTAATTATAACTGTATTTTGTTTTTTGGGTGAGCAATATAGAATTTTTAGTATTGGATGTAACCCTATGAGCCTATTTTAAATATTTTATTTTGTACTACAAGACATTATTAATATTTTTCCAAAAAAATCCGGCGTTATCATGCCAACACTAATATGGGGCATCATAATTATACTCAGCAACAGAGTAGTTCATAATTGGAATAAGTTGCCCGAGGAAGTGGTCAGTGCTACGTCAGTGAACAGCTTTAAAAACCGGCTTGATAGTTGGTTGCAGAAAACAAAAAAATCTCTTGCTAACCTGTGATCAGTGCACTAGTGAACTTTAAACATTGACATTGAACAGTGGATATTATGTGAACTATTAAAAAATAATTTCAACTCAGTGTGATATAGGCACATCAGCATAATGCTGCTCGCCTATAAATAAAATAAATAAATAAATAAATTTTTGACGACCTCGTTAGCGTAAAGGTTACCATGCCGGACTGCTAATCAGAAGGTTCTGGGTTCGATTCCCAGCCCGGTCAACATCTTTGTGCTTAACAAAATTTGTTGGCTGTGGGTCTGGGTGTTAAATATGTATGTATTTATATATAATATGTATGTATGTATAATTGTAGTATATCAGTTGTGTTAGCAACCATAATACGACCTAGAAATGGCTCAGTGTGGGGCTAACAGCCGTGTGTGAAAGGTGTCAAAAAAAAAATTGGCTTACCGATGACCTAACTTAAAGAAAAAAAAAGTTATGTGTATATATTGGTATAGAGGTATAGATAGATATACATTATATAATAGTAAAATAATTAATGTTGCTATCTCTGATCCCGTAGCTTTGCCCGGTCGTTGGGGCGCCTGGTCGGAGTGGTCGGTGTGTGGCGCTGACTGCCGCCAGACCAGACGTCGTGCCTGCACAGGGGACACCCCCTGCTCCGGTTCCTACACACAACAAGCTGACTGCGTTGGGGACTACTGCGGAGTGCATGGAGGTAAGGATTTGCTACCATTTTTTTATAAGCAGAGGTGCTGATAAAACTAACTGGGTTGGCGCGTCAACCCGAATCGGATCCTGGCCTCCGATACTAGGAGACGCCACTGTTCTCGGTCCTGTGCAGTGGCAGGAGAGAGGCTGATGCTTAACACAAAACTGTCTGACCCTGTACATTACAACTAGGCATTAGATTAGCTTCTGGGCGGGAAGAGCAGCAGCATTGCGCGAAGCGGTCCTGCATCCCTGCCCCCGTCGTGAGATGGGACACCATGTGGTTTTAGTCGGTAGTGACGGCCCTTCTGGTCCCCAGGACATACCTCTCCCGCCTCCCCCAGGTGGCGACAGATGCGCAAATGCATTTCCTTGTGTAAAAAGGCATTAAACTAGATCTAATCAGCGCTTATCCACATGAACTAGCAACACTCTCTGAAGGTAGACATTATATGGTACTGGCTCTTAATAAGGCTGCAGGAATACTGAAGATAGTAAGTAGTAGCTGACTTGTCATTGCTTCAAATATTCTTTCTCTACAAGCTGGCAATGACTGATTAGATTGAGGAAATGTTTAGTCTGTCTACTCTGTATTATACTACTTATAACAAACAAAGAAAAGTTTTCTACTAAAATTATTATCCATTATATTTCTTTACCAGGATTTAATCGAAATGTTCCAAGTGTCAAGCCAGCGAGAAAACAAAACAAAACATCAACAGATTTATTATTCTGGTCGTATAATCAAAAAGTCTCATTACACCAAATCAAAAATTTCATAACGAAGGTATTCCCAACCAGACCTGCGGCTTCAATAACCATAACACTTTCATCAGTGCCATAATGATTAGGCAGCCGCCGTAGATTATAGTTTAAAATATGCCATCTCATAACCGCAACATTTTTCTTAATATTATACATTTCCGTCTCGTGAGCCTCTCTGGCGTATTTATTAACGCTAATTATGTCAATAAATCATCTTTATAATACCAACACTCCCCAAATAGCACGCCTGCTACGAATTTCGGCCAAGACTTTATGATAGGTTGTCTTGCGGGTATTACAAATTACACAACGGTTCCTCAAGGGACATATTAATTAAGCCGATTCTATGAAAAGCACGAGTTTCGGTACAGCCAGATGCCATAGAACTAAATATACACTTCCTTTTCCGCGCCCGCTCATAACTATGAAATGTTACACGGACTGGTCTTCATAACAGGCTATCGGTTGTAATTCTACCCAGCCAGATAATGTAGACCTTCCTCGCTTCCCGCTACCGTAAGATGTCAGACAAAACCCAAGGTGTAAGGAGGTGATGCACGGACCAGGTTTATATGGACGTGTTGAAAAGATTCGAGAGATAGTAAAATCGGGAGCCGTGACCATCTGGGTCGTATCAGATCTAAATATAGATGGGGACTAAAACTTTATGGTATTCTTAAGAAAATGTTAAAGGTAACTGTGTTAGGACAAACTTGGCAGTTATTGTTCATTGTGCAGACATCAAAAGACAGATGGATTTAATGGCATTAATACTGCCACCATTAAAGGAGTTGTTCTAAGTAAAAGTACTTAACTGTCATTTTACTGCGAGCTATCTTGATCAGTTCGGAGTTTATGATCGGTGACTGTTGAAGCTAGTGTCTGCAAACAAATGTAATGAGAAATCTTGGTAAAACCACAATTGAAGTACGAGTATTCATATCTATCTTCCGTGGATATACAGAATATAGAAAAAGACAAGCTGATATAAGATTCATATTACGTAGAAGCTAATTCAAATGAAAAGAAAATTGTCTGTTAAATTTGATCTCTTAGCCAACGTTAAAACCTGTCTCAGCAACCTGACTCCCCAAAGCGTCCATAACTCATGTAACTGTACCATTAACATCGAAATCATAATTTAAAATCGATCCAGCCTCAATGTAGAACCAGCTATTAAACATAACATAAACGATTAAACACATTTTAACATTTTCGTGTCTGTTGCTCCCTTGGCGGTCCAAATTCAATCTCGAATTGGAAAATGATCAGTCGATATTTTGTTTATAATGGCAATAAATCATTTTCGTAGTCCCCGTTGACTCGGTTTCAATTTCCCCATTCTGGTTATCGTACGTTTGATAAATAGCCCCCGGCCGCCTTGTGCGTTGTTTGGTTTGTACAATTTCTTCTCTGCCGCGAACGCTCTCGATTTTCACGCTAAATAAATACCCGATGTACTCTATGTTTGCTTATAAATTGCTTTTGTTTATCTTACGTCGCAGATTGATCGTTATTTATTGAGCGGCATCAGTCTTTAGTTTGATGCTTTTTATGGAACATTTTCTTTTTATGGAGTTTCTGTTGGTAGATTGATTTTAATGCTGATTGATTTCCCAAGTTTTCCTTCGCGTAGGGTCATAAATATTCTTATTTATTTTCGTTCCTCCATTAAGTCTTTAATCTTGATAAATTTTGGTAAATAAAGGCTCCAGTTCCATTTATAAATTAGCAAATGTATTTTTATTTTTCATAATGGACTATTCCATTACGTTTTTGCAATTCAAGTATGGCATAAATACTATCAGTAAATTGCCCACATGAAAGGTGGTGTTTGAATGCGAAGAACGTTGGAGGGCTTTCATTCCCGCCTCGCTTGCCCGGCAGAGCTACTTCATTACCCTAATTGCCGGCACACAAAGGGGAAATGGTGAAATTTTATAGCTTTTCATCTTTTGTTGGTTTACACATCGTTATGTGGTGAGAGATCTTCTGGTGTTACCTAAAACTTCATTTTATATTTTTAAGGTCTAGCTTAAAGCTAGCTTTAAAACTTTTCCCGGCATAATAGACCACGTTTTTTGGACTATCTAAATAGTCAAAGATAAGGTTAAAAGTCACAAGAAACTACGTGATTTATTTTGATTTTGCCTCTGTTATTTGCATCTGTCTTTGCCACATTATGTATACGCCTATCAGTCTCGGTATAGCGTTACAAATTTTGTTCATCAAAATGAGCCCAAAAGTTATTATAGCCGAGCTTCTATTTAATCTCCGTGTGAATCGACCGTGGAAATATTTCCTAGAATTTAGGACGAACATAAATTTTCGTTACTAAAATATTATTTAGTTTGCTAGCGAAGCTTTTGTGAGTTATTTTGCTATCTACGTTACTAACCACGATTATTTTAATGACAACCCTTACTGACAAGTAATATGATAAGTTAATACATTGAATAGTGATAATGTTATTTTACCGAATTGAACAATACAGAGATTAATGAATAAACAAACAGCAGTAAAATCCAATTTATATGCGATGCGGCCGTCATTATTGGAGGTGGGTCCCGTAAATGATTTGTTGTGATTTCGTCGAGTGAACGCAGCGGGTGATCGCAAACTGCATTCACATATCCATGCGCATCTTCCACGCCATTATAACCCCTAGCGCGGTCTGATAAGGGTGCTATTCCTGTACGGGTCTCAATCCGAGAATTTAATTCCGCAAGGCCTCCTACCACGTTATGGGCAAAACGACAAGGGTTTGTAAATTTCGATTGGATTTCCTATCTGGAATCTCTGCATCGGACACGAATGTACGAGCAGAGCGGCCGAATGTTTACACTGTACAAATTTCGAAATTAATCCGATAAGCTTAGCACTAATCGCGCTTGAAATTAATTTTATTCGAGTAACTGAGTCGCTTGCGGTTTGCGTTAACGGGGCTCGAAGTGAAGTGGCGGATGCTAGGTGATTTATTGAATTTCAAACATTGGTCAGCCATAAACCTTGCGGAGACTTGGGCCTGTTTATTTTCGAGATTTATAGATATGAAGTACAGTTTAGTGCAGTGTTGCGCCATTGCGTATGCTGCTTAGATATTTATTTGTGATTTAATAGTAATCGTTTCCGATCTAACTCATTCGTGAAACTTATGCTGGGAGAATGATAAATGTAGAAGCGAGGTTTTATTTTTGTGCTTGATTTTATGTTAGAGAGAATATTAAATAAAAGTCGGAGTTTCTGAATGGGTATTCAAATGTAGATAGATAGATAAACACTGTATTGAAACACTCACAATAAAATCAAATTACAGATAATACACAAAGAACTTGCAAGCTAGTGCCTTAACTGCCGGCCTTATCCAGGATCTCTTCCAGGCAACCAATTCCAAGAATTTAGACAAGGAAAAAACTTGGTATAATAATATAAGTGTATATGTAAATTTATGTAATCTCAGTCTTATGAATTGTGTAAGTAACTTTATGTTAGCATTTAGAACGACTTCAAAGACATACTGTTCTAATTCCTGATCTGGAGCTTCCTATATTAACACATACAGGCTAAAGTTCATCTTTGACTAACGCGAGTAACATCGCGTTGACGAAAGGCTAAAACGTTACCTACATAGCAAAACCTATGTTATTAATTACTTAAAGAATGCTTTATCTTTGTAAAGCCATGTCAGTCTCTAATTTCACAATCATCATCATCATCATCATCCACAGCCGATTCTATCTCACTGCTGGGTATAGGCCTCTCTCCTGTCATGCCATTTGTCTCGGTCCTGTGCCAATCTGGTCCAGGTTGGACCCGCGACAGCTGTTATGTCGTCGACCCATCTTGCCGCTGGACGACCGACGCTCCTCTTCCCTAGCCTCGGCCACCACTCGGTTACAACCTTGCTCCACCTGTCATCACGTCGCCTGGCCAAGTGTCCTGCCCAACTCCACTTTAGATTTATGACTGCAAATCCGACATCTCGAACTTTCGTTCGTCGTCGGATCTCAGTCGGATCTCTAATTTCACAAACTTTCTTCTATTTAACGTGTTATCGGATCCATGGTAATAGTCAGATGGAAATAACAATTTTTAATAACAGTTTCAGTCACCCGTCTTTATATCTTGTACTGTCCGCATCAATAGTTTTTTTTTGTTTTTTTTTTTTTTCATTTACAATCCTATCTATCCCCACGAGTTAATGTCATAGGCCTGATCTATTTTTTTCCTTTCATTACAATTCTATCATTCATGTCTTTTGCACTTTTGTTCTTCGTGTATGTCATCTATAATTCTTTCAATGGCAGGTAGGCACCTTCCATTGAAAGAATTATATATTGCTCTTCAACACTACTTTCTATGCTAAATACCTATTTATATAAAATTAGGATAGGGATAGGCAATAATAAAAAGTACACACCTACTTTTTATACAACAAGATGACTTTAAATCGAGGTTAGAACAAAAACTATTTAGGTCAATATCGGCCAATAAACTGACACACTATTTGGCTTTATAAATAAATTGACTATAAAATGCTCAATTGAAATGGATTTATTTATCCACCATTCCGTTTGTTTAACACCTGCGAACAGTTACGTATATAAATAACGATTAGTTTTTGTTATAAATTGCTGGCAATTTTTAAAATACCTACTATTCTATGCATTGACCTAGATAGCTACGTATGTTTTTACGTTATATAGCTAAGTTTTTGACCAGTAAAGCGCGTAACCACACGATTCACTGATACTCTACCAGAAGGTAGAGTATGCTTAATTTTGCGTAACTGGCTCTCGATGAAACTGCTGGGTCTTACCGTTAGGTGTCTTGGCGACCGATTATCATATTGACAGTGGCCGAGTCATTTCATTTCTTCGTTTCTTTTTCTTCTTCCTTGCCTTATCCCACTAGGTGGGGTCGGCACAGCTAATTTTCTTCTTCCACTCTCCTCTATCAGCCGTCGTCTCTACACTCACTCCTTTCTCTCTCAAGTCTTCATTCACACACTACATACATGTCTTCTTCAGTCGACCTCTAACCTATTTTCCTTGCACTACTATATCCATACATATCCTAGTAGCATGCATCTCCTCTTAACGCATCACAGTCCAAGAGGTAGAAGATAATAATATTATGAAGTACTTATAATTTATTTTACCGCTGGTAATTTTCTTTCACATAAAAATCTAGGGTATTGCGTGTACCACTCTTTAACTTTTCACTCTCTCTAATTTCATTTATTTGATTTCATTTTATTTCTCATTTCGATTCTTTGATTAATAAATTGAAAAGCCCTAGATATCTATCTGAAATAAAATTTCCAGAGGAAAAATAAATAACTTCATAATTTTGCGTCTTCTACCTCTTGACAGAAGTAATGCTTTTCTTTTATCTCAATTTCAGTGTCTTGTGTGTTTAAGACACAGAATCAAAGCTATCTGCTTCCCAACCTGTCGGTCGAAATTAAAGATCAATTTAACACTGCCATAATACAAAGTCAACATGAAAGACTTTCTGACACACCAATAAAAGCAACAAAACTTATTCCATTCTACATTTAAAACTCATAACCGTCTCCCGCGGCGCAGTTAAAAAACATTCTAAACCCTCAAACGTACAAAATCCTTTTAAAAACTAGATACAACAACAAAAAAAATCGTCGTTAAAACGTTGTGGCAATCGTTAACTTTAAGACGCGATGACATAAATAATATTAAAAGGCTCGCTCCCAGAATCTTATATCGGTTTTCTATCCTGTGAAAAAATATACCAACTTACTTCAAACTCGGTAAAAGTCCTTAAAACCAACAATTTTAAACTCTATGTCATTTGAAATAAGGCATACGAAAGTTTTGCTGGAGTGCGCAGTTAAGGTGGTATTTAAGGTTTTTATAGCAGAGCGTTAAAAGCTTATCATATGCAGGTGGTAGCTCATTTCGTGGTTCCTTTTTATAGTTGTATCTGCTTTTTCTGAATCTTAGTGGTGAAGGGCATGATGCGCTAGCTTCTGAATGGCTGGTTCTGTATTGAATTGATTTAGATGCACTGGGATGCTCTGAAAACATAAAAATAAAAGAAGAAAGAGAGACCAGTAAACTATTATTATTATCTATTTTCACAGCTGAGCATGTACAAAGTTTTTGAAATTTAACTTATCTCTAGTAATATATCAAATTTAAAATGAAAACATGCTAAAATGCCCTGTCTGTTTGTCTCTAACCAAGCTGTATCTCATGAAACATAATAGCTATAGAAAGCAGATTTTTTTTTTCAACACTAATGTTGAGGTTATCGTTAACGGTAACAGGTAGACGCTTGAAAATTTCACAGAATATTTATTTCGTATATTACCTTTCAAAATAGACAATAAAATAATAATAGGACCAAATAATAAAGAAAGCTTCCATAAAAAAAAATGGGATTCTGGTAGAAATATTCTCAAAATATTTAATCATATATAAATTAAAAAAATATATAAAATTAAAATAAAATGATTATTTGAGGTGGGCTGTTATAAGAAAAACGTGTTTCTTTGCAAAACATATTTTTATGATAATGGTACAGAACCATACATGCGCGAGCTCGACCTGCAATTAGCTAATTTGCCTTGAAGAAGATATTTTGACTTATATAAGATATTTTGACTTACATAAGTATGTAAGTCAAAATATCTTCTTACCTGTGTTACGAAGTACAAGTTATTATTCTGTGCCTGTGTCTACCTAGTTCTACCACAGTTTGGTGCCAAACTCTAGTACCTACAACTACGACCTACCTATTTATTTGTTCCTATTTACATCATGACATTTCTATTTGATACATTGGTACACAATACATTATGCTGTCACTTTGTACCTGTTCTAATAGCATTTGATTAAACCAAAACTGACTCTCGTATTATATACAGGTTTCACAACAACTACTGAATGTTGATTATCTAAATTCAATATTTGTATGAACTCGTACCTATTTTGTACAATTTTATTTAATACTTACTGCGCCTTGCGTGGTTACTTGCATTAATTCGGGATAAAAAGTTAAATTGTGTTAATCCAAGGCATAAGATATCTCCACACTAAATTTCAGATCGAAATCAGTTTCAGCCGGAATGGAATGGAATAGGATAAGTCGATTCAGTAAAGAAAAGATTTAAATGTTCGCTTCCATTTGCTCTTTCTTACTCATTGGGTTAGGTAGTACATACAAGTGAAAAGACATGAACCTTTAAAAATTATCTTTGACTCGGGGATATTTATATATATCAAGCGCGTAATGGTCATTTCAACATTCATAAATACCAGTTCCCACGAAATTTTGCCTTAAATAATATTAAAGTAGGATATTTGTGCTTGTATGAGATGTGACATTCTCCAACCTGCACTTGTTCGAAATCAAAAACAAAATTTCATCTCAGCTTGTTATAGGCACATCAGCATAATGCTGTACTATTTTAATCAAAAATATTCAAAAATAATGTCTTTATCAGCAACACAAATAAATAAATAACATAAACAAATCATCAAATAAATAAATAACACTCGTATGCTGCGTCAAATCATGAGACTTTGCTTTAGTCTTGCTAATGAAAAAAATGATTATTAAATGTCTGCATAAATACTATAAATTATTTAATTCCATTTATTCGCTAAAATCAGAACCTAGTTATTTACCTAAGCATTAGAAGTAATATGGATCTAAATAAACTTCCCACATCCTATTAAAACTTTGTATTCGCGTAAAGATCCTTAAAAAACAAGCCAAAAAGAAATCTCCGTTTTTCCACGTAATAAAAGTTAAAGCGTGAAACGCTAACTTTTTAGTTACTTTGTAATTTATGTTTCTTTGTTTGACTCGTAATTTTAAACGGCGCTTCCGTTGTGAGCTTGTACAATGAAAATCACTGTTTATTGTTCTCAATGTTGGACTTTACAAAATAGGCGTGTTACGTCAAATAGCTGTTTTTATTATACGTTAATATTTTAAGCACAAAAACATCGTGAGGAAACCACCATGGTGGTAGAGCATTTTCTAGTGCTCGCCTGGCTAGCAACTACCCTCAAGTAGAAAAATCTGTCACCAAGCCTGTGCTTGAACTGTTTCTGGTCACCTCCTCGAGAGCTAAGTTATTGACGACCTAGTTGGCGTAATGGTTACCATGCCAGACTGCCAATCGCAAGGATCTGGATTCGATTCCCGGCACGGCCAACATCTTTGTGCTGAACTAATATTTGTTGGCTCTCGGTCTGGGTGTTAAATATGTATCTATATAAAATATGTACGTGTGTATATGTAGTATATCAGTTGTGTTAGCTACCATAATACAAACTAGAAATGGTTCAGTATGGGGTTAACCAGCCGTTTGTGAAATGTGTCCTAATATATTTCTTCTAGCGCAGTAGGTTTCGAAAATCGTATGTTTACACACCCTGCAGTTTAAAAGCTTAGCTGGGTAAAAACATCACTTGAAGAAACTTAAATACATCGTTTAATTTAAATTATCAATTGTACATCAATATCACAATCTGTTTTACACTCGAATAAGTCTTTAATTACGGGAGGTTAAAGTCAAAATTTGCATAACATTCAATTATTTAACGAACTAGTCCTAATTTTCAAAACT
The DNA here is from genome assembly GCA_035578125.1 of Mellilla xanthometata. Taxonomy (NCBI): domain Eukaryota; kingdom Metazoa; phylum Arthropoda; class Insecta; order Lepidoptera; family Geometridae; genus Mellilla; species Mellilla xanthometata. The sequence goes on from JAPUBQ010000008.1 coordinate 1,556,520, forward strand.
AGATGTCGTGAAAGAAGACATACACATTCTTAGACCTTTATTCCTGAAACATAAAAGTTGAAATTGGCTTATTGGCCAAATAATAATTGGTTGTTGGTGGTTTGGTATTTCTGTTGCACCAATCAAGGCACGATCATATACCATATTTTTCTGATATACTGTATCCTTTGCGTTGTGTTATCTGAGGTCACGATAGACAGCTGTCTGTAATTAGAGACGTAGGTTCTATTCCCGACACCACAATTATTTTTGCATGTATTTTTTTCGCTAATGATAGTTTTCTTTTCCAGTGGCTGCCCACAGCGATATTCCCTTGTATATCGGCATAGCGGTGGCTGTGGTGGTCTTCCTAGCTGGTGCCCTCGTCGTTTACAAGCTGCTTCAGAGGAAGACCAGAGACCATTCTCTATACACCATGACTAGAACTGGTAAGAATTTTGATAAAATCAGATTTTTATGTACTTAAATAAGTATTTTTCTATCACACTTAAAAAGACTATCTAGTTTTACCGCAATTTTAGGCGTACTTATATTAGAAACGAAATAAAATTACTTTTACACACGAATGGGACGAAGTTCTAGAAACACTCAGGATTCATTATTATTATTATTTACAAAAAACCTGTATACACTCAATAAAAATAATCGTCGCAACACCATACTATTCAATGCGAAATAGAAATGAAAATATCTGGCTTTAGCAGCGGTTTAACCAATGTTCGGCGAGCAACATTTGAAATCAATCGATCGGGCAAATTTTATCAAAGCAAACTCACCTTTCTTCTCTTTAATTTGCGCGGAAAGAGTAAAATCCTTCCCAGGAAGCGAGCCTCGTGTCGAATCGCCATTTTTTACGCAAGAACTCTTATTTTTTTCTAACCTACATACGTTCTCATTGTACAACCCTTAAACATAAATGTAGTCGATTTCTCCGCCGAGAATCGATCGTTATACAAAGCAGTAAACAGTGAACGCACCTCATCTCATCATTTTATCTGTCAGTGTCAGAGTTTCAATGACACTGTCAAATCTCAGAAAAAATCTAAACAATGAAAACGTTACAAATGTTATATTTGTTTATTCTAACAATATTCTAAGCAAAATATGATAGTGGAAATAGTGTTCTAATCAGAATATGATAGTGGAATGATTCAGTTTATAGATACGAAACTCCCACGCATCAATAACATGCAGTGTCCAAAACTGTGGTCAAAACTCCAGTCGGAAATGCCGGACACAAATTTCGATGTGTTTACTATTTACAACGGAATAATAAGGGATGCAGTTGGTAAGTAACGTACCACGTTTCAATCGACAGTTGATTTACCTCGATGATCGCGTCAGATCACATTAGTTAGCCGAACTATAGGCGCTACTCTGCTACTCTAATGATTTAATAGTACGATTTATTTCACAAGTAGGTACGTTGAAAAATGTCGAGAGTTTGAATGAATCCTTCTCTCCTGCAGACTTCCAACCGGAGATGTATCCGACGGTGGAGAAGCAGTCGCTGTCGCTGGCCCCTGATCTGATGCAGCACCGGCCGCCGCGCTACGACCATCCGCAGCCGGACACCCGGGCAGAACACCACTACGATGTTCCACACCTTACTAACAGGTCAGTATAGTAAACGAAACGTTTTGTAGCAGATTTGGTTGGTATTGAAACACTTGTGATCAGAAGAAGCATGCAGTTATATATGCAGTCATTATAGGTTGATGATGATGATGATATTTTGACTTCGAGAGTGGAGTTCGGCCTGCAGCCTTACTCCACCCCCGCCTTGGACTTGCAATTACCAAGACTCGGGTTCTGTGTATGAAATGTATGGAGTTTTTATGGGGTCTGTTTATTTTGTTGGTGACTCATCATCAGATCAACAGTAGGCCCAAGATGTCCTACAATATTTGTTTTAGCGCTACCACCTTATCTGTCATACTCTCAGAGAAGCCCTGGGGTGCACCAGGGTCAGTTCCACTTTTAGACATTTTCCAAATATTTCCCAACGTCTCCTGGTCCTTTTTTTCTGTTGAACCTCGCAAGTGCAGGTACTGTAGTTATGCACTACCAGGGGTCAGAATACTAGGTAGGATTGTTTTTTCCCATACAATAAAGCGTGACACTAGATTTTGCCTTAATTAGGTACCGATGAAACCTAGATGGCACTGCATGCCTCATGCTATCGATCCACATAAAATATATTTTTAACTGTATAAAAAAGTGCTAGTGAATATCAGCAGCCTTCTTGAGAACCAGATATTCCATACTATGCATGCTCCACTTCAGGTCAGAGTGTCACTAACTCATGTGGTCACGCAGCCTGTAGATGAAACATTTAGCTAAAGCTAAATGTTTGTCAAAAAAACGTATACTATTTATTCATTATTTCATTCATTAATCATCATTAATAATAATAATTTAGGATCGAATAGGCTAAATAATTGTTATTGTTCCAGTTACGCGTCTCCAGTGGACCATCAAGTGACTCCGTGCGCGTCGAGTAAAGGGCAAAGCGATGAGTACGATAGCAAGCCTTACACTGAATCAGAACATTCGGCCTCAAGCTGTTTTACTAGCTGTGAGTACTTACCTTTATGTGAAGTAACATGTACATGGGCTAATTGCTTTACATTTAATTTAGAGTGTCATACATAAATGGTTTAAACGGGACCCTAACGGGCCTCCGCTGTCTGTCTGTAAGTCTCCAGGCTACTCTCAGAAACCGTGATAGCTAGAAAGCTGATATTTGCACATGTAATGTATTTTTTGTGCTGGTATAATAACAAATACTAGACTTAAAATTTTCACAGAAGATTTATTAGTATATTATCTTAGCAGTTAGTTACTGATATATTAAAATGCCTTTTAGAGTATTTATATGTTTATTGATTGTGCTTTGAATTGTAAGTAAAAAAAAAACAAAAGTTATTATTCTCTCTAATTTTAACTTCTCGCCATATTGTGACACAATATCAAACACGCGTTTTCTTTCCAGCGGGCTCAATGTATGACGCAGCGAACGAGTCAGTGACTCTGCAGCTAGCAGAGCTAGTCTCAAACTCGCCAACTTCCCAATCTCTGTCGGTATCGAGTGGCGGCGCCCGGCTGGCCCTCCCGGCCGCCGGGGTGGCCCTCTCCGTACCCGAGGGCGCCCTCAGCCGAGGCAGGAGGGAACAAATCTACGTCGCCGTCGTCAAGGACGACAGATACCGACCTCGACTCGGCAAAGGTAGGCCTCCATTATTCATACCCGCTTCAAATTACCCAACATCAAATATTTTCATTACCCTAACCCTGTATTATTGGACCCTGATGAATATTTATAACTCACGATTGACTTTAGGTACTTATCATAACCGGCGACTCGCTTCGGAGTTGGAAATTGATTCCGCAAACCGATAGAGAAGTTAGAGATAATTATAATAAAACTCTATTTAAATTGCGGCCGCAATTTAAATTTCTGCCGAGAAAAATGTGTCAGCCTCGGGCGCTAGCTATGCGGCCGCGCCTCCGACTAGTAGAAATAATAAGACGAAATTTCGCCCCGCAGGTATCACGCAGCTGAGCCCGGTAGTTAAATGCGGCCCGCCTCGTCTACAGCTCAACAAGTCGCTCGTCCTTCAGATTCCGCACTGCGCGAGCCTCAAGCACGGCTTCTGGAACCTTTCTCTCTACGCCATAGACCATAACAACACCAAGACCGACTCCCCGCAACCTCAGTGGAAGAAAATAGTCGGCCTCGGCCAAGAAACGATCAACACCCCCGTGTTCACTCAGCTCGATAGCGACAAGATATACCTAGTGACAGACATGCTGTCCACCTTCGTGCTAGTCGGGGAAAGTTTCAACGGGAAAGCGGTCAAAGCGCTCCAATTGGCGATATACGCTCCCGCGGCGCTCAACGAAACCTGTTCCGACTATAATATCAGACTTTACGTGTTCGAGGACACACCCTGCGCCGCTTATTACTGCCAGGAGCAGGAGAAAAAACTAGGAGGGGTTCTACTCGAGCGACCCAAGACGTTATTATTCCAAGACGGCGGTTCGAACTTGTGTTTGAACTTGGAACACGTGAGCCCCGGCTGGAAGACCAAACCTGGCATCGGTTACCAGGAAATTCCGTTCAGTCACGTGTGGAGCTCGAATTACAACGCCCTGCACTGTAGTTTCACTCTAGAGAGGACACACGACTGCGACAGCATCGACTTTACCGTATCAGCGTGTCAGAGGACCAATCCTTCTTACAAGCAGACATTCCGAATATGTTTAGAGGACGTGCGGAGCCGGTCGCCGCGGGGCCGGTCCCCGCGGGCGGAGTCACAGAGAAGTTTCAACATTACAGAGAATCTTCTAGAAACTCGTATGTGTAGGAGTGACGACGGTAGTGATAGCAAAAGGAACGTGACCGTCAGCGAAGCGGGGGTCAACGAATGTACCGGTGAGGGACCTTTCAAACTGAGCGCACGAGTGAAACGACAGCTCTGTTCTGTCCTAGACCCTCCCAACGCTCGCGGCAACGACTGGCGAGCGTTGGCAGCTAGACTGGGTGTGGACCGATACACCACCTGGTTCGCCACTAAGAGTTCTCCTACAGAAGCTATATTGGAGCTGTGGGAGTGCAGGGAGCGCGGAGCCGGAGCTATAGCGGCTTTGGCCGCTGCTTTACGCCAAATGGACCGCCACGATGCAGCGGACTTACTTCACGGTAGGCCTTCTTGGTTATGAATTGATAAGTCACTTATATTGAAACCTTGAATTACATTAATTTGAAATGGTTTTGTTCTATTGTGATAGAGCTAAATAAGTATGAGAATGAAAGTATTGAAGAACATCGAAATGAATGTTGTGCAACATCGAAATTAAATGTCAAAGGAAAGTGACCTCAATATGAGACCACCGGTGAAAAAGATTTGTTTGCTAGAGTAATAAAAAGGACAATCTAGCAAGTGACAGACGAACCAGGATTTACTATAATGACTGTTAGTATTCAAGAGTGAATAAGATTATGTGTGTGGACGACTACAGAGTCACAATGATTGTTGGTTAACTATAGTGTAGTTTAAATGTTAACGTTAGAAAATGTATAATTTTGCTGGCCTACGGTCGAAATAAATCTTGGTAGTATATTTTGTATAGAATTATTCTTCGCTGTAGATATTAAAAAGCGGTGAATATTATATTGGATTAGCAATAATAGTGCCTACATTGTCTTTAAAAGAAATATAGCCGACGATTGTCGGTGCATGGTTGGTTATTTTATTGTTTTTTTTTTAGAAAGTGTTTGAGTGTTTGTGAACGAGATTCCTTTTCGATAGTTTTTTGCTTTATATGCTTATATTTTCGAACTCTGTGCCAAATGTGTAATTGCAGCGGAATGGGCAATAATTGGAGATATACGTGTTTGAGCTTACTGTATGAAGTTAGATGCTAAGCGTTTTGTTACTTTTATACATTTACTTGAAAGAAATAGGGCTTAAATTAAAGTAATTATGTAGATCATTATAAATTTTAGTTTTGATGTGAAACATCTGTAGCCGCACGTAAAACCGATTTCTGGCGTGGCGACGCGTTATATGACGGTATATTATACACAGTCTATATGTAGTAGTGTGAACGATGTGGCGACGCGTCGCCATGCGCAATCGACTGTGACGAATTAAGTAGTCACAATTTGGATTAAAATCATATTTTTTGGATTTCTTAAAAATAAATGTTTATTCAATAAATAGTCATCGTTATCAGAAAAAAAATCGTAACATTTTATTTTACCATTATGACATATTTAAGTAGTTCCTTTTACAAAATTACTTTTACAAAATAATGTCGATGTTTCACATCTGCCAGGCGTCCCATGACGGCTCATATTTTTTTTTATTTGTAAAAGTTTGGTACCCTATTTATGCCCTAAAGCTAGGCACTCTAGTTTTAAGTTCACTTCTTATGTTTCTATTCTAAGATCACTCTGTAAAGACTTTATTCTGCCGTGGTTTAACTATAATGCCGTTAAGAACGAAATAATTTGACTTCAATAACCCTTAAATGGACGATTTTAGTTTCTCGTTTTAAAAAAAAATATTTTTAGTAATAGACACGTATTATTGTCTAGAAACAACATGTAAAAAAATTTAGACATTAATTTAAAATACTTTGTTTGCAATAGTGTGAGTGTTGTTTATAAACTACATTGCGCAAAATAAAAAAAAATTAAATTAAAGTCAATTTTATGTGTGATTTTTAGTATATGGTTTAAAAACAACATTGTTCGTTTAAGGGTTAACGGCATGTTAGTTAGGACACGGGACTATTGCATTTATAACTTACCCTTACCTTTATCTATTCTATGAACTTGATATCTGGTAAATTTCATTTTATATCTTTGTATATAAAGTACATAATATATTGTAAATAAAATACCAGTAAAAGGTGGAATTATAATGCGAACGAATGATTCTATTAACTAAATATCTGATTCGTAATGCTTTTGGAAAAAACGTAACAGCTCCGTAAAATTGAAAAGATCTTTTTATCAAAAGATCATTAACTCTTTGACTATCTTTCCACTATCGGACGAGCAGGGAGACGGCTAGGAGGCACCGCTATACAGTTGAAGTCCCGAAAATCCGCACGAAGCGTTTCGCTTCCACATATATACTGTGCGGACCATTAAACTGTGGAACTCTTTGCCGGAATCCCTGTTCCCTCTGAAATATAACCTCACTGTCTTCAAGGCGAGAGTGAATCGGTTTCTTCTAGGCAAGCGCGCTCCACCCTAGATCGCAACTTGACATCAGGTGAGTTGCGATCAAGCGCTTGCCTATCCATCATAAAAAAAAACCTATGAAGTAAACCTAAAGTCTTATGAAATACACACATTTTAAATATTATTCTTTACCCGTTCGTGTTATAATTAAATCAATTCAAAGTAGAAAACAATATTTAACCATGATTTTGTAAATGTGTACGCAACGCAACTGTAGAACTATATTATATTTTTGTTAACGTGATGACTATTAAAATAAATGGATCTGTGATAATTAAAATAATATGAAATAAATTATGTTTAACTGTGCACGCTGTGGTTTTATTAATATAAGAACAGTCTAGATACTCGTAATTGAAATACATTTTTAATGATGATCAATAAAATATAATTAATGTAATTAATGAATGATGGATACAACCTAAATTGATTGCAATACATGTATGATAATAATTTATTGGTTATTTAAATGGCAGGCATATAAATGAATAAAATTATTATTATTATGAGCCTGTTTTTCCCATTGAAGAGAAAGACCTCTCTATATTCTGTGAGGGTAGAGGTTTAGAAATTAACAAAAAAAAAGTGATGTTCGGCTGGAATCGAACCAGGGGCAGTCAGATTGAAAAGCAGACGTTTTCCCACCGAGCTACACTCGCTGTTCTTAGCTCGTTTTGTTAGTTACACTGACCTCTAGCGTACTAGTAGAAATAGAGGTCAGTGGTTAGTTATCATTAGCACTGTAATCAGTTGGATATTGTCAAATTGACAAGTTAGGAATATATAACGAATAATAATAGAGTTTATATGCTGATTCGTCTTCGATTGAGCTAAGTGGCCAAGCTCTGGTGTCAAGAGTTTCCCAAGCCGCCCGAAGGCCTCTGACTAGGATTAACAGTCGGAACCTATTTTTTTTCGTGTCATCTGACCCACGATAGCGCTCAAGTGAAAATGCCACTTGAAAAACGACAGTCTTATGCATGGTCACCCATCCAAACACCGTCCGCATCGACCGTTGCTTAGCTTCGATGATCGCGTCAGATTACCTTAGCTAGCCGAGCTACAGTTTACATTAATTCTTCTTCTTCAACCTTCTCCCACTAGGTGGGGTCGGCACTGCAAGTTTTCCTCTTCCACACGATTCTGTCAGCTGTCATATCCACATTCACTCCCTTTTCTTTCATATCCTCATTAACACAATTCAGCCACGTCTTCAGTTAAATTCATTATTAATTTAAATGTATTATTTTATCTATAATGAAGCGTCTCAAAAGTTCCTAGTACTCAGACACAAACAAAAGCGAAACATTAATATTCAGGCAACATTTCACACAGACAAAGCAAAACACATTTGTTTACACGCACATTCAGAAGCTCCAGAACCGAATAATCACTAACAAAACTATTCGAATCTTCTCCGAAACGTTCCCGACTACAAAACATAACAACATGTATGTATGTACGCCGGAGAAGCTCAGACGTTCCCGCGTATAAAGGAACGTCAAATTTATTCGACAACCGAAAAGTTAGAATAAATGAGGGTACTGTCCAATGCATGTCTGTTAGTCTGAGAGGTTCAGAACAAAAAATTTTTTTGGTTCCATTATTTAACCAATAATAGTAGACTGCTGTCTAAAGGTTTAAGAGTGTAACCTAAGATGAGTCTAACCAATGATAGTAGCTGCTGTCTAAAGGTATAAAAGTAGCCTGCTATTTTATCATTTTCAGAGGTATATAGGTGTTTTCTTCGTATGAGCTAAGTGGCCACGTTCTAGTGTCGAGAATTTTCAAACCGTCAAGGCCTTTGTTTTGTCTTGGCTTTGATGAGATTGAATTAACACGGGAAACATCGCGGGGCACGGCTAGTAAATAAATATTTTAAAAAATGTAAATGACGTACCATGTATGACAAAGTATAAATAAGACTAAAAAAATTTATTTGATTTGATTCGAATGTAGATGTTACCAAAACAAATTACCATTTATTAATGTACACCATACGCCACTGGTTTTTTTTGGCCATTAAACTAACCCGAAATAAGTATCCTCATCACTAAAAACATATGTACACACATTAATAAAATATATAGAATACGTTTCAAATTGTTTACCCCTTCTGGCCTAACTCTCGTATTGGTAGGGAGTTAATGTGAGCAGGTGTGTGCTAGCCTTTATACCGGCGCGACTCTTGACGCGGCTCCGAGTGTGACGGATTGGGGCGTGGTCACACTGACGGCGGGATGACGGACAGACGCTGTCAGATGGGACTAGGAGACTAGCTAAAGTATAGAAACAGGGATGTTATACAGAAATATTAATGTACAACAAGTTGCCAGAGAAAATAACAAATCTTAATAGTAGTATGTTTAAACAGAAAATAAAGAGTTTTTGTGAAAGTAATTCCTTTTAAAATGTAAGCGAATAAATTATGAATATAGAGCTTGCAGAATCGTTATTCATGTGTAAATAGTAGTACTTTAAATTTAATAGACATGACAAACAAGTGCTAATGTGTGTAGTAAGAATATTTATTTAATGAAATTTGTAAGTTTATTTAATTTTATCTAACTAATGTTTTTAAGTATTGTAGTATGACTTGCCGTTAAACGTATCTATGTTATTTAGGGCTAACAAAGTTCTGTATTTCTGGGCACAACTTTGTTTGTCTATGAACGTGGTTAGGGAAAACTTCGTATGTGTAATCAGTGTAATAAACTCTCTATAGCGACACTGAACGGACTGTGCATTTTTTGGCGTTATAGAGAGTGGTCGTGGAATGAAGAGAATGTATCATTGTATGGAATACAAGCTAAACCAACTAAAGCCAATTGATTTCAACGCTTTAGGGAGAATGTCGTTAAATCGAGGGACGTTACATTGAATAATGATAATGAATATGAGTGACCTAAAGAAACTTTATTTGGGGCACATAAGACTTTATTTTACGACTCGATAATAAAAGAACACATTTATTATTCTATTTAATTTTTTTTTATTAATATCTGACGGTAAGAAAATAAATTACACCATATTACAGGCTGATTTTTTTCGTATATCATGTTTGGTTCAATTGTTTGTTTTTATCATACTAGATGGCGCCACTGGCAATATAAATCGCGGTGATGAATTTTCACAATAATAATAATCATTATTTTTAATTCTGCTTAAAATGAGTTACTTCATTATCCGCTACAGTAACGGTTAGCTATTTTAACATATCTTATTCTTGACATTTGAACAGATGATTAAGTAGAATCTTACAAAAATGAATATCATCATATTTTTAACAACTTACAGCTGCCTTGCTTAGCGCAAAGGCGGTATCTCAATGAACGCTAGTTTCGTGATAATTGAAGTTATAGCGGTAAGTCAGAATCATCTTCACGTTTTATACTTACCGCTAATCGGCTTAGAAAAAAATGTGTTTAAGAGATTTGGCGCTATTCAAATATATGGCTGGTTGCCTACACAATATCGGTATACCTCTTATACCCTAAATAAATTTAGGTAAAACTGAGATAGAGAAATCCTTCTTAAGGGTTTTTTCACATGTTTTAAACAAGATACCGCTAAAAGGCTTAGTTCATTAGATGCGTATTTTTTTAAGCTATCCATCCATGGCATAAAAATCAAATTTTTGATTTTTTTATTGAGATACCGCTTTTGCGCTAAGCAGGGCAGTAAAGGTTATTAATAAATCGCTCTCCGCTTACTCTCTCACCTCACCCCACCAGCATGTTTCGGGCATACATTTAAATACATTAAAACTCCATTCGGGCCGTAAAGGCAGGTGCAGCAATAAAACATAACTAGTATCCCGCTACTGATGCTAGCACAATGACGTGTCATTCGAGGGGGAATTTACGTAGGCACCTAATGTGTTCTCACCATTAGTCGACACTTCGACAGTTTGATCGTTTAGACTGATTGCCGAATTAATAATATGCTGGAAGCTTCGGAAACAAACTAGATACTTTAGCAGACAATGATAATTTATAGGGTTCCGTACCTAAAAGGTAAAAACGGGACCCTATTACTAAGACTCCGCTGTCTGTCTGTCTGCCTCCCGGATGTATCTCAGAAACCGTAATAGCTAGAAAGCTGAAACTTTTGCAAGGTATATATTTCCCGTGCCGCTATAACAAAAATACAAAAAAAAAAATAAGTGTGGTTAATATTTTAATAAACCTGTTAATTTCGTATTTTTTTCCTATATATCAACAACAGTAGCCGCTAGACACTTAAAATTTTCACAAAATATATAAATGTATATGAGTTATCAAATTTAATTATATAATTTACTGAAACTAAAAATTTAAGGAGGGCTCCCATACAACAATGGTACGGAACCTTTCATGCTCGAACCCAACTCGCACTTGGCATATTATTGTTTTTATTCTTATCTTAATGGTATATCGCCTGTAGCTCAGCTGAATTAGGTTAACTGACCTTAATGCCAAAGTTAAGCAACGTTTGATGCGGACAGTCTTTGGATGGGTGACCATGAAAAAAATCTTTTAAAAAACTTAAGAGGTGTCAAGGGTCACCCGGATGGAACGAAGTTCCTTTCGATTAATTAGTGAAGAAATTGTTATATTTTTTTTAAGTCATAATAACATTTTTTTATTATTTACAAATATAAACAACAGCTCCATTCGTTTCAGGTGGAGTTGCGTTTGAGCCTACTGATTAAGTTTATATTACAACTCCACCTGAAACGATTGGCGCTGTGTCACGAATTTGATTCAGCAGTGGAATGGTTTTAATTAAAATTTCCTGCATAGTTAAATAGATTAAAATAAAATGTTTCATGCTTAGTTTCCGAGATATCGATCATCAATGGTCAATTTCATTTACAAACAAATTTATGTAATATTTTGAAATTATGGGAATTGATCTTGAAATAAACTAATTTGAATTTGAATAGTGGTTTAGCGCGAGCTCGACTCGCCCTTGACTAGTTCATCATCATCATCCACAGCCCTTTTTTATCCCACTGCTGGGTATAGGCCTCCCTCTGCATGTGCCACCTGCTTTGATATTGTGCAGTCCTCGTCCAGGTAGGTTGACCAATTATTGTGTTTAAATTATTTCAAACTTCAACCCTACCTATTACATATAGCTTCCCTATAATTAAGCCAAAAGGTGTTAAAACGGAACTTTCCCACAATTTGAACAATAAAAGCTGTCCAAATCAGATAAGGTTAATAAATGAGTGGTAATGAATATGTTCCTTGGTTTTTTTATTAGTTTATGAGCTGTTACTTAATAGTTACTTATAGTTACACAGAACGAGTAGGGGCACAGCGAAGAGACACCGATTTACTGTCGAAGTTCCGAAGATTCGCACAAAGCGTTTTGCTTCGACCTTCATTGTGAGAACTGCAAAGCTTTGGAACTCTCTTCCTGAGTCTCTTTTTCCCGAGAAGTACAATTTGGGGGTCTTCAAATCTAGAGTAAATAGGTTCCTTCTGGGCAAGCGTGATACATCTTAGACCACAGTCAAGCTTAACATCAGGCAAGCTGCGGTCAAACGTAAACCCATTTATCATAAAAAAAAAGTTAAAAAAACTAAGCAATAAGCCCGTAACTTATTAAGTACTCTTCTTCTTCCTCGTATCAGCTAAGCGGCCAAGCTCTGATATCAAGAGTTTTCAAGCCGCCCTAAGGCCTGTGGCTAAGATAGATAGATAGATAGAAAATTCTTTATTGGACAGAAAAAAAAAACACAATAGAATAAAATTAGCTTAAAATTAGTGTGCCACAATTGGCGGCCTTATCGCTTAAAGCGATCTCTTCCAGGCAACCTTTGGATAGAAAGGATGTATAAACAACTAAAGAAGAACGTAAGCCAAGAAAGAAGACTAATTCATATTTTTATTATTCAATGAAATAGTTAGAACAGTTATTACATCAAAGCGCTCACTATTTTTGATCTTAACAACATTGAAAAATACCTTAAAGAGCGTCTAAAACCAAACATAAAAAATACAGTCTTAATTCTATATAACGACACTGAAAGGACTGGACATTTTATGGCGTTATAGAGAGTGGTCGTTAAATGGAAAGAATGTACTCGTATCATTTTGTGGAATACAAGCTAAACCAACTAAAGCCAATTCAACACTTTAAGAAGCTCCAAGATTTCGATGCTTTAGAGAGTTGGTCGTTTTGAGTGACGTTACATGGAGTTTACACTTATTTTGTCATTGTCTTATGTAATCGACATATCGTTTCCTTACTGGTAAAAAAAATGTAAATGCATATTTCATTGAACGGAGTTCCCCTTTTGAATTTACGTCGTTTTCTCAGAAGAGTTTTAAAAAATATTCTGCACTTATTACTCTTTTAATTTTGGAATTTGCTACTAAACAGTCCAATCACTTACCGAATATTTTACCAGTAGAAAGAGCGTCGAAAATTACATATGTATAAACTTCATGTAACGTCACTCAATTTAACGACAAAAATCTCTAAAGCGTCGAAATCAATTGGCTTTTGTATTCCATACAATGATACATTATCTTTATTTAAAGACCGCTCTCTATAAATCCATTTTTTTTTCTCTAAATAGGTCTTGTAAGAGCGCTTGACCACAATTCACCTGATGGTAAGTGACATAAAATGCACAGGCCCGTTCAGTGTCGTTATATAGAGCTTACACTTTATCTGCATTGTACCTATTTACGATGTTTTACGAGTAAGCAGACGAATATACTTAGTTTACCTTTCATTGAAAACTAATGTTCTGAATGAGGCTTCTATTTAGGCCGGGTTCACAACCCCATCCCTCAAGTTAACGACTTTATCGACCACAGCGCAAGTTTACAAGTAAACCTATTGAACTGAATAGCTTCCTAATTTACTTGCAATGAGACCTTTTAGTATCACAGTGTAAGAATTTACGGTAGACAAACTTTACAGCCTGTTTTTAAGGTTTCGTGCCTGGAGGTAAAAAACGGGATCTTATTACTAAGCCTCCGCTATCTGTCTGTCCATCAACAAGCAGTATCTCAGAATCCATGATAGCTAGAAAGCTGAAATTGTCACAAGTTATGTATTTTCCGTGCCACCGTAACATCAAATTAATACTAAAAATAATAAGGGCAATAATATTGTCGGCCCCGTACAATACACGTATTTTTTCGTGTTTTTTTTTTCTACTATATTAATAACAGTAACAGATAGACGCTTAAAATCTGCTTAGAGTATTAAGTTGTAGGTACATATTCTTTTAAAATAAAATATGATATAAAAATATATATGTATATATTTAAGGGGGCATCCCATGAGACAAACTTAACTTTTAAGCAGTTTTACTCGAACTTTATAACAACAATTGGTAGAGCCTTTTAACATTCACAAAACACTCACTTATGTATTAACTTTAATATAACATTATAAAAATAAATATGAAAATAAATTTGAGAGGCTCCCATACAAAAACGTGTTTTTTTTGCCATGTTTTTAAGATAATCGTACGGAACCCCTCACGATGGCTGTCGGTGTGGATGTTAAATATGTATCTAACAATCTAATAAGCAACCATAATACAAACTAGAAATGGTTTAGTATGGGACTCGCCAGCCTTGTGTGAAATGTGTAGTATAATATGATTTATTTATTATTTTTATCAGCATCTTCTTGAAGCTAACTTTCAAAGCTTTCTTTATTGATTTGAGTACTATTATACTATGTGCTTTGATGATATATTTAACAACTAGCTGTCTCGAGCTCCGCTGTAAGGTTTCTGCCGACGCCTTACGACTGAAAGGGACTAAAATGTCGGCTAATCAATCGCAAAGGGCATCGCGACAAAAGGGTGTAGTGGGGTGACCATACTATTCGGAACTGTGTATTTTTTTATATTAAATCTTACAACTACGTAAAAAGTAATGATGGTAGATGGTAGTGAAAGACAAATGGCTAGAAATAAAAATGTATTGCTCATTTATTTGATTTTTAAGCCTGAGTGGCTTGGTGGGAAAAAAGTCTGCTCTCAATCTGACGACCCTTGGTTCAAGCTTGGCCCTACACCAATGAATTGTTTTTCATGTTATGTGTGAATTTTCACTAGTTTTTCGATGGAAGAAAACATCGTGAGGAAACCTTCATGTTTGGGGACCACAATATCTGAAGACGTGCGTCATCATAAGATCAGAGAATTTCCGAAATAAGGTGTGCACTCTATTTCATTGAAAACTAGCTGACCCAGCAGACTTTGTAATGCCTCAATTGATACATAAATGATCTAAACTTTTGTATTGAATTTGTAAAACGTTTGTATGAAAAAAAGCTCTCAATATTCATTTATAATATAAATTGTAATGAATTTTGATTATCATAATTATATAAATATACAGATTGAATAAAATGTTTATTTAGAGAACTGCACACGTCAGTGCCAAGTTTTCTTTAATTTTTATAATAATTTCAAACTCAATTCACAATTCATAATGAAAATTAGATAAAAAAAATGTTAAGATTAAAGTGTAACTGCGTGAAGCATGGTCACCCTACTCATACGCGTCAATTCATCAGGCAGTGTTAGGTCGTCAAAGGGCTTGGAACCACTATTTCCTTTCACTCCCGGGTTTTTGTTCGATAAATTAATTTCGGTATTGGGTGGTGAGGAAACTTGCCTATTTATTTATACCTATAGCTCTATTTAGTATAACAAAATAGGTTTTCTATTTTCGGCTTCAATGTATATAATATGACTATTACGAGTAAGTCATATACTCGTAGGCACGTTTCGGCGAAGAGCTGAGAAGGATATATTATTTAAATTTATGATGTTTTAAGTTGTTTTAATTCAAGGATCTTTTTTGTGTAAATTATGTATTGACTAAAAAACCTACTAATATTATAATGCGAAGGTTTGTGTGTAAGTAAGTAAGTGTGTATGTTTGTTACTTCATCACGCTCAAACGACTGAACCGATTTTGACGAAATTTTGTATGAAGATAGATTAGACCTTAGATAAATACATAGCCTACTTTTTTATCCCAGATTAACTTCTTTTTGTCACGGATTAACGCGCATAACAACGCGGGCGCAACTAGTAATAAGCTAATTTAACTAAGTCATTATAAGTTAAAATCGGGTGCCAAGATTCTAGATTGGATGCCGTGACTTCGGACGTCGAATGAGGGAGAAAGGACAGAATCCTCGTTCCGGGTGGTTTTTGACTTAGCGAATCTCTCTGGCAACGCAGAGTGGCAGCGCCGCTAGCATTTTGAGGATCTTTGGTACAACGAAGGGGGCTCAGAAAATATGATTTAATCACAATAGGTTAAATTACGTTTTAGTTTTATCTAGTACAAATTCATTCAATTCTTGTTCAGAGTTCCTGGTTTTTTTAGTCAAAGTATCCCGAAATTTTGTATTGATAAATTAGAAATCAACATATCAGTTCATAATAACAATATACAAAACAATAGATAAAATTAACGCACTTAAAAGTAACGGATATCTAAAGTTTAAGTTTTTAGCATTCATATTTTTACAGCCACTTTTTAAAGGGTGGTTTTAGTACGTCTAGGCTTTTGTTCTATGACTTATGGAAAAGTGCGGAAGTAAAATTGTTTCTCCATACATTTTGATGTACGTTGACGACCTTTTTGTATGGCTTTCAACTAGAGTTTGATTGCTAGCCAGGCGAGCACTAGAAAAGACCCTGCCACCATACTATGGTTTTCTTACTATATTTTCCATCACCAAAAGCACGAACTCATTTTCGGGGAGCGAACCCATGACCTTCCGCGACGTGAGGCGGCCGTTCGCCCGACTGAGTTGTCATCGCTTCTTTCTTTCTTTCATATATGTAAAGCCATCCAACGAGTTAACCGACCGGTGGGGTCAGATGTTAAGGGAGCGATGATATCTTTCGAGTGGCCGCTCGTGACTTACCTTATGTGACCATACGGCACAAGTCATAATAATATACTGTTATAGGTTTCAGTAGAAGTGTTTTTTTGTATTAGGTGAGAGGCCAGGCTCTGGTGTTGAGTATATTCTAACAGCCCGACAGCCTTTAATGTGGCTTTACGACTGCCTGTAAATTACTGTCGGAAAAACGGTCACACTTACTTAAAAAACGTTGTTATACGTCCAACGGGTTTCGACGCATTACGAGCGTCATCATCGGGGACGAGCTTCACACGGACTGTCACAGACGAGATCCGCGCGCAAACTCGCGTAATGCTTCGAAACCCGTTGGACGTTTATCTAAGGTTTTTTAAAGTAAATGTGACTGTTTGTTCGTGCAAATATATTAAATATCATTAAAGTAGACCAATAAATAGCACGTCAAAAATATTTAGTAGGAGTATCCGGAATACAAAGCTTTGTCGAGCTAGGTTCAAAATTACGGCCTCTTCGTGAGAATCAACACCGAGACATACTGACAGACGAAAGCAAAATGTACCGATTTATGTCTTCTCTCGTTTTACACGGTCGGTTATTAATAAAATATATGGCGTGCTTCTGAAACTTATAAATAAACTATGATTGTAAATAACAAATTAAATAAACTTAGTTATTTAATACTAGCGGCACCTCCCGATGTTACCCGCGTTAATCCGGAACAAAAGTAGTTAATGCGGGATAAAAAATAAAGACAAAGTGTAAAATAAATCCAAGGTTCACCTATCTTTACACCAAATTTCATCAAATTCGGTTCAGCTGTTTGAACGTGAAGAAATAACAAACATTCGCATTTATTATATTAGTAGGATAGTTTTTGTAATGATATCATATTATTTGACTTGTAACTTTGGTGTTATCAATAAATGATTTGTATTTGTATAGAAAGTAGGATATTGACAAAACTCTGATGACTTGTACCGCAGAACAAATAGCTCAGACAAAACAGTGGGCGACTGGAATGAGTCGCGACCGATTGTTTCATTCGACCCTTCGTTGGAGGCTAATGAGTCATTATACACAGATTAAACAAGAGTTTATGGGTAAAATATGGTGAAGAAAAGGATATTTTGTAGTGAATTTTTTCTATGATGTACACTGGAACAACACCTTAATTATGCACGTGCAGCATTTTTATTTTGCATACTAGTAGAGGATTTTCTAGTGCTCGCCTGGCTAACAATCACCACCCTTAAGTTGTTAAGCACTTAGTGTGTGGCAGTCAATTTGATAGCCAGTTATTTCAAAATTGGCATGTTACATCTTAGACCAACAAACAACAATCGAATCAAATTTAAAACAACAATCAAAGCTAAATTATTCCAAATGTCAACACACTTGTTATTACACGTTTGCTTACCTATCTTGTTGTATAATTCTATGGTTTAAAAGTAGAATAAGCATCAACAAAAGATTCAAAACCTAAAAAACACAACATACTCGTACATCCTACCACCTACAACAAAAACTATCATTCAACTACACATTAAGAAGCAACCAGAATTCAAACAAAACATAAACAGATACATAAAATAAAATTCCATCAGCACCAATAACGAAGTCCCAACATATTTTTAGTTGCTAATAGGAAGTTATCTAATAAAACCTTAATCTTATCTTGCCTTTATCTTAATCCGGCCCACCCATAAACAAGGGAGTCTGTTTACGATCATTGTGAACCCTTTTTGACTATGCCCAATCTTGTAGGAGATAAAGAAGGGTGCTACGGATTACATCAGTAGGTCAAGTCAAGACAAAATAAGTAATAATTATAGGAAAATAGGTGTTAATTTAAGTACGCGTAAGTAAGTCAGTATTAGAAAGAAAGAAAGAAAGAAAACATTTATTTCAGACACATAAGACATACTTTATTACAAATTACATAAAACCAACATTAAAAAATAGAAAGAAAGCAATGTGTCCCCCAGCGTTGGAAAAAGGTCAGCCCCCAGTATAAACGCTACAGATTTCTCTGCAGCACTGATTTTCAGGGCCAACCTTTAGAGATGCGTGTGGGGATACAGATGAAGTAAAAGTGAAGAAAAGTCAAGTAGCAAACACATTAAATTCGCGAATGAAACAATAAATAAACGAAATAATAATAATAATAAAACAAACCACCAAACACATAAAAATACCTATAATACGTTTGTTCATGCCATCGGAAGTGAATTTTTTTAAACAGTACAGCTATAAGCACTTAACCTTAACCAGTAGATTGTGTAACTACACAAGTGAGACCACGATACTCTGCCCTAAGGCGAGGGTGCTTTACATCCACTTATTCTTACTTATTGCAACATTTAGTTATCACAAGGTACCTAAAATGAATCTAGTGGCACGTTAAAGCTGTTGAAAGTAAAGAACACTAAGTTCTTGAAAGTAAAGATAACTCTTACAAAAATACAAATGGCTTATCTATATGGCTGTAAAACTTCACAAATAAATTCATCATTTTTGTGTTTTTAGTTTCAAAGTAAATAATAATATATCACACGAAATTGTCTTGTAGTTTTAAGAAACAAATCTAAAACCACACAACGTGTGGGCTATTATTCTACTTTTTTTTTAATTATTCCTTCAGTCTATTTATAGGTACCATACTGGTTATTCGTGTATACTGCAATAGAATCGTGGATGAGCACATGATTTGAACCATGGCCATGTAATCAACATGCAGTAATTAATCAAGATACATCGATTGCATCTGATAATATGACCACCAACGGCGCGGGAACTTGTCTTGGTGTGTTTGTTTTTGGATAATGTTTATAAATAGTAAACATAACCTTTTATTTTTAGTTTTTATTATGATTCACAAAACAGCAAACAATCAAAACAATAAGCAAAAATAACTTACCATCAAAACAAGATCGTTATCCTAATTATATATACGACATGCGCAAAAAAGTATAAACATACGAGTATAACTGGTTATTGACAAAATAAATAAATAAATAAATATTAGGACACATTCACACACGGCTGGTTAGCCCCATACTGAACCATTTCTAGCTCGTATTATGGCTGCTAACACAACTGATATACTACATATACATACATACATATTATATAAATACATATTTAACACCCAGACCCACAGCCAACAAATTTAGTTAAGCACAAAGATGTTGACCGGGCCGGGAATCGAACCCGGAACCTTTTGATTAGCAGACCGGCATGGTAACCTTTACGCTAACGAGGTCGTCTATAAAATATAGGTTAGGTTAAGACAATACATTTTTAATGAATTGAAAAAAATAATTGTTTAATTGTAGTTTCATTTTAGTGATCTACAATAATTCTGGTTTTCTTACATTTAAGTTACAATTAAGTATATTAATGGAGTGGTGATAGTAAAAATACCTAATGTGAAATATTCTTATATATTTTATAGTGTTAAGTTATTTTTTTAAATATACTATATTCCATTATTAGTTACAAAATATATTGTTGTGTAATAAAGTAGATACAGATTTATTTAGTTTTCCACAGAATTGGCCGATAGCAGTTTAGAATTAAAAATCAATTCTTTTACTGATGCTTAATTTTGGAGTTCTCTTTTTTCAAAACATCTCGAGCCAACATATAAAAAAGATATCGGGTTAATTTAACTTATTTTGTCAAAAATGGTCTCTTGTGGCTAGATTTAACATCATAATGGGTCACCTACGTCGATCTTATGCAGTCCTCGTCGCTCGGCTTGGCTCGCTGTGACTTGAGTCATGTCGTCAACCCATCTCGATGCTGAACGACTAACTTCTCGCTTGCCAGTTCTCGGCCACCACTTTGTAACGGCTTAACTCCTATATATACATAGTAAATAAGCTAAATATATATAAACCCTGGATATATATGTCGCGGATTCCATTAGATTAGAATCAGCGTGGTCGTCGTCGTTGTCTGCCATTATATGGGTTTTAATATTGTCAGTGCGCACAAATGGCGCAGGCGCTGTTTCGTGGCAGACTGAAGCACATTCAAGTCAAACCGCGAGTGAACGCACTACTGACAAATAGGAAACAACTTCATTCGTACATTCACAATCGTTCCTTCAATCAGCACAGATAACAAACTCTTGCGTTCACAGTGCTGCCATTCGATAGGATGGAACTACTAATCGAATAAATTAAAATAAAACATTCCTCTAACATATATATGTTCGTATATAAAGTAAATAACAAAAATCAATAGATGACAAAACAGAAAAGAAACTAGAGGTGATTTTTAATTTTTATCACAAGCCGAGTACACTATAGACGTACCCTGTCACCGCGGACCTTTATCCGGATAACATTTTAATCCCAAACTTGTATGATCGAGTTTTATTAGGACAGGGGTTGGGTGATTTGTGAGCTCGCCAGTCATTTTCTGCTTGAATGATTGGAGTTTTAACTTTTTGCTTTCGGAGTTTTAATTTTTGTTGGTCAGGTTGAAATTGTTGCTTCACAAGTCGCTTTGAATTTCGGAAGTTAGTCGTTGTTAAAGATGTGCTAAGCTTTAAACAGATTTTTTGCATTTGTATTTTTTTTTACTAATACTATAATTAAAAACATAAAAGTACATACACATAAAATTACTAAAACTACAAATTAAAGTACGAAGTGAGAATATTTTGTAAATCTACTTGATTAACCGTGAGATTAAGAACGTTTTAGAGTAAAAACTTTTTAAGCTTTGTCAGAAAAAGTCATATTAGATCAATTCACAAACAACACACTTCAAAAAACTTTTGAATTCTTGTATATCCTTTTATTTGAAGCGCCTGATGCTCGGCTAACTAAGTTGATCTGACGCGATCATCGAGGTTAAGCAATGGTGGATGCAAACAGTCCTTGGACACAAGACTGTCTTTAAAAAAATGCTATTTTCACGGATGACACCTTAAATTGTAGCCTTAAGTGTTGACTTGAAAATTCTCCTCACCAGAGACAAACAACTTAGTTCATACGATTTCGATCTACTCGTATATAGACTTTTTTTATAAACCCTCATAAATGGACAACATAAATGACATTCCATAAATTTCATAATATTTTATTGCGTACTTTCAGTAAACGCGTAACGCATGTAGATTATTTACGATTTTATTCCGATACTCGTTTAATTCGAAGCTCAGTACCGACAATAAAAAAGCGCACCTACATAAAGCGGGCGGATTATAAATACATCTCAACTTGTAATTAAACTCAATTTATGGTAATCGAAGACATTATTACGATCGTAAATTAAAAGATATTATCAAATTAAAGCATAGACAGAAAATATTTGTATTCTGGGTAATTTGAAAATATTGGTTTATACAAATTAAAAGATTTAAAAAGCAAACAATGGTAGCAATTCAGCGGCACACACGACTAAACCAAATTTAAAGAAGCCCCGTCTTTTTTCATCTTAGGTGGCCAGAAAGAGACGGCACGTTCTGAACCACAGACAAAACAACTAAAATCACGTCAATTATGGAATGTGCAGGCAGTTTTAGAGGTGATACAAATGAATGCGGTCTAAAGTCGTATATTTTCTACATTTGACGTGATTTTAGTTGGTTTGACTATAGTGCACAGCGTGCCGTCTCTTTCTGGCCACCTAAGTTGAAAAGAGACGGGGCTTCTTTAAATTTGGTTTAGTCGTGTGTGCCGCTGAATCGCCACCAATTACAAATAAATTATAAAATTTAAAACTACTAATAAAACTAATTTAAATGGCCACTCCGGACAGAACCTGATGGAGAGGTACCCATAACGCTCGTGGCATTGCCGCGTTGTATAAGTAGATATGTTTAGCCTTTGCGCCAGGTACGATCCGGAGCGGTATTCGCCCGATTTTTCTCTTATTCTACGCCCAATTTCAGTAATAAAAAGTTAAGAGATTAGTTAGTATTATAGAAAAGAACTATATTTTTGTAAATAAGAGTAAACATTTTATGTAACCAATTTGACAAAAACTTAATAACAACTTTTTGGAATCTTGTACAGCCTCGTTTTAGTAGCGCCTGTAGTTTAGCTAAAGTTATCTGACGCGATCATTGAGGTTAAGCAAAGGTAGGTAATTATTACATCAAATCAAATCAAATATGTTATCTTGATTTTCATATCCTTACAAATAGTAGCTTAAGAAGTAATTTTTGTTGATATGGGTAATTATAATAAATGGTAAGTGAATATTTAATAATAAAGGAAAAAAAAGAAAACAGTATAGACTAAATTTTAGAAACTTCTTACAGATTTTTTTGTAGGGGCTATCTGGGATTGAAATGTATCATGATGTATGTAGTTTAACAGTGACAAAATATGTGATGTACTATTTTGTAGCGACAGTCTTCTTGGGCAGATTCATCAAACAGATAAAATACACTTTTCAACGAACAAAACATAAATTCACGCTACGATACCACAGTCACGTTAAACCTATAATCAACCGTCTTTTTTGCGTCGGAGGCTAAAAAGCAGATTATTTATCAACTCTATTTATTATTAAATAAAAGTTCATGAAATAGAACTTTGGAAATCATAAATAAGAAACTGTCTTGCAAAATAAGGGTGTTCCATTACAAAAAATTGTATTTTTAATTATGTTGATAAAATTTTATTACTTATTACTCATCAAAAAATCTCTGCGAACGACTTATCACATTTTTTATAATATTGGGCAAAACTTGATATCGATTTTCTTTTATTTTGTATTATTACATAAACAAATAAAATATTCGTTACACCATTTAAAATAACCTTGTGCATTAGAAATGGATGATAAATAATAAATTTATTGTTTTGGATCCACGCTGTATAATTGAGCCATGAAAATCGAATGATATCGTTTATGGGCGGGATATATAAAAATGCGATTTATATCGTCTATGCTGGATTTGTTTTAATCAAGATTTAATAACGGTGTATGAATCATCCCTTGTATTGATTTTGTATGTATTGAAACTGTTTATGTATGTAGATTGGTAGTTCAGATAATTTTCACTAGATGGCGCTCATTTCATTCGTGCCAAATGAGTGTTTTGACGTTTAATATGTGTTACAAATACATATACAAATCATTTAGTGATATCACTTAAGTTACAAGTCCAATAATATAATATCATTATTAAAGTAAAATAA
Source organism: Mellilla xanthometata (assembly GCA_035578125.1). NCBI lineage: Eukaryota > Metazoa > Arthropoda > Insecta > Lepidoptera > Geometridae > Mellilla > Mellilla xanthometata. The sequence goes on from JAPUBQ010000008.1 coordinate 1,580,316, forward strand.
AAGTTCAATGTCAATTTTCAATTCTAATTCTAGTAGTGTAATATAATTACAAAAGTATATGATATGAATCAAATGTCAATTTTCAATTAAATAATCATTTTTAAAATAATCATTTTTTCAATCTTCAGTTAGCGCATTGTATAATAACTGCTCTAACTATTTTATTGAATAAAAAATATGAATAAAGTAACCTTTATTTTTATCCAAAATATTAGCTTTGTACTTAACAAATTTCATCAAAATTGGTCTAGGCCATTTGTGCGCGACAAAGTAACAAACACACACGATTATGATATCACAATTATTTGCTCACGAAACTTCAGTTAAAATATTTTAAATCGCAAATAATATAATGAAATCTGATCAGTCGGCTTTCGCCCATAAATGAGCAGTAAATAATGAATTTTATTGTATTAAAATGGTCATAAAAATATTTATCGTCATTAAAATCGACAAAAACGATAAGAACAAACACACCGTCTCGTTTCAATCGTTAAATATCTTGTTTTCAAGATATCGTGTGACAAGCGCCAGTGTTAAAGGATATTAAGGATTGGTTTTAAGTGTACGTTTAAAAAGCTTTAATTAAAAATATAATTCAGCACTTGTATTTACTGTTTTTTTCATCGTTATATCCTTTACAGTACACAAACTTGATTATCAGGCTCTCAGTTATACGGATTAGTGATTATCCGGACTACAATTTGGACCGCAAAGCCTTTCGAATTATCTCGTACAATAATGATTACTATGTAATAACATAAAATATAAACATTAAATATAATTATGTAATTATAGTATTCATTATATTATACGAGATGTACGAGTAATGTAGTAAATTAACTATAGATTTAATGACTATCAGTTATGGTATTTTTCAGGAGATAAGACTCCAAAGTTTCGCAATCCTCACAAAGAAGAAAGATTAAGTGATACTTTGTGATTTCGGCCATGTATCTACGAGGATTATTTATACGAATACTCTTAGAGATTAAGTCTTGTTACTGTCTTATATTTTTGCAATTATTTGTATCTAAATTACAGGTACGAGGCAATATTTAATATCTATACATTCATAAGATTTTCTTCATTGTATAAATAATTTACCGTCAAATTTCGCCAAAAATATGACATTTGTGACTTTATTTGAGAATTAAAAATATGTATTTGCAATCGCCACTTCAGATCTGCTTAAATTAATTTAATGGTGATGTCATTTCGTTTAAAATCCCGGCATCGTTAAATTTAATTGGTTTTCGAGTGGGATTAAACGGATGCGTTTTATGATACGGGATTTAAGCAAATATTTTTTTTTTTAACATTCGAAAACGTGTCCGATAATTTTAATCGCAATTTTATGATCTCACTCTTTCTGTTTTGCAAAAAGGTGTGTGTTTTGTGTTGTTTGTTTATTTACACTCAAAAGCTTGCTTAGCTGTGGTTAAGTCGTTAGTTACGATTTTAGTGTGGTACAAGTCAAAAGCCTTTGCATATTATAATATTTTAGGCTTCTCGGACTAGCATAGCATAAGCATAGGCAGCCCACCATGCATTCCCACTGCAGGACTTAGGGCCTTCTCTCACAGGGAGAATCAGCCATAATCCACCACACTGGCCAAGAACGGGTTGGCGAATGACTCTCGTCTTCGGATATTGTGGTCCTCAAACATATCGGTTTCCTCACGATGTTTTCCTTCACTGTAAAGCGAGTTCAAATCCACACATGACTTGAAAAACAAGTCATTGGTGTAGAACTGGGATTGAACCAGGGGCCGTCTGATGGAAAAGCAGAGGTTTTTACCACCGAGCCACACTCTCAGTCGGTCGGTTAATGACTCATTGTCATTGAAAAAATGACAATGAGTCATTAACCAACAATTAATCGCTACATCTCAATATAAGGCCGTGTATACACGCCCGACTTCTCAGACTAGTCGCGCGATAAATCCGAACGCGCCCTGTAATTACACGTCGATGTTCATTAATAATGCATAACTCGATCAAACGATATCCGAACGAGATTTCAGAGGCGTACACATGCGGACTATTTATTGGAGACAGGAGGGATTTATGTGAGAGTTTGTTGGGGAACTAGTTGTTCATTTATGTCTTCATTTCATTAGTACCTAATATTGTTGGTTGGTGAAACTTTAGTGTAATAGTTTTCGTATTCATTTACTTTTTATTTACCTATTTTTTAAGTTTTTTACAATAAATTGTATAAAAAATAAAAAATATATATTATAAATAATTAGCAAAGTGCGAGTTGGGCTCGCGCATGAAGGGTTCCGTACCATTGTTGTATGGGAGCCCCCCTTTAATATTTATTTTATTTCAATTTTATAATTTAGTTTGTTAGCCAATATACTTTTATGTATTTTGTGAAAATAATAAGTGTCTAGCACCTACCGTTATTGATATGTAGCAAAAAATACGAAAAAAACACGTTTATTGTATAAAATATTAAGGGAGGCCCCCCATAATCATTTTTATTTTTAGTTTTTATTGTTATAGCGGTACGGGAAATACATATCCTGTGAAACGTTCTGACACAGACAGACCAGACAGACAATGTCTGACTGTGTCCAGGCTCGGTGACCCAGTACTCAGTGAAATAAAAGCGAGTGTGATTCAGTGGTAATTACGTCTGCTTTTCAATTAGACGGCCCTTGGTTCTATCCCAGCCCTACACCAATTACTTGTTTTTCAAGTTATGTGCGGATTTGCACTCGCTTAACGGTGAAGGAAAACATCGTGAGGAAACCGACACATTTGAGGACTACAATATCCAAAGACATGTGACATATGCTAGTCAAATAATTAATTGGCAAAAACAAAATCCTTAAACAAATCATATCTGCAGTTACATATTCTACATGATCTCTCCTCTCAATAAAGCCTCATTAGTTTAACAACTGCCCAATAAATTCATTTAACAAGCTGTATCCGAACAGTCACGATAGGAAACCACCAATCAGATAATGCCAGCCATAGACAAGATCGTAAACAACAAGCATAATAATTTATATTAATCTCGCAATGATTCAATTGCAAAATGTAACAGCATATTAATTGTGTGTAGTGTGCACACCGCCTTAGTCAACGTGGGGCCATGTTATTCTGTAAATTAAAACCCACCTTTGCACGCATAATCGACTGAATAAATATTGGGGGGCTACTAACGTGACTCGACTTTGAGAAAGTATTAGAGATCAAAATAAAAATAAAATAAAAAAGTATTTTATTCTACTGTAACAAAGAAGTTCTAACATGCTAATTCATTTATTCAATATTTAAGAGCTGGGATCTTGTCTTTGGAGTTTTTCCAGGTAGTTCTATCTTCGGCCAAATCCTTGACCTCCCTATACGACATGACTTTAGCTTATCCTTAATTTGGTCTAAATATGATCTTCTAGGTCTTCCTCTTCCTCTCCTGGCTTCTATCTTTCTTTCTACGATATTTTTAATGGAATTGTCATGTTGTATAAGGTGAAATATAAATAAATATTACCTTTTCACATATGTTTATACACTTTTTGTACACAGAAGTAGTCTGAGCAGCATAGGCCTCCCATTTCCTGATTTCTATATTCAGTGTCAATTTAATTTTATGAACTCACTTTCTAATTTTTCTATATATTAATTTTATTTGTGAAAAAAGTATTGTAACTTTACTTTAACGTTAGAGACCAACACCATAGGTCAGACTAACATTAAAAACAAATGATAATTAATGATCAAACGAACTTACCTAAATAAAGTTCGAAGAGAATTATGCGAATGACTTCATTCGAAGCGATATAATGTTTGCCTGTTTGTAGGCATATTTTCTTCTAAATTTAAATAAAGGAAAACTTTGATAAACATTGAAAACAATAATGATAATGTCTGTAATTGAATAAACTGAATTTTTAAGTGTCCGACTTTAAAAAAAATCTTGTGCACTCATCCCAAAACCAAACGTATCGTCTTTTGCTAAGGCTAAAGGCTACACCAGAGCTTGGTCCCTTAGTTCATTCTTAGAAGAAGTAGTCTATTGCAAATAATTCATATTATTAAATCAGTTACATATCACAAGACGCATCAAATCGATAAAATATTAGACTCCAGGATAGTACAGTAGAATTGATGCAAAGATTTCTTCACAGCACCAAGTTCGAGATTCTATCGTAGCACTCATAAAATGATTCGAAATTCAAATGTTAATTACCACTTTAAGTTTCGAACACGTGCGACGTTGTTTTTCTTTTGTTTTTATTCCATAGCACTTTTATTTTGCGCCTTTTCTTTTGCAAAACAAAAGAGTCTATAAAGGGGATTTATTCAGTTGATTTTATCTCGAGTTTTGTTGATTTATGGACGATTGTTTGGTACGTGAGGTGACATTAATTGATGAATTGCAATGTAAAATATTAGACTTACTAGCAGATCGTCCCGGCTTCGCACAAGCTGTAAAATAATATAAGTTGCAATGAGAAACAAAATATAGCTTATGTTACTCAGGGAACTCAGGGATAATTGTTAACAAAATAAATATGGTAAATAATTTTTGGTAAATACATACATATATATTAATTGGTTTTCTAAAGCTAGTTACCATTTTAAATATGTTTATATATACGTCCTTTTTTTACCTTGTATATTTATTAATAAAGTTCGAATCAAAATATCTATAATATAAATATTATAAAAATAATATTTTTCAAAATTGTATTGTTTAAATAAGGATTCATTTTGGAATATATTTAAGAAGTTATTAGACGGTTTAAAATAATATGTTAAAACACGCAAGAGTACTTTACATATTTATTTAAATTTCATCATTAACCTGTACTAAAGGCATTTGAAGAATTATTATAGACAACTAATGGCAGCCATCTTTTTAATTAAAACTGTATTGAGCCGGAATGTAATAGTAGTAAATTCAATTCGAGAGAGATTAACTGTTATGGCCACTGGAATAAGTAGCTTTAGTTTTAAAGTAGTGCCTATTCTGACAAACGATATAAGAACGTTGAATACATTCAGGAAATAATAGTCTCAATCCAATTTGAAAAACCTAAACGTTTTTTGAACAAAAAAAAAACTTAAAATAATAATAAATAATATAAATACTAATACTTACTTAATATGTAACTAAAATTTTAAGGCTATTCATAGCTATACAACGCGGCAATGCCACGAGCGTTATGGGTACCTTTCTTTCGGGTTCTGTTCGGAGTGGTCTTTTAAATTAGTTCTTTAAGTGGTTTTGTTTTTAGTTTTTAATTTTATAATTTTAGCCTTTGCGCCAGGTACGATCCGGAAGGTACGAATTAAACTGAAAACAAAAATAGAATTGAGATATTTACCTTAAATATGTAAAACTTAAAATAATGCTTATATACTTAATATAATGCTTATATTAAATTAAAGGGTTATATTTGTTATTGGTTACTCCTATTCTGATATTACTCCTACACTGAGACCGATCGAGCTCTCATGCCATAGCAGTATGTGTGTCTATGTGTGTGTATATTGTTTTTTTTTTTTTGTCGTTCCGTCTATACTTCCTTTGACATTAGTTGTCAGAGACATTGTTAGGCTGAACAAATTTCTTACGCAAATTACTGAGTTCTTTTTTGTTATGATCGGTAAATGATTCACCTTTTTTTTGTGTGTGTATATGTCTTATAGGTACCAAACACATTAATACAACATAACAAACTGATAGAGAAAAGAAAGTTTAAAATACCGCTCCCATCTCGTTCCTCAAAAAGGGCCAACATTCCAAAATTTGCATTTAAAACAGAGAACAAAGGTCGGGCAGGTGACCTACCGTTTACTTAAACGTGCCGGATTAGGACGCGCCGATAATGGAACGTTTAATTGTAAAGGTAGTGGACGGGTTTAACCCAAAGTGTTATTGAATGCGCTTACAGAGGTTAAGCCGAGGGTCAGCGCTTTAAGACGGGAAGTGTTGCTTGAAGCGGCTTGTTTCCCTACTTAGCTTACACTTTTTTACAACCTCGTCGTGCCGGACTGCCAACCAGTGGGTCTCGGGTTCGATTCCCGGCGAGGCAAACATATTTGTGATGAACTTAATTTGTGTTTTTTTTTGTATCCTTGATAGGCTAGCGTTTGACTACAGCTATCCTGATGTTAAGCGCCGATTCCGAGATTCCAATTATATGAATATACATACAAGAATTGCTCATTTAAAGAAGATATCGCACCTTTCCTCAAAACTCTTATCCATCTTTAACGATCTCGTAGTCATAAAGGTTACCATGCCGGACTGCCAACCAGAAAGTTTCGGGTTCGATTCCTGGCACGGCCAACATCTTTGTGCTTAATAAAATTTGTTGGCTGTGGGTCTGGGTGTTAAATATGTATCTATATAAAATATGTATGTATGTATGTATATGTAGTATATCAGTTGTGTTAGCAACCATAATACGAGCTAGAAATGGTTCAGTATGGGGCTAACTAGCCGTGTGTGAAAAGAAAAATAAAATTAAAAACGGAAAAATAAAGCCTCTGCAATAATACCTTCCTATCTCGGCTTATAGAAATTAAGACACAACATTCCTAATGCCAATAGCTAGGGGTTGAGGGCTATTGTGCTAAAATTAATTGCATTTTCCCCCAGTGCACCCCTATGTCAGCTCATACTGGGTCTGGAGCAACAGAAGATAAGAAAAGTATAGGAAAATCCCGTAATAAGAGAAAAATATACAGACACGAGTAAATGTAGGAAAAATATTCTGTTTCTTTTTATCTATATAAAAATTAGAAGGAGGAAAAGTTTGATTTTTTGTTCGTTTGTTTGTTTGGTGCGAATAGGCTCCAAAACTACTAGACCGATCTGAAAAATTATTTCACTGTTGCGTAGCTACATTATCTCCAAGTGTCATCGGCTATATTTTGTTTCCAATTATATCGGAAATCTTTGATAAAAATGTGTAACAAAAGCTCTTATAAAATCCGTGCAAAGCCAGGGTATACTCGCGTGAGAGCTAGGGACTTATTAAAATGATTAACTAAATCGTTAAGTCAAATTATAAAATTAATAAGTTACTTTACTCGAATGATTATATTGTTTGTAATTTACGAATTATTATTATAAATCTTTTGCATTAACTTAAAAAACTTTTTAATTAAATAGGTCCAATGAATCAAATATAACAAATGCAACCATAAGTATCGAAACTAGTAAAGAATTATAATGACAAAAATATTTTATTTTAGTAAAAATACAATAGATAAAAGTAAAAAAACTAAAGTGACTCAGTGTGTACGTCTTCTCACCGGAAGTCACAACAAATCGTACTTTTCACAAAAGAGGGTATTCCTGGATTATACGAGCTTGTTTGTGAGGTATTTGTCGTTTCGGAGGTAGTTTTATCTGCTCTATCGCTAGTTAACGACACAACTATTTCTTTTATCGTATTTGTCGATGTAATTCTAGGAAGTTAGGTAGTTCTAGTTCTTTTTTCATGAGCATTAAATTTTGTTATGCTGTTAGTTTAAATGCTAATGGTGAGAAGTCTAACGCACACACTAATATAAATTTAAATATTTTTGTCTCTTTTCGTCAATAGTGATCAATTATTTTGTCTATGGTGAACCATAGACAAAATAACTTTAAAAGGTAGTTTTTTTATTATTAAAGGTCGTTAGTTTTTTTATTATGTAATCGCGCTAGCCTATTATTTATTTATTATTTTTCATCCTTATGTATTTTTCAGCCAGATTGCATGTGTCATCTTATTTTTGAATTTTAGTTTTGTCGCTATTATTATTATCTAGGTATCGTTCTTCTCCATTATTCATCTATTATAATGTTTTTATAATATTTACATGATTGCATTTTATCCGCCAACCCGCATATCCGCCAACCCGCACTTGGCCAGCCTGGTGGATTATAGCCTATATCTCTCTCCTCGCGAGAGAAGGCCCCGAGTCCCAACAGTGTGAACGTATAGTGGGTTGCTTATGCTCATGCTTATACTGACGTGATATTAGAGTTATTTTGTCTATGGTTCAGATCACTAATGATGAAAAAAGATAGAGCTACTTTCAATTTGGTTCCACTTATATACTTAGTAATCATTCTCACAAAAATATTAGGATGTATATTATCTTACAAAATAAATTATAGAATTAAAATAGGATCACAAAAGTAATATAGAAAACCATTCTGCACCTTTCCTGTGTAGACCCGGACTCGCAATAATAATTTAGTTAAGTAAGTAATGAGAATTAACTTAAGTCGTGTAATAGTAACCAGAATTAACTTAAGTCGTGTAATAGCCACCATTGTTTCTTTTATATTTTTGAAAGAAGTTTTAAAAATGTATGTGTTTGTTTGTTGTCAAAACGTCATTGTGGACTTTAATACTAGCACCAGTTGATTTACCGTTCTGCCCTGCAGGAATATTCCTGCCTTCATAAAAGCAAAGCTAAAAATAAAAGATGTTTAAAAGAAACAATTTAATATTCATTTCAAACCGCTCGCCAGCGGTGAGGGACTTAAATCGTATCTTAATAATTCTCTATGATATCCTACCATGTGGCGCGCATAATTTTGAACACCCCACCACATTAACTTTACACCTTTTGTAGCTCTTAACGTACTGTAATAAAGTTTAATTTTGCTTGAAAACTATATCAAAATTTTGTGAAATATTCCGTAACAGATGTCCAATTCGGTCTAAACACTTGTAGCTTTCAAGGGCTCTATAGAATTGATTATGTTGTTAAAGCCCTAAAGCGGATTTTGTTTTTAATAGTTTTCTTTTAGAAAGGGAGGTACAGAGGCACGCCTTGTGGTCAATGGAGATGATTATTTCGATACGGTAGTTTGAAAAGGAAAAATAATTGGCGGGGTTTTTTATGTAAAAGAAGTAGTTTTTTTTAAATAAATAAGGTAAAGGCACCTTATTCCGAGGGGTTCTAGAATTGGCACCATATTCCGAGGTATTTAGAAAAATAGCGCTTACACGAGATTTAATTAATGAAAATTAATGCAAGATTTTCCATTTAATAGATAATATATCTTTGCGTAATTGTATCATCAAAAAAGTGGTGTCATGTGTAAACAGTTTGAAATAATCGGTTAGAATAGCGACAGCAGCTGGCTCAAAAGCACGTTTCATACATTTTGGACCCTGTGCACGTGAGTACCATGTTTTTTTTAAATAGTGTTATTCTCGTTAATTTTGTACTCTGTGTTTACTTCTTTGTGTTAAACTATTTAAAAAATATGTTTTTAATCTAAAACACTTAACTTTTGTGCATTTTTCTGAGTAAATTAAGCCCCAAATGTATTTTGAATATACCTCGGCATTAGGTGCTAAATATTTTAGTCAGTTCCTAATTACGATGTATACCGCGGAATAGCGATTTCATAGACTTGATATATATTTAGATTTACTGGGTTGTTTTTATGATTAAGGATATCTCGGTTTGGATTTGACAAATTAAATATTAAATGAATATTAAAATCAATTTCCGAGGTAAGTTTTTGCATCACATTCACTAATGATAGCATGTAATAGATGACTCATTTACCTATTTTATTAATTCGTTGTATGGAAAAGATAAGAAAGAAAATTAAAGTTCATATTTAATCTAATATAAGTGTTAGCAAGTAAAATATGTATTTACGACGATATTGCAAATAAGATTTTTTCTGTATAAAAAATATGAAAAATTTATACATTTTTTAGTACTCGGAATTAGGAAACATGATATTTTTATATGAATCGCTATTCCGATGTACAGTAGGTCGGGATAAGGTTCTATACGCACGTAATTCCGTGGCACAGACTCAATTAAAATACAGAGTGTTCACAACTTGTACAGGTAACAATGTAGTTTTAGTAAATGCAAAACTAAATAAAAATTTATAAATTAACTATTCTCCTATCATAATCATTAGTAACTATCACAAACTAAGGAAAATAGCGGTAAACGTTTATGAATAATTTTCAAATACAAATAATGTATGTACTTATTACTATTATTTTACATAATGCCTTGCTTGGCAGAGAGCCCTATATTAAGACGTTTGTATTACTGGATAGATTTGATTTAACTTAACATACAACATGTTGCTTTGCAAATGTGAAGAGGTAGTTTTACTCCACTAGCAGAGCACGAATAAACTATGGGCAACCTTGAAATCGAAAAAAAAAACATTTGCTGTTTCATATATTTTGTCGACGATCAACGAATTTTTTGTTTGGAACAGAAGTTTTTTTCCCATCTAAAGGTTGCTCCATCGTTTATTCATGGTCTGCTATTGGAGTATACTTACCTCTACAAATTTGGCGAGAATGCAAAGCAACACGTTGTATATAGCTTACTTCTTTGTTTAATTTTTGAGATTATTCAAATTTTTAATTTTTTTTTTTTGGTAATAGGATAATGAAGCCTAGAATAAAATATACAGAAGACGATCTCCAAAATACATGGATCAAAAAGTTCTCATTGTTAAGAAGTCCAGTAACAAATTGTTCGGTGAATCTTCGGATAGTTCAACGTAGCTCTTTAGGAGCCATATTGATAATAATAATGTGATTAATAAATAATTAATGTGAATAAATAAGTAGTCATTTTTTAAACAACATGTATCATTCCTACCAGTTCTATTTTGTACACTCGGAATTAAGGACCAAATACATCGGAATAAGGATTTTTACATCGGAATAAGGGGCTTAGGACTTTTTTCAGATTTAATTTAATTTTAAATACAAAGTTCAACCCAATAATGAAATATATAGTCTATTTGAAAAGTAAAAACAATAAAGCTTCTAAAATAAATAGCCAAACTGTTAAAAAGGTTCAGTTTATGCCTAATATTCAATATCCTTTCAAGTTTTGGTGAAAATACCGCGGAAATAGGTGCCTTTACCTTAGATAGGTATATTTTTTCAGATAAATTTATTAGTTAAAAAAGTATATGTAAGTTGAATTGACACACATCAAATATTGTTTTCAATAAATAATTAAAAGATGGGTGATATTAATAAAATATACTCCTCTCGATGTAAACTAAACAAATATACTTACTTAGACGACCTCGTTGGCGTAAAGGTTACCATGCTGGACTGCCAATCAGAAGGATCCGGGTTCGATTCCCGGCACAGCCGAAATCTTTGTGCTTAAATAAATTTGTTGGCTGTGGGTCTGGGTGTTAAATACGTATCTATATAAAATATGTATGTATGTATATGTAGTAAATCAGTTGTGTTAGCTACCATAGCACAAACTAGAAATGGTTCAGTATGGGGTTAATCAGCCGTGTGTGAAATGTATCTTAATATTTATTATTTATTTATTCAATCATTTCCAATTTAGTAGGGTCGTCAGAGAATTTTTTTTTAAAGGTTTCTCTATACTCACCATAGTTAATTTGTTTTTTTAAGATAATAGTCTTGTGCATGGTCACCCATTCAAAGACTGTCCGCATCGACCGTTGCTTAACCTCGATGATCGCGTCAGATCGCCTTAGTTAGCTGAGCTACAGCCGCTACAAAGCATAAACCCTTCATAGATAATTAGAACAGTGGATTTTAAAGAAAACGTACGCATTCTACTCCAAACTATTTTCGGTCAATTCCCTTTGATCTGCCGCTTACCGTTTATTTCTTGTCTTGGTATATTTAAAATATTGTCAAGTTGCTTGTTTTGACTCGAATATATTCATTAAAACCGTTTAGAAATAGCTTGGCTATGCAACAATGTTATAATGACTATCAGAGGTATTTCGAGGTATTGAATATCATCATTATCTACAGTCAATTCTATCCCACCGTTGAGTATACAGTGTAAACTCCATGTAACGTCACTCGATTTAACGACAAACTCTCTAAAGCGTCGCAATCAATTGGCTTTGGTCGGTTTAGCTTGTATTCCATAAAATTATACATTCTCCATTTATCGACCACTCTCTATAACGCCGTAAAATACAAATCCTTCAGTGTCGTTATATAGAGTTTACACTGTATTTTAAACCAGCGGCGCCCTGCGGTGTTACCCGCGTTAATTTGGGACAAAAAGAAGTTAATCCGGGATAAACATCAGTTTATATGTTAATCCAAGGTCTAACTTATTTTCACGCTAAATTTCATCAAAATCGGTACAGCCGTTTGAGCATGAAGAAGTAACAAACATACACACACGCGCACAAACTATCGCATTTGTTATATTAGATAGAAAGATAGATAGATAAATACTTTATTTTCCACTAATTACATTAAATTATACATAGAAGAAACTTATAACTAGTGCCGAAAATGGCGGCCTTATCGCTAAAGTAGGCTACAAAATATTTTTATTTACAATAACATATTTTACAAACATTTTTTATTTTATTTGATAATATATCTTTTGTAAGAGATTTTATCCACACCATAAATGTAAGGCAGATCTGATAAGGCAATGTATTATAACGCATGACTGCCACCGCGGCACGCGATATCTCATTCAAAGACTCCAGACAAGAAATCCTTTCTTATCCCGCGAAACTGCCTATAATCCCAAGTAATCCCCATTAATTTGTTCCGAGCAGCAAGTTAATCTTCCCCGACGTACTTAATGTGGAGTTAATTAAGTTTTATTAATGAACTCCCGAAGAACGGGGTTCGGATGAATTGATTGTTTCGGTTTGGTATTTTCTAATAACCCTTCTTGTTAGGGGTCAAGAAAAAAAAATGTGAGCCGTCACGGGACGCCTGGCAGATGTGAAACATCGACATTATTTTGTAAAAGTAGTATAGAGAAAAGAACATATTGTGATAGGAACTAAATATGTCAAAATGATAAAATAAAATATTACGTTTTTTTTCAGATAACGATGACTATTTATTGGATAAACATTAATTTAAATGAAATAGAAAAAAATACTAATTACTAAAAATACAAATTGTGACTACTACTATATATATACTAGCTGACCAGGCAAACGTTGTTTTGCCTTAGTAAAAAAAAAATATACAGTAGCCGATTCTCAGACCTACTGAATACGAATATAAAATTTGGAAAAAATTGGTCAAGCCGTTTCGGAGGAGTACGGTAACAAACACTGTGACATGGAAATTTTATATATAAGATATATATACCATCATATAGCGTGCCGACGCGTCGCCAGGCCAGAAATCTGTTTTACGTGCGGCTATAGATGTTTCACATCAATAATGAAAAAATGTGGAAAACAAATATCTTTTTTATTTTAAATACCTTTACCACAATTCAACTGGTAAGTGATATTGTAGTCTTTGTAGGAACGCGCTTACCAAGCAGGAGTTTTAGCAGTTTTTTCATGTCATTTTTTATTTTATTTAAAAGATATTTAAAAGTATGTAAACTACGTTTTTAATAGTTTATATTATAGCTCGATACAATAAAGTATCCCGAAAGAATGAAAATTCCTTCCCTCTCACATACACTCAGTTGTACTAGCGAGAAGAGATTAACATTAAAGTTTTCTTAATTGATAGGAGTTATAAAGCTTTATGTATTTTTTAATTCATTAATTTAATTATCTTAAGATTAAATGTGAGATAAAATATAATAATATACTAGCAAAATGTCCCGGCGTCGCACGGGCTTTAAAATAATCTAAGTTGCAAAGAGAAACAAAATAAAGCCTAAGTTACTATGTTATAATGTAGCTTCCCAACTGTGAAATAATTTTTCAAATCGGGTCTGTAGTTCTGGAGCCAAATAGGCTCCAAAAGGCGTCAAACAAACATACAAACAAAATAACAAACTTTTCTTTTTACGTAAATTTCTTTAAAAAATAAACCCTATTTCAACAGAAGATTTAAAACTTAAAAACCTAACCTCAAATTGGCCGCGCTCAAATTAGCAAAACTTGCCATGAAAGACATCGCAACTTTGAATAGAGATAATTGTGTATGCTTAAAATTTCACTCTACCAATATTTATTCTTCTTTTTAATTTCTTTTAGACAAATTTCTGCTGACCAAAGAAAAGTTTACGAAAAATAATTCGCTACTAATGTAGTAGTTCTCAGGAAAAAATAGTCCGTATTTTTGAGGAAAAACAGTCGGCAACACGACTCCTCCATTTACTAACAAGTTGGTTTCGTTAATGGAAGACCGATGCAAACATATCGAAGAATGCTGAGTTATGGGAAAATAAGAAATCTGCCAAGTTTGAAACAATGTCAAGGAAAACTAGGGCGGTCTTCTCTAGCCATGAAAATATGAGAAGTAGAATATTTTGCTGTAATAAAGGTGCATTCGTAATTCAGCCTTTGTCGCAAGACAACCTGTAAATGTTTTCAGATATACATAATATACATGAGTGAAGACGAATTAAAACTAATAATTAATTCATTGATAGGTAATTTGAATGCATTAAGCTAATTATTTGTGCATAGCTCTTAATAAAGATTTTATCAATAAAAAAAAATATGTTTTTTAAATACTTAGTTATTAAGTTAAAATTTGTAATACTCGCAAAAAAACTTATTGTTTTGTCTAGTTATTTAAACCATGTTTGAATAATGTCAATAATATAGAATATTTCAATGATATTATGTGAAGTTAAAACCGACAAAATAAACGTAAGTGATAGCCTTTATATCCGATGTAAAATATACAGGTTGGTTTAGCGTAATAATGTCTCTTATTCTTCTTCTCCGTATGAGCTAAGTGGCCAAGCTCTAGTGTCGAGAGTTTTCAAGCCGGCCGCAGGCTTTTGACTTGGGTTAACAACTGCTTGTACTAAGGTCAACAGCCGGGACCTACAATTTAAAGTGTCATCCGACCCACTGTAGCACCCAGATGAAAATGCCACATTTTAAACAACAGACTTATTTTAACTTACTTACTATGCATGATATTTGATCACCCATTCAAAGATCCGGTGAGGATCAGAACCAGGTGTCATCGGATTGAAAGTAGACGTTCTTCCCACTGAGATACACTCGACTTTACACACACCCCACTTCTTTTTTTAAACACGAAACTAATATCACTGATGACAAGTAAAATCCACAAAAAGGCAACAAAAGCGTCAAAAGACCCAAAAGCTACCTTCAACGGTATTCAAAATACCACCACACAAGTAACTCCAGTATATAAGATAGGTAGACATAGTCGCAAGTTTCCGGCCGGAACACTTTGACTGTGACATGCATTGTTGCTGATGTTACGGGACGGGCGGAGTTGTGGACAAAAGGTGACATGGCTGGGAGATGTCGGGGTCCGTGCTAATAATAAGGGATTTGACGTAGGTTTGTAGGTTTGTATGTTGACATTGTATATGATTTTCGGGAGTCCGTTATATGAGCTAGGTAAATATTTGCCTAAACAAGTAAGAAGAAATACGAGTAAGTACTGATTTTTTTCTTTTTGTATGAACTAAGTGGCTAAGTTCTAGTCTCAACATTCTTTGGAATGTTCTGCCTGAGGCTCTGTTTCCTGAGAAGTAAAAATAATAGATTCTGAGATCTAGAGATTTATTCGACTACATTTGCCTCTTATAGATCGTTAATTATTAATAACGATTGACGAAATAACTTTAATCTAAACCTTACCTCAATTTTCAAAATTTTGTTATTTTCATGTCATATTTTTTAAGTACATTGCGTTAATTTGTAATTAATATATTTATATTTGTATTTATATTTTTATAATGAAAGCTGTGTACAGTCGTAATAGGACTTGAAGTTTATAGTGGTGTTGTTAATAAATCAATTAAAACTGTAATTCTCAACTATTTGTCTTAATAAATAAATCTTCAAATTGAGAATAAGTTGGTTCCTTCTAGGTAAGCGTGCTACATAGATCGTTTTTATTTTTATTTTCACACACTTACAAAGACGTCTAAATAACTATTTTCATGAATCACATAAAACTTGTAGCAAAATGGTTGTTTTATTTTCGTATTTTCGCGTAGAAAACGGTCACACTTACTTATTATTAAAAGTTGGAATGAGTCCAACAGTTTGCTTTATTGCTAAAAGCGATCTCTTCCAGGCAACTAAAGAAAAACAAACCTGTAAACTAGTGACGTAGTACCACAGAAATACAGAACTTTACTAACCATAAATAACATACGTTAAAGGCAAGTCACACTACAATAATTACTTAAAACAGTGTAAAATCCAGTTAACGTCACTCGATTCAACGACAAACTCTCTAAAGCGTCGAAATCAATTGGCTTTAGTTGGTTTACCTTGTAATCCATACAATGATATATTCTCTCTATTTAAAGACCACTCTCTATAACGTCATAAAACGCACAATTCTTTCAGTGTCGTTATATAGAGTTAACACTGTACTTAAAAATACTAGTTAGAATAAATTAAATAAACTTACAAATTTCATAAGATTAAGTTTCTACCAACCGGTTGGTGTAACCAGTGCACTAGTGTAAAGTGGCAACCGGATTTGTTCCGGTTATATCCGGTTGCCGGACGGTCGCGGACGACCGGACGCACGGTCCCAGCGTCGATATATCCGGGTTACAGTCGCTGGGAAATATCAACACTATTGCACCACTTAATTTACAAGCAGTCGACAGCTCAGAGAGGCTTGAAAACTTTCGACACCAGAACTTGACTTAACTAAGCTCCTATAAATATCAAGATAATAACAATAATAATAAATAAATAAATATTAGGACACATTTCACACATAACCACCCCATGGTTAACCTTATACTGAACCATTTCTAGTTTGTATTATGGTTGGTAACACAACTGATATACTACATATACATACATTTTATATAGACACATTAATAATTTAAGTAAAATTTACTCAGGTAGTCAAAATAATCAATTTGGGACTTACGCACTATTTTGAAAAAGAAAGTACTTCATATTTGAGTTCACAGCAATTATTTTTATATGTGATGTTTTATTTTCCAAATATTCTTCTAAATAGTTACGGCACTTTATTTCGTTTACTACGAAAAACAAAAGAAAATTACGTACAACAGAATCATGTTGAACCCTTCAATTGTTTCATTTTGTATCAATCACTAAAGTGGCAGGTAATTTTTGGGAAAGGGGTAGAAAATCACTTGACTAATCGTAAGAGTCTTCGCATACAGCGTCGTTTCATAATATAAATACAAGCACTACGAATACTAGCAATCATGCATTATGTAGGGCATTTTCTAGTGCTCGCCTTTATTGTTTTTTGTTTCGTGAGGTAATAAATTATGTAATTGTTCGGACATGGCAAGATTAATAATAAAACATCTTCTTGACATTTTATATAAATTACATTAAGTGACATAAAATAGATGTTTCATAGTAATTTTATTTTAATTATTTAGTTTTATTAATAATCTTAATTATAGTGATTTAGTTCTTCAATCTTATATAAATTTAAGATTCTAGTGCTCGCCTGGCTAGCAACCACCCTCAAGTTGAAAAATCTGTCGCCAAGCACCTCACAGAGTAATCCAGCGGTCTCCTCGAAGCGATGATAGCTCAGTCAGGCGAGCAGCTGCGTCACATCCCGAAGGTCGTGGATTCGATCCTCCGGAAAACATCGTGAGGAAACCATAGCAAGGTGATGAGGCATTTTCTAGTGTTCGCCTGGAGTAATCACCATCAATTTGAAACATGTGTATCCAAACATCTAACGGCGTGTGTCGGCAACCTTGAGAGGCTGTTATTCCAGACTAGGCATGCTCCACCTTAGGCCAACGTGTCGTTGACTTGTGTGGTTTTGCGCCCTGCTGGTTAAATACGTAATTTCAAGGAGTAAAAAACCAAACATTTTCAGTCATGATAATACACCGCAATGTTACGCGACATAATCCGTGGCTTGTGATCCATGTGCGTAGGCCCTTATGATTTTAGTGAGGAAGGGCTGTATTCTTTTGGTAAATGTATGACTCATTACAAGAAAAAAGGTTTAACATTCATAATGCTGGCTTTTTTATTAGTTTATAATCAGAAACACACTCTTAATAATAGTAGTTTAAAAAAACTAAAAACCACGCTTATCTGGCCGTTTTAAGTGGGTCAAAATCGCGCCCAAAGAAGTCGGTTACAAACAAACATACAATCAAAAATACAAAAAAAAATAATCATTTTATCAAATTAGTGTATTGTCATCGGTCCTCAATAAATCTACAAAGTTTCAACGAAATCTGGCCGTTTAAAGTGGGTCAAAATCGCGCCCAAATAAGTCGGTTACAAACATACAAACATAGGTACAGGTGAAGCTAATATAAAGCGTGTAAAAATCTATAATAGCATTACTTAAAGACTTATGACAGTATGCAACCTTAAATCGTTAACCTAGGTTATAAATAAATAATCATTAGTATGTGTACCTATGAAACAAATAAAAAAATTTGATAATGCAATTACAAAAACTTTAGCCAACAAAAGATTTTTTTCTTTTATCATCAATTAATATACACAAAATTCAATTTAATAATTTAGATTTTTGTGATTATACATAAGGGAGCGAATTATTTCAGCTTTTTCAGCATGTGAATATAATCTAAAATTAATTAAATTAAAAGTATATCTAATCTAAAAACCAGTGCCAGTGGGAAGAGTAAGCACCCAAAATGCCAGCCGAGTTGCCTCTTTGTATAGCAACGCGCATCCGCTGTACAAAGTAGATGCCGGCATTAATTTGTATTTTATCCAAAGACAAGTACAAGAAACAAAAACTTTTTGTAAAGACATTGGGAAGCGGTTGATCCTCGCTTCTGGGCCTTGATTCTGTAAGGCCCAGACTTGTCTTGCCATAAACGCGTGACGTCACACGACATCGTAACTTATATCGTACCGCGGCACGGTAAGACACGGTAAAATGGTATTCTACATGCCATACGATAGGTTGTCTATGACACGTTACAATTACACGTGTTCGTCCAAAAATCTTCTTTCCGGTTTTTTCGATAAATTGCGGTTTTTTGATGTGAGCGTTTATTTATTAATTAAAAGGTAATTAGGTC
Source organism: Mellilla xanthometata (assembly GCA_035578125.1). Taxonomy (NCBI): domain Eukaryota; kingdom Metazoa; phylum Arthropoda; class Insecta; order Lepidoptera; family Geometridae; genus Mellilla; species Mellilla xanthometata. The sequence goes on from JAPUBQ010000008.1 coordinate 1,599,270, forward strand.
GAGAAAACCATAAAATAATACACAATTTTTTGATTGATTGCATAAATTCTAATTAAAAGCTCCAAAATCACTATTTCTTCCTAAAATAAAATCTCTGAACTATGATTTTTGAACGAACAATTATGAACTCTGTCGTCTTGTCACTGTAAATATCTTCCGTACCATTTTTTTCCAAATAAAAAATAATAAAAACACGGAGAATGCTAATTCGACGGCGTCAAAGGCGCAACAGCATAAATACAAGGCTCATGCGGGATTCTGCTGACTGACCCTCTGTTGATTTGTCCCCGGCTGTTTGTGCAGTGCTTTCGAGTCACGAAATCACTGTTTACATATCTGTGTCCAGTTTTGGGGGACAAATTGACAGCACCGACGAGGAATACTTGTATTCCTGTTGAAATCAAAGTAAGTTTAACTGCTAGACTAAAGACTAGCGTTATATGCATACATTTATGTTTATTATAATGTTTATTGAATAACATATGTTGTTTCAGATATGTGACAGCAATATAAATATCACAGGCATTTGTGCAATATTTGGAGGTGCTGCTCATGATAGCTTTGTGTGGAGTGCATGGAGCATAAGCAGACACCTCAAACAGCAATACAATAGTGGGAAAACGGGATGGCTTTTGGGTGACTCTGGATATCCCCATGGAGGCCATGGTTAATGACACCTGTGTTAGATGCTAATGATAACACTCTAGAAGCCCACTACACTAATATGCATGTTCATACATGTGTTTGTGTTGAACAGTGCATAGGACTTTTGAAAGCACGGAGGCGATGTTTATTGCACCACAGTGTTTTGCATTATAAATTATAAGCCCACAAAATGTGCAAAAATTGTAAATGCCTGTGCAGTGCTGCATAATGTATGCCTAAATGATGCAGTTGAAATTGATACTACAGTTGCAAGTTTAAGGGAAAATAATATATTAATTCAATCTGATTCTCTTGCTGGCAATTTAGTAAGACAACAACTTATTAATATTTTGTGGCAAAATCGGCCTAGAATATAAACAATTATGTATATATCTATTCTAATATTATAAAGCTAACTCTTCAGCTTTATAATATTAGTATAGATATGTATGATATGTTTGTTTGTACATGCTAATCTCAGGAACTACTGGTGTAATTAATTGTTGTAAGGTACCTATGTTTAAAATAATAGATACTTATGAACTTTTTATTAGATTTATTTTTCTATTAGTTTGTCCAACTTATTACTAATATCTTGCATAACATGCACCAACCTGAAACAAAAACATACATTAATATATGGAATTATATAATTGGTAAAATAGGCATGCTATTGAATCTCTCATGAGATTTGTTTGTTGGTCAGCGATGAGTGTATAATAAAAATGTATTTAAGCAACAATAACATGCTGTTTTATTTCCTTCAGTGCCTTGATTAATATAATTAGTGTTAATAGGGCTCAAATTCCCTCTAGTACATATAAGAATTGTAAAAATATAATTTAATAGACACAAATACAAGACAAAGTAATCATAGAGCTTAGAAGCCAATAGCACCCGTAGTCCCACAACCACAAAAGACAAGCAGATAATAAAATAAGTGCTTTAGCCTTAAAGCTGTTGTATGCTAGAAGCTTACTTATATATCCTTGGTGATATGTTAGGATCACTCTCAGTAGGTATACTCGGGTTGCTGCGAAGACTCTCAATTTTGTAGTCAGGAGCTAGAGATAATCATCAAATAAATGTGTCAGTATCTATTAAAATAGCTAAATAATTTTAATGATAATACATGAATGTTTATACTGAAATACCATAATAATATTCAAATCTATTTTAGTGCTACATGTGGATCAATTAGTTATGTTGTAACATACAACTATTGCAACTAACAATAACTGTTATTCTTATTTATTATAACATACATACATAAGTCTTAGTAACAACATTATAAAAAATAACTTAAATATTTTATAATGTTGTTGTTACTAAGGTTCATAAAGATATTTGAAAATAAATTATGAATTCTTCTTATGTAGATTCTAATTGAAGAAAAATATTATTATTTATTGTTGAATGTACCTGCCAAAATTAGCATTCCTCTCCTCCTCAATTTTAATCTTCTTCTCTTCTATTTGTATTAATTTTGCGTCAAAGTTATCTGTAACAAGAATACACCTCCTCCATGCCAAAGACGGCTACAGGCCCCAACACCTCCAGCACTTGGTGCTCGGTGCTGTTGAGCTCCACTATTTTAGGGGGTCCGGTGCTTCCAGGGCCATAGCCCCGGTACTCTGCCCGGTTGTAAGCAGCCCTTCTTTTTACGTTGTTACGCATATCGAGCCATGCCTGAAATTAGGTAATGGCCGAGTCCTGAAGCCATATCACTATGGTCTTTCATGTACTCAGCCAAATATCCCAGCTGGGCCGGAGTCGCCTTTGGACGGCTGACTGGGCTGCGCTCGCAACGTCTAGGTGATGGCTCCATGTTTCCTTTATATTGAATGTTTATACATTTAACGACACCATTCACAATGAATCACCTATTTATACACACTTTCTTATAACACATAGATTAAAAACTGACATATTTTGTTGAATATGTCCTTCTAAACTTACAATTGAAGTAGGATAGTATTATTAGGTACTTTAGGATACTATTTTATAAGAATAAAAATGGAAAAATGTGATGAAATGCGTGAGCGTGTGTAATGAAATGCGAAACTTTTTGTTTACAAGTCATAGACATAGAATATTAAGAAGTTACTATGGGTAAAAGCGTGTCTTGGCGCGTTACGTGCCCTCGCAGGGCACGATAAGTTGACAGCTCAATTCCTTACGTCACTGTAGTTACGGAATCTGTTATTGGCATAGCGAATACCGTTAGAGCGCGTTACACGCCTTTAACGTGTCTTGCCGTGGTAAGATAGAGAAATGGCCTTACAGAATCAGGGCCCTGGAGATCCAAGAGCTGGCAGCTATTTCTTACAAAGACTAAGTTTAGCTGTTCAACGGGGTAACGCTGCCAGCATCTTGAGAACTCTGCCCCGCAGCGACATCCTGGCTACTCTAATTTAAATTTTAGTGTTTAAGTTTGTATAAAGTACTTTAATTGATTTTTCACTATATTTGTAAATAAAACATCATGTTTGAGACAGAATCAAATTAAAACCGCACAAGCATTTCCTTAAAAACACAGTCGCATTCCGTCCCATTTTTCCCGCAAACCTAATTAAGTCATTTCAAACGCCCCGCCGAGCGGAACTAACGAAATTAATTTTACCTCATTTGTTTTCCAATTAGAAAGCTTTTTACGGAAACGCTGCGATAAATCACGGTGCCAAGACAAAAGGGCCTTTATTGCTTTGACAATAGATGTGTGGTTCACGCGCGACGGAATGGCATTGTGTGCTCAAACAAAATAAGCGATTTGTCACGCCCGACGGGAAATAGAAATGCTCGATTGGTCACAGATACTATAATGTGAGGAATATCGACTGCAGTCGGTAGGGACCCTTGACATCTACGGTCCATTGGAATTACACCATTCATTGTTATTTTTTAAATGTGGCTAGCTGCGCCCCGCGGTGTCTCCTGTGCTACTCAAAAATGTGCAATTCGGACTATACTTCAGTAAGAGATTACTTCAAAACGAATAGAATAATGACTGTGGTATCACTTTATATTTAAAACTGTTCCTAGAAATATATGACGAGAAGGTCTTACTGACTTCGAATAACAAATATAGCATTAGGAAACCGGACCATTTAAAAAAAAAATAGGTGTCTGATTAGCCAAAGTACAAAAACAAGGAATGTATAATAAAATAATAATGTTTAATAAACTAACTACCCCGTCAAGTAATTGAATTGCTATGCGCCAAATTCAGAACAACACTGAAACATTTTTTTCCATGTCATCCACTGTACTACTTAAAAGAATTCATGACAATGCACCTAGTGGAATCTTTATTTAGGATGACTGAAGAGCTTATAATTAGTTACATTAAATTTAATTTTAATATAAGTAATAATGTAGTGTTCTAATTAACATCCAATGTAATTAATGTCTTGCCAAATGCAAGGAGATGTTGTAAGGCCAATAAATTATTTATCTTTATCCTACTTCGAGGTTCAAAATAGCCTATCTTGTTTTAAAAGTCTAACTGTATCTAATCGTCCAAGACTTCAGTCCACACTTCCTAGATCGTTCGACGAACACTAAACACAGATTATACAGCGTTACTGGTTATTAAACCACAGCCTCTTATTGGGATGCCAGGTCAAATAACTTGAAATATTTAAAAAAATCTTATATATAAAATTTCCGTGTCACAGTGTTTGTTACCGAACTCCTCCGAAACGGCTTGACTGATCATTACCAAATTTCATATGCGTATTCAGTAGGTATGAGAATCGGCCAACGTGAAACGTTTTTACCCCTAAGTGATAAGGGTTGTTCACCCTTAAATATATTTTTTTATTTTTTCGACGAATTTTCTTTATTTGAATTTTATATAAAGTGGCATCAAAAAATACATACAACCCTAAATTTTGACTTTTTTATCATCAACCCCTATTTTTTTATGGCCATTTTAGTAAATTTCTGTGCCACAGTGTTTGTTGCCGTACACCTCCGAAACGGATTGACTGATCTTTACCAAATTTTATATACGTATTCAGTAGGTCTGAGAATCGGCTACTATCTATTTTTTATACCCCTAAGTGATAAGGGTTGATCACCCTTAAATATTTTTTTTCATTTTTCGATGAATTTTTTTTTTATAAAGTGGCATTAAAAAAAACATACAACCCTATTTTTTTACTTTTTTATCATCAAACCCTATTTATTTATGGCCATTTTAGTAAATGTCCGTGTCACAGTGTTTGTTACCTGCCGCACTCCTCCGAAACGGTTTGACTAATCTTTACCAAATTTTATATACGTATTCAGTAGGTCAGAGAATCGGCTACTATCTATTTTTTATACCCCTAAGTGATAAGGGTTGATCACCCTTAAACATTTTTTTTTTAATTTTTCGACGAATTTTTTCATTTTATTTTTGTATCAAAAATACATATAACCCTAATTTTTTTACTTTTTTATCATCATTCCCTATTTTTTATGGCCATTTTAGTATTTTATTCATTTTTCATCTCGCTTGATAACTGATCAAATATAGTATCTAACTGTACTTCGAGTAAAAATCCTTTTTTTTTTTTGAAGAAAATAACTAACAATATTTAACCTGATATACTTATGCTTATGATTATTACCAATCTTAAATACTTAAAATTTGCCGCGCCTTTCCTTTACTGGTGAGTGAAATGCCACACTATGCCATAGACCGAAGTCGGTCTCCTGTTTTACTCACAAAATTCTTCTTCACAGACTTCTCTCACTGTTTACACAAATTTCGACCTTCGTTATTGTATATGTATCGTATGTAGTAGTATTGTTAACAATTATCATTTTGCTATATCAATGTAACTCTCTTATTAACTTAACCGCGGCTCCACCCGCGTGTAAGTCGCTTTATTGCATAACCTCTCCTGCACATGACTGTTGTGAAAAAATTTATTTTCATCTGTGCGCTACTGTGGATCGGATTATACGTTAAATTGTAGGTCCTTTTAGCACAAACAGTCGTTAAACTAAGGCAGGGGCTTGAAAAACTCTCGACAACATAACTTGATCACTTAGTTCTTACGTAGAAGAAGCTATAAAATTTGATGTACTAATAAACTAGACCCCGAACGTATGAGCAAAAAATTTTCAACAAATATGATGATGACACTACAAATATTATGTAATTTGTTGTTTTGGACTTCTTTATGCTCAAACGGCTCGAACAAATTTTAATATGCTAAAAATTTTTGCGCTCGCTTCGCTCGCGCATAGCTCGCTTCGCTCGCGATTGGTCCTACGACGTTTTGGGTCATAGCTTACGACACTACAAATATTATGTGATTTGTTCTGCTTTGGACTTCATTATGCTCAAGCGGCTCGAACAAATATGCTAAAAAATTTCGCGCTCGCTTCGCTCGCGATTGGTCCAAGGACTTTTGGGTCATAGTTTACGACACTACGAATACTATGTAATTTGTTCTGCTTTGGACTTTAATATGCTCAAACGGCTCGAACAAATATGCTAATAATTTTCGCGCTCGCTTCGCTCGCGCATAGCTCGCTGCGCTCGCATCCAGCTTGCTTCGCTCGCGATTGGTCCTAGGACGTTTTGGGTTATAGCTCACGACACTACAGATATTATGTAATTTGTTCTGCTTTGGACATCTTTATGCTCAAGCGGCTCGAACAAATATGCTAAAATATTTCGCGCTCGCTTCGCTCGCGCGTAGCTCGCTACGCTCGCATAGCGTTCGCTTCGCTCGCGATTGGTCCTATGACGTTTCGGGTCATAGCTTATGACACTACCAATATTATGTAATTTGTTTGGTAACGGCTCGAATGGAATCGCTAAAAAATTTTGAATACCTAAAACTTTAGAAAAATATCATTACCTACTAACCTTAAAAATTTTACAATTAAATTGTATTATACAAATAACAGACTTCAAAATCATACCTACATTTATAAATTCTAACTGTATCTAAAAAGTGAAAAATAATTTTATGCCTACACATAAGTACCATCGAGGACTTTATTTGATTAACTTATAAACATATTGTATTTATCCTGTATTCTTGGCGTCGGTGCCATCTAAGAAGAACAAATTAATGTTTGTTAAAATAAACACTATTAAATAGATATGATTGAACATAATATTTTTTGGCGTTTGTTACTTTTATATTCCCTTAACGTTTGTTCATTGAGCTCCATACCCATTTCACGCATATACCATACACACTTATAATAAGTAAGCAACATTTTAATTATACTAGAATATTTTGTCTACAAACTAGAATAAAAATAATTAATAAGGCAAATCAACGTTTGCCGGGTCAGCTAGTAGTCATATAAAATAATCAATGCAAGTTGGTCTCGCGCAAGAAGGGTTACGTACCTTTGTTGTATGGGAACCCCCTTAAATATATATTTTATTTATTTATTTAATACGTTAGTCAATAAAAAAAACAACTGTATATGAATTATGGGCACCTTTGCACCAGGTACGGTCATAAAGTTTTTTTTTACATGTATAATTTTTATTATATTTATGGATATTAATAAAGTGATAATATCCAATTTCTAAATAAAAAAACTGTATATGAATAGAGGGTCTACCAAACATCGTTATAAAGATCGAGTAAAAATCTACTTAAAAATTACGTTTGTTGTACGGGAGAAAATTTTGGGAAAATTTTGTATATTTTTTTTGTATAAATCCTTTATTATTAAGTCATGTTCTTATACAATAAACAGACTTGTTCATATTCTGTGGGAGAGGCCATCAATGCTGAAGCACAGTTTAATAACAAGTTCAGCACTAATGGTTAAAAATAATAGTAGTTTAAAAAAAAACTAAAAAACACGCTTATCTGGCCGTTTTAAGTGGGTCAAAATCGCGCCCTAAGAAGTCGGTTACAAACAAACATACAAACAAAAATACAAAAAAAAAAAAAAAAATATCAAATTAGTGTATTGTCATCGGTGCTCAATAAATCTACAAAGTTTCAACGAAATCTGGCCGTTTAAAGTGGGTCAAAATCGCGCCCAAAGAAGTCGGTTACAAACATACAAACATACAGGTGAAGCTAATATAAAGCGTGTAAAAATGTACATTATGTGTTTTATGTCAATAAATATATTAATATTTAATATACAAAAGCCAAAACCTTTGCTTGAGTCACAAGATACCCTGTATTGGAACTTTACTAATGGCATTAATAACTGCGAGAAATGGTAATGTGTGTTCTTAAGTATTGCTTTAGTATTGTTACTCGTAGGTACTTCTAGCTATTTGTAGGGCTATTAAAATACGGAAATGCAATGAAAATAGTTCCAAGTACAATTGTTATTTTAAATTTCTTGTGAACTGTTTTATGGCATACTAGCTTTCCCCTGCGGTGGTACCCGCTTTAACATTTTAAACCTTCTATGAAGATAGCTTAGACCTCTGAATCTACTTTTTGATAGACTTAAAAAGAGAATCTCAATGCGTTAGGATTTATTATTTTTCTTTTCTATTTATTATTATTATATTATGTTTGATCCGATTTATATTATTAACCGACTTAAAAAAGGAGGAGATTAGATATTCGACTATATGTTTTTATTTTTTTACGTATTTTAGCCAATTTCTCAGCCTTTTGTGGACCGATTCTTTTTTATTCATATATTTTATTTCCACTAAATTTTAATCAAACCTCCAGAACCACCGGAAAATATACTTCTTTGCAAAAGAGAGTGTGGCTTGGTGGGATAAACGTCTGTTTTTCAATCAGACGGCCCCTGGCTCGATCTACACCATTGACTTGTTTATCAAGTTATGTGTGGCTTTGCTCGTGTTATGATGTATGATGATGTCGGTTTTCGCACAACATTTTAAAAAAACCGACATGTTTGAGGACCACAATATCCGAAAACGCCTATTTGGCCGATATTATAGCCTATATCACTCTCCTCGTGTGAGAAAGCCCCGAGTTCTAGCAGAGGCTGCTTATGCTATGATTATATTTTCTTTTTAGTTTTACCGTCAAATGGTTTTTACCTAATTTATTTTTTATAGCCATTTTATAATTTAATAATTTTTTATCGATAACTGATCAATTAAAGTATTTTTAACTGTACATGGCAAAACAACGTTTGTCGGGTCAGCTAGTTAAAGTATAGATACTAAGTATACGCGGGCACCACCGCGTGGTTCAGCTAGTAAACATAAACACAGTCCACCTGTCACCGCATGTTGTCACTACACGTAAATTTTAATGTCTCTTTTTAACTTTCTAAGGTTTCCGTTATCGATATCGTACTCGATTACCGCCACTCGATTATTGGTATCGAGTTGCTAACGAGGAAAATTATATTCGACACTGGTCTGCGGTGTCGCGTGACGAGAATTAAAAAAAAATGTAATGTATACGGTGCGTACTGTTTGGACGGTGTCAAGTTAGGAGAGGATAGCGATGTACTCGTAAATAAAAAAACAACAATAAATGCTTTTAGGTTCATAATTTCCTAGCAGTGCAGTTTAATAGTGCTATCCATAAAAGTGCCGTACCGAGTTATCTTAAATAGCAAAATGGCAAAAGGCAAAAACACACTTGTTGTATGGGAGTCCCCCATAAATATTTATTTTGTAGTTTATTTCGAAAGGTTATGTATATTTTGTGAGAAGTTTAAGCGTCTACATGTTACTGTTATTGATATATAGTAAAAAAAAAAGAAAAAAATAACGCTTATTGTGTGGGGGGGGGGACCCCACCTAATTACGGCACGGACATTTCAATTCATTCACAGAAGCGGCTGTCTTACCTTGTCTTGCTTGACCTTGATGATCACGTCAGGTCACCGTATAACTACGGTTGGCTAACGCCAAGCTCGAGACACTACAAAATAAAATAATTAAAAGCCTGCTTAGTTTTATTTTTATTTTTAAAATTTTATTTTTTCTGAACACCGTGTATAAAAATTGTACCTACTCTATGGACTTTGTTTCTGACAATAAAGATTTTATTTTTATTAGCATACCAAATGTGTGATTCTCGGAATTTTAGGAATACCGGTGAAATGTGAAGCATCACGGGCCTAAGCCAAGTGATGTTCATATTATTATTATTAGTTTCTCCGAATTTGAAATCGTTCTTTTTCTCTCAGCTTGTACCACACTACCATCGGTTTTTCTATGAACAGTATTTTGACACGGTATCGGGTGTTTGATGAGCTCTACGGACAACTCGACGCGAAACGTGATTATTTTTTATACTTGTTCACTTCTTGTGACACAACCAACAATCGGATTAGTTACTTGTAACTTTAATCGTACTTTTACTGTTACTTTTGTGGCTATTCATGTTTCTGTGGATTTTCTTGCAATGACAGTCACAGAACTTTTTGATGGAAGTCATTGTGTAGAGGGAAAAAGTGGTAAAAGTAAAAACCGCCTGCGAAACTTTTGAAAAGATAAGAGTTCAGTCGGGCGTGCGACTGCGTTAAGTTCAGCAGGTCTTGGGTTTGATCCCCGCTAATGAGCTTAAGCTTTCGATAAAGGAAAACATCATAAGGAAACCAAAGCGTAGGTGTATTCTAGTGCTCACCTGGCTAGCAACCAACTTCAGGTAAAAAATCTGTCGCCAAGCAAGCACCTAGCCTCTTTGAGAGCCAGTTATTCCAGACTAGGCATGCTCTTTCTTAGGTCAGATCGTCGTTTGTTTGTGTGATTTTACCCAGCTGTTCTGCCTTGCTGTACTGCAAAAAAAACATGAATTTATCTCCGAAAATGTGTCCCTTTGTTACCTTAAGTTTTGATTGTCAGACATAATGGGAAAGGTAAAAAAAAAATATTATTATAAATAGACAAATATTATACAGCATTTTTACCAGTCAAAACTTATAACCCTTCCTTTTTCGTAATTACGTAAAAAGTAAAAGTAGTCACCTCACGCTGTTTTGACAAATTAAATGACATGCTCTGATAGATCTGTCTGGAAATTGTATAACAATCTAGAGTTACATACTTTTTGGACAAAAACTCTCTTTAAAACATGTTCGTAACTTTTAAAAGTCCATTAACCTTTATACCTGCCAACCCTTGCCATCCTCTCCCCAAAATTTCAACACAAAACGCGTAGAGTTAAAAGATTAAAACGGGTACACCCGGACAAAAGCGGTTAGAACCGGCTCTAACCTCCGCAAACCGGTTAAAAGCGGTTACAGGATGGTTTTAATCAATGACGGAGTACAACAATGCATCTGAAACCGCAACGACATTCGTCCTGGGTCCCGTTCCGTTATTGGAAAAGTTCCAGTTAAATTTGGCGCAAGGGAAAAGCAACTTACCTACTAATTCCTACTAAACCTGTAATAACTCTTTATCACTAAATACATAATTGAAAGAAAGAAAGAAAAATAATTTTTATTTTGGCAAACACAAAACCTTAAACATTCAAATTTATACAAATTAAAAAATAATAAATAATAATTGGCCAAGTGCGAGTTGGGCTCGCGGTTGAAGGGTTCCGTACCATTGTTGTATGGGAGCCCCCCTCAAATATTTATTTTACTTAAATTTTATAATTTAATTTGAAAGATAATGTACATTTATATATTTCGTGAAAATTTTAGGAGTTTACGAGCTACCGTTATTGATATGAGCAAAAAAATACGAAATAATCACGTTTACTGTATTCATAGAATATGAAAATATTAAGGGGGGTACTACCCCCCTTAATATTTTCATTTTCTTATATGTAGTATTTACTGTTATAGCGGCACGAGAAACACATTTTTTATGAAAGTTTCAGCTTTCTAGCTATTATGGTGGCTGAGATATAGCGTGGAGACAGATAGACAGACAGACAGCGGAGTCTTAGTAATAGGGTCCCGTTTTTACCTTTTAGGTACGGAACCCTAAAAATCTAAGTTAGTAGGAATCTGTTAAAAACCGTATTTTTATTTATGACTTTATTATCATTGTGTCACTAAGGGATATTTTTTAACGTCTAATCCTCTGACTTGCACCAAAAGGAGAAAATGCAAGGAATGCACCTCGCTGGCAGTTCAAACTTATAATTTGACCACGGGCGGGTGCTGCCATCTTTGGGCGCCAACAGGTAATATCTGCATACCTTGGGGATAGTTAACTCTTGAACTTTATACAACCCGTTCCTATATTCATTTACCCTATAGTCTTACGCAGAATCGAATAAATGCTCAATTAATACGTGTTAACGTTAATTTAACGTTTGATGACATGAAAATTGTTGGACCCGGCTTTTAGTTTTAGTACAAGCAGTCGTTAAGCCAAGTCAGAGGCCTTAAAGCGACTTGAAAATAGATATACAGTACAGTATATACACAAGACTGTCGTTTTTCAAGTGGCATCTTAATTTGGGCGCTACCGTGGGTCGGGTGACACGTTAAATTGTAGGTCCTGGCTATAAGTCTTAGTACAAGCAGTAATTAAGCCAAGTCAGTGGCCTTCGGGCGGCATAAAAATTCTTGACATTAGAGCTTGGCCACTTAGCTCATATGAAGAAGAAGAAGATAAGAGAGTAACAATCGAGTTTCTGTACATACATATATTCTTTTAGAAAAAACTGATAGTAGTCGATTAAAGAGAAAGAAAATCTAAAATAATTGGCCTAGCGCGAGTCGAACTCGCGCATGACCGGTTCCGTACTATTTATTATCCGAAAAATCACGTTGTAGTTTGGTAGCACAACGAAAGTATGAATTCTATAACTTATTTTTAAAATAAATACGTATTTCAATATTATTCTAGTATAATAGTTTGGAACCCAGTTGTGCCCGAATCTGACTTAGTATGTTACATATGGTTTATGTGATTTTCAATATTGAACTTTGAAATTGTTTAATATTGAACACGTTATTAATCCTTGTTTTCTGCGAAACGTAACAAATATTGTATCACGCCGAAAGTTTCCATTATAATAAGATTCAGGAATCTCTTACACAATCAAAATTACTCTGTAAGAAACTTCTATCAAACGGAAATTCCAAAATTTGTTCCGAATCAGAGAAACTTTTTAATTGAGACTCCAACGCTAACAAATGATTAAATTATCAAAGGACCTCTAGGTATTCGAGTCAATAACATTTTGAATTTAATTATTTATTTCTGTTTCAAAGGAAAACTCTCGCTTCGCTTATTGTTTATAGCTTGGTGTAGTTTTTAGGGCTACGTACACAAACGTACGTACATATGGTATCAACGGGATCCTATTATATAGACTTTGCTATCCGTTGGTTTGTCTTTCTGTCTGTCACCAGGCTGTATCTCATGAACTGTAATCGCGTGAGAGCTAGAGAAGATATCTTAGATTTCTTTTTATATTAAGACACTTTTCACACCCGGCTGGTTAACCCCACATTGAACCATTTCTAGTTCGTATTATGGTTGCTAACACAACTCATATACTACATATACATACATACATATTATATATAAATACATACACCATATTATACATAAATACAACACCCAGACCCACAGCCAACAAATTTAGTTAAGCCCAAAGATGTTGACCGGGCCGGGAATCGAACCCGGAACCTTCTGATTAGCAGTCCGGCATGGTAACCTTTACGCTAACGAGGTCGTCAACTTAAATAATATACTTGTTAATGAATTTTAAGTAGTCTTAGTCATTCTCTTTTAACTAAGCACAGGGTGCACATTTCATGTTCAACAATAGTTGTGTTGTTAATAAAGACTTTTTGACTTTGTAAAAAATAATGTCACGTAAAATTTTGTGAAGTCTTTCACGTTTACTTATCTATTTTCAATAAGTTAAAAGGTCGACTTGACGGAGTGCTTGGAAAAAAACATACAGTCAAATTTAGGCCTGATTCTATTCTTGAAGTTGGTTAAAAAATGTATGTCGTAAGTGCGATAGAGTATTATGTACTGGGGGACAGCAAAGATATTGCTATATTATGCAAGGCCCGACCGTCATTGGCAGATACTATTATTAACATTGTATTCTAGTTGGATTACAGCCAAAACACTTGTGAAGTTCCTATTCGGAGTAACGATACTATAACGTTTTTATCATCGATGATAAACAATTTGTGATACGTGCTAACTGTTGTTTTATAAGTTGTTGATTACAACAAGTAAGTTAAGGTATGAAAAAAAAATGGAAACTGATTTCAATTAACAAAACTTTGAATTAATTTTCATATAATAAGATATATGATTATGATATTATTATATAGTGAAAGAAAAAACCAAATTGTTTTATAAATGACAGAGTTGAATGACAGAGAAACAGAGACGTAGTACCAAAAAAAAAATCATTCAGTCGGATTGTGAACCCTTCCTTCTACGAAGTTGATTAAAATACAATTAAAATACAACATGTATATTATATACGTAGATCCTCTAAGGTAGTTTATTATTTTAGATAGAATATTAATTTGAGACATCATTTTATTAAGCATAAATTGACGAGCTTACATTTTTTTTACTCACGCATCTTGTTACACAACGCTTATTTTTCATTATCATGATCGTCGTCATTTTCAATCCATGTTCCAAAAATATTTATTTTCAAATACCGTTTCTTCACCGTTCCTCCACATCAGCTCTACACAGCCTGAAGGCAAAGTTTTCGAATCACTTTAAAATTAATTAAACGCTCTTGTTAGTGCCCTAGTTCGGCTCTCCATCGCTTTACAGGTTCAACTCTGAAGGATAAGACCCTTTTTCTTCAGTAGTAAAAAATAACGAACCAATTCCTAACAATTCGTTTCAAATGCTATGCGACTTGGGCCGTGACGTCCTTTTTTTACACACACGGCTGGCTAATAATATACTGAACCATTTCTAGTTTGTGTTATGGTTGCTAACACAACTGATATACTTTTAGTTAAGCCAACCAATTTAGTTAAGCACAAAGAAGTTGGCCGGGCCGGGAATTGAACCTGAAACCTTCTGATTGGCAGTCCGGCATGGTAACCATTGCGCCAACGAGGTCGTCACTTATACTTAGTCAGGTCATAAGTTCTGTCACACAATAAAAACTTTTGAATTTAGAATGATGGCCAAAAAAAAAATATTGAATTCGAATTCCGAACTTTTCTTGAAAATAAAAAAAAATACTTTTTAGAATTTTCCTCATTTTTAAATATGGAATGGACACTTAAAGAAGACCGTGTCGGGGTTATTGCATTGCATCGTTGCGGTTACGCGCCAAATCAGATTTTCGACTTACTGAAAAATTTGAATATAACCAAAAGATTCGTTTATCGTACCATAAATCGATAAAAGAAGACTTACATAAATATTAAACATGTCTAAATTATCTCATATTACACATGTGACAGAACTTATGACCTGACTAAGTAGTCTAAAGTGATATTTGGAACAATTTGCAAACAAATACGCTTAAATAAAATCTTTTACTGAAATTTAATCCACTTGTATCCTACATAGGTAACCTTTTAGACCTCGTTAAGAGTTTATTCAGAAAATAATGTCATAAAAAACTTAAGGCCTTATTATTACATAATGTGTTTTATTCTATCATGTTTTCCATTAAAGGCTTTATATTGAAACGCCTACAACATGCCGCTTACAAAATGGTAATTTAGTAAACGGTTTTCGGGAGAAAATAAGCTTTAAGTTTGTGTATTACGTTTTCTTTATTTTTTTATCTCAGTTTTAGGAAATTAACCTTTTAAGGGGAAAATCTCGAATTCACAGTTTTTTTCGTAATACATATATTAGTACCAAAATAAGTAAAACTAATTTTGGAGTCGTTTTTCAGACGGTCTTCAAGCTATTTTTTCGTCATTTTTTACCGTTTGTGATTTATAGGGAAAAAACTAAAATTCAAGATTTTGCCCTGGCCATCGCCTTAATGAGGTTATAATATAACTAAATAATTTAGTCGGTTTCGAAAAAGAATTTGTGCTCTCGGAAATTAACAATTTACATCGTATCTATTGGAAACTATGTCTCTACTGGAAATTATGTCCCTACTGGAAACTATTTTTGTTGTGGATATAAAAAAGAAAAAGATAACACGATAACTTTAAATATAAAACGATAACTTTAATTTTGTTACCTGTCTTAACCACTGACGCAAGAACGAGTTATTATAAGTTTGACGTATCTATGTTTATCAGTCTCTATTAATTTTATAATTATAATATATTTTCGGGTTAAGTAAAAGAAAAAATAACCGTGCAATGAAATGTTTCGCACTATTTGTCTATAAAAAATAGCAAAATGTGCATACATTTTTAATTTATTATGCTATGTAGTATACTATGTAGCAATCACAGTTCGTGTGATGTACATATACTAAACATTGTAAACTGTTTACGTAAGGCATCTTAATATTTTCGCTTAGAAAACGGTCACACTTACTTATTATCAAAAGTTGGAATGAGTCCAACAGTTTCGGTGCTCCAAGCATCATCTTCACTGTTGGACTTATTCCAACTTGTAAGTGTGACCGTTTTCTACGCGAAAATATTAAGATGCCTTACGTGTCCTAGTTAATGACATCCCGTTTTTTTCCTTTTGCTTATCAGTTAGTTAGACAGCCACGCAAAGGACAGCGAAATCTTAGTTAGAGTCTTGAACCCTTTATGCATGAAACAATAAATTTTATAAAAAGAGTTAGCATAATATTTCCTCTAACCATAAAGATACCACTTATCAGAAAAAGAAGAAAAATAAAGATACACTCTACCTAAAAAAAACAGCAAAATATTACAAAACCAAGCTGTATAATAAACGCACCACAGCTGCCGCAATGCTTTTACCAAGATACCTCTAATTTCCACTTACCATAATATTACAGAAGGAAACAGGCCTCCTAAAATTCTGCATACACGACAGACTCTTGAGGCGTCTGGGATTATTTCCACTTGAGCGGTAAAAGCATTGCGCACTTAGTGTACCTACATACTACCTACTGCCTTAAACAGGGAGGTACAGTGTGGATATTCGCAAATAGGTTTGCGTTGACAGGAAAACATTTACACAATACAATTTAACTAAATAAATTCCAAAAAAAGTTTAAAAATTAACTTTTTATCTTTGAGTTTGTTCATAATCGTAGTAGTACAAACTCAATGATAAAAAGAAAAGAACAAGAAAAATTAAAACACTCTACAATTTTAATTAAAGCTCCACCAAGGCTTTATGCGTTATGCGTAGTTTGTGTTTAAAAATTTTTACATTTGATTAAAGATTGCTATCCAACGTGGCAATGCTGCCAGCATTTTAGGCATCTTTACCCCTGGTTTAGTTAAGTATTAGATTAAACCTTTAATTTAATTTATTTTAGAAAGGTGAAGTTTGTTTATGAATTAATAAGATTGAATTTCTTTAATAACAATAACATCTTTTAACTATTAATAAAAATTATACACACATAGTTTCACCATTTGTTCCTCCTTTCTCTAAAGGGGAAGTTCTCGAAATTTCTCGTCGCTTACTTATTTAATGCATGACATACTCCAGCCAACACTGTTTTCCTTTTAGTTAGTAATCTCTTGTGCTGGGAAATTTGCGTTCCTCGCAACTTGCTGGTAAGGCCTTTATTGAGGATCGAGATAGCTTAAATAAAATAGAAAAAGTGCAAGTCACACTTTCGCACTTTACGTATTTTGTAAAAAAAAATATTTATTTATTATTTATTTTATTGACGATCCCAAATAAGACAGAAGTACCACAACATCTGACGCAATGACAGTGGAACAGGTATGCCAGCGACTCAAGAACGTGCTCCGCTACTTTAAGGAGCTTGGATGGCTTGGGTAGGCTGGTAGGGGGTAATGCACAATACACCTGCGGGTTGTCAGTGCAGGTCTGATTGCCCCCATCAAAGAATAAGAATAAGAATGCGTTCATACATACTGGGACTCGGGGCCAGTAGTGGGAACGTATGGTGAGATGCTTATGCTTATTATGCCAGATAGACAGACGGCCAACAAAGCTTTAGTAATAGAATCCCATTAGTACCCTTCAGGTACGAAGCCTAAAAGTTTTTTTATTGTCTTTTCAGCTAAACGCGCTGATTAAGAGATAGGTATCTCTCATGGTGATTTAGAGATACCTATCTCTATCAAAGAGATACCTATCTCTATCAGAGAGATACCTATCTCTATCAGAGAGATACTTATACCTATCAGAGAGATACCTATATCTATCAGAGAGATACCTATATCTATCAGAGAGATACCTATATATATCAGAGAGATACCTATATCTATCAGAGAGATACCTATCTCTATCAGAGATATACCTATCTCCCAATCAGCTCGTCTAGCTGAAGAGTCAATAAAAAATGTTTTAGGCTTCTTACCTGAAGGGTACTAGAGCTCCTGATCGGTCAGCTTGACACATAAATTTTAGTGTCCAAACATATGAATACTAACATAAAAAGTTATTCTTAACTTTTTAATAAATAAATTATTAATTCATTCTGATATTCAATTATTTAATTTCATTTATTTAACTTTTCATCAATTAATTAATCTAAATAATTTTGTTTTCAATATTTGCTAATTATTACTATTATTTTATTTTAATTATGACTTTTAATATATATATATATATTTTTTTAGGACACATTCACCCACGGCTGGTTAGTCCCATACTGAACCATTTGTAGCTCGTATTATGGTTGCTAACACAACTGATATACTTCATATACATACATACATATTATATAATATAAATACATATTTAACACCCAGACCCACAGCCAACAAATTTAGTTAAGCACAAAGATGTTGACCGGGCCGGGAATCGAACCCGGAACCCTCTGATTAGCAGACGGCATGGTAACCTTTACGCCAACGAGGTCGTTTGTTGGATTGTCTGTGATTATTTTGATTGTGATTATGTTTTTGTTATTATTTTTTATTGTATGGACCTTGTCTGAAATAAATGATAATTTAATTTAATAAATTGCCCATCTTCAATTAATATCAACCTCGAGACAGCTTTGCCGACTTCGCCTATAAACATGAAACAATCAATTCAAAACAAATTTCCACCTTTTCATCGCAAAGTTGCAGGTTGCGGGCCCATCCATCATCTTCAAGTAGAAGTCGTAGATATTGATTGACTTAATGTAGAATGGCCAACATGGAAAGTGGTGGGCAATGTTAAGGCGTTATGGAATCAAAATGGCATATTTTGAAAATTCCTTTAAAATTCTGCGTATAATATAGGGCAACGTTTTTGTTTCAGTTTTATCAGTGTTAATAATAGTTAAAACTTCAAAACATAATTACATGAAATTCACTCGATAATTTTATGTTTTGGAGAATAGTCGTTATTATATTTAAAAATGGTGTGCTTTTGAAAGTACGTTAGTTAAGTACTAACGTACTTTCAAAAATTAATTAATATAGTTTTGCACTAATACAAAACTATATTATTTTGTAGATAATATAATTTCAATTTTATGTGAATTTATTTCGTGATAAATCCGTAATTAGGCGCTTCACTCAAATACCTACAAAAACTGATGAGAATTAATTTTTATTTTGCATTCCTAAATGCATTTTATTTTTAGCTAGCTGTGCCTGTGGCTTTATCTGTGTAAATTAGAGCTTTTTATCTTCATACCGATATATTATCGGTATGAAGATAAAAAGCTCGGTCGGTTATATAACATATTTTTAACCGACTTCAAAAAAGGAGGAGGTTATATATTCGACTGTATGTATTTTTTATTTTATTGTTTTGTTTTTGTTCTGTACATTTTTACTATAATGTTATAATTTATTGTTATACGTACAAGTTTCCATACTAGGTTAAAATAGTTATTAGTATAATAAACATAAACAGTTTTGCTGAAATGCTGTAATGTAAAGTTTATGTATATAATAAATATGCAAAAAAAATTTAGTTAGATCATTTTTCATAACTTTATATAGCCGTGGCTGAGAAGCATTGTTGTCCAAGTTTCCGACCCTTTCCAAGTAGTCCGGACGTAAACTCCCAACTCGCTGTTGGAGTTTCAGGCAATTAAAAGGCGTTTTTGAAGTTTGGTAAATAATAACTTTGGCGGATTTTGGAATTTCGCGAAGTGCGCCCTACTTTGGAAATTGATTCTCTTTGAAAATGTGGAAGTTACGGGTGTGTTGGTGTTAACTTTGTGTTGCGTAGACATACAACGCTCTAAACAGAGTCGACCTACATTTTAAATTAAACGACTTTAAAAAAAATACGGATTAAAAAATTTATGACGAATAAGGTATGTATGGTATATTTTCTTGAATGTATAAAGGGTCCTTCAATTCATTTGAGAATATTGAATTACCTATTAAATAATTTTATATATATTATTTAACATTTAGAAAATCAGGGGTTGCTTCATTTCAATACGTAGGTACTTGGAACTTAGATTTAGTTTTTTTTTTATAAAAAACCTTATAATTCTTCTGATCCTACATAACTCATTCTAAAACATATTATTATTAGTAACAAGATAACTTGAGAATAGTTCTATTGATATCGTATAAATTTTATACTGATTTCTAAAAAAAAAAAATTACAATTCTAGATATTTTACAGGACTTAAGATTAATATTTACAAAGCATAGAAAATACGAAAACTTATAAAAATAATAATAACAACATAAAAATTAAATTAAGCCACCCGCCAAAACGTGCCCATCAGGCTTGCCGCATTGCCTATTTGGATTGCAAGGGAAATATGTTGCACAAGTTATTCCCCGGCCCGCATTAAATTAAATTAAATTATAAAATAATTTAAAGATAATATTTAAGGACTCCCATACTACAATGGTACGGAACCCTTCATGCGCGAGTCCAACTCGCAATTGGCCAATCATTTTTATTTTATCTGTAATACGTTTGCGCTTGACCACAGATTGTCTGATGGCAGCGCTGTGGACTCCATTGTAGCATGCTCACATGGAAGGATTTTTTCACTCCTCACCTTTCATTCATTCTCGATTTGAAGATCTCAGGATGGTACTTCAGGAAACAGAGGCTTAGGCAGAGAATTCTAAAGCTTCGCAGTCCTTCGTAAATGTTGAGGCAAAGCGCTTTGTGTAATCTTTGGAATTTCCACTGTGTAGCGGTGTCTCTTACCCGATGCCCTGTTCGTCGTATAGTGGATCGGTTTTTTTGCGGAATTCTTAATTCGACTTAGTTACCTCATAATTCATAGTTAAGTCAGATTCCTTCAGGTGGCTTGAAAACTCTCGACAACACAGCTCAGCAACTTAGCTCAAACGAAAGAAGAAGTAGCTCATAGTCGGAATTTATTTTAAAGATTTTTTGGTTTATGAAAGGATGCTAAAATGATCATAAACATTTAGTCTAAATCAGTTCAAATTTATTTTAATTGAAGGAAGTTTTCTAATTACATAATTATTTGTTGCTGTGTTTATTTTTTTAAATAAGGGAAAAATGCATTCCGTTTCTTAAAACACTTTGGCACAACTACTATAAACCCATTTCATAACTCTCAAAGATTCCTCGTAAATTACCATAACCGCATTCAGTAGCAAAACGTCCGAAAACAATACTTAAACAGCATTACTATGCGGCGCCATAACAAACGGTGCCTGTGCAACCGTGCGAAGTTATGCTACCTATTACACGGTACGACACGACTGACGACATTTGCAAAAAAATAAATAAAGACACATGTTTTTTATAGGAGGGTAATTCGAAATAGTCTTTTGTTTGTATTAATGGTAAATTAAAAACTATTACGTTAGTAATATTACTATATTTTTTTTGTAATAAGTTTGATTTTGACCACAGCTTGCCTGATGTTAAGCAGTGCTGAGGCCTACGCTGTAGCACGTTCACTTAGAAGTAACTTATTGACTTTCGATTTGAAAATCTCAAGATAGTACTTCTCAGGAAACAGAGCCTCTGGCAGAGAATTCCAAAGCTTCGCAGTTCTCACTATGAATGTTGAGGCTAAGCGCTTTGTGCGAATCTTCGGAATTTCCACTGATTTATAATTTAGTCATTTTCAAGACTATTATTGAACCGATCAATTTTATATTGAAATAGCGCTTTAGAAGTCATTCGTTGAAATATTAATATTTACTTAAATATTCACAATTTGGCAAATTATACTCAAGTGCAAGATAATAATAGGTCTAAATAACCAGCCAAGTGCGAGTCAAATCGTGCCGGAAATCAAATATGACGTTTTGATTTATGAAGCAAGTTTTCAAACGCAACATATTAAATCAATACTTCAAATAAATATTTATTTCTGTTTTTAGTTACTATTGTTGTTATAGTGTTTACTGAAATACAATGGTGGCGATTCAGCGGCACACACGACTAAACTAAATTTAAAGAAGCCCCGTCTCATTTCATCTTAGGTGGCCAGAAAGAGACGGCACGTTCTGAACCACACACAAAACAACTAAAATTACGTCAAATATGAAAAATGTAAGCGATTTTAGAGCGCACCCAATTGTATCAGCTCTAAATCTGACGTGTTTGACGTGATTTTAGGTGTTTTGTCTATGGTTTAGATTGTGGTTGTATTGTGTGTATGTCTTTTTGGTTATTTATGACGAAAAGAGACAGAGCTACTTTAAATTTAGTTTAGTTGTGTGTGCCGCTGAATCACCACCATTATCTGTGTTAATTTCGGTATGGTTTATGTGATACAGCCATAATGGAAACGGACAGACAGCGTCTTAGCGTTGCGATTTCCATTTCGTGTCGTCAGTTGTAAGTGGTATAATTATGCAGAACGGTTGAATCAATGTACTGTGAATAATAAATTAACATCTCGGTTTATCTAAATGTAGCCGCTTCCTTGCCAGCACCTCTTCGGTTTTATAAATGAATGTATTGTAGTGGAAGATATTTATGTTATGGATTCATAATTTGAATTCCTCAATATACTTGTGCAAGGTTTGTGTGGATGGATGTACTTATATACATAAACGGCTGGATCGGCATATTTATACTTATATCATGAAGAGGAAAAGTTTGATTTTTTGTTTGTTTGTTTGACGCAAATAGGCTCCTAAACTACTAGACCGATTTAAAAAATTCTTTCACCGTTGGGAAGTTAAGTTTTCCCTGAGAAACATAGGCTATATTTTGTTTCATTTTTCAACTTAGATTATTTCATAGCCTGTGCAAAGCCGAGACGATCTGCTAGTTAGGTATAAAGGAAGGCATTGGCTACATATGTATTCTATAAATCCTAGACAGACATTAATAAAGGCGGCCATCATGAACAAATTTTCATTCTTCTTCTTCGTATGAGCTAAGTGCCTAAGCTCTGGTGTCCAGAGTTTTAAGACGCCCGAAGGCCTCTGACTTGGCTTAACAACTTCTTCTACTAACCAACAGCCTAGACCTACAGTTTAACGCGTCATCCGACCCACGTCAGCGCCTAAGTGAAAAGGCAACTTTTAAAACGAGATTCTTTTGCATGGTCACCCGTCCAAACACCGTCCGCATTGACCGTTGCTTAGCTTCGATGATCGAGTCAGATCGTCTTAGCTAGCCGAGCTACAGGCGCTACATTAATAACATTACTTATTTCTTTTAAACTAAAAAAATATATGTGAAAAATCAAGAAATTTTTAAAGGAATAATAGGACTACTTACACTTAAAATAAACCAGTAACTTTTAGTACATAAAATTTACGCTATCATATTTTCTGAATAGGTCACCAAGTGTCTCATATTATTCCTAAATCTAGACATTCTAGGAACAGATCACCAACAACCCTCTAACTAAAACCGAATTCCCGTTCAAACTTCCAAAACACACTAACGTGCAAAGCAAGTGCTAAAACGATCTGCTAAACCCGTCTAAACCTAACTCCACTCATATTCCCTAACTTTAGTAAACTAAATCTCCATAGGTAGGACACCCACAAACTGAGTTATCCAAACAGCCATTCCAGCAAGTGCACCCATTCGGGCACAAATCACGCCTGTTCTGCCAACTTCGTAAACGTATTAACTACACGTCGCATTACTAGACCCTTAGCTTAAAGACGGTTCCCACAGGAAGACACGCTATAGCGTGTCTATACTTACCGCGTGGCGGAGTATACCCCGCTACAACATCCAGTAAACCAATAATAGATGTTTTAACTGGACTCAAAATAATAGAAACTGTATATTTGACACATTAGTAAGTGTTTTCCTTTTTTTACATAGACAGCTAGGCATTTTACCATCTAACCTGGCAGCCTGAGTGAAAGAATAAGGCTGTCGAACTACCCCTGTGAATCCTTGCCTGTCGTAAGAGGCAGCTAAAAGGAACATCAGACTCGAGGGTTTTCTGAGACAGGATCCGACACCTGCTTCATCGAGTCCAGGGTAGACGACGCCTCATGTAACCGTCGCCGTCGTTTGCGGATAGGTAAGTAAAGGCAAGGGCCACAGCGCAGTGTAAAGAGGTTTCCAGAGTGTGACCTCCGTTAAACACAGAGGCAAGTCACAAGACACCCCCCTCCCTCCCCTCTTTTTAACTTGCCTTAACCCTCCAGATTAGTGGGTAAGAACCCCATAACCCGGCTATGCCCCATCGCGCCCTGGTTATCTTGTTGAAGATATCCCCTTAGTCAATAAGAAAATATTTTTTTTTTCCAGAAATGCGTGTAAACACATAATTTAACGACACTCTGACCTAAGACAAAACCTGCCTAGTTCGGAATTAAAGTGTGACGTATTTAAACTTTCGGTAGCCTTATCGATACCCAGTATTCTAGGCTAGGTTTTTAGCCTTATAACAGAAGCATTTATATATTTGGAACCAATTCATCAATTTCAACACTATAATAGTGTTATCAATTTCAACACTATTATAGTGTTGAAATTGCGAAGGTGAAAGATTTTTCATGACGCTAAGACGGTCGACATACGCCATAAAGGTAGCTGATTTGTTATAGCAATATCTTAAACTCAGGATCAACACAAAGGCTGTTTTTTTTCTCTAACATTTACATGGGCAACATCCGACACGTCATATAATGAAGGGTATTAGAACATGACTTTATGAAACAAGCGCAGCGAGTTTCATAATAGTAACGAGTGTTTTATTACCCGTGTTACATGCAGTTGCATACACTACTTATCTTCACTAATGCAATTAATCAAAAAACAAGAATAAAAAATTACGCGTACGTGTATTGTCACAGAGAATTTGCCGCCATTAAAATCTAACCAATGAGAGCGTAGCTGCGCGCGCAGGGCCAATCAGGAGCGAGCGCGTTGATGTTATAATGAGATTTTACGATATCGATGTGGAAATTATACTCGTACCATCGTGTGAAATTACTTAAATTAAGTGTTTTGTTGTCTGCGCTATGACAGTAGTAATTATAAGTTATAAGTATTGTAAATATAAGTAGAATATTACAACATTAGTGTAATGTTTGTATAACCGGCTATCACTTACGTTTATTTTGTGCTAATACCGACAAAATAAACGTAAGTGACAGCCGGTTATACAAACATTATTCAAATATGCCTTACGAAAGTTTTAATACAGTAACTTTAGTGTAGATAAAATATATTTTAATACAACTTGGCTTTTCCTACACAACCAGCATTATTTAGAGGATTACATTACTATATTTTGAGCGTTGCGAAGTTTGCTCGTAATTCGTCTGGTCGCGGCCGCGCTACGTCACGTACGCTGCCCTAAATTTAAAGGAAAACACTCCAATAAGTTCTGCGCCAACTGTGCTCGATGACACACGGGACAACAACCTGTACTTGAAAGCAGCGATAGTCCAGCTTTTAAGGTTTCCGTACCTAAATCATGAAGAGGAAATGTTCGATTTTTTGTTTGTTTGTTTGACGCAAATAGGCTCCTAAACTACCAGACCGATTTAAAAAATCTTTCACCGTTGGTAAGCTACATTATGATAACAGCTACATTGTAAAAGGTAAAAACAGGACCCTATTAACCTCCGTTGTATGTCTGTCTGTCTCCAGGCTGTATCTCAGAAACCGTGATAGACAGATACAATTTTCACGGTATAAATGTACATTGCCTTTCAAATAATATTATATAAATTAAATTAAATAGATACTCAATGCTCCCATACAACAAACGTAATTTTTAAGCATTTTTTACTCCATCTTTGTAACTACATTTATACTCGTACTATACTTTCACAGAATATTTAATTGTTAGTATTAACTTAAAAATAAATTATTAAACATTTTTTCTACTAAATCTAATTCCAGATTAAATTTACATTCATTTATTGATTTGATTATGTATTAAATTATTAAACCATTAAAAAAAATTAAGGTGGGCTCCCATAGAACAATGGTACGGAACTCTTCATGCGCGAGCCTGACTACCACTTGGCCAATTTTTTGTTTAAATACAAACGTAATTTTAGGCTCGACTATTCGTAGCGTTTCGTTCTGCAATAATTTCCGTGTGTTTTCAAATTTCTATAATATCTTTTTCCGGCGCAGGTACCCAGTCCGGCGTGACTACGATAACGCCGGAAACCTTCCGGTAGCCTTTCACTTTAACGTAGAGATTCCTGAACTGTTAGAAAATCGTGCATATACATACTCTTAGTTTCATAATCATTAACAACCACATAGTTCATAGTTCTTTATTAATAAAAACAGTTACAAGTCATACATTTCAATTAAATGATTAATAATAAATTATTATATTGAATAATATATTTTTTTGATATAAAATAATATTATTATACTATGTCTGTGTATATAATTAAATATAGTTCATTAAAAAATAAAATAAAATATAATTTGTCAAATTTACACACAAATTCACACACTATAGGGTACACCTTGTTGTTGTACAATATAGTATGTAAGTTAATTTAGTAAAAATATTCTACTTCATTATTGTACACCACTTTATTTGGACGAATAAACGGTTTATTTATTTATTTAATAGAAATAAAAGTGGCCAAGCGTGAGTCGAACTAGCGCATAAATTGTTCCGTACCATTCATTATATTAAAAAAATTGCAAAAATACACGTTTAATATATCGGAACCTCGTTAATATTTTCATTTCTTTTATTATTAGTATTTGTTGTTATAGCGGCACCGAAAATCTATATATAAATCGCCTCTGACTTGGATTGCTTGTACTAAGACTAACAACCTATAGTTTAACGTGTCATCATCATCAAAATGCCACTTTTAAAACGACAGTCTTGTGCAGGCTTGGCTACCAACTCGGCTGATCGTAAGCTCTGGCCTAAAATGAAGCACGTTAATCTAGAAGAAATCTGTTTACTCTCGTTTTGAAAAAAAATGCAACTTTTTCTTCTGTTATCCGCGGTAAGCATAATAAGCATAAGCAGCCCACTATACGTTCTCATTGCTGGGACTCGGCGCCTTCCCTGACGAGGAGAGAGATATAGGTTATAATCCACCACGCTGGCCAAGTGCGGGTAGGCGGATGACACACGTCTTCGGATATTGTGGTCCTCGAACATGTCGGTTTCCTCACGATGTTTTCCTTCACGGTAAAGCGAGTGCGAATCCACACATACATAACTTGAAAACAAGTCATTGGTGTAGGGCTGAGATCGATCCAGGGGCCGTCTGATTGAAAAGCAGACGTTATTACCACCAAGCCACACCAGCTAGTTATTCGCGGTAAATACGATATTTAGGCTCTAAACCCAAGCGTAGAAGGTAGACCGAAAGCAGTAAAGTTTGTAGGTACTGGTAGCGTACTTATAATTCCGACCGCTCCATCCAACGGAAGCACGTTGTAAATCGGTAAATGCTCGTTTTTACTGCAAACCTCCTGACCGCAGCCTTTGAAGATACAGGTCAGACCCCCTTGTTTCAAAACATCGATCTGATTGAGGAATTGTGGTAGGAACAAAGGGAGTAAAGAATATTGAAAAGTTTTGAGTAAGTAGTCTGTCGAAATCTGTTTTTTACTGGTTGTAAATGGAAAAGAAGAATAAGAAAGTTATTTTGGGTGACGTTAAAGTGTGCTAAAATAGATTTTGAAGGGTATATTATAATCTTCTAATCTTCTAATGTATAAAATTTCCATGTCCACAATCTTAGTTACCGTACTCCTCCGAAACGGCTTGACCTATTTTTACTAAATTTTATAATATGCGTATTCAGTAAATCTGAGAATCGACTACTATCTTTTTTTCATACCCCTAAATGTAAAAGTTGTTTACCCTTATATATATTTTTTTAATGTAATTATTTGTCGATTTTTTTTTCTTAATGTGGCATTAAAAAAACATACAACCTTAAATTTTTACTTCTTTATCACCAACTCCTATTTTTATGGCCATTTTAGTAATTTCATTATACCAATTTCATGACTTTGCAGTGCGCATTATCCTTTCGCCCGATTACTGTCAGTTTGACAGTGACACTGACATACCAATAAATTTGCCATAGACAGTAGACTATCACAATACCATAAACTATAGGCTTTTCACACTGTACACTATAGTAAGAAACGAATACGATAAATTTATGTAGACACATTCAGGAAATAAGGTCACTATATTTTTTTTTTCAATGAAAAATATGTATTTCAAAATATATTATTAGATGACGGCTCAGATAGATACGAGTAGATTAAGAGTATCGGATTAATGACGTAATAGACACAAAAAACAAACAGTTGAATTAAAGACCTCGTATCTTATTTAATTGAATTCAAAATGGTACTGTTATTTTTCTTATCAAAAACATTATGTTATTTACTTTTGCTTTGACGTTACATATCCAGTGTTAACATCAATTAAATATATCTGTTTGATAAACCCCTTCTTCAAAAACTGTAATTCTAATATTCTGTTCCAAGCAAACAAGTTTTATAAAGCCTTTAAACTTAACTAGCCGTAAAACAAACCAGAACAAAGTTAACATAATAACTTCATTACATTCTTCCCACCCCATCCCGTTACTACTTTACCGCCAATCATAATAAACAGCAAGACACTTCAACACATCATTTCTTAGCGATTAATTAAGCCGATATATAAAGCCCGTCATCCTTGAACAAGATTATTCCAAGTAATTTTGCTCGCATAAAAGCTGACGCAAAACATTAAAACCTCAAGTCATTATGTGTAAGGATCTCGTAATTTTCGCCCCTAATCAATCTGGAAGGCGGTTTCTTATTAATTTCTGCGTTAAATCACCTCCGCGACGGAGCAAAAAGATTCAGAACCATCAAGCAACGTTGCAGTTTTTACATGAAACTGGGGGGTGTTACTATCGACTTCTTGGTATTTGCTTGTTGCTCATTTACTTAAATTAGTTAGAATTTTCTTGTTTTTTTTTTGAAACACAGATTTTGAATATAAGAGCATAAATTTTTTTGAATATAAACAAATAAATATTTGCTTAGATGAGAGTTTTTCTTTAGTTGAAGAAATTCTTTTTTAACCGTGCACGCAATCTTACCCAATGAAAATTCAATGAAATTTAAGGACTTATAACTAAACACCATTAACGAGAGTTGTCAGAGGTCGTGTGGCGGTTTAATAATAAGGGTATTCGATAGAAATTTGTACCAAATATGATAATATGATAATATATACCAGTGACGTCACTTGCAAAGTCGCAAGGTATTTGAAACGCATTTGTACATGCTTAAAAGAAAACATGAATGTT
This sequence comes from Mellilla xanthometata, assembly GCA_035578125.1. Taxonomy (NCBI): domain Eukaryota; kingdom Metazoa; phylum Arthropoda; class Insecta; order Lepidoptera; family Geometridae; genus Mellilla; species Mellilla xanthometata. The sequence goes on from JAPUBQ010000008.1 coordinate 1,628,511, forward strand.
TTGAAAATATGTGAATTTATGTTTTGATTGAATTAACGTTTTTTTTTATTATTACATTGCATTTACACCCCTAACTATAAAACTTTTTCCAATAAATTATATAAAAATAAAATACAAAAAATTAAAAACCGTGTCGAGTATGACTCCCTTCTGTATCCGACCCTTGATCAATCCATCTAACGAGAGCCTCGCGAGTTGCTAGTCGAAGCTCTTCGCTATGAGGACGTTTGCCGATACAACTATCGGGACAATGATCGTCGAAAAAAACAAAGAAAAAACAAATGAACGAATATTATTATTAGTTGAGACTCGCATAGTGACGTGATTGCAGTAGTAGTGCCCCTCTGTAATCCCACGTCAGCGCGGTCGAGCTCAGGAACTCATTAACGGGAAAATAAAAAGGGTTTTATTACATATTTTTATTTGATGTCGGAAACTCTGCATCCATCCAGCTGCAGAATATTGAGGGGAAGATACTTTGAGTAAAGTAAAACATTAATAACGCTGTTTAACCTAATCATTATTTATGAAATAAAAGTAAGAATGAACAATTGCATGAACATTTACATTATTACAAACAAACATGAAAAAAAATAAGAAAGACAAGCTTTATTGAAGGGCATTTTCTAGTGCTGGCTAGCAACCACCCTCAAGTAACACTATATAAAATTGTCAATGGTGTTCATGGTAGTGAATTATTTAAAACAATCTGTCTCAAAGTCCCTTCCCGCCAAGTGCGCAATGAAAAACTATTTCACACACCGCCCACTCAAAACAACGTTTCAATGTATAGTCCCTTAAATAGAATGTGCAATATATACAATAACTTTCGTATATTTCAAGATTCTTCTAGTGTTCACAAAGATAAAGACATTTTTTCGACTACATTTGCCTCATTTAGATCGTTAATGAAATAACTAATTCTAAACCTTACCTCAATTTTCAAAATTTTGTTAATTTCTTCTCATATTTTTTTAAGTTGATCGCTTTAGTATGTAATTTATAGATTTACTAGCTGACCCGGCAAACGTTGTTTTACGTTAATAAAAAAATTAAAAATAAATAAAAAAACTAAATATACAGTAGCCGATTCTCAGACCTACAGAACACGCATATAAAATTTGGAAAAAATCGGTCAAGCCGTTTCGGAGGAGTATGGTAACAAACACTGTGACACGGAAATTTTATATATAAGATATTTGTATTTATATTTTTATAATAAAAGCTGTGTATAGTCGTAATAGGACTTGAAGTTTATAGTGGTATTGTTAATTAAGTAAAACTGTAATTGTCAACTTTTTGTCTGTGACAGTACCAAATAAATAAGTTGAAAAATCTGTCGCCAAGAACCTAACAGTGTGATCCCGCAGCCTCTTGGAGAGTCAGTTATTCCAGAATAAGCATGATCCACTTTTGGGTGGGGAGAGCAGTGGCATTGCGTGATGTGGTCCTGCATCCCTGCTCCCGTCGTGAGATGAGACACCATGAGGTTGTAGTCGGTAGTGACGGCCCGTCTGGCCCTCGAGCCCGACATACCCCGCTCGCTTCCCCCAGGCTTGTTGCGGGAGATGCGTAAATGCATTTCCTCATGAAAATAAAATATAGGCATGCTCCACCTCAGGCCAGAGTGTCTCAGTTTTTTTTTTAATAGAATAGATCCAAGTATTATGTATTAGGAAACACGGTAGGAGGCAATCCTTTCCATTCCTGAGCGTTACGCATGATGAATGTGGAGCCAAATTGTTGCGTACGGATTTTTTTAATCTCCAGAAGAAATGGGTGATATAAAGCTGACCTCCTGGTCCTGTAGTGGAATGGTGAAAAGGTGTCTCTGATTTCTGTAGTTACGCGTCCTACCGGTCGAATGCGTAGCTGCACGATGGTTTGTCCCAATGTTTCCATTTGTCCTTTTCTCCTCAGCGATTGAATCCTACAGGAGTGGGAGAGGGCGGGATTGTTTACGAGGTTTTAAACCCTGCTTAAATGTTATGGGAACATGGCGAAGTTAAATTCGTGATCTCATAATTGTTGCTCATCCTTCATCGTAAACGAGGTTCAATTCTGTTCTTATTGTTTACTGCTTCTTTTTATATTGTACTACCTGACCCGGCAAACGTTGTTTTGCCTCACTTAGGGGTATGAAAAATAGATAGTGTAGCTTATATGACATGTTCGTATATTTACCATAGCAGCGCCATCTATTGATTACTTACTCAACCCAGTCGAAAGGTATCGACATCTGTTAGAATCATTTGGAGTTAAAAGATAATTGTGACTGTCAAATAATAACAGAAAATAATTAGCAATAAATTGAAATTGCGACTATAATTTGAGATTTAAACTATTTTATCTCTCAAGTTGGATCGAACTGCACATGGTGTGCTAATTTTATTATAATCGGTTAAGTGGTTTAGGAGTACATTGAGGACAAACATTGTGACACGAGATTTATATATATTAAGATGTTCTTATAGCACAAGCCTTTTTTTTCGTCATAATGGAATTAAAACCATTTATATGTGTATATATTGTATGCGTTGTAATCGTACTTACTTAAATCAAATTATTGTGTAGTTTTAAGTTTAACTTAGATATATTTATCTTGTTATATATTTGGAAAGATAAAAAGCTCTGTGTATACTTTCTATATAAACCATTTTATGTAATCTGTGCAAATAATAATTGTTGTGTAATTTAATAAAGATTAAAACCATAATACAAACTATAAATTATTCAGTAAGGGGCAAACCAGCCGTGTGTGAATTGTATGCTCAAATTCATATTCATAAAAAGCTTAACAACTAGTTAATAATAGCTAGTTGTTAATCTTTTTATGAATACTGGCATGTTTGCGATTTCAAGTGGTAAGTTACTACTTCTACTGCGATTTCTAAGAGCTCAAATTGTTGTTTGAATGAGACGTTAAAGTTTTACCACTTATTTTATTTTGCTAGGTTTTCACGAGCAGCAGAGAAGTTTATCGCAGACAGGGCATCAATATTATATTCCTTAATAAATATAATTCTTTAAATTTATTTTGACATGATTTAATTCTTTAACTGTTTCCATTTGATTATTTTTAGCAGAGCGTAATGTGTTTTCTTATGGGCTATCGTGCCTGAAATAAATGAATTTATTATTATGATTATATGATAAAGTACGAGTAACTACCAAACGTGTCAAAATTAATATCCAACGCGGCAATGCCGCCAGCATCTTTGCATGCTTCTAGTTGTGAGTTGTAGTAGCTATTGCTATAATACAAAAAATACTACCCTGTAACTTCATTTGAACTGGCAAAGATCTAAAATTTAATATATTATTTTTTCGGAATTGAATGTCAATATTTTTAGTTGCAAGTACTCGGTTTTTTATAAGTCTTAAAAGGGATATGCATTGGTAATATTAATAAAATGTATATGTATATAAAATGTATATGAAGTATTTTTTTTCACACACGGCTGGTTAACCTCATTCTGAACCATTTCTAGTCTGTGTTATGGTAGCTAACACAACTGATTTACTACATATACATACATTTTATATATATACATATTTAACATCCAGACCCACAACCAACAAATAAAGTTAAGCACAAAGATATTGGCCGGGCCCGGAATCGAACCCGGAACCTTCTGATTGCCAGTTTGGCATGGTTACCTTTACGCCAACGAGGTCGTCATTTATATGAGTATTCTGTTCTATCTATACACTTTGAAATCCACGACTTGTAAAAGTATTTATCAGACTTCTGCACTTTTATTACCGAGAACCGAGCTGAGTTAGGTAACCTAGTTCTTTGGAGTTTAGGTTATTGTAAGTTCACTTGCTATGTACTTTTATTTTCATGTTATGTTTATATAGAAGGTTGTTTATTTAAAACTATATCCGATTGAATCCGGAACAAGAAGTATTTAATCCGGAATAAAAGACACCTATGTGTTAATCCAAAGTCTAATCTATCTTCACACCAAATTTCTTAAAAATCGGTTCAGCCGTTTGAGCATTAAGAGGTAACAAACATACACACTTACGCACATTCGCATTTATAATATTAATAAGATATTAGTACACATTTCACACATGGCTGGTTACCCATACTAAGCCATTCCTAGTGTGTATTATGGTAGCTAACACAACTGTTATACTACATATACATACAAATACTTTATATCGCTGTCTATCTGGGTGTTAAATATGTATCGATATAAAGTATTAATGTATGTTGTAGTATAACAGTTGTGTTAGCAACCATAATACAAACTAGAAATAGTTTAGTATGGGGCTAACCAGCCTTGTGTGTAATATGTCCTAATATTTATTTATGAATGAATGAATGAATGAATGTTATTTATTTTCCAATAAGTCAAAAAGATATTACATTTCATTTATAATACTAAACTTCAAATTGGAATCGTCAAAAGATGTCATTACAATAAATACAATATTTCTTAGCTGTAAAGGGGCCTTGTCATACAAAATAAATAATAAAAATCAATTCAAGTAAAATAAATAAAAATAACTAATTAATAGACTACATACTAAATAACAAATGACCAAACATTACATTGTCATAATACTTTAAGTTTAAATTCTTTTTATTCATTATTTAAAAATGTTGTATGTAAGTTACATCGAATGGCGAATTTGAGGCGGCGTCTCCGCAATAGGCGTCGGGACCCGCGGCCCGGGGAATACCTTGTGCAACATATTTCCCTTGCAATCCAAAGAGGCAATGCGGCTAGCCTGATGGGCGGGTAGCTTAATTTTGTCTTTTATTTTTTTTTTTGTCTACAAAATTTTCGTTTAACTTTGCTTTGTAAATATTATTCTTAAGTATGTCAATAAAGTTACATCTATCTAGTTCCAAGTTTTACCATCTCTCCAATAAAACTGTAACGTGTTCTCCCACGTAGCCTTATATCTCGTAAAGCTGTATGGTGGTGTTCCGACGCCTTACGGTGCCTTAAGCCAGACCCATAAAACCAAATTAGCCGTGTCTTGGGGACTCATGGGCTCCCGGTTGTGAGGTAAAAATGGCTAACATAACTCATTCTTCTTCATCGTATGAGCTAAGTAGCTGAACTCTGGTGTCAAGAGTTTTCAAGTTGTTTTTCTGACTTGGCTTAACGACTGATTGTATCGAGACTAACAGCCGTGACACACCCAGATAAAAATGTATTTTTTTAAAAGACATTATTTTACATGCTCACCCATCAAAACGCACGCCACACCGACCGTTGCTTAACTTCGATGATAGCGTCAGATCATCGTAGCTAGCCGAGCTGCAGGCACTAATTTATTCGGTTAACAGCAAGTCTTTGAATGACCAAGCATAAATACTGTATACTATAAGGGGTCGACTTTTTATATAGCACTACCGTAGGAAAAATGACTTGTGAAACTGTAGGTTCCAGCTGTCAGTCTGTACAAGCTGTATAACTATAAATTTCTCAGTGTTATTTTGAACCTATTTGTTCGTAAAACTAGTCAACCGTATATCACGTGCAAGACTGAAATTCTACCCCAAATTGTTGCATTTTCTCACCCAACCTTTTTCTCAATCCTCAACCTTATTCCTCTATCTTAAGGACTATTATCCTTAGCAGTGATCAGCATTATTTACACTTATTTCCTTCTTGTAGTTAGGTGTTCGTACTCAAGTAAGGTAAGTTTTAAATGAAAATACATGCATACGCTCGTTTCTTGTTTGAGGAAGAAAATGTAGTGAAACTTTTCTTAGTCAGAGAGGCTTCTTCCACTTGGATTCACTGCTTGGATCTACATAATATGAATCCGGCCACTTTTTTTCCACTTTTACGACCTTGTTGGTGTAAAGTTGCCCATACAGGACTACTAACCAGAGGGTCCCGGTTTCGATTCTCGGTACAGCTGTCGGTCTGGGTGTTAAATAATATGAATCGATATAAATTATTAAACCTGCATGTCTCACGATTGTATAATCTTGACTTTAATCTTATGCTGCTATCTATACTTATAAAAGTATATAGTTAACAAATTAACGAAGTAACTAAAGTCCAGGACCAAACAAAATTACCAATGGGAAGAACCGCAATAATCTATTTCTGTCTCTGTCTATTTTCACAACTTTCTTATAGATACTAGTAGATTCATACCAATTGTAGATAGATACATACATATATTATAAGATCTACTACTCAACTTCAACAGAACCCATTTTAATCCGAACGAACCTCGGGAGATACCCTCCGTAACAGAACTCATTTACCTAAAATTGCTCCCAATTTGTTAGGATTCCTCAAATAATTCCCATCCTTTGCAAATGATTCCACGTTTTTGAAAAGGGAATTAGATTGTCCAATCTATTCTACTTGTCGTTTTACTATGTAAAGCTTCGACCAAACCAAACACAGGTCAAGTATGCGGTAGCGATTTGTTGTGTATGTACTTTTAGTATCGTTTTCACTATTCGTGTAGCGCCTGTAGCTCGGCTAGCTAAGGTGATCTGACGCGATCATTGAAGTTAAGCAACGGTCGATGCTGACGGTGTTCGGATGGGTGACCATACACAAGACTATCATTTTCAAGTGGCTTTTTCATCTGGGCGCTACCGTGGATCGTATGACACGCTAAATTCTAGGTCCCGGCTGTTAGTCTTAGTACAAGCAGTCGAAAGGCCTTCGGGCGGCTTGAAAAGTCTCGACACCAGAACTATGCCACTTTGCTCATACGAAGAAGAAGAAGGCTATTCGTGTTTTAACATGATGGTAGGCCATTTTTAGTCGCCATTTTTTAGTTTTTATCTCCCCTGGCTAGCAACCACAATCAAGTTGAAAAATCTGTCACCAAGCATTTAACAGTGTGTTGCCGTAACTTCCTTGAGAGCCTCCATTACCAGACTAGGCATGGTCCTCCTTAGGCCAGAGTGTCGCTAACCCGCGAAGTTACGCATCCTGCTGATCAAAAGCCTTGCTGTAGTATGCGAAAATAATTGGCCAAGTGCAAGTTGTATGGGAGCCCCCCTCAAATATTTATTTTATTTAATAAAAATTGTAGGTATTTTCGCGTAGAAAACGGTCACACTTACTTATTATTAAAAGTTGGAATGAGTCCAACAGTTTCGGTTCCAACTTTGAATAATAAGTAAGTGTGACCGTTTTTTACGCGAAAATATTAAGATGCCTTACGTGAACAGTTTACAATGTTTAAAATTGTAGGTGTCCATAGTTATGCTACCGTTATTAAAAACAAGAAAATATGAAAAATACACGTTTCTATATGGGGACCCTTAATATTTTCATTTATTTTATTTTTAGTATTTGTTGTTATAATGGCACGAGAAATACATATCTTGAGAAAGTTTCAGCTTTCTAGTTATTACGGTTTCTGAGATATAGCCTGGAGACAGACAGATAGACAGCGGAGTCTTAGTAATAAGGTCCCGTTTTTACCTTTTAGGTACTGAACCTGAAAAAGCGTCATTTGAATAGTCGGTCACCGTGATCACCACTGCATTGGTTTGGCCTAGGCTTAAGGAAGAACATTTTGACCAGTCGTAAAACTTTGACGGTGTACTGTGCGTGGAATAGAAGAACAACACTCGAATAATGGAAGAGCACTTATCAGAGTTAAGTATAAACTATGCAGGTCTCATTCAGATACGAAAAATATGCAGCTCTTCTCATTGAGATACGAACATTGTTTAGAGTTCCGTACACAAAGGATACAAAAATGAAACCCTTTTAGTAAGGACTTCGCGGTCTGTCTATCTTTATATGTGTCACTTGGCTGTATCTTATAAACCGTCATAGAAAGACATTAAAAATATTATAGATACTAAAAACAGAATTTAATTTAAAAGATACTTTCATAAAACCAACGTTAGGATTTTTTGTTTTTTTTTTTCTCGATCAGCTGTTAGATTAGCTTGAAATATTAAGAGTGAAAAGTATTAGTTTTAACAAAGAACTAAAATAAAAAGAAATGTATGAAACTGTAAAAATTGCAATTACCTAGCTGTCTTATAAGTCTTAGTAATAGGTTTCCGTTGGTACCTCCAGATACGAAACCCTGAAAACAACGAATTTAAAAAAAATAAAGCACTTGTAATATTTCTACACAACATAAGCATAATCAGGCCACGATACGTTCCCACTGAGACTCGGAGCCTTCTCTCACGAGGAGAGAGATATAGACCATAATCCATCATGCTGGCCATGTGCGGGTTGGCGGATGACACACGTCTTCGGATGTAGTGGTCCTTAAACATGTCGGTTGCCACACGATGTTTTTTCTTCATCGTAAAGCGAGTGTAAATTTACACATGATAAACAAGTCATTGGTGTAGAGTTAGAATCGAACCAGGGGCCGTCTGGTTGAAAAGCAGACGTTTTCCCACCAAGCCATTCTCGCTTTCTCACACTATATTTCTTTACAATAATGGCTACTAAAGTCATGTTTCACCATCTCCAATTATAAATGGCTCTTCAAGTAAACCCCCAGTTAAAGTCTAGAAAACTAGATCATATTTTAACACCAGTTTCGTGAAAGACCCATCTTCCTGTTGTTTGCATACTAAGTTGACTGGAATTGGATTCAGTCTTATAATTGCTTGGGGCGTGTTTTATTCGATGAATAAATGAACGGGACCTAATTTTTTGAGCTGTTATTAAAAGAGACTTTCATAAAACCAACGTTAGGTATTTTTTTTGTCATGGGCTAAATCAAGTCTTTCATAAAACCAACGTTAGGTATTTTATTGTCATGGGCTAAATCAAGTCTTTCATTAAACCAACGTTAGGTATTTTTTTGTCATGGGCTAAATCAAGTCTTTCATAAAACCAACGTTAGGTATTTTTTTTTGTCATGGGCTAAATCAAGTCTTTCATAAAACCAACGCTAGGTATTTTTTTTTTGTCATGGGCTAAATCAAGTCTTTCATAAAACCAACGTTTTTTTGACATGGACAAAATTCTGAATTTATAGCTTTTTCGTTAAAAATCAAACGGTATAAAACTTTGAAAAAAAAAAGCTAAAGACTGTTGAAGAAGAGAAAAACTTTAAGGAATATTTATACTTATTTTGAGACAAATCAGACTTATGAAGTTGGAAAAAAACTGGTTCAAAAAACCTTAAATTTGAACCAGTTTTATTCATATCGGTAAATCTGATTGGTGCTAAAATGAATATAAATTTTCTTTGAGTTGCTCTTTAGACGGTCTTTAAGCAATATTTAATATTTTTTCCATATAAGATTTATAAGGAAAGAACTATAAATTCATTATCAAAAATTTAATATAATTAATATTTAAAATTAAAATAGTTTAGAGACCCATTTAATTATTTTCCTGTTCATTTCTTTATTTTTTATTACTCATTTTTGTCTGTTTTTGTCGCTTACCATCAGATGAATTGTGATAAAGTATAAAAAAGTTTAAATAAAATAAATAAACCCGTGATTTTTGCGTTGGGGCTTAAAATAGAACCTTTATCTAAACTTCTGAGCTAAAAATAGAAAATACTTAAAAGAATACCCAAAAACAAGTAAATGACAGCGAGAAGTACAGACTACCCTACTCTGCTCCACTGCAGGATAGTTCACGTTTCGAATAGAAAGAGCTTTTAGCTCTCAACTCTCGAGTTCATTTGCTTTTGAGCTTTTTAATTGGTTAAGTTCGTTGTAAAGTTGTTAACAGGAAGTAGGGAGACAAAGTTGGAAAAGACTGTTGTTTAGAATTTTTACCAACTATTCTTTTACTCAAACGTGGATAAATTATCTTTGGAAAAGTAGATAGATAGATATACCCTATATTGCAACACAAAAGGAGTTGGCAGTTCTTTGCCAATGTGGATGTTGCTGCGAGCAAAAGCTGGGAGGGCTTCAGAGTGTTTCCACCGAAGAACCTGAAGCCCTCCATCAAGCATCGAGGCTGGGCATCGACGACGGGGTTTTAGTGGGTAAAAATCCTACATAACCCAGCTGCAACGCATTGTAGCTGGGTATCTTAATGATCATCGCCCTCGTAAAAAAAAGGCTGAAATAACTGTCTCTCTAGGAGGCTGCCGGAATACACTGGTAAGTGCTTGGCGATAAATCTTCGACTTGAGGATGGTTGCTAGCCAGGCGAGCAATAGAGAATACCATGCAAAGACTTCCAGTTAAAAAAAACATTGCCATGGAATTAATGCTATTGTATCAGTATTCTGTACCATCAGAAAAATAGGAAAATAGACGTTAATACTTTCCCAGTCCATGTTTTATGTAGCATTAGTTAGCGCCGAACAAAGCTGGAAGAATCGAGAAAAAACACGCGCCGACAATGTTACGGATTTTCCGGGAAATATTCATAGTTTTCTTTCTGTCGGTTGGCCGGTATTATATCTTTTATTTGCTATCGGTTATTCAGTTCACACTTTGTTTGAGTATCTATTGTTTGATTATTTTTGTTATATTTTTTATTGTAGTGAGGGTAGGTTTTAAATATATCTTCCGTAAACAAAGTAATAAAATGCTAGTGTGGCTTGGTGGGAAAAACGTCTGTTTTCGATCTGATGGTTCGATCCTAGCTCTACCAAAGACTTGTTTTTCAAGCTATGTGTGGAAGCAAAACATCGTGGGGAAACCGACATGTTTGAGGACCACAAAATGCGAAGACGTGTGTTATCCGCCAACCAAACGTGGATTGTGGCCTAAATCTCTCTCCTCGCGAGAGAAGGTCCCGAGTCCCAGCAATGGGAACGTATAGTGGGCTATCTGTTACCATTATATTAAACAAAAATATGCTGAAAGTGGTTTTTAGTAAGTGTACGAAAGACACTTGATTTAAATATTTAAAAGGGGAAGTTTTTTACAAAAATAACCAGTCTCACTTTGAATAGCTTCATACATTAAATTTATACCAACATAGACTTAAGATGAGACATCCAATAACTTTAAGACTTTCGCGTTTTCGCAAACAATCATTATTTTGTAGATCCTAAGTGTTATTAGTCTTAATATACCAAAATATAGGACATTATTGTAATTATTTCTTTTAACAATGCATACTGACTGGTACATAAAACATTACTAACTAAAACTTAACCTAAAAAAGACCAGGGGTAGAGGAAAAAGTGTCAACAAAATTCAGCATTGCCAGGTTGGATGGCAATGCTTAGTTTCTGACCGAAATAAAAGCCAGCATTCTGGACACCCGAGACCTCTATCGCTTGGCGAGTTCTCCATACAATATTTAATATTTTATTAATTTAATACATCACATTTTCATAAAATTCTATTTTCGTTTTCTTTTTTTCTAGTAAAGTTAAATGCGAATTACGACGTTAGTGTTCGGAACTACGTACTAAATATATAGAAGAAACTCGTCGTTTTGATGTTTAACTAAAAGTAGGTCATTGAAAGAGATGTATGTACCTACAACACTATTTCCCTTATTCAAAATTCAAAATTAAAAAAAAAAACAAATATATTTATTCGTTAAAAATTGTACATTTACACTTAATCACTAACCCTCAAACTGGACGCATTCGCGCCCGTGCCATGGAGGCTAGTGCCTTCCAGTGACTTAAATAGTTTATGTACAAACATAGTTTATAGATTAATTTACAATGATGTATAAGACGTATTTAGAATTTTAGATTAAATTATATTACAATAATATAGCTTCTATACATTATTTAAGGACCTAATGGTTTAGTTAATTAATACATAAATAATTTCTGATCAAAAGCAATAAAGATAAAATAAAATATAAAACATGGAACAAATTTTAAAGATTACAGAAGAATAAAAACTATTGAAGTTGCAACGAGTTAAATGTGTGTGGTGGTGTCTTATACATAAACTAAAGAACTGTTTATACAGTTTTATTATTAAATGCGATCTTTTTTCGCCTTTGAAGATCCCATCCAAGAATATCACTGCAAGACACATGTCGAAAACAAATGAATAACAAACGACTCACTCAAAGTATTGTATTTTTTTTTGCGGACTTATCGCTATCACGGAATGCCTCGTGACGACCCACTGGGTTGCGTGAAAGGAACCAAAGAAGCGGAAACATGTTCCAAGCAGATATTCCGATAAATATTTGCAATATATTGATATGTTTTTCTGATACCAGATTTGTATTAAAAGGGAGAACGGAAAGTAGTTTGCACAAATTTGGCTGAGCGTATTATGTAGCTACATAAAAAAAAACTGCTGAAAATAAAGACATTTTCTGGTGGAAAGGCGCTATTGTGTCAAGTTGTCGGCAGCAGTGGAAATTTTAAGAAATAAATTCATTTAAAATAAACAATATTGGAATTATAAGCTCTAACAATTGTAGGTAATATTTACATATTACAACATTATCTACTTAACAAATTTAAATTTGTTTTATTTCTTTATTACATTCAGAAGCACAACAGTTTTAAACTTTAACGAGTATTTTAAAAAAACTGTATAGCGAATTTAACATACATTATTGTTTTTTGGAACTCTAACAATTATTAACCGGACCTTATCTTAACTGAAAAAATCATACACATAGATAGCATTAAAGTAGGATTTTATAGGCTTTTTAAAACATGCTTTTTGCTCCTATAGCACCTGAATGCTTTGTAACCTAAGAAACACTATGGTTTTCAAATCAAGGGTTAATAGGTTCATTCTAAGCAAGCGGGCTAGGTCATAGTCATCTTATCAGGTCAAAACGAGGTCAAACTCAAACCTATAACAAGTAAAAATAAAATGTAATACAATAAATCGCAAGCCCAACAGGTTAGAATTTTAGGTATTATCTTAAGTATAAAATTTTCATGTCACAATGTTAGTTACCGTACTCCTCAGAAACGGCTTGGCCGATCTTTACCAAATTTTAAGAGGGTATTCAGTAGGTCTGAGAATCGGCTACTATCTATTTTTCTATAGCCCTAAGTGAGGCAAAACAACGTTTGCCGGGTCAGCTAGTTGTCTTTATATTAATAAATCAGGCATTAACCAAACAAGACAACAACACTGGCCTACGTTGGAGTATGCCTAGTCTAGAATAAATGGCTCTCAAAGAAGCTGCCGGAACCCGGGGATCGGTGCTTGACGATTGCTTTTCATTTATTTATTTTGTTGTCAAATTAGCACCGCTGAAATGAGTTACACTAATAATAAATATTAATACAACATACCAATTTAAATGAACTTAAACATAATATAAAAAAACAACATTCAAATAATTTATACAAAATCCAAAAAATACTATACAAATACAAAATAAATTTCAAATAAAAAAAGTATTTCCATGACAAAATTATTAGAACAGTAATTAATTATTCATCTTATAACGACACTCTTTCCAAAATGTTATTCTATATCTTGTGCTGGAGTATGCATTGGACGTATTTGTGGTAAAATATATGATTGGAATCTGAAGATAGGTTGGTGAGTCATGGGTTAGATTAAATTTCCATTCTGGTTTAGTAGACCATATTATTATCATGAATTTCGTTCAGTTATATTTTCATTTTCAAATGCCAGCTTCTACTTTGCAGTGTGTTAGTGTTGCTGTAGCCTGCCATACAAATACAAATACAAATCATTTATTGATAACACCAAAGTTACAAGTCAAATAATATGAAATCATTACAAAAGTATATGATATGTATCCATGTCAATTTTCAATTATATTCTAGTATTATAATATCATTACAATAGTATATGATATTAATCATAATGTCAATTGCCATGCTGGCAGCATTACCACATTCAAAGGCAATGCTCAATTTCTTGCCGAAGTTTAGGCTAGCATTGCGCACACCTACACCTCCGTCAAACGGTTTACCAAGCCAAGATTAACTACAAAACTGTTTTATATTTTAAATTCATAAATTATGACGTTTAATAATTCAATCCTTAAAGTACTGTTTTATAAGTTTATTTTTTACACATTCACACACGGCTGGTTAGCCCCATACTGAACCATTTCTAGCTCGTATTATGGTTGCTAACACAACTGATATTATACTACATATACATACATACATCTTATATATAAAATTTCCGTGTCACAGTGTTTGTTACCGTACTCCTCCGAAACGGCTTGACCGATTTTTTCCAAGTTTTATATGCGTATTCAGTAGGTCTGAGAATCGGCTACTGTATATTTAGTTTTTTTTTTTATTAAGGCAAAACAACGTTTGCCAGGTCAGCTAGTATTCTATATAAATACATATATAACACCCAGACCCACAGCCAATAAATTTAGTTACGCACAAAGATGTTGACCGGGCCGGGAATCGAACCCGGAACCTTCTGATTAGCAGACCGGCATGGTAACCTTTACGCCAACGAGGTCGTCATATTGTCACATATATGAAATGAATATGCAATAGATTCATCCTTTTGGGAGCTACGTGCACACATATTCACACACACTTACACATACATATACACTGATACGTTAAACCTATAAAAAACCCGTCATTCCTCCGCCTGGGATTAAAAATAGTCCTTATTGGTATTATATGCTACTTTATATCTTTTAGTTTCTTTGTATGTTAGCCTTAATTAGTTCTATGAAGGGAAGGGACCCTGGATTTCGCGATACAGGCTTGCCTAGCCCTTTCCCTCCTTACGGTACTTAGAAGTACCTCCACATTTTTCGTCTAATAACTTAAGTACGAAATAACTTTATGTTAACAACAACTGACGTTCCTTTAGAGTACCGTTTCCGTAAGCCAATCACAGCGCGTTATTTGTATTACCGCGCGACATTGTCGAGAAATTTGAACAGCGAGTTACAACTGGTCGGACATTTTTTCACTTTACTGTGCGGTGTAATTGTAAAATGTTTATAAATAGAATATCATAGGTAAGTATTATTTTTTTTACTAATTACGTTGTTTATATCACGGAGTACATTTATAAAAGCTGGTATAACATATTATCACTTTATTTTATAAGAATATTTGATAAAAACTGATGAGGACTTAAAAGTACCGTCAGGTGATTTTAGTCTAAAAAATCATGAACTTTGATAATACACATACTCGATGAAGTAGGTATTTTGGTTTATCAAACATTATTGTTTTTCCTTTTTACTATTATTTCTAAGCTATTTTTTTATTGTTTTAGCCATTGAGATGGATATTAGTAAGAATACTGCTCTAATGGAAGCCTTGCTATTAGAAGAGATTCCGGACTGTAACAAAGAGTCTGATGCAGGTGTGTCCGATGATGAAGTGGAAAATATTCAACTACCCTCACCAATAGGCTTCGATGAGATTTTTGAAAGAGCTCTAGAAAATACTTTAGCCGAAGATCCGCCATCATCGCCTTCAAAACAAGTTGAACTGGAGTGCCCTGTAAATCAGGTACCACCATCACCAATACCTGGATCTAGTGTTCAGACTGATCTACCGTCTGCAAATACGTCCTCACACAGAACTAATCAGCGATTACCTGAACCAAACCGTAAATGGAAAAAGAAGGACCTAGATACAATTTTACCGGAATACGTTCTAGATACTGGAGTAATAGAAGACTACTTTGCTCACTGTAACACCCCGACTGATATATTTTTAGTATTGATTGAAGATATTATTGATAATATTGTGTACCAAAGCAACCTTTATGCTACTCAGAGAGGCAAAGTATTGAACCTAAAAAAGGAGGAACTTCTAACATTTATAGGTATGGTAAAAATGGATCCAAGTCTGCCATTACATGTCCTGTGGCTGTCAAAGATTATAATAGCTATTTGGGCGGCGTAGATACAGCTGATCGTTTGAGAGCCCTTTACTGTATAGATCGCAAATCTCCGAAATGGTGGCACAGGTTGTTTTGGGGTCTCCTGGACATCGCATTTGTCAATTCATATGTCATTCATGGACTCATAATGAAACAAACCACTGTAACAGATTTTCGACGCTCTGTTACTCAAGGCTTGATGACAATGAAAGATGTTAGTCAGAAAAAAAAGACTTCTACTGATAATACTGCGAAAGCTGGCCCTTCCAAAAGACGCAAATCTGAGTACTCTACTGTAAAAGACGTTCGCTTGGGTAATAGAGGCATCCATTGGCCTACTTTCGTAGAAAATAGGGGAAGGTGTGAGGTTTGTAGTTTGAAAAAGATTCAGTCGAAACCTCATAATGTTCTCATTGCAACGTGTTTTTGTGTGTAAATGAAAAGAAAAATTGTTTTGCTGAATACCATGAGGTCAATTTGTAATTAAAAACCTATTTATTTAATTATAACTAAGTAAATATTGGATCTCATTATTTTTGTAGTTTCTATCATAGTTCCTAACATTGTAATAACACAAAGTTCCTGACGGTACTTTTAAGTCTAGGTCTTGGAAATAATACTTCTAGGTACAATAAAAATCTTAAAATAATCTGAGCGTTTCCTTTTACCTACCTTATTATGATAATAAAGTTGCAAAGCGGAAATTCGTCAAAAATCACTACTCCGGTTGGAAAGGGCTAGAGCACAGAATAATAACTTGTACTTCGCCTAGAGTGAGATTCAGCGGCAAACCAACCTACCCCTAGTATTCTTTGTTTCATTTTTGTCTTTAGTCTAGTAATGGTGTACATTTGGCCTCAAGTTTACAGAATATAATACATTTGAATTTGAAAATTTTTAAGGAATAAATCTCACTTTTTCCATCCAAATTTTCCCTAAAGCACTTCATTTTCATACGGCGCCAAGAGGCCGGTACCAACCCCTGTCACCTTCACAAGATAAACAAACAAATCTCCGAATAAACAACTCGAAATCGTTCAACAAAGCTTCCTCATTACTCGCTTAAAACGCTCACAAAACAATGCCTTATCTCTCAAATAGTTCAGGAGATTACGTAAATTTATTTTTTGAAAAAAAAAATATTTTTTTTCTAATATTAGAACATTTTTGCTAACCCGATACTGAACCATTTCTAGTTTGTGTTATGGTTGCTAACACAACTGATATACATACTTTATTTTATAAATTTTATCGCAGAATAAATAAATTTAGGTAATATTTTACCGACAATAATTTCATTCCATACTCATATTATAAAGTAACGTGGCATAGACATACTACTTTATTTATTTAAACGACTATCTTTCCTAATTACGTTAGTCGTAATTTTTTGCTCCATTATCTTCCAAATGAAAAGAAGTCGTAGATTAATACAAGCAAACTTCAGGTAGACAGATAAGAGGGCACTGAGTCGCGTCACTTCCATTAAATAATGACATCTAATTATATAACCATTGTCGAATTTCGACGCTGCATTTAATTTTGTTTGCAGAGGTAAATGTGAATCTGGGTGTGGGGTAAGGTATAAGATAAAGCGCTAAATGTATGTAGGTAAAACTATTTTTGTTTTAGCTACGAGTACATTTTGTATACTAATACAATTGACGAGATGGAAAGAGAAGCGTTTCTGCATCGAAATGACAATTTTATTTCTTTTTATCCGTATTAATGTAAATATGGATTTTAATGGTAATGTAAAGGCCTCTTTAATTATAACAAATTCGACAAGTGATTATTAATTATTATTAAGTAAGCAGACCAAAGAGTTTTTCATACATACGAGTATAATATACAGTTATAGGAATATATTTATGTATCCAAAAAACATGTACAGTTACCCATACAAATATTATAAAAAGGAAAGGTTTATTATTTATACAATAAACTTTTTGCGAAATCCAAATACTATTTACGCTTAAATACTTTATACATAATCAAACGGTTCTTAATTTTTTTTTACAAAGCGATAAATGACACTTTTATAAAACTAAACCTAATCGCGAATAAAATATTCATTAGCGATAAATTACATTAACTTTTATAAAACTAAACTGAATCGCGAATAAAATATTCATAATATTTGAAAACACATCAACATTTAATTATATTGTCGTATCATTACAAAGCTGTAACGTTTTTTACAAACTCAACACACGAGTCTTTTACATACATGATAAACAACAGCGGGCCTAATCTCCTCCCTTGCGGCATCCCCCAAACGTCATTTAATTTAACAGGAGAGCGTTCGAGTGTGCCTGATAAATGTGCGGCTCTCGGGTGCCTTTACGATAACATCGACGGTTTTACACCGAATTTATTGAATTAGAGTACCTGAATTTACAACTGACAGTTTGACTACTCACTGAAACATAAGGCAACGAATGATTACTGGTTTTCTTGAATGCAAAGCGAAAATATTAGACAAACGCTGTCAGGTAAACTAATTAATAACTAATTTTACTAATCAATTATAAAATATATTGTTGTACCGCCTGTAGCTCGGCCAGCTAAGGTGATCTGACGCGATCATTGAAGCTAAGCAACGGTCAATGCGGATGGTGTTTGGATAACTGACCATGCACAAGACTGTCATTTTTGGGTAGTGCGTACGTGAGAGGACTTCGTGCGACTTTAAACCCACGACACCAGAGCTTGGCCACTTAGCTCATACGAAGAAGAATAAAAATATATTGGTATCTTATGCTCTTTGTAAGAGTAACCTATAAGAGTTATGCTTGATGACCTATGATCTATTTGAATCTTTAAAAAATCACCTGTATCTGTTTTTGACCAATACATCAAAAATCGGAAAGCATACCTGAAGTAGCACAATTTAAATCTCTAACAATATAATACTTATATTAAATGAATCTTAATGAGATTAATGAAATCACACGAGTTTCTGTACTGACTGTAAAACTTTGCAAAGATAACAGCGCCCGTGGCAGTACGAAGGTAATTAATTTAAAATATGCCCAGTAATTGGCATTTCATTAAAACGGGGACGTCGCATTAACAAGTTAATTATGACCCTTTTACCTTTCTTTTGTATGATGCATGAGGTGTTAATACAGGGTCTTCACTTGAGGACAATTCGGACCTTGTTTTGCAATTACAGTGAGTCATGTGTGAGCCAAGTCATTTCATTTACAATACAATGAAATGATAAGGCTTTTTATTTAATATCAATTCATATAATATAGGTTCGTTTAAAACAATAAATAAAAATATCTATCGGACCAGATGATAATAATCACTTGCTTAAAACGATAGAAAAATGTGACGCGACTATATTTGGGCAGAACCAAATTTACGTTTTTCATTTAACTCTATAATTCAATAGTAGAACTTTAACAAAAATTAATAGTTTGCGCATTCGAAAAAAGATATACTTGTTCTGTGAATTTAGTATATTAAGCTAAATTTAATGGTATACCAATTTTACGTTTTTTGCACCAAAAATGCCCTATCACTAAGTAGGTCATATTTACAGCTCGGCTGGCTTGCAATAAAAAATCGTCGCCAAGCACCTAATAGTGTGTCTCTGCTACCTCATTGACAGCTAGTGATACCAGACTAGGAATGTTCCACCTATATAATACGAGAGATAGACCTTCGCTAGCTGGTTACTACGCGCCTTATTGATATGCCTTGCTACTCGTATAATATGTAAAAAAATCGATTGTACGTATCTAATTTTGACGACCTCATTGGTGTAATGGTAACTATGCCGGACTGCCGATCAAAAGGTTCCGGGTTCAATTCTCGGCACAGCCAACATCTTTGTGCTGAACTAAATTTGTTGGCTGTCAGTCTGGGTGTTAAATGTATCTTTATAAAATATGTATGTATGTATATGTAGTATATCAGTTGTGTTAGCAACCATAATAAGAACTAGAAATGGTTCAGTATGGGGTTACCAGCCGTGTAATTACGTGTTTATAAAAAAACTAGTTTCATTTGTAATTCCAAAGATACTGAGAGACCGATAGCATTAACTAAAAATCACACCACCAGCACGGAAGACCTTGGCTTTTCTTTGAAAATCCCCCAAATCCAAAACTTCGATAAGCTTTTAGAGCAATTAAAGTTCCCTAGACGGAAACAAAAATAACAGAGCTTGAGACAAACAAGGCAGGCCAAGTCGCACTAAAGACTTCATGTAATAATGATAGTTAGGGTGGAGGCACACTAAAACCCATTTTTTTCACATTTCACACACGCTGGTTAGCCCCATACTAAACCATTTCTAGTTTGAATTATGGTTGCTATTACTACTGATATACTACATAGATACTTTAAGATATAATACATATATAGATACTTGAAGATACATATTAAAAGCCAGACCGACAACCAACAAATTTAGTTCAAAGATGTTGGCTGTGCCGGGAATCGAACCCGGAACTGACCCGAAATTTCGCAATCGAAGGCACATACTACTAAATCAATATATAAGAAAAGTTTTTCAAAGGCAGGAACATCGCATTGGTTTTGTAGTGTTATTGTGTGTTCAGTTTATTTGTAGTAAATAAATATCATCATCAGCCTATTTAATAATTGTCCACTGCTGGACATAGGCCTCTCCTAACGATCGCTACAAATAACTATTGCAGGTAAAAGCATAATTCTAAAGACGAAGTGTGTAGAAAGCCTAAGTTGTCTAAGGGGCAAAGAGAAGCAAGGAGGGCCAAAAACGGCCCCGGAAAGCACCTGGGACTCAGTGATAATGAAACTAATTTACTAGATTTAGCCGACGCTCCGGGAGCATCAAGCGGGTGGAGGCGGTGTTTGAAGAACAATATCGATGCGAAGATGATCCAACCGAGGCTTAGAAGCGAGAAAAAAGGTTAGAAAGATGCGTGAGAAGCGAGAAGAGCAAACAAGCGTTCAGCATAATGCTGAATTTGCTCCTTTTGGGCACATAGGCTTATTTTATAGTAACACTATTTATAAGCAAATGTATATATTTATTTTTGCACTATTTTTTTTTTTTGTTAAAAAGTAGCCTATGTTTTAATAAAGAAATAAAAAATTTGGGTTTATATCAAGTAATAATTTGAAATTTCAGTTTGGGTAAAAAGTACCTAGCTTATTTTTTAAACCAAAGTATAAACTAAAGCACCATACCAATCCTACATTTCATTCCCATTGGTTTAGTCGTTTGAGCATGAAGGAAAAACAAACAAAGACTTACAAGAAATCAGTAAATTTACTCGTACATAAAAAATACATACAGTCGAATATATGACCTATCCTTTTTGAAGTAGGTTAAAAAACTAGCGGATTGCAGCACAATCGTCTACCGAGCCTCAGTCACCCACCACATCCTCCCAAATTAAATAAGCTTCTTACCAGCTGCATGTGTTAAGTACTGGCTGTGAATGCAGTCAGGATTAAAATTTCTCTTTCGCTGAATGCAACCTTTCAACTGCAACTGAATGGAATAGATAACGGCCGTTTGGAAATTATTCATTTGATGAATGAATTTTATTAAAGCGCATTAATTAATTGAATAGTACAAAAACGAAAACTGCTTACAAGGCTGCGTTTTCTGAATTTCAGTAATATTTTTTTTTTCATTTTAATATTCATACTTGCTGTTTGAAACTAACGTTTTATAATTTTGATAGTAACTGCACAAAGGGTTTCATACATTCTTAGATAGAAAAATATTTTCAACTATACTTTATACACATTTCGTTAAAATAAATATACACAATAAATTCTGGTAGTCCTTGCCTTGGGTTTACATTGTAGCATACACCGGTGCTTGTTTAATAATTACTCTGGATGTTCAACAATTAATGTAAGTCAATAACAAAAAATAATCTACTATATCAAAAGAATCTTCGTCCTGACTCATTCAGTCGTCTATAGCTTACTCAGAGTCGAAGCGCCTGGTTATTAATAAAATTATTTCGTTTCAAAATCTCACAAATAACTAATTTTATACCCTAGCAAAAACCATATGAAAATTCCGACGCCAGAAAACAGTGTACTTACTATTTACAAAAAGCACACATTCCAATATTAATTCAAATTTCCAAGTTAAATTAAGCGAACACAGGTAACATTCAAAACAAACAGCGCATGCTGAAATATTCAAAAACTGTTCGGAAGTTCGGAATAACACCGCCCGTACAGACTGACTCGTGAAAATTTAACTCGCGCGATGTTCAGTTTTATTTGCACTGAGGTGTATGTTCACAGCGCTCGGCGGGGATGGTAAACTTTCATAGTTTGGGAGCTGAGTTTGGAAAGGTTACTAGTCAAACAGTTTTTTTAAGTAACCTGTGCTGTCCTACACACACCCACCACCTCCCATGGTCCCACCAACCTTACGGTTATTAGGACCGAAACATGAACTTTGCGGCATGTACTGCCGCTGAAGTTCTACAAATGTTGGCCCCGTTCTCCCCCATCTGGGGCGTTGGAACAGCACAGACGGACTTCGTGCTGTCCTACAGTCGAGCAAAAGTCTTCTCCAATGATTCACACGCTTTTCTGTCACCAACTCGCGCCATCAAGGTTGGGAACCAGTCTCGTCGTCTTCGGCGATCTAAAAAGTCCCGGTGGAAAACTTCTGTCAGCGATCAGGGTGCATCCTGCACACGTGGAGTGTCGCTAGCTCGTGTGGTTATGCGCCCTGCTGGTCAAAAATGAGAAATAAAAACCCGGGTTATTCTTAAAATAGATTCTTTTTCTTAGCCTTATGGGGACAGCATCCTATCAGACGTCATCTCTACACCCACTGCTTTCTCTTTCATCTCTCCAATCTCCATCCATGTCTTCTTCGGTCTGCCTCTTGCTCTTCTTCCTTGCGCTACCATTTCCATTCACCTCCTAGTAACATGCATCTCCTCTCTACGCATCACATGCCCGTACCACGCTAACCGTCTACTCTATATTATATCACTCACTGGGGCTTTCGGACGTCCTCTAATGTACTCATTCGATTTTTTGTCAATTTTTATCACTCCACACATCCATCTCAACATTCGCATCTCTGCCGCATGCATTCCTCTTTCATATCCTACTTTGGTTGCCCAACACTCTACCCAGCACCCAGTAATTTTCTGCCCCATTATCTCCTGATCTAAAAAACACACTATACCCACTAGTTTACAAGCAAACTCCGTCCGGCGATACGAGACAAATTGTTTACGTAAACACAGCGTCCGCCGAAATAATTGGCACCGCCCAATTACGATATGAGTGACAGCTGACAGCTTGCTTGCTTGTTAATGATTGCGACATGTTTGCTTCGCTTGTTTGCAAATTTTCGATGCAATTGGGTAATGTGAAGTAGGCTTGTGAATGTCTGTTTCATTATTTATTTTTGATGTGAAATTAATGGTTGTATTTTAACCTTGTTTGTTGCAGTTTATGTAAGGTAGCAACGCAGCTGCTTTTAGTATAATTATTTAGTTCATGTTTGTATAGTCTGTGGCCTAGGTATTAAAGTCTATATAGACCATAGCCTACAGTCTGTGGCATATCTATTGGCGTGTGAAGGCCACTGTCAGTCAAAATATTAAAATTTCAACCAGTTGTTTAAAACGAATCAAAAATATTTTTATTTTTAAGTTAATTCACTCGGTAATAATACTTTCTCAGTACTTATTTTATATCATTATATTACAATAATTACACTTTAATACGAAACATGTAATTAAAATATTATTTTATGAATAAAACCTCGTTCAAAAAATCACTGATGTCCATAGTGCGAATGTTACCAAGTTATACAGAAGGGACAATCGCACCCGACTTTTGTATTTCCCAGCTTTGTTTCAATACTGCAAACCAGATTCAAACACGGTCGAACGAGTCCATTGATAGCTATTCGCGCAAATATTATATTCCTTTTACCTATTGTCATGTTAATTTTAGGATATACTACACATCATATTTTACATTTTATACTATACATTGTTACTATTGGGATTTGTATTGGGTCGACCAATAAGTAGATACAAATACATATAAACTATTGAGTGAGTAATATTTAGAACACGATAAATATGTATTACTAGCTGTGACCTGCGGGGTTACCTACGTTAATCCGGGACAAATAAAGCTAATCCGGATAAAAAGTAGCCTATGTGTTAGTCCAAGGTCTATGTTCATAGCAAATCTCATCGAAATCGGTCCAGACATTGGAGCATGAAGAAGTAACATAGATTTTGAAACTATTTGCAAATTCCATAGGAACCGCAATTGTTTTCGGGATAAAAAGTAACCTTTGTGTTAATCTAATTTCTTACTTATCCAAACACTAAATTTCATCAAAATCGGTTCCCCCGCTTGAGCGTGAAGAAGTAACAAACATACGCACTTAGACACAAACTTTCGCATTTACAATATAAGCAGGATTTATTATTTTTCTAAATATGCTTTTTTGAGAGCTGCTTCAAAAAATCTCGAATATTTTATAAAATATTTCAACTTACTTACGCAATATTGAAAATGCAAATATCTCGCGAAGTGTAAGTTCCCGCATAAACCACGAGCCCTGTTTTCCATCGGCGGTAAAGCCTCTTGCTGCCGCGACAATGCCTTTATTGCTCCACCTTGTTATTTATGTCGCCATGGGGAAACTTTCACCTTCCCTACACGAGGGATAGAGGAGACAACTGAAACAATTGAATGTTGAATAAAAAGTCCCTAAAATTGTGTGACCTCTAGGAGGGGACTCGATCCAATAGTGTAAAGTTAGAAGTGCGACTTTAGATGAATTTCTTGATTAAATTTGATCGTGGTTAAGCAACCACATCGAGATAGGCAAATTTATAAACATAAATTTGCGTATCTCTAAAATGTTTATAATATTAGTTCTAGTTAGATCCCTCATGACAAAGTAATTGATAAAAAATGTATTTACAAAAATGCCAATTTACCAAGATATATATAATTATGATAAATTTTATTCCTTAACTTTTTAAAAGTAAAAATCGCGTAATGAAGAACCTCTCTCTATTTACCCGATCTACAATAACAATTATTAAATTAAACACAAGCCCCCTCGAAAACGTAGCAAATCTAAAAATAATAATTGGTTGCCGTGTAACTCGAACTAAAAACGTTCTAATATGAATAACATGTATTTTACTCTGACAGGCAGGTAGTCGCTGTACATCCTGCAGTTTAGCTTCCAGTGAAAGAAAACATCGTGAGGAAACTATATCACGATAGCAAAGCATTTTATAATGCTCGCCTGGCTAGCGACCACATTCAAGTTTAAAAGCTGTCAAGCACCTAACGATGTGTTTCGGCTGTCTCCTTGAAGGTTGGTATTTCCAAACTTGCTCCACCATCTCGATCAGCCAAAACGTGGTTTCGTGCCCTACTATTCAAATCCCCAATTGTATTGTGTACAAAAATATAATTTACCGACTCAGTTTAAGTGTGTCGGATAACACGTTAAGTTTTAGGTCCCTGTTGTCAGTTTAAGTACAAGAAGTCGTTAAGCCAAGTCAGAGGCCATTGGGTGGCATAAAAACTCTCGACACCAGAGCTTGGTCACTTAGCTCATACGAAGAAGAAGAAGACTCAGTTTAAGTACCTAAATCAAACCTTACTGGATCTGTCCCTTCTGCACCTTTACTCTTTGACAATATTGTTTCGCGTACTTCACCACGCATACAGGGTGTTCAAAGATTGATGCTTCAATTTCACTAATGGTTGCTTATTAGGAGTTGGAAGCACTTTGGGAACCGCGCTTGCGGTGTTTGGGACACCCTGTAGAGACTTGATTTACAGATTTTAGCGTAATTATTGTGTATATGTGGAATTTTGTGGTTGGAACTAATTATTTACTTTATCCTCTAAATTTAGTCCCAAAGACGATTGAGAGAAAATAGATATACCAGGCATAAACAAGATAGATCATTTATTTGTCAATATTATTGTTGTTATTATTGAATTACGTCAAAAATATACCTTTAGTAAAACCAATGTCTACCAGCGATATAAAAATATAGGTATGTAAAGTAAAATATAGGTATCTAAACTTAGATATAAAATTACAATTTCAGGCATTCCACAATTTTGTCAGCTGTTGAATACACGAATAAAATCAAATAAAAATGAAGGATTCCGTACCATCTTAAAAAAATGGTAATATTGGTAATATTTTTCGTATTTGTTGTTAAAGCGGCAACGGGCATACACAATCTGCAAAAAAATCAGCTTTCTAGCTATCATGGTTTATGAGATACAGACCTGGCCTGGTGACAGATATACAGATAGCTCAGACTTAGTAATAGGGTCCTGGTTTTAACTTCTTATGTACTGAACCCTAAAAACATCGCAAGTCTAGAACCTAATTAATTTGGCCAGCAGCTCTAACAAGTTGTTCTCGGTCAGATTTGCAATGTAAAAAGAAAGCTTTGATGTAGGATTTGCAATGTAAATGCCAGCACAATCCATTAGGACCGGACGTCCTATCTGGCCCCTAGACACAGATTACCTATACCTGGATATCTCATCAAGGTGAAGACTAGATAGAAAACTTTGGTTAAGAATGAATGATGGCTACGTAAAGAAGGCGAAATTTACAGAACTGGAAAAATAATTATCGAAGACACGACAATAAATGGAATATGCAAATACTATATACATCAAAATAGGCAAATACTTAATTTGATTCAAATTCGACTTTAGTACAGTTTTATCAATGTTTTAATGTTATTTGAAAATGTGTAATGTTTCAATGATTACAAAATAAATTGCACAGAGGTATCTAATTGAATAGGTAGTGTTTTTTTATTTTATACAAACTACTAACATTTATTGTTCTTGACATTTATTATTTTTAAAGTTATTAAATCTAGCTTAGTAAAATAAGGGGTTTTATACATATCTTAGCATAACAAAGGTTTTAAGATTCTTTTCTAGTGTTAACAATCCGTAGTATTGGGGTTGTATCCCATGAACCGTGGTTGAAAGAGAGTTAAAATTTTAAGAGGTAATATAGTTCTATCACCACTGACAACAAAATATAATTAAATATAATGAAGGCTCTGAAACAACAAACGTGTTTTTTGCTATTTTTATTCATTCACAGATTATTCAAATGCACTTCCGGATTGTTTTTGTCTGATTATTTAGCTTGCACAAAACCGTTTAGGCTTTAACCATTAATCTAGAAAATGTAATCCTTGCCTCTAATGAAAGCAGGACGACAATCAATCAATTTGTAGGAATGAAGCTTGTAGGTCAATGCTTACTTACTTAGAGGTAAGGCGAACTTATTCTCTTGACGTATCTTGGAAGGAAATATATTTAACAATCTTAACTAGCAAACGCTCGTGGTTTCTCACGTTTTGGTGAAAAATATTGATGAAAAATAATTCTAACAACTAAGTATAATTTTTAAAAAATATTGTAATCTACACATCATGATGGGATGGCGACTATCTTTAACTTGAGATTTGTTAAAATTACAGTATTTTGTAAATCAAGCCATTCCATAAGATACCTTTATTAAAAGATTTGTGACAAAATAGTCAATAGTGCTAGCAACTCTTGCTCCGAAATTTCAGATTATCTATTACTCTAATAGATAATCTGAAATTTCGGAACGGCAACCACCTTAGATTGATTTTCATCAAACATGGAAAATTCCCGATTAACACAACTTTCATTAAAAAAACAAAACGGTTCATTCATCAGCTACGATGCCACAGACACACATACATACACACAAACAAACTCGTCAAGCTTTATAACACACTCGTGTTTCAGTCCAGTAGGATTAAATACAGGCCATTGCGAAAATAGTGAGTGTGAATCACGTGCATTTCCCAATGTTTTTAATATACTCCTCCATAAGAAGGTTGTGTTCTAATTTCGAAATAGAACCCATCCATGTTCCATTTTTAAATTCGAGTGGCCAGTAGCAATCCATTAACGTAAAAGACTGCTCTTGATTTGACCGCACGGCGGAAATATCAGCGAACCAGAGTTACGTGTGCTATTTTGAAATTGGAATCTCGTTGATTCAACCTTCTTGCCTAATAGCCAGGAGGGTTATGTTTTTCGCGCGTACTTTTATTAGTTAAGATAAAAATCTTAAATTTTATACAATTTTATATTATATGTATTACTATACGATACAATTATTTTGTTGTAACGTTCGTGATAATTCAAACGTGTTGACAGATTGTATGACGTATAACAATATGGCGGATATTCGGTGATAAAATCGTTTAGTATATAATTAAAACAAGAATCAAGGATATTTTCAAAATAAATCGATAATTTAAAGAGGAATACAAAAAAATTAAGTATTTCAATTTGATAATAAAACAATAATTTAGAATTAATTAATATTTAATAAGAATAAAACATAAGGTACCGACTGTTTGTTTTAATTAATTATTGATGTTTTTAAAAATGGAAGTCGATGGATTTATCGATCAACTGATTAGAAAATGTTTAAGGTAAAAATTCATAGCATCCTCAAAGTTTGAGAAAGCCTAGGCCAGGGAAGAGGTATATTATATTAAAAAAAAAAAAATGGTTGCCTGTAAAGTCGGTTTTACGGGCGAAGATTTTACGTGACAACGTCTGCCGCGTGCTGCGCGCGCGGCAGACCGATCATAGTTGAGTGGGAGAGAGACGCAAGGCATTCGGCGGGCCTCTCTCTCGTTCGGTGACTCATCGTAACGTTACCGGGCGTTACACTTTTTCATAAGTGACTCCCAGCCGCAACCTAATTTAAGACGTTGTCACGTCAAAATATTTATATATTTTAATGGCCAGAAATGTATATTTTTATTTTTAAATTTAAAATTGCAATAGTGTAAAGTGAAGCGTGTACAACAAGGCAGTGCCAGCCCCAGATGCATACAGCCGTGCAATCTCCTTTAGCTTTGAAGACGACATGGCATTATCGAAAATTTAATACGGTGCACCAAGCTGGGACCAGATTCGATTCCGATGGGGTTGCCAGATGGTACGAAATAGTACTAAGACGGGCTACTGTTAGAAAAGACACAGAAAATGTTCCATTATTTTCACTTAGGACAATCATGAGGTTGTCTTTTAAATACATAAATATTAGAAAATATTTTACACCAAACTGATTAGCCCCATACTAAACAATTAATAGATTTTATTATGGTTATACATAAATATTATATGAATAATCTAGCCTACTTACTCCTAAGCAGGGTCAAATTGATAAAAGACTGTAAGTAGTTAAGAGACTTAGTTAATGTGCTATTTTTAGCATCACATTATAATGTCATTAAATCACTAAGCACGAAAAAATATTCATAGTTAACTCTATACTTGCTAAAGCTAAACCTGCCATTTGCCTGGAAGATATTGCTTTAACCAATAAGGCCGCACACACATTTTTAGTATTTTTTTTAAGTTGTATTTTAAATACTGTGTCTAATAAAGAATTTCCAATGTGTCTACGAGTATGTACTCGTATATAAACATTATGCTTAAATGTTAACCAAATCGCATCTACTGTTTATTCGCGAGAATTAACATACGTATAGAAACTTTCTCATTAATATTAGTAGAATTATTGTTGTTTTTTTTTACAAAATTGTATATTTTTAGGCCACTAGCAACCCCCGCCCTGTAGCCACGTTGCGGGCGGGCGGCGGCCGTAAGGCGGGCGGCGTTATAAAGCGATTTGTGCGATTACTAATATCATTCCCTATATCAGATCATAGCTCAGCCATCGGGAACGGACGCAAGTCGTTTGGGGCATTCACTACATAGTTATACAGTTATACTCGTACAGCTCTTAATATTGGAGATTGCTTGTTAGGTATTATTAGAGAAACTTTAAAAAAAACTTAATAGACGTTCTTATTTTTAGATAGTATCTTGAAAGAAAACAAAAACATATGAAGATTTCATATGCAATAATACTTTATATCGATACATATTTAATAGCCAGACCGACAGCCAACAAATTT
Organism: Mellilla xanthometata; assembly: GCA_035578125.1. Lineage (NCBI taxonomy): Eukaryota > Metazoa > Arthropoda > Insecta > Lepidoptera > Geometridae > Mellilla > Mellilla xanthometata. Next base: position 1,658,226 of record JAPUBQ010000008.1, read on the forward strand.
AGTTCATCACCAAGAGGTTGGCTGTACCAAGAATCGAATCCGGGTACCTCTGATTAGCATTCCGGCATGGTAATCATTACGCTAACGTGGTCGTCCTAGTTAAATTGAAATATAATAGCAGATCGTCCTGGCTTTACACGGGCTATAAAATAATCTAAGTTGCAAAGAGAAACAAAATATAGGTCTGTAATGTTACTCAGGGATAATGTAGCTTCCCAACGGTGAAAGAATTTTTTAATTGATCCTAGAGTTTTGGAGGCTATTTGCATCAAACAAACAAATACAAAATTTTCTCTTTATAATATTGGTATATTTGTGTTAATCCAAAGTCTAACCTATCTTCGCATAAAATTTCATCAAAATTGTTTCAGCCATTTGAGCGTGTAGAAATAACAAACATACACACACATAAACTTTCGCATTTATTATATTAGTAGGATACTGTATTAAAACTTTCGTAAGGCATAATATTTGAATAATGTTTATATAATGTCATCGCGAGCGTACGTTGGCTGTGTTCCGGCCCTTGAGAATGGCACACTGATTGTGCTGAAACATATATTTTTTTTAATGATAAGCTTGCCTGACGTTAAGCTTGACTGTGGTCTAAGATGTATCACGCTTGCCCAGAAGGAACCTATTTACTCTTGATTTGAAGATCCCCAAATTGTACTTCTCGAGAAAAGAGACTCAGGAAGAGAGTTCCAAAGCTTCGCAGTTCTGACAATGAAAGTCGAAGCAAAGCGCTTTGTGCGAATCTTCGGAACTTCGACAGTAAATCGGTGTCTCTTCGCTGTACCCCATATCGGGCTAATACCGACACAATAAACGTAAGTGATAGCCCGTTACACAAACATTAGTAGGATACAGTTTAACTTAAAAATATGTTTCCACGTCTGCTTAAAAGCCAAAAAACTTAGCAAGACTCGACACACCGTCAGGGAAAACACAGATATATTATGCACCCTTAACTTTCGCCCGCATAAAGACGAGCAGAGAAAATATAAAGGAGTCGACGATCGTTTCCGTTTTAATAATAAATCGGGAGTTTTTCAGTCTACATAATGGGTTTATGTCTGTAAGCCAACATAATATTACTATTAACATTCTTGTTTGGAAAGGCACAATGGGGAAGAAATCTTTGATCGGCTTTACAGAGGAAAGGTATCTTATATTGCCGGGACGATGCGCAATTTCGACGAGTTTTTGCGTGAGTATCATTTTGTGGAAATCTGTCGACGTATTATGTAGGTATTTGTTTCGTTCTTTAGTTCGGATTATTGGAACTCTTCACCCGAGTCTCTGTTTACTGAAAAATATGATCTTCAAGAGTAAATAAATACATAGATACTCTCTCTTCTTGATGCATAGTAGACATCGTAGATTGATCTATTGAATAATCAAATCATCATCACCCTTATAATAATACTAGCTGACCCAGCAAACTTTGTTTTGCCTTAAAAATAGATATGCAGTAGCCGATTCTCTGACCTACTAAATACGCATATAAAATTTGGTAAAAATCGGTCAAGCCGTTTCGGAGGAGTACGGTAACAAACACTGTGACACGGAAATTTTATAAAATTTGGTAAAAATCGGTCAAGCCGTTTCGGAGGAGTACGGTAACAAACACTGTGACACGGAAATTTTATAAGATAAGAAGACAAGTGGAAATTGGTGCGTTACTATGATATATTTGTGACATTTTTAAAGCCGAAACGGCTCAAATTAAAATTTTAAAAAGCCCTTCACTGAAAATTTTTGGGTATCCGTCCATTTTAGATTTGAAATATTTCGTTATGTATAAATGTGTAATAATCAAACCCTTTTCTTTGATATCCATATTGAGAGATTTGTGATAAAACATGGAAAGTAACAAATGCTGAAAACATGTACATTAATTTATTGGCATATTGTGGCGGATTAAATATTTTTTCCTCCTTTGGCCTTCTTGGCACGACTTTTACCTTTCTAACAAAAGAAAACTAAATTCACATTGGTTTATCTGTTCGTGAGCTATACACACACACACACACACACACACACACACACACACACACACACACACACACACACACACACACACACGACAAATATATTACACCCCGTCGTTTGTGCCTCGAGGGATAAAAGTTGACTGATGATTGAAGTTAATTATTGTTATTTAATAACATTTTTATCAATTTACTGGAACAACTATACACAATATGAATTAATGATGTTTTCATTCTATTAGCGGATAATGATCCCCTATTGACCGGAAGCGCAAATAGAAAAATTACCTTTTTATTAATACCATTAATCGAATATAACAGAATAATAGAAAAAAAAATAAACTTTAGTTCTCGCTTGTTATTTGTATTTATTACAACTGTAATTTTGGTCTCATATAAGAGCTATTCATTTTCACTACCTCTGTGATAGCTCTCAATAGATACAAGACTGTTTGTACTTCTTGCGACAGATATAACGCTCTACGAAGCTGAATTAGTCGATAGTCTCCTTGTGCAATATTTATCGCCGACAGGTATATGTAACCTTACTAAAATAACGTTTTATGTTACTCTGATTAGGTTCTTACTGAGGGATTACATGTATTTTATTACAATCACATCCATACTTCTTCGAAGTGATGCATGTGACTTGAAGAAGTATGAATATGATCGAATGAGTTATCGAAAGAAGAAGTGGACTTAGGAATACGTGGATAAGTTGTGTAAAAGAGGATTTGAACTAGCAAGGAGTGAATGTAGAGATGATGGCGTGGTATATGCGTATCTAATCATCATATCGCCATTTCATCCACGTCTTCCTAGATCTACTTATACTTTCGCTAAACCGCGAATATTGTACATCAGTACAACATTAATTGCCGGGTACTGTACATATATCCCGCGATGTCTTGCGCTGTTTCCACGTGATGTCCCCCTATGACTCGGACAATGGCGAGATATTGGCATTCCGGCGGACAATGCTACCATTGTGACGCGGCTAATGATGGATCGAATCTCTGCTATATTGATTCTCCAATATAATGTTATGGCTATGAGGAGAGTAGGTAAACCGACGGAGTGCGTACATAAGTGAGTTTTGATAATACATACACATGATTTTATATACTCGTAATACATAATTTTATGTAAGTTGTGGTATCTGTCAAAGTCATTTGACATTTAGTCATTTAGTTTAGACCCTACTTATACTACGTAAAATTACTTCCTGAATCGATTGGAATGAAATTTGGTTTAGATATAATATAGACATAAGATAAATTCACTTTACAACCGACTTCAAAAAAGAAGAGTATTACGTTTGTATGTTTTTTGTGTTTGTAGAACTGATTTAGATTTTTTTATAAGAAAGAAGATGGCTACTATTTGAATTTTATCGAAATCGGCTAGTACATTTCCAAATGATTCGAGGGGAAAATTACATACCTACATATACAAAACATACAAAATAATTTTATTGGGCCAACTTACATACTTTAGAAACATTAAACATATACGTTATCTAATAATAAACAAAATCGTTAATTCTAAAAGCTATAAAGTTATGTTTAAATTTATTTTTATTGTCAAAATTGTATTATATTGAACGAATAAATGCATTCTGTAAATGTAAAGCTGTATAATTATATAGCTTTAAAATGCTTGACAAAATAGTCAGGTATTTATTTAATTTATTGTAGTAGATGACCTTTTAAATCAATTGATTTTAAATCACTTTCATGGTTTTACTTTTTGAAACTGCTTTCGCACTTTTGCCCCCGACAGTACTCCGGCGTGGTTATTGATTCCCTAATATATTGATGGCCACACGATGGTTAGCAGTAATGGCTGGACCATGAATAGGCAGTATTGGAAATTGATCTACTTGTGCAATATTTATCAGACAGGTTTTCTGCTTGGCTGCTTTCGATAAAAATTGTTCGCTTATTAAATAACATTAGATGCAAGAATACATTATTTGCTGCGGAGTCTTTCCTAACCCATTTAATAAATGATTCAAAATTTATTTTGGGGTGATTCCATCCATCTTTATAAAAAAACAACTGGACTACAGGCAAAATTTATAACTTTTTAATAATTATCAATTAGATATATCATTGTATGCAAAGTTTTTTAAGTTGAAAAAAAAACGTTATTTATATGGCTGGGTAAAATAAATATAAAACTGTATGTATAACTGATTCTTCCAGAGTCTAAAAAGTAATAAAAACAATTAACAAAATATTTTACAAAACTAAAAAAGAGTTGTTTTTCAGTTAAATCTCGAATTTGTCCATGAAATCTTAAAAATACATGTATCTTAAACACAATATAACAATCTTTACTGCTACCAGAATATAAACTTTGTCTATGACTAAATTCTTAATTGTTTTGACTCAGAATTATTAAAGCTAACCCTGACTCATAATCCTTAAAACTTTTCCTATCAAAAATCATACTTGACGAGGGACCCTCGACAAGTCATTAACAGTTTTTCCCATAAACCCCTATTCACTTCAAACTAAAACAAGTAAATCCCTTAATAGGTGATCAAAACACCATAAAAGTTTGGACACAAAACATTTTATGGGAGCCTGGGAGCCTCCATTTTATGGGTTTTCAGGGCAACTTATCATTTTTCCCATAAAACCGGCTTTAATGGTTTTTCTCGGACTCTCTGGGCCGACGAATTTTTTATACGCCTTTGCCTTCTTTAAAATTCATTGTGGAGTATAATTTAATAATTTCAGGAAGTTTTCCGTCGGCGGTTTTCAGTTTATTTCATTTTGTCTGTGCTAGGAGTATGATTGTTCACTCTTAGTATTGAATTTATGGTAATAGATTTCTTTTGCCTAGTCCACATGGAAAAAATAAATTCGTAATGTTATTTCTGGTTCTCCAAAAATATGCAATTCCATTTATTTTTTTCAAGATTATAGATGACACCAAGACTAAGTGGACATATAACAAACACTACATAGCTTCGGTGATTGCGTAAAATCCCTTTAGTATGCTGATACAACTTGCATTAAACTACAAGTAACTGCAGCTACGGACGTTTCGGTGCCATTAAAGTGCATCGGATTGCAATGTGCGGCCTGTACTACGGTTTGCCAATCCCGATTGCTAATTTATTACGATTACTTTACGGAAAACCGATGGTTGTGGTAGTGCTTACGGGAGGAAGTGCTGTGCTGCTCACATATATTAGCAGTTAGATTAATAGTATAGAACAATAGACTTGCAGACTTATGTAGTTGTAAGTTTTTTTTTAATTCTGTAAAGATATGAAAAAGTTTTGTCGGTCCCAGACTTTGTAGTGGTTAATTTATCTAAATACATTAAAAGTGTTACTATAATTTAATATTGAACTGACTTTGTTGAATTAATATTTTAAAAGTGTTATTAGAATTCCATATGTACCTATAAATAATTAAGTAACCGTTGGTCAAATATTCAAAAAATTTTGTAGTTATTCTACGATTAATATTTTAGTACTACTACGATTAGTTATTCTACGTTAATATTTCTATTTTTTTTTTGTTGGATGTCGTTCTGGGTGTTAATATGTATCGATATAAAGCATATATGTAGTATATCAGTTGTGTTAGCTACCATAATACAAACGAGAAAAGCTTTAGCATGGGGCTAACCAGCCGTGTGTGAAATGTATCCTAATATTGCATTTATTTATGTTTTCAGACTCTAGTTATAGCTGCACTGCAATCAATCACAATTTTATTTTACACAATGAAAATGATCTTCCTCTATATTAAAGAAGCTTGTAAAAAAAATATACTCGTATTTATCTACTGATATGGAAATTTGGATATATCATAACATACAAAATCGTTCTCGAAAAGTAAAATAACGAATCTTCACACACGATTGGCAAAAAAGCTAAGTCTCCAAGCGGGACGATATAATACGAATATTATGGCCACATATTGGGAACGGGGCGATGTGGAACATTTACAAAGGAGACGGCGTTTGATCTTCGAATGGAGAGATTTTCAATTTGCATCGTGTTCCGCGAGACGCTAAGATGCGCTGCTCTTAGGGTTTCGGGTTTAACGTTGATTTTTGTTACAATATTTATAATATTGATAGATTTGGAATAAAGATTTATGTTATTTATGACCTCGTTGGCGTAAAGGTTACCATGCCGGACTGCTAATCAGAAGGTTCCAGGTTCGATTTCCGGCCCGGTCAACATCTTTGTGCTTAACTAAATTTGTTGGCTGTGGGTCTGGGTGTTAAATATGTATTTATATATAATATGTATGTATGTATGTATATGTAGTATATCTGTTGTGTTGGCAACCATAATACGAACTAGAAATGGCTCAGTATGGGGCTAACCAACCGTGTGTGAATGTGTCCTAATATATTCATATATTTTTTTCTAAATTGTATTTATTAACGTATGCATTTAACTAGTATTATATTGTTTGGATACTATTATTTTTCTTTTGGCATTATTTTTCGGTTCCTGGTTGAATCCCGGCCATACAGCAATGACTTTTTTTCAAGTCATGTGTGGATTTGCGCTTTACGGGGAAGGAAAGCATCGTGAGGAAACCGGCATGTTTGAGGACCATGATATCCGAAGATGTGTGTCATTCGCCAACCCGCACTTGGCCAGCGAGGTGGATTATGGCCTTTATCTCTATCCTCGTGAGAGATGACCCCGAGTCCCAGCAGTGGGAATGTATAGTGGGCTGCTTATGCTTAAACGGTAAATACATAGCAAAAAGTGTTACATAGAAACTCGTTTCTTAGTAGATCAGAGTAACCGCTACCGTTTCTAGGTTAGTTCTAAACATCTAAACAACTTCGCAGTCAAAACAAATCGCTTAACAGAACAAAATACGGTACGGAACCCTACACCGTTCCTACAGACTCAGGTTTCCGGGACACCAGCAAAAGGGCAACGAAAATCACTCGAATTTGCCTTATAAAGAGATATCGATCTATTCCTATGCTATATTTATACTCTATTTGAGATAAAAATGTGAAGAGATAAGTAAACATTCTGATAGAATATTCTAGAAACAATGTCTGAGCAGTCATGACTAGGGAACAATGATCCGAATGAAAAGTGGTCAGAAAATTATATGATGTTCTTTTACTTTTTGTGCTATGTAAAATATTTAGGAAAATAAATGAATGATTTATTGTTTTTTTTGCCAATAAAATTTGAAAAAAACTTTTTTTTCACACACGGCTGGTTAACCATATACTGAACCATTTTTAGTTCGTATTATGGTGGCTAACACAACTGATATAGAACATACATACATATTTTATATAGAATACAAATTTTATACCCAGACCGACAGCCAACAAATTTAGTTAAGCACAAAGATGTTAGCCGGGCCGGGAATCGCACCCGGAACCTGCTTATTGGCAATCCGACATGGCAACCTTTACGCCAACGAGGTTGTCGATTATAAAAATACTATAAAGATAATAAGAATATTATAATGTTTACGAACGTGACAAAATACGTATGGGTAGTTTTCTTGCGATCTAATGTCTTAACTAAATTGAGAGTAAATGAATTCTAGTTTAACCAAATAGTCGTCAGGAAGATATAAATTATTTAATCTGTGGTTTTCTATTTTTGTAATTTACGCACTATGTTCTGGTTATAACTTAATACTAGTGGCGATTCAGCGGCACACACGACTAAACTAAATAGAAGCCCCGTCTCTTTTCATCTTAGGTGGCCAGAAAGAGACGACACGTTCCGCACCATAGTCAAACCAACTAAAATCACGTCAAATGTAGGAAATATAGGCGACTTTAGAGCGCACTCACTTGTATCACCTCTAAAACTGCCTGCACATTCCAAATTTACTTGCTTATTCAAAATTACTCTTTAAATGTCAACAAAAAAAATTGGCCATCCAATAACGAAATAATCCGAAAAAGCTAAAAGCCACTCAGATTTTAATTTATTGAATTTCCTATCAGAAAATTGAACCCATACTACATACTGTCAAGCTACAATGTTGGCACATTTTTCATTTACCGAAAAATGGCAGTACATTTTTGATCCTATTAATATTATAATGCGAAAGTTTGTAAGTGAGTAAGTGTGTATGTTTGTTACTTCTTCACGCTCAAACGGCTGAACAGAATTTGATGAAATTTGCCGTGAAGATAGGTAGCATTGGATTAACACATATGCTTCTTTTTATTAAAATCGGTTGTTTTTGAATAAAGTCAACTTCAAATTAATGTGAAATTAAAATTTACTCTGAAATGTTCTATTAAGAACACTTTTTTTCATCAAAGCATATTTAAAAAAAAAAAATATCAACACTCAACAAATAAAATAATTGGCCAAGTGCGTGTTGGGCTCGCGCATGAAGGGTTCCGTACTATTGTTGTATGGTAGGCCCCCTGAAATATTTATTTTATTTCAATTTTGTAATTTAATTGCCAATATACGAGTATTTTAATGTATTTTTTGAAAAAATTATGTGCCTAGCACCAACCGTTATTGATATAATAGCAAAAAAAAAACAAATTTAATATATGGGAATCCCTCTTAATATAATAATAAGGATGCTTGGTAATAAGGTCCCGTTTTTACCTTTTAGGTACGGAAACCTAAAAACAATACCAACACTCGACAATACCAAAACACAGTAACAAAAATAAAGCCACGTGCATAACAACAAAAATCCGAACTTTATCTCCGCAAAAAATGCGCGACCATGTAGTGGTGTTGACACATTGTTAAACCTGTGATGAGCACGCGATCGCTTCGCTAAAAAAACAAGTACCAACGTTGTACGCACAGCCTTATTTACCAATCAGCATCCACTGGGCCGTTTGATTGAATGAACCTCGGGAAACAAACACAACCTCCCCGCACTCCGAGCTCTCTAAACAAAACTGGTTGAAACATTTACAGACCATTGCGCATTTACAACTAAAACTTTAAAGATGTAAGTAAGAAAACACGCAATGGTTTGCAAATGTGTTGTAAAGATTCGAGTAGAATTTAACGTGTTCTGGCGTGGTAAAGGGATGCAAAAGGCATAGTGTACGTCACGCTAAATGAATGCTGACGGAAAAGCAGTCCAAAATTTTTTTGTATATTTTTTGTTATTAATGAATTATTTTTAATTATTTAATTTAATTGATTATATTATTATCAATTAATAATTATTATTAATTAATATTTTGATTAATCATATTATTATGAATTCATATTTTTAACCGACTTCAAAAAAGGAGGAGGTTATATATTCGACTGTATGTATTTTTTTTTTTTTATGTATGTTCACCGATTTCTCAGCCATTTGTGGATCGATTCTCAAAATTCTTTTTTTAATTGAAAGAGTATGGTTCTGAATTGGTCCCATTGTCACCAAAATAGGATCTGATGATGGATTCCTAGGGAAATCGAAGGAAAACCTAAAAAGTTAGGTTATGTTTACGCCTAAAGAGAGATTCACGCTCGTTCGGCTGTACTGATATTCATGATATTTGGAATGAAGATAGGTTAGACTATGTGTTTACACATAGGCTACTTTTTATCCCGAAAATAATTACTGTTCCCCTGGGATGCACCAAATAACACATAAATCTTTATAACTTTTTTACGCCCGAACGGCTGTACTAATATTGATGAAATTTGAGATGAAGATAGGTTAGTCTATGTGTTAACACATTGGCTACTTTTTATCCCGAAAATAATTACTGTTCCCGTGGGATGCACCAAATAACACATGACACACTGATTTCGCTTATATTTGATATGGGGGTAGACTAGACCTTGTATAACACGAAGGTTACTTTTTATCTTAAAAGTCATTGCTATTCCCTTGGGATGCCCAAATAACTCGATAACCTATTTTAATTCTTCGCGCTCATACGGCAATACAGATTTCACTCATGTAAAATTTGATATATTAATAGACTAGATACTCGAACGGATAAGGAAAATATTTACGGGCTCGCTTCGCTAGGAGTTATCCCGCTTCGTTCGACTTTCCCCAAGGATGTTTTGGGCTTATGACATTGAGTTGCTTTGGACTTCTTTATGCTCAAATGGTTTGAACAAATACGGTGAAAATTTTAGCGCTCGCTTCGCTCGCACATTGCTCGCTTCGCTCGCGTCCAGCTCGCTTCACTCGCTCTTGGTCCTAATACGTTTTGACACAACAAACATTATGTAATTTATGCTGCTTTAGACTTCTTTATGCTCGAACGGTTCGAACAAATACGGTGAAAATTTTCGCGCTCGCTTCGCTCGCGCATAGCTCGCTTCGCTCGCAATTGGTTCTATTACGTTTTGACACAACAAACTTCTACTCTCTCTTCTTCTTTCACTAATGATATAATAAATAATTAGGTAATTATTTTTCTTTAATTAAATACCTCAGAATACAGAAAGTACTGTATTCTGAGTTAAATACTTTCAAAAATATTAACTATAGAGTCACTGGTAAGAGCCACCACATTATTTGTATCAAGTAACTAAGGAAATTTGCAAAAATACAATTTGAATTTCCTTTATTACATTTTGCCGTGCGTCCACGATTTTTTTGTAAAGAAGTAAATTGATATTTCATGAATAAATCTAAAAGTCTTTTTACAAAATTAGTTTTTTAGTTTCACTATTCAAATGGGTAATGCAGCCAGCATATTGGGTACGCTGCCAGACACGAAAATGTTTTTGTATAGTTACTGAATTTAGGTATCGTTTCTTCCTTGGCTTATGTATAGCATAGATAAAATTGTGATCCCAGTGAGTTTTAGAAAAGATTTAAACCTTAATACTAATAATCCTATGTAATGCTTATGTTTTGCAAAATCAATGTTTTCGTTTGTTTAGATTTACTTTTGATGTATTCAAAATATTTAGCGCTAATCCAGTAATCAGTAATCGATAAGTAAGTTATTATTGGTAAACTAAATTCATCTTACAAAAAAAAAAATAATTTAAGTTCGTACAAATAAGTAGAGATATACACAAATATCTATTGGTAAACTAAATCCATCTTAGAAAAAAAACAACCTGTCAAATACTTGCCACGTTTGAGGGTAGTCAGGCGCATCCCACGCCCCCATTTTCACCAGCGCTATTTTTAGATGACCTATATAATACTGGCAACAGTGTAGCGGAAGCTATTAAACTTGCATAAAGGTTGCCAGTCGCGAATAGTAATTTAAACTTGCGAACTAAAAATGGGATATCGCTGTCGGACTCTGATCCAGTTTGTTAAATTTTTGTTATGGCAACATTTTGTTATGTTGCTATTTTTAACCACCTACGCAGTGACGGAGATTTATTTGTTTGACGAATATGTGTACGATTTCGATTGATTCTATAGCGTCTCTGTCGCACTTCATCGCCCGCTACCAATCAGAGCGCTCGTTCTGAATCGCGTAAACGGTATTTTCAATGCGTGTAAGACTGGTCCTAGCTACAATACATGTCGGACGGCCGTAGATGACGATGACTGAAACATGACGGTTTCACTGTAAAGTAAGTGCAAATTCCCACATAACTTGAAAAACAAGTCATATGTGCAGGGCTGGGATCGAACCAGGGGCCGTCAGAATGAAGGCGACCGCACAACCGACTGAGCTGTCATCGCCTCCAATTACCTTAGTTACAATCTGTCTCGAAAAAGAACATCGAAAACAGAGAAGAGGTGTCTTTACGCCTGTTAACACTCAATACACAAAATAATTGGCCAAGTGCAAGTTTTATTTGATTATTTATTTCGAAATATACATCTATGTATCCTGTGAAAAATTTAATTTTTCGTCTACCTGTAACCGTTATTGATATATAGCAAAAAAACACAAAAAAACACGTTTATTGAATGGGAGCCCCCCTATAATTTTCATTTGTTTACTTCTAGTATTTGTTGTTAAAAGGAAAATAAATTGTTAAAACCTTACGAAAATGTCTGGTAACAGACGGACAGTCAGCGCCGGCTTAGTCCCCGGACTCTAAAAAGGAAAAATATTGTACTTTGTAAACTGTTATCGTAAGGCATATTATATATAAGCACGAAACAAACGGTCACACTTACTTAAAACCCGTCGGACGTATATCCAACGTTTTTAAAGTAAGTGTGACCGTTTGTTTTGTGCAAATATAGGAAAAATATTGTTACAATTTTTTGAAGCAGAGCCACGGGGCAACTTTAGTTAAAGCCTGTCATTCTGTAAAAATTAAAGCCTGTTCCTAAAACCTCGCAGTCATACGAGACTCGGTTGAAAGCGGAACGCGCGTCGCGGGGGCTGTAAATCTGTGGAATGGTTCCCGTTGCTTCTGTGTCACGCTTATTAGTATGACTTAGTGTTTCTCTATTTACACGAAACAAAACGGTCACACTTACTTAAAAACGTTGGATATACGTCCAACGGGTTTCAACGCATTAAGAGCATCATCATCGGGGACGAGCTGCACACGGACTGTCACCGACGAGATCCGCGCACAGACTGGCGCGGCGCATGTTGCGCGGGAGCGTCAGCGACCCGCGCGTCCCGCACCCCGCGACGCTCTGCGCGCGCCGCAGCCCTCCGTTCCCGCGCAGATAACGCCGGCTGGATGGAGATTGTTTCTTCCTCATCACTGGATGGTATTGGAGAGAGTATACTCGGGTCCGCACACACTACACTGATTGTGTCTTGAGTAGGTTCCGTCATATCGGATCGCACAATATTTAAAACGGGCTTCCATGATGGCGCCAACGTCCAACCGCGATCCCGATTGAAATTAGGGTGACGATGAATCTCGATTGCCTCGCGCACTTTTCGTGGTACCACAAACTTCTCTCGCGCTAAGACAGACGCCTTATCGAACCGCAGGAAATGGCCATGCCCCGCTGCGTGTTCCGCCACCGCGGATTTTGTGGAATCTGCATTCTTAACACTACGAATGTGTTCTAACAGCCGCGTCGAAACGTTTCGCCGTGTTTCCCCAATATAACACTCGCCACACTCACAGGGAATTCGGTATACACCCGGTACATTTAGTGGCTCACGATCTTTTGGCGACCGTAACCAACGACGAAGTTTATCCGGCGGACGGTAGAAGGTGCGTATGCCATATTTACGCTGCAAGAATGAACCGATTTTATCGGTCACTCCCTTTATAAAAGGCAAATATATCGGCGCACGGTCCACCCTGATTCGTTTATATCCGGTATTAGTCGCCCATCGCCAACATTGGTTCCACTCGTACCCATTCTTTTCCAACACCGACCGTACATGATCCAACTCCTGCGCCAGATACTGTGGGTCGCATACGCTCAAGGCCCGATTAATCAATGATCTCGGTACGGATGCTAACTGCGACGGATGATGATGAGAGTCCGCTCTCAAGTAGCGATCGGTGTGAGTGGGTTTACGGTATACTGTACGTGAAACTGTACCGTCTAAATTACGAACCACACACACATCTAAGAACGACAAAACACCATTCTGCTCCGTTTCCACAGTAAACTGGATTTTCGGGTGAATGTTATTTAGGTGGTCAGTGAACTGGGCAAGTGACTCTTGTGTTATGATGGCAAAAATATCATCCACATAACGCCACCAACAGCGAGGTTTAATTACAGTACTCTGTAGCGCCACTCCTTCAAACCATCTTCTCTTATATATAAAATTCTCGTGTCACAATGTTAGTCTCGATACTCCTCCGAAACGGCTTGACCGATTCCTCTGAAATTTGGTAAGCATATTAGGTAGGTATGAGAATCGGCTAACATCTATTTTTCACCCCCCTAAATAATAAGGGTGGTCCACCCCTCATTTTTTTTTTTCATTTTTTTGACAAAATTTTTATTTTTTATTTTTTTATGATACGATATTCAAAAATACATACAACCCTAAATTTTTACTTTTTTATCATCAACCCCTATTTTTTTATGGCCATTTTAGTAAATTTCCGTGTCACAGTGTTTGTTACCGTACTCCTCCGAAACGGATTGACTGATCTTTACCAAATTTCATATACGTATTCAGTAGGTATGAGAATCGGCCTCTGTGTAACGTTATACCCCTAAGTGATAAGGGTTGTTCACCCTTAAATATATTTTTTATTTTTTCGACGATTTTTTTTTATTTGAATTTTATATAAAGTGGCATTAAAAAATACATACAACCCAAAATTTTTACTTTTTTATCATCAACCCCCATTTTTATGGCGATTTTAGTATTTTATTCATTTTTCATCTCGCTTGATAACTGATCAAATATAGTGTCTTTAACTGTACTTCGAGTAAAAATATATCTTTTTTTGAAGAAAATAACTTACGAAATTAAACCTGATATACATATGCTTAGTATTACCAATCTTAAATACTTAAAATTTGCCGCGCCTTTACTTTACTGGTGAGTGAAATGCCACACTAAGCCACATAGACTGAAGTCGTTCTCCTGTTTCACTCACAAAATTCTTCTTCAAAGACTTCTCTCACTGTTTACACAAATTTCGACCTTCGTTATTGTTTATGTATCGTATGTAGTAGTATTGTTTACAATTATCATTTTGCTATCTCAATGTAACACTCTTATGAACTACTAGCTGTTGCCCGCGGCTCCACCCGCGTGTAAGTCGCTTTATTGCATAACCTCTCCTGCACATGACTGTTGTAAAAAAATGTATTTTCATCTGTGCGCTACTGTGGATCAGATTATACGTTAAATTGTAGGTCCTCTTAGTACAAACAGTCGTTAAACTAAGGAAGGAGCTTAAAAAACTCTCGACACCATAACTTATATGAACCTGATCACTTAGTTCTTACGTAGAATAAGTTATAAAATTTGATGTACTAATAAACTAGACCCCGAACGTATGAGCAAAAAATTTTCAACAAATATGATGATGACACTACAAATATTATGAAATTAAATTTGTTCTGCTTTGGACTTCTTTATGCTCAAACGGCTCAAACAAATATGCTAAAATTTTCGCGCTCGCTTCGCTCGCGCATAGCTCGCTGCGCTCGCATCCGGCTCGCTTCGCTCGCATCCGGCTCGCTTCGCTCGCGATTGGTCCTAGGACGTTTTGGGTCATAGCTTACGACACTACAAATATTATGTAATTTGTTCTGCTTTGGACTTCTTTATGCTCAAACGGCTCAAACAAATATGCTAAAAATTTTCGCGCTCGCTACGCTCGCGCATGGCTCGCTGCGCTCGCATCCGGCTCGCTTCGCTCGCGATTGGTCCTAGGACGTTTTGGGTCATAGCTTACGACACTACAAATATTATGTAATTTGTTCTGCTTTGGACTTCTTTATGCTCAAACGGCTCAAACAAATATGCTAAAAATTTTCGCGCTCGCTTCGCTCGCGCATAGCTCGCTGCGCTCGCATCCGGCTCGCTTCGCTCGCGATTGGTCCTAGGACGTTTTGGGTCATAGCTTACGACACTACAAATATTATGTAATTTGTTCTGCTTTGGACTTCTTTATGCTCAAACGGCTCAAACAAATATGCTAAAAATTTTCGCGCTCGCTTCGTTCGCGCATAGCTCGCTGCGCTCGCATCCAGCTCGCTTCGCTCGCGGTTGGTCCTAGGACGTTTTCGGTCATAGCTTACGACACAACAAATATTATGTAATTTGTTCTGCTTTGGACTTCTTTGTGCTCAAGCGGCTCGAACAAATATGCTATAAATTTTCGAGGTCGCTTCGCTCGCGCATAGCTCACTTCGCTCGCGCATAGCTCGCTACGCTCGAATCCGGCTCGCTTCGCTCGCGATTGGTTCTATTTGGGTCAAAGCTTATAACACTACAAATATTACGTAATTTGTTTGGTAACGACTCGAACGGAATCGCAAAAAAATTTTGAATACTAAAACTTTGGAAAAATATCATTTCTAACCTTAAAAAATTTACGATGAAATTGTATTATACAAATAACAGACTTCAAAATCATACCTACATTTATAAATTTTAACTGTATCTAAAAAGTGAAAAATAATTTTATGCCTACACATAAATACTATCGAAGACTTTATTTGATTTACTTATAAAAATGCCATTTTCAAGTTTTATTTATCCTGTATTCTTGGCGTCGGTGCCATCTAAGAAGAACAAATTAAAGTTTGTTAAAATAGACACTATTAAATAGATATGGTTTTGGAGTCGGTTATTTGTTTTAAAAAGATTTTTATTGCGTCTAGCATTCCAATATGAGCTCAATATTGAATATAATGCTCATTTAAAAGAGGCAATAGGTGCTATGGATAAGGTTCACACTATAGCTTTAAAAGATTGATGTTGTTTGTTATTGTTCCTGTCGTAATTAATACGTGATATGTAATTTTAGGTAATAAACTATAAAAACTTAAACATAATATTTTTTGGCGTTTGTTATTTTTATATTTCCTTAACGTTTGTTCATAGCGCTCCATACCCATTTCACGCATATACCATACACACTTATAATAAGTAAGTAACATTTTAATTATACTAGAATTTGTCTAGAAACTAGAATAAAAATAATTAATAAGGCAAAACAACGTTTGCCGGGTCAGCTAGTTCCATATAAATGTTCGCTGCCACTGGAGCCACTGGTGATCCCATCGCCACGCCATCAACCTGAAGGTAGTGGTCCCCCTGCCACATCAGGTACCCACTCTTCAAACAGCATTCAGTCCAATCAATATATTCCGTAGGTAAGTCAGTACTTTGAATGAGATCCTTTATGATACTGATGGTTTCGTCAACAGGAACATTAGTGAACAGGGACGTGACGTCAAAACTCACCATGATCTCCGAGGTGTTAATCTTTAGGTCCGATTCATTAGGATCTCATTCAAAGTACTGACTTACCTACGGAATATATTGATTGGACTGAATGCTGTTTGAAGAGTGGGTACCTGATGTGGCAGGGGGACCACTACCTTCAGGTGGATGGCGTGGCGATGGGATCACCAGTGGCTCCAGTGGCAGCGAACATTTATATGGAATGGTTTGAAGGAGTGGCGCTACAGAGTACTGTAATTAAACCTCGCTGTTGGTGGCGTTATGTGGATGATATTTTTGCCATCATAACACAAGAGTCACTTGCCCAGTTCACTGACCACCTAAATAACATTCACCCGAAAATCCAGTTTACTGTGGAAACGGAGCAGAATGGTGTTTTGTCGTTCTTAGATGTGTGTGTGGTTCGTAATTTAGACGGTACAGTTTCACGTACAGTATACCGTAAACCCACTCACACCGATCGCTACTTGAGAGCGGACTCTCATCATCATCCGTCGCAGTTAGCATCCGTACCGAGATCATTGATTAATCGGGCCTTGAGCGTATGCGACCCACAGTATCTGGCGCAGGAGTTGGATCATGTACGGTCGGTGTTGGAAAAGAATGGGTACGAGTGGAACCAATGTTGGCGATGGGCGACTAATACCGGATATAAACGAATCAGGGTGGACCGTGCGCCGATATATTTGCCTTTTATAAAGGGAGTGACCGATAAAATCGGTTCATTCTTGCAGCGTAAATATGGCATACGCACCTTCTACCGTCCGCCGGATAAACTTCGTCGTTGGTTACGGTCGCCAAAAGATCGTGAGCCACTAAATGTACCGGGTGTATACCGAATTCCCTGTGAGTGTGGCGAGTGTTATATTGGGGAAACACGGCGAAACGTTTCGACGCGGCTGTTAGAACACATTCGTAGTGTTAAGAATGCAGATTCCACAAAATCCGCGGTGGCGGAACACGCAGCGGGGCATGGCCATTTCCTGCGGTTCGATAAGGCGTCTGTCTTAGCGCGAGAGAAGTTTGTGGTACCACGAAAAGTGCGCGAGGCAATCGAGATTCATCGTCACCCTAATTTCAATCGGGATCGCGGTTGGACGTTGGCGCCATCATGGAAGCCCGTTTTAAATATTGTGCGATCCGATATGACGGAACCTACTCAAGACACAATCAGTGTAGTGTGTGCGGACCCGAGTATACTCTCTCCAATACCATCCAGTGATGAGGAAGAAACAATCTTCATCCAGCCGGCGTTATCTGCGCGGGAACGGAGGGCTGCGGCGCGCGCAGAGCGTCGCGGGGTGCGGGACGCGCGGGTCGCTGACGCTCCCGCGCAACATGCGCCGCGCCAGTCTGTGCGCGGATCTCGTCGGTGACAGTCCGTGTGCAGCTCGTCCCCGATGATGACGCTCTTAATGCGTTGAAACCCGTTGGACGTATATCCAACGTTTTTAAGTAAGTGTGACCGTTTTGTTTCGTGTAAATATATAATATGCCTTACGATAACAGTTTACAAAGTACATTAGTGTTTCTCTGTTTAGAAATTTTGGAGTTAGTTATATTAGGTTATTTGTGGAGTCTTCATAGTCTTTTTTTTGATGACGAGGGGGAAATCTTCAACAAGATACCTGGCTACGATAGGGCGCAGCCAGGTTATGTGGGATTTGTACCCACTAAAACCCCCCCGGTGACCTGCCTCTGTGCTTAACGGACTCCAGGTTCTTCCGGGAAACACTCCGGAGACGAGCTTTCATAGCCTACACTTGGAATTAAAAAAACCTCCTATCACAATTTTTGGTAAGGGATATTTTTTTTACATATATACAGTGTAAACTCTAAGTAACGTTACTCGGTTTAATGACAAACTCTCTAAAGCTTCGAAATCAATTGGATTTAGTTGGCTTAACTTGTATTCAATACAATGATACTTTCTCTACATTTTTAACGACCATTCTCTATAACGCCTTAAATTGCACAGTCACTTCAATGTCGTCATAATTACAGAGTTTACGCTGTATTATAAATTTTTACAATTAGTTAACATAAATACATTATTTTAGGACAATTCTATGCTTATACTCTTAATATACACCTGTCTAAGACAAGTGGAGTAAGACAGTGGAGGCTTAGTAATAGGATCCCGTTTGTACCTTTATTATCTCTTATTTAAACCCTTACTCTTCTTCTTTGCCTTCGCCTTTTCTTACTATGTGGGGTCGGCACAGCCCGTTTTTTGCTTCCACACTCTTCTGTCAGCCGTCATATCTACATTCACTCCTTTCTCTTTCATATCCTCTTTCACACAATTCATCCACATCTTCTTAGGTCGTCCTCTACTTCCACTACCTTGTACATTCATATTCATACTTCTCCTAGTCACATGCTTCTCCTCTCTTCGCATGACATGCCCATACCAAGATAACCTTCCGCTCTTAACTTTCTCTGGCATAGGTGCCACTTTCAAACTTCCTCTGATATACTCATTTCTTACCTTGTCCATTCTTGTCACACCACCACTTACTAGACACCTATATTATTTCTAGGCTAGTAAATTGTTGAATATGTATTGTGCAACAACTGCAGTGCCCCAGTATCCTACTTGTAAACCCAATAAAGGGCTAGTTCATTCTCCTCACGTACCGCTCGCGCCGCGCCGCGAACCTATTTAGGCCGATTTCAGCCAGAGACCTGGAAATGGGCACTGTATTAGCTGAATATTGTGCACTATATTGTTTTTGAGTTACTACATTATAAATGGTAAAAAATAATTGTTTTAGGGTTTCTTTAGACTTACTCCTCTAAAAGGAAGGCGCTAAGGGAGCAAATTAGTATCGTATTTGTTTAGAAAATGTTAAATGAATTTGTTGTTGTGATATTTTGTGCCTATGAGTTAATAATTTTGTTATTATGTAAGTATCTTTATGTATACCATAAATTTTAGACGTTATTTTTGTGTAATTTATCGCCAATATGCATGCCTAAAAGCGAAGAGTGTGAGGGACTTTAAATTATAAATTATGATAATGATTTGAATTTGAAAAGTCCAGCGTACATGATTAGGCTCAGTTTTATTACTTTTAGTACTGTGTCAGAGTAGGTATCAAAGCACGAATATGTAAAGTTCGCTCAATTTAAAAAAAAAATAGTCGATTTAAAATTTAAAAAGTTGTGAAAGTAATAACTACATTCAATTAAATTGTCTTTATTTAGTAGGTTACGTTACTATCTAGAATCGTTATAGCTTATCCTACTAATTATACTATACATGCGAAAGCTGGTGTGAATTGTGTATCTTTGTTACTTCTTCACGCACAAACGAAACAACCGAATTTGATGAGATTTGGTATGTAAATAGCTCAGACCCTGGATTAACACATAGGCTACTTTTAAACCGGAATGACGCTGAAACAAGCGAGTGTGGTTCGGTGGTAGAAACGTCTGCTTTTCGATCCCGGCCCTACACCAATGACTTGTTTTTCAAGTTATGTGAGGATTTGCACTCGCTTTACGGTGAAGGAAAACATTATGAGGAAACCGACACGTTTGAACTGCAATATCCGAAGACATGTGTCATCCGCCAACCCACACTTGACCAGCGTGGTGGATTAACTCTCTCCTAGTGAGAGAAGGCCCCGAGTCGCAGCTGTGGGAACGTACAGTGGTCTGCTTATGCTATGCGGCAGGCGCTCCGCTCAATTTTGTATGGCGCTGCTTAACTTGGTGCTAAAGCGCCTTAAGCTAGCCCCAGATTGCATAATCTCATCGGCAGCTATTTCCTGACCCACCTGAGGTCAGGAATGACCCAATTCCCATTCGAGGTGGCGACGTTCAGTTGGCAGACACGTGACCAGAATACTCGCGACACCAGGTTTGTAATTCGATCAGCCTTTTTGATTTCTCTATCTGCTTGGGAATTGTGGGAGGGAATTCAATGATTCGTTTTAAGCTGTTCAAGCTTTGTTTGAAGTACAAATCTTTATTATTGAAATGGGTTGTAGAATTTATTTTTGTATTGTTATTAGAGTCTAGAACACTTTCCATATTTGCTAAAAGTACTATTTTGTCCGTTAAGGGAAGAAAATTAGAAATATTTTGTGTACTTAAGTTGTGATCTAAATAATTCCGATTTTGTTTTTAGATCAAAAAATCTAAAATTTAGTTTTTTAAACAGTTTTTTTATCATATTGACAAGTCTGGTAGGTACCAAAATAAGTTTAAATATTTAAATATATTTTTTACAAAGGCATATTTTTAGTACCAAAGTCATTTTACAGTTCATTCATACTTGTATCATTAATATGTAATTCATGTTAGAGATACATAGATACATAGTATTGTACAATGTCCAGTTTTGACCTGTGACTAAGCTGTTATGTCGGCGACCCATCTTGTTTTAGTATTTGTTGTTATAGTGGAACAGAAAATTACATAACTTGTGAAAATTTCAGCTTCCTAGCTTTCAAGGTTTCTGAGATAAATCCTAGTTTTTTTACTACAAATGGGCTTGCGCTTGATAATAATTCACCTTGTTGTAAGGCGAACCGCGCTTACCCAACGGTTACTTTTGCTTTGAATACTGCTAGATTGTAGCTTTCAGGGAACAGGGATCTTGGCAAAGAATTCCACACCTTCACAGTTCACACAATGAAGGTGGAGGCAAACCGCTTTGTACGCGCCTTTGGAACCTCCACGGTATAACGATGACGCTTTGGTGTTTCCATGTGACAGACAGACAGACATCGAGACTTAGTAATAGAGACCCTTTTATACCTTTTAGGCACAGAACCCTTAAAATATTTATAATAATATGCATAAAGCATAAACAGCCCACTATACGTTCCCACTGCTGGGACTCGAGGCCTTCTCTCACTAGGAGAGAGATAATGCCATAATCCACCACGCTGGCCAAGTGCGGGTTGGCGGATGACACACGTCTTCGGATATTGTGGTCCTCAACCGGTGCCGGTTTCCTCACGATGTTTTCCTTTACCGTAAAGGTTATGTGTGGAGTGCAAATCCACACATAACATAATAAACAAGTTATTGGTGTAGAGCCGGGATCGAACCACATACACTCACATACACACACACATACATACACATCTTGAATTCAAATTTGCGCATCTCTCGACTGTAGTAAATATAGTAGTAATGTTAAAATATAATTAAAATATGTATATTTAATAAATTTTAATCAGATTGTTGAACTTACTAACTTAAAATAGCAAAGTGTAAAGTAGATTGTGTAAGAAATGCATACACCACACTTGGGGGAGCTGCTCCTCAGAGATACAAGTTCGCTTAGTTCTGAGGAGCACGCTCATTTTCTTTCAGGACATAAATATAAGGATACTTTGTAAATATTATAGGATAATTTAATCTGCTTTGTATGTATATACTATTGGTTCAAAATAAATGATTATTATTTATTATTATTAACCAGGGGCTATGATAATAATTATTGACTAATGATTCAATTGTTTTACGTCGGTCTTGGACCGTTTCATTACTCCTACAACCAAAGCCTTACAAATGAGCTAGAGCGAGTCTTGCAAGCCGTAGCCGGTCGTAAGTCGAGCTAAGCACCTCCTCACTTCCTGATGGCATTACTCAGCAGCACGCCTGGTACCTGGTCATTACCATCACAATGCCGGCACGCCCCGCTGCGAACAATCGCGCCAATGTCGCGTTAATGTCTTAGTTGTTGCTCCGTGGGCGATGGGGCTGCCAGCTTTAGAGATCATTGGAGATAAATCGGGTAATTTCTGTAATTAAAAATAAACAAAAAAACTGTATTAAAACTTTCGTAAGGCATATAAATAAATATTAGGACACATTTCATACACGGCTGGTTAACCCCATACTGAACCATTTCTAGTTTGTGTTATGGTAGCTAACACAACAGATTTACTACATATAAATACATACATATATTTTATACAGATACATATTTAACACCCAGATCCACAGCCAACAAATCTAGTTAAGTACAAAGATGTTGACCGGGCCGGAAATCGAACCCGAAATCTTCTGATTGGCAGTCCGGCATGGTAACTTTGTTGTCGGTATTAGCGGGACATGTTTCAGCACAATCAGTGTGCCATTCTCAAGGGCAGGAACACAGACAACGTACGCTCAGGAAAGGTAAAAAAAAAACAGTGTATTCGTAAAAAACAGAAAATCTCTTCCTTCCGTCCCTTCGTTCTTTGTTTCCTCACAGCTGCAAAGATAGTTAAAATAAATTTCCAAATACCTAATTAAGGTCTCCAACGCCATAGTCTAGCAACCCCAGTGGTCGCTGTAACCGGCCGTCGCGATGGAGCTATAACCGTCACCCGGCTGTGTTGCAACGCTGTGATAAGCCTATTATATGACGATAACTGCATTATCTTACTGCTTTGTTGTGTACTGGGGTATTGTTTGTGAGTGAGGCATTAAGCTTGCCTCATTGGGAGGCGGGATCGTAATGTTAGGAGACTTTAGGACAGACTTGATGAATTAATTAGAGTTTAAGCTGAGAGCAATTGGTGGCGATTCAGCGGCACACACGACTAAACTAAATTTAAAGAAGCCCCGTCTCTTTTCATCTTAGGTGACCAGAAAGAGACGGCACGTTTTGAACCACAGACAAAATAACTAAAATCACGCCAAGGCAGTCGTTAAGCCTTCAGCCAAGTCAGAGACCTTCGGGCGGCTTGAAAACTCTCGAACCCAGAGTTTGGCCACTTAGCTCATGCGAAGAAGTAGAAGATTACAACCCAAACGTACAATTATTTTTTATCAAAAATCCAAATGTTCCACTTTTAAAATGATTTATTTAAAAACAAGTGACTAATTAAGTGAACTAAACTTACGTAAGTGACTTATAAAACGTTTTTAATATCGAAAATACTGAAATGCCGGTAACATTAAATGGGATTCTCGTTTTATTTGGAACAAAATTAATAAGTATTTATCAAAATCTAGTTTCAAATGACAAAGTCATGCAATAACAAAAAAAATAACTAATTAAAAAAATCAGTCAAATTGACAGCCTCCTCTTTCATAGAAGCCTTTAAAAGCTCCTACTTTTTCCAGTTTATTTGTTTATTTATTAGGCACTCAGACAGATTACAAACATTAATTTTAACATAACTAAACTACAAAGAACAAAAACAAGTCTGCAATCCAAAAAAGAGTACACAGCATGTTAGTGTAAACTTAATGATAAGGAAGGTTCATCTTTTTATATATAAAATTTCCGTGTCACAGTGTTTGTTACCGTACTCCTCCGAAACGGCTTGACCGATTTTTTCCAAATTTTATATGCGTATTCAGTAGGTCTGAGAATCGGCTACTGTATATTTAGTTTTTTTTTTACTAAGGCAAAACAACGTTTGCCGGGTCAGCTAGTATATACATAAAAAATGGGTAATCTTAAGTACTAAGCAATTTACCAATTTTACCTATAACTTATATTATTTCTAAATTGACTGAGACTGTTACTAAATACATCCAGTTCAGTAATGTGAGTCTTACATTGGTTGTTATCTGAGTTTAGATCCATTACCCCACGCGTTCTTTGGAACCGTATCCCTTCCTTTCACAAGTTCCTAGAACATTCTTCCTCGTACATTATTTTCATTTTTAAATCCCTCAGCCTCCCACCATGTAACCCCGTCGGCTCCATACACGTGGCAAGCTCCATCAATAATTCATCCCAGCCTGAATTATTGCCTCGACGATCCGCTAGGATTTTCTTTCGTTTCGCCGCCGCTTACTGTAAAACAGTTCTCAAGTTTTTTTTTTTAACCCCACACTGAACCATTTCTAGTTCGTATTATAGTTGCTAACACTACTGACATACTACATATAGTACATACATACATATTTCATATAGATACATATTTTATTTAACGCCCAGACCGACAACCAACAAATTTAGTTCAGCACAAAGATTTTGGCTGTGCCGCGAATCGAACCCGGAACTTTCTGATTGGCAGTCCGGCATGGTAACCATTACGCCAACGAGGTCGTCGATTATACGCATAGGCTTGCTCCCACTTGTATTTCTGTCTGTCTAGAGCCAGCTCGAAATTCCACCAACTCCTTACATAACTTTTCATAGAGGGCAGTAACTAGTAGTATACGAGTAAATAGTAGAAAATATGCACAATGATAAAATTAAAATCCAAAATTTACAAAACTAGTAATAAGGCCACTGTTAGAAAATTTTATTGAGCGTTTTCTACGAGTAATTGTTCCATTTGTGATTGTTGTATACGAACAATATGTTTCGTTTCTTTAAAAGCCAAACTGTATGTACATACATAATAATAATATATACCTATTACCACCATGTTGGCGTATTAGTCACCATGCCGGCCTGCTACCCAGAAGGTCCCGGGCTTAATTAGATGCACTGTAAATTCTCACATGTTTAAATCTAAGTTAAATGAGTTTCTATGTAAAAAAAGCCTATTATAGTATTAAATTCTTCCTAAATGATAAATAAGTTATGTAAAATATGAAATAAATACTTACCTACTTGCTCATGTCTGTAAACTCTTTGGGTAGAAACTAGCGGAATAATATTTAATTTAGTTATAAGTTTTTTATGACAACCAATATAACACTTTTTGTACCTGGTTTCATAGACAATAAATAATTCATACTTTAATTCATTCATTCATTAATTCTCCGGGCTCTGGGTGTTAAATATGTATCAATATAAAGTACTCGTATTTATATATGTGTATGTAGTATATCAGTCGTTTTATGCATGAGACTATGCAGCTGAGAGTGATATGTAAGTGTAATAAATATATACGAACCTCGGTAACCGCAAACAACGGTCATTCTAGCGTAGACCCGTCCTTCAGAAGGCTGTCGCGGTATTTTGAGCGCGCCTTGCTATTTTCAATGTCTACTTACAGTTTCCTTATGGTTACCCTTGAGTAGTTTGAAAACTGTCAACACTGGAGCCTAGCCACTCAGCTCATGCAAAGAAGAAGAATAAAATTATCGATTCTCTGGAAATTGACATCAATTGTAATTCAGTGATATTATCTTCATACTTAAATCTATACACAAGAAAATCAATATCCCACCGTGCACTTAGAAGTAGCATCAGCTCAAAAATAAATACTTCAATAAACGAAATCCATTCGATCCAATCGGAGCTATAAATAAACCCAGATATCCGTCGGAACCCAACCGAACCCACGAACTGAACTCTTAAACGAAATTAGTTAGGGAGCTGCTGGGGCGATTAGTAATTAACGTTGTATTTGTGAATAGGCATAAAACCATGAACGTATTCATCATCATCATCAGCCTATATTCGTCCACTGCTAGACATAGGCCTCTCCCAAGGCTCGCCACTTGGCCCTATCCTTCTCTTTGCCATCCACTACCCGCTACCTTCTTCAGATCATCGCTCCACCAGGTTGCAGAGCGTCCTACACTACGTTTGCCGAGACGCGGACTCTAGAACTCGTCTACCATAACGGTCATCGGTTCTTCGGCAGATATGCCCGGCCCTTTGCCACTTCAGCTTGCGTATGCGTTGAGCTATGTACTACTACTACGGTGACTTTGGTTCTCTGTCGAATTACTCTTGAACATATTAAATATAAATAAATTGAACAGGTTCATGGTGTATGTTCGCACGAAAACAGATGCCTAGCTGTAGTGTAAAGAAAACAATAATATATTAAATAAAAGCAAAAAGCAGCCAAACTAAAATGGAATTGGGCGAGGCATGTGACTCGTATACATTCCAAACGCTTTGCCGGGATCATCACACAGTGGAATCTTCAAGGTCAGCGTAGTAGAGGGAAACCGAGGACCCGCTGGCGTGACGATCTTAACCAGTTTTCAAATGCCTGGCGAGAGGAAGCTATCGACCGGGATTTGTGGAGGGAGTTGGGGGAGACCTTTGCCCAGCAGTGAGACAGGTTAGAAAAAAAAAACAAAAAGAAGTTAGTAAAAAAATATGTGGGTACTCAAACTAAAGGCGGTAGCTCGTTTCGAACCCGCTACCTTATTGATCGGAGCTAATGCCCTATAATCCACTTAGCGTCTCGCTGTAAGTATGACTGACAGGAGATTATAAGAATTATGCCTAAGACTTTCGGTATTGAGGAAATGACAACGCGAACATTCCAGAAGCCGATTGATTTACAACATTGGTTTTCTTTTAAAAACTTCCGCATGTAAGTAAAAAGACCCCATAATTGTGAACGCTATATTCTATTACGTTTTTTGTTTTTCCTTATATTTTAATTGTACTTGAATTTATTTTATTCTTACATACTTCTATAAGTTGACATAATAAGCATGAATTGTAACAAAAAATAACATAAAATTGCGCTGTACCTATTACACACAGTGAGATAAGATCTCCTACCATGTTATCCCACTTAACCAACAAAGAACAAGAATCATAAATAATTACAAGATGAAAATCCACGAAATCACAGAGCCATTTTACTAGTATTGTTTTAATATCTGTGACCATAATCTCTACCTCTAATTAATGTATTCGCTCTACTAAATAAATTGTATAGTATAGGGATTTTTCACAGATAACAGAAAAAAGGAATCATATAAGTTTAAGTACATCAGAAAAAATATTGTCTATGGTTAATACCAAACTGACACTACTGAAATAACACAATCATAACTTGCTACGGCGATTTTAACTTTTAAACCTCAGGATTAAGATCTATCAATTTGTATGTGTTCTTACACGACCTCTAGTTTGGAAAATTAGAACTAACTCGTTTAACAAATTTGTGCAATGTTGGTTTTGTGCAGCGAAATGGTTCCACCGTCCACGCGTAAAATACCGCGGTGGGCGGGGCAAACAGCTACCCGCGCAGCTAGTATCGGTGGCGTGACCTTGATGCGACCAATCGCGTGCGAGCTTTGTGGCTTTGGGTGTTTCGTTGGGATAGCAGTATAATTGTGTGCGTAGATGGATTCAAATTCTAAGCGGCAATTGTATGGAGTTACTCTTCCGTTTATTCTAGTTAGCTGGTTTTGTGTTTCGTTCCGTCCATATCTTTTGCTTCGTCCTATTTATTCGCAAAAATAATAACAACCCACGGTAACTTTAACCCATTTATATAACACCTAAAAGTCTTCTGACATAGACCCCGTTGATCTTCATCAGTCCTACTACTGGCACTGGTTTATCCTCTACCTCATCATCGGTCAACTTGGCTTCTTCAAAGTTATCACCATCAGGGGACGGTTCGTACAGGAGTTTCATGGCTTGATCTTCATCCAGTATTGGTAGTTTTTCGGTTGTTGTTTCAAAGGTCACGTCCATTTCTGGAAGACTGTATTTGAAAATAGAGGTAATACTATTAAGTTTCTGAATAAACAAATAAGATTTATTGAAGTAATCAGTTGGTAACGAAACTTTATGATGTATCTCAACAATTACTTTGAAATTTTATTTATATTAATGAAATCTTAAAGGATATGGTATTTAATTACTCTGCCAAATATCATTCAATATCATCATCCAAAATTTACCAGTAAACAGCGTGGCATCAATTTTTCACATTTTTATGGGTACCATGACACCCCAATTAAGAATCGCCAACGATTTAAAAAATCTATTGAGTAGTAGTACCTGTGTACCAAGTCTCGTCAAGATTGAAATTACGGCCTCTACGGCAGAACTAACATTCAAACATATGATATTCACAAAAAGTAACATAAAAAAGTACGTTACGATAACAGACAGATGAAATTAAAACCAAAACATGTAATAATTATGTATGAACAAGTTTGAAATAAAAACGTTGGCTGCCATGCACCATAAAGTGGTAGATTACATATTTTTCACATCTACCGCAATATGTATATCAAATGAATTTGTAGAAGACACAACACAACTCATTTAGTATACCAAAATAGACGCCATTTCAGAACGTTTCGTCGGGGGTTTTCAAATTCCGCGTAGAAAACGGTCACACTTACTTATTATTAAAAGTTGGAATGAGTCCAACAGTTTCGGTGCTTTACGAGCACCATCTTCAGGGGCGAATGTTACATGGACCGTCGCCGACGAGATCCTTCGCGTTTTCTACGCGGAAATATTAGGATGCCTTACGTGAACATTTTACAATGTTTTATCAATGAACAAATTCATTTGTACACAATTGTTACTAAGAAACCAAACGTACTTTATATCAGAGTTTTCGTCTCCACGATCCCAATCCTCTCGGAGTTTCACGAACTTTCCTCCCTTGTTTTTAAGTTGTGTTCTTTTCCCCTTATCAACTGCTTTTCGTTTTCTAAGTTTAATATTTTTTCCAGACTTTCCCTTCACCATCTTTGACTTATTTTTGTCAAGCTGAAAACTAACATAATCAATTATTACCTTAGATGACGTATTTATCTGAACCTTAAAATTTGCGATATTGACAAAATTAAATACACTTTGCTAGTAACAGATCTTATGCCACTAAGTACGTTTTCTTTCACCATTAAAACATCTGTCATTCTAGTGCTGTCATGTGACAATAATGTAAAAATTCAAAAATTTTCATTGAATTTAAAATGTTACTTATTTATGATTTTTTACAAGTGGCTTAAAATGTTGTTAGATATGTCTAAGTTAATCAATGGGTAAGTGAATTGAACCGAATTGAATTGCGTGAATTTACAAAAGATATTTAGCTACCTTTGGTGGGAATAATCTTGCCGTAATTTTGCTTCTTTACTTTTCATCTCATTGATAAAACGCTCTGCTGCTTTCGCCGCGAACTCATTTGCAATCTTTTTGATATAATCCGAAGACACAATTGACTTAAAGGAATCGACGATTTCATCTGACTGTAGCAACACTGCTTTCTCATCGTCTTCGACAGCTAACACTAACTTTATTATTGCTAAAATATAAATGTTTGTTTTGTAAAACATGACTTTAGACTCGTGTACATTTTAATTGAGTTTTCTCCGTCTGCAGTGACGGAAATCTCTAAAATTAATCATTTCAATTGAATTTTATGCATCGTAAAATTGAACTTGCTATCAATATTATTTTGTTTTAATAATAAAGATGTTGGTTTTGATTATTAAATGCCATTTGCTTTGAAAAGATCACAGTTCTATTGCCAGACTGGCAATCACGTGTAGCAATTGCGAATCACAGAAATTACAAAAATACCCTTAAAATATTTTAATTTATTTAAATAAGTTTTTTAAGTAAAAATATAAAAAAAATATTCTTTTTATATATCAGTGCTTGATAGTCATCGTATTATAATAATATAATCGGAGCCTATTTTTTACTGGAACACCCTTTCATACCATTCAGTTTGGGCACTTAGTCCGTCAGACTTGGTATGACGGGTAGTGCTCCCATATTTCTGCTTCCATTCCTTATGCCTACATAATAAACATCGGAGGTAGGTGTAATTAAATAAAAAAAAAAAAAAAAAAATATATATAATCGAAACGCAAAGAGATCACGGCTTCTTTTACGGAGCCCCTACAATTTTAATTCTTATATTAGTCTGTGAAAATTTTAACTGCCTAGCTATCATGGTTCATTCGATACAACCAGGCTACAGATGAAATAAGGAACAGGCAAAAGGACAGTTAAGTCTTAGTAATATGGTTGATAACCAGGACGAAACTCTAAAGTATCTTCTTTGACTTCGCTTTTTCCACTTTGTGGAGTCGGCACGGAGTTTTTTTGGATCTATTTTCGTTTTTTGGACGAAACTCTAAAGTCATAAGAAAGAAACCTTGTAACGAATAGACAGCAGTTAGTTCATAAAAATTTCAAATGAAGGTTACTTGTTTGCTCATACTTCATAGATTATTTTCTGTGGCTCATACCAAGGATTTTTCTTTGAAATTACAAAAGGTATCATTATTAGATTCCCTAATTTGGGTCGGAATAATTTAGTAGATACGATTACGGCCAATCATAGTGTACGGTAATGTAATAGGTATTCCGAACATGGCAGTGTTCCCTTAGGAGGCTTATTAGGGAGGCTTCGGGGGTAGATGGCTCATATGTCATGCTCAGAAAAGGCTCATTGTAAAAAAGTGGCATGTCATTTAAAATATTAAAATTGGACAAAATCAGTGTTATGTTTTTTCTCTATGATAATTAAATGTAGGAAATTAAATCATTCATATTATTAAGGCTGATTTTAAGAACAATATAGCCCGTCCAACCGTCTATTTTCTTTTTGAGAGCACCAATAGACCGTACTGCATCATATTACGCAAAAGATCACTTTTAAATGCGAGATCTTTATTTGAGTTGTGAATTTTTAATTTCAGAAAATAAACGGTTGGATGGGCTATAACAACCTTACATTTTAAGAAAACATTGTTCTAATTTCAAAAGTAAGCATGAAAAAAAGATGTCAAGAACAAAAGAAAAGTCAAAGATAGCGTTTCTATCTTTTGTCAAATAATCTTTAAGTGCCTCCTTAGACATTTTTAGCTAGCCCAATAGTTTATGTAAATACGCTAAATGTCAGCTTTTCCAGAAACAAGTACCTACCAACAAAAACATTTGCCTCACTTTTTCGTATATTGTGGTCCTCAAACGTGTCGGTTTCCTCTCAATGTTTTCCGTCACCGCAAAGCGAGTGCAAATCCACACATAACTTAAAAAACCAGGCAGGATCGAACCAGGAGATCAAACCGTTAGACTGCAAAGCTTAAAATTAATATTTAGGTGGAACTCTCACACAACAAACGTGTTTTATACCATTTTTTTAAAATGGTAACCCTTCATTCGCGAATCCAACTAAGTCTGGGCCAATTTTATACTCAAACAGAATTCTTGCATCAATTTGAGTTGAGTAATCATTAGACCCAATTCCTACGTCCTACATGTCACTAAGCAGGTGTACGGAACCACGCACCGGATCGATAGCATCCGATGGCTCGTCAAATATTAACCGACAGGCATTGAATGGTGGTATACAGCGGTCTTGCATTATAGATGGACGCCAGACTGTGTACACGGATTTCTGTATGAATTGTTAGCGGAATGTAAACTGGTGTATCACTGTTGTTGTAGGTGATTGATGCGGGGCTTTTGACATGATTAAATAAATAAATATATATTAGGTTCTTACATATGAAATTGGCGTTTTGTATGGGAGGAAGAAATAATGCGATATTTTAAGTTTTCTATTTTGTAAAATGAGTGACGCAAACAGAAAAAAACAGAAGAAACAAAACAAATGAATGACGATAATCGAAGCACAAATACATGAGTCTATATAGCTGTACAAATTTGAATTTGGAATTCCTTACCAAAGAGGAGAAATTTGTGATTAAAGTGGCCAGTACTAAAAAAGCCAATTTCATATGTAAGGACCTAATATTAGGACACTTTTGACACACGGCCGGTTAGCCCCATACATTACTTATTTTTACCATTTCTATTTTGTATTATCATGACTTATTACATATTATTATTAATATGTACATATATTTTTTTTGCTCAGAATAGGTCAGCGCTTGACCACAATTCGTCTGATGGTAAGTGATATTGAGGTCTACGGTGGATCGCGCTTACCTAGAAGGAACCGGTTCACTCTCGCCTTGAAAATCGCTAGATGGTAGTCATTGGGGAACAGGGAATTTGGCAAGGAATTCCAAAGTCATAAATACTTTATTATTAAATAATTCTAAACAATTACAATTTCCAGTAATTACCCCCGCCCCTTTTCACTACCGGACGAGCAGGGAAACGCCAAGGCGGCATCGGTTTACGGTTGAGGTGCCCAAGGCACGCACTAAGCGTTTTGCCTCCACCTTTGTTGTCCGAACCGCCAAACTTCGGAACTCCTTGCCGAATTCCCTGTTCCCCAATGACTATAATCTAGCGATTTTCATGGCGAGAGTGAACCGGTTCCTTCTAGGTACGCGCGTTTCACCGTAGACCTCAATGTCACTTACCATCAGGTGAATCGTGGTCAAGCGCTGACCTAATAATTAAATTTTTTCTCCAATCACAACTGTCATCAATACATATTTAACACCCAGATCGAAATCGCAAAGATGTTGGCCGTGCCGGGAATCGAACTGGGACCCTCTGAATGGCAGTCAGGGATGGTAATTTGTGTGCTTTATTTTCTTTGCAGTAATAGTTGTTATAGTAAGTACTCTACAAACGTACGTTCGAAATACCTACACAACTTATTAAATAAATTAACTGCGCCAACGCAGACTATGTTTCGAAAATTGTAACAGTAAAACGTTATCTTGTTAGTAATTTGACCTCTATAAAAACATCGAGACTTAAGGCGATGACATATGAAAAACCTTAAATTAACAGTTTTATTGTGTAGCGCCTGTAGTTCGACTATTAGTTAGTGGTGATCTGATGTGATCATCGAGGTTAAGCAACGGTCGATGCGGTCAGTCTTTGGATGGGTTAGCATGCGCAAGACTGTCTTTCAACAAAAGCATATTTATCTGGGAGCTACCGTGGTATGGATGAAACGTTAAATTGCAAAATTGCAGGTTGATAACTGATCAATTGTAGTGTTTTTAACTGTAGGTACTTAGGGTAAAACAACGTTTGCCGGGTCAGCTAGTTTAATATATATTTGTGATGACAATAAAATTGTGATTTGAAGATTATGTGGGTGTATACGCCTTAACTGACAATATAAAATTACCAGCCCAAATTTAATTGGCCGTACCATAAACTGAGCTTATCTGTACATGTGGAGTGGAGTAAGAACCCGGCACTATCGCGCGTGCAATAAAATGTTATGCGTCGGCAACGTGCACTATGTAACACGATAGTGCGTGGAACTGGCGGAGATTCGTTGTTTTAAATACATGTTTCTATTTCACAATACGGCTAATCGAGCGAACCTCTGCCTTTACTGGATAAAATTGACTTTACTGTCGGTATAAAAAAATATACATAATAAATATTCGTTATTCAGGTCACGCAGTGGCAGAAGGCACAGGACAGAGAACAGTGGCAGTATCGGAGGCCAGGATCCGATTCGGGTCGACGCGACAAAGTTTAGTTTTTTTACAAATATTCGTTGAAGTTACTAAAATCCGCACGAAGAGTTTCGTTTCCACATACGAGTACATTGTGGTCCATTAAGGGGCCTCTTCCCAAAAATCAGCATTTTCGGAGTATTTGAAATCTAACTACTAATTAAATAAGAAAGCTACAATTTTTAAATTCAAGCACCCAATTCTTTCAATCAGTACAAAAACGCCCTTTTTGTTGATTGATTTTTCATTACACCCAATGAAAAATATATTCAAAATATGTTGTTTATAAAATTAAATTGTGGAGCTCTTTGCCGGAATCCGGGAGCTACGCTGACACAGACAGACATACACTACACAGATACAGCTCCCGTCGTGTTTGAGACAAAAGTTATAACTATAAAAAAATTAGCAATTGTATAATAATCATAATCATAATCATATTTATTGTTAAAAAATATTTTACAAGTCAATTCATACATACATTTTTAATAAAATATTATAACAAAACGAAACGAAACGATATAGTGGAACCAAACACAATACACAGTCAATCTCCAAGCTTCAGAACAACAGGACAGTGCGTCGACCATAGTCTCAATAAAAGATAATGACCGCCACCTATTATCCTATTTCTACATCTCGTAGCCTAGACAATGATAGTCTAGATCTATTTAAAACATAGCTTGGCATGGTGGTAGACTATTTTCTTGTGCTCATCTAGCTATCAACTAGTTACAAGTAAAAAAATCTTTCGGCAAACATTTAGCGGTGTGTTTCGCCTCTTTGACGACCTCGTTGGCGTAGTGGACACCATACCGGACTGCCAATCAGAAGGTTCTGGGTTCTTTTCCCGGCACGGCCAACATCTTTGTGCTGAACTTAATTTGTTGGCTGTCGGTCTGGGTGTTAAATATGTGGGTATCTATATAAAATATGTATGTATGTATATTATGTAGTGTATCAGTTGTGATAGCAACATAATACGAACTAGAAATAGTTCAGTATGGGATTAGCCACCCGTGTGTGAAATGTGTCCTAGTATTTAATTTTATTTATTTATTTATTTGGAAGCCAGATATTCCAGACTAGACATGCTCGACTATAGGCCATGTCACTAACTCATGTCATTATGCGAAAAAATCTTAAGTTGCTCTTGGAAAAGCGAGACCCAGCTAGATGTAATTAATTGGTATTTAATTGCGTGGAAACGAGAAGAATTTTAACAACTTTCCGATAGTCGAGGTCAGTTTCACTATTTGTACAAGTGTGAGTTTTATCTGATGAATATAATTGTGTTACAAGTTTACTCGAAGACTTAAAATCTAATATAAAATAAAAAACCCATTTATAAGATAACTAGCTGTGGCCTGCGGACCAATGTGTTCATCCAGTCTCCATTCCAAATTTAATCGTAACATGTTTAGCTATTTCAGCGTGAAGAAGTAACAAACATACACACTTACTCACTCACAAACAAACTTTTACATTTATCATATTAGTAAGATAGAGAAAAATCAATGCCTTTAAACATTCATAAACGAGTCACTAGATACCATAAGTATTTTTTTTACTTTTATTCAAATAGATCGAAAATTATATAATATTATATTTTAATTTTACTCAAGGATTATTGCCAGTAATAACAGTTTTTTAATCATTCATAATTTACAAAGCATACAATTAAAATAAATAAATACTTACATGACTTATAAAATTAAACATAAAAAACAAAACCATTAATAAAACTAAACCAATGTCATTAACATGATAAAAAAAATATGTGAAAGTAAACCTACAATAATAATAATACAAAATTTTATTGCAACTGTGGAGAGGTTTCCTTTTAATCTGTCATTAAGTACTTAACACAAACTGTAATCGATATTTGTAGAACCGGGCCTTCGATATGCAAAGCAGCAACGCGTAGGCAAATTAAGACCAACATGGTCAAACATAAAAACTTACCATCAGCCAAGTAATTATGGTCAAGAGCAGGCTACACTGGCTGATAGAGAGCTAGACCAGGATACTGAACTATCGACGAGTATCTGACGACCTCGTTGGCGTAATGGTTACCATGTCGAACTGCCAATCAGAAGGTTCAGGGTTTGATTCCCGGCACGGCCAACATCTTTGTGCTGAACTAAATTTGTTGGCTGTTGGTCTGGGTGTTAAATATGTATGTATGTAAGTATATGTATATGTACACACGGCTGGTTTACCGCATACTGAACCAATTCTAGTTCGTGTTATGGTAGCTAACACAACTGATATACTACATATACATACATATATATTTTATATAGATACATATTTAACACCCAGACCCACAGCCTACACATTTAGTGAAGCACAAAGATGTTGGTCGGGAATCGAACCCGGAACCTTCTGATTGGCAGTCCGGCATGGTAACCTTTACGCCAACAAGGTCGACAAAAAGTTATATAGTCGTTTTTTTTGCAGTCAAATTATCTTAACTTAAAAATAATTAATTACCTAAATATCTAAGTTCAGTACAAAGTGTACTCGTATCATTACAAACTACTAATATTATAAATGCAAAAGTTTGCGTGTGTGTGTGTGTGTGTGAGTTTGTTAGTGTATGTTTGTTACTTCTTCACGCTCAAACGGCTAAACCGATGTTGATGGAATTTAGTGTGAAGATAGGTCAGACCATGAATTGAGTCTTAGTACAAGCAGTCGTTAAGCCAAGTCAGAGGCCTTTGGGTGACTTAAAAACTCTCGACACCAGGTCTTGGCCACTTAGCTCATACGAAGAAGAAGAAGGAGCTATTTAAAAGAACTTATTGACTCAGGAGTTACTTTGTGGAAATCCATTGTAAATAGAAGACAAAATTAAATATTTAGTGTACTTCCGCTGTGATCCGAAATCCAAATTAAGACAAGTAAAAGAAAATTTCTCTTGACTTTTCGTTCGAAGAGTCAGCATCTCCTGATGATGCCTTGTGGTTAGGCGAAACACATGTAGAGTTAAGAATTTCTGAATTGTGATAGGTAACGTTAATCTTAATTAATCTTTGTTAATTTATCTTAGTTAATTTTTCCTTTACTTGTCTTAATTTGGATTTCGGATCACAGCGGAAGTACACTAAATATTTAATTTTGTCTGCTATTTAAAACGTTTGTATTGATCGGAACGTCTAGATGTCTATGCAAGACAACGTACAAAAGCAACAAATAGTAGCAACCGCTTCATGTAAGACCATACGTGGTAGAGTGAGCGACATGCACAAACCTGCTACGAATGTTACTGTCTGCAAACTGGAACGTACATGTACGAAACAAGCACAGACAATAGAAAAAAAGGATATGGTTCATCAGGAACAAACGTCATCTAAGGTCGTACCAAATTGGCAGAGCTGAATTACCAGTACGCTGTGTTCCTATAGTATTTCAGCATAAATAAATTCGTTAAGCCAAGTCAGAGGCCTTCTAGCGGCTTGAAAACTCATCACCAGAGCTTGGCAAGTTAGCTCATACGAAGAAGAAGAAGCGTTAATAAAGACCTCGTATTTTTTACACTACTTAGTTCGTGAAATAAATTAATGTTACGGAAATTTTACCTTTAATTAAAGACTTACCTATCCGAGTCTTATTCACATAGGTCGAGATCAGACTAGAGGCCATGGTGCCATGGACCCAAACTCGGCTAGGCCAGTATCGTGGGCTCCCGTGAACCTCCGTTGACTCATCCACAGTTTATTGAACAGCAGAAAGAGTACATATTCTCGTAGACTTAATGTTAGGAATTTGTCAAAATTAAAATAATAATAAAATCTTTCTCCATTCCTCGTAGCTCTAGTCACATGCCGAGTACGTGGCAGTACGCGAACGCCTGAGCGCTCGCCACGCCTCGTCACCCTTCCAAATTCAAACGGTTCAACGTTGACGTTCCGAATTCGAATTGTTTTTCATTTTTCGAACAGTGTCTGCGGCCAGTGATTTTGCGTTCCAACGGCTATGTGAGGGGGGGACCTCGCAGTGTTACACATGAGGCTTTTAATAAAATTTCTAAAATAACGGTATCGAACAGTTAAAATTGCCACTTTAAAAAAAGACTTCTTGAGCATGGTCACCCATTCAAAGGCTGTCGCTTAGTCGACCGTTGCTTAACCTCGATGATCACGTCAGATCACGCTAGTTAGCCGAGCTACGGGCACTACTAAAGGGTCGGATGACACGTTAAATTGAAGGTTTTGGCTGTTAGTCTTTGAACAAACAGTTGTTAAGCCTAGTCAGAGGCCTTCGGGCGGCTTGAAAACTCTCGACACCAAAGCTTGGCCACTTAGCTCGTACGAAGAAAAAGAAGTAGCAAAAGGACTTTTTTAGGAAAAATTGGACTTTTTTTTTACATATCATATCACATTAAATTAACAGCCTATAACGACATGTCTGTCGCCAAGCACTTAACAGTTAGCTCCAGAGAGAGCCAGTTTTTCATGACTAGACATGCTCCATCTTAGGCCATAGTGTGGCTAGCTCGTGCGGTCACGCGCCCTGGTGGTCAAATTCTTAAATGTACAATGTAAAAAATTATGTTAAAAATATTGTATACGTGTGCATTTTATTGTGAAATCGTTCTAAGATTTTTGTAACCAGTCTTTCAAAAGATTAATTTTGAAAGACTGGTTATACCGCGTTTTTTAAAATTTAATTGCATTATACGTTCTGCTCATTTTCAATAGGCGCTTTGAGCCGATTAGTAGAACAAATAAAAAAAAGTAGAATGGTCTATAAATTAGGAATGTAAATATAGGGTTAACATACTATATAAGAAACTACATTGACAACACGTTATTATCATTTGAAGGACAATATAAAAAAAACCAGCATTAAACACTTGGCTAGTATGGTGGAATATGGCCTATAACTCTCTCTGCTCGTGGAGAAGGCCTCAAGTCCCAACAGTGGGAACTTACGTGAGCTGCTTATGCTTAAAGAGATGTTATGTCAAAATAACTGCGTTAACATTACACTATTAGGATTTTCAAGGCAGTAAGAGAAGCAATGACAAATTAAAAAAAAACATTCTAAATCGTATGTGATTAAACGAAAATGTTGCGTGGATAGTTTATTTTTTTAAATTACACTTTTGAAAAATAGCCTACAAATAAAGAAAAATATTTTAACAGCTCAAAGTAATACGAGTATATTGCACTCGTACTGACGACCTTTTTGGCGCCAATCAGTAGGTTCCGAGTTCAATTCCCGGCACGGCCAACATCTTTGTGCTGAACTAAATTGGCTGTCGGTCTGGGTGTTAAATATGTATCTATATAAAATATGTATTTATTTATATATAGCATATCCGTTGTGTTAGCAACCATAATACGAACTAGAAATGGTTCAGTATGGGGCTAACCAGCCGTTTGTAAAATGTGTCCAAATAAAAAAAAAAATTTAACATACTTTTTCAACCACGGCCACTCTCCCTCAACCAAACCTCGCAGTCTCAACCTCTCTGGTTCCTAATAAGTTATAGCGGAGCGGAGCCGAGGCGGCAAACCAGGAATTAACGCGAAATTAATTCTCACGTGACGTCACCGGAACAGCTCCGGCGTTAGCTGAACATGGAATGCAGCTTAAGGGTCAGCTCACACCGAGACGCGACGCTGCGCGCAGATTTTACATAGAGCGACTCAAAATATACTTTATTTAATACAGGAAAAGATACACATTTCATTGCGAGAACAAGCCCCGAGGCGTCTCGAGGTGCAGCACTGCGCAGCGCAATGTATCTGAATTATCACAATGAAATGTGTATCTTTTCGTGTAGTAAATAAAATATATTATGAGACGCTCCATGTAAAATCTGCGCGCAGCGTCGCGTCTCCGTGTGAGCTGACCCTTAGGAATGTCCAAATATTCCGTGTGAAATGAATTGCTTTCCGGTTACCGCGCGGTTTCATGTAAATAAGGGTTCGTGTGGCTTAGTATTCTATTTTTTATTTTTTTGTACAATTTTAATATTAGCAGTGTAAAAAGTTACAATATTGTTGTAAAATAAAAGCTGTATGAAAAGCGATAATCCAAAAAATGCATAGAATTGAGTAATGAGATAGAGTCGCTTGACGTTCCGTAAGGTGTAGTTAGAAATGCAGAGCTCGGGCCCACATTCGATGGCTATTAAAATATTTATTAACAAATTACCAGAAGACATAAAGCGAATCGATAATATTAAAACTTTCCTGGCAAACTTAAAAAAAATACTGATATCAAAGAGTTATTATAAAATAGAAGACTATTTAAATGACGGATCATTTAAAAAATCAATCAAATTATGTAGCTGTAAAGTGACATAATATTGCAATAAATTCTTTGACTTTGATTGTAATCATAAATGTACTTTTATCGTAATTCTTGTTTCTGTATGTCTCGTCATGATTATTAAATAAATAGATGAATACCGTAGAGCGTCAGTTCTATCTTCACATATGGGATTGAGATTCCGGTGAAGGAAAATAACGTGAAGAAACCATATAATGGTAGTGGAGCATCTTCAAGTTGAAAATCTATCGCCAAGTACCTAACGGTGTGTTTGATAGTAATTGACGACCTCGTTGGCGTAATGGTTACCATGCCGGACTGCCAATCAGAAGGTTCCGGGTTTGATTCCCGGCACGGCCAACATTTTTATGCTGAACTTAATTGGTTGGCTGTGGGTCTGAGTGTTAAATATGTATCTAAATAAAATATGTATATCAGTTGTGTTAGTAACTATAATACGAATCAGAAATGGTTTAGTAATGGTTAGCCAGCCGTGTGTGAAATGTGTCTTAATTTTTTTTCTTCTTAACTTCAAATCCAGAGATTCCAGACTAGGTATACTCTAAATTTGCCCAGAGTACTGCTGATCTTTATCTACGATGATAACGACATTTAACTCTTATATTATTTCAGAAAAACAATCATTTTAACACCGTAACTTCAAAACTTTTTGGAAACAGCCAAATAAAAACTTAACCTTAAAAGCACTTAAACGTCCAGCTTTTATAAGTTTTTACAACTAATAGCGAGAAGAGCGTCATTATACTCAGTGAGTTTCATTCCCATTGTCCCGCAAGTCTTTAGTAACTTTGAACCGCAAAGTAAATTAAATACAAACAGAGTTAGAGTCTAACTAACTCCAGATGATAGTTACCCCGAATAGGGTTACCATAACATACTTTGTTGCAGGGATTTTGAATTAATAATG
This sequence comes from Mellilla xanthometata, assembly GCA_035578125.1. Classification (NCBI taxonomy): domain Eukaryota; kingdom Metazoa; phylum Arthropoda; class Insecta; order Lepidoptera; family Geometridae; genus Mellilla; species Mellilla xanthometata. Next base: position 1,699,191 of record JAPUBQ010000008.1, read on the forward strand.
ATAATTACGATTAGTTTTTTTAACGCGAGTATATATTCTGTAATAGATAAAACATTCAAAACTCAATTTTTATATATCCTATAAACTACAATCAAAAATCTATGTAGCCACGGGATGAGTAAGTGACCTTATGACAATTTATTTACTTGTAATATTGAAACAAAGAACTGAACTTAAAATTTTAATATAAATAAAAAAAATAAAATTTTTAATATAGATAATTATAGCCTAAGATCCCACTGCAGGATTGGTGTGCTCATCGACTATTTGTTTAAAACCAAATTATTATGTTTATTTATAGTTAAGAGAATATATATTTACTAGGGTGCCTATCAAAATTTGGCCGCTATTATTTTTTTTTAATTATTTTTTAATTGATTTTTGGTAAAAAATTTCGTTTATTTATTATTTAAATAAAATAACGTCTACATCACAGCAATTAATATGAAGATTCGAAAAAATCACGGTTGCCGTTGCTCACCTGGCCGCACTTCTTTGCAGCCTGGTGTAAACAGGTATGATTTCGATAAATTTATACGTTCATAACCTATTTTTATGAATTATAAGTCAAATTAAAGCTATTTTTTTTTTAATTATCATATAAAGTTGCCTAATTAAATCTGGCCGCAAATAAGGGTTGCTGGCTGTTAAAGATAATAAATATTTAAGGTAGAGTGAAAGAGAGTTAGCGCGTAACATCATTTGTCAGACGAGGACAGCGATTGCCGACTGTGCGACGCTTTTAAGCCATTGCGCATGCGTCGAATGCTCAGAATACAGAAAGAACCAGAAACCGTGAGCGCGCCTAATACTGAAGCTACTAAAACTACTCTTAAATAGAGTAGTTTGACGCGCGACCGATCCGATCCGATGGGATCACATTTCACGTGTAGGTAAGTATCGTATTTAAGTATCAACTTTTTTAATTATTGAATAAATTTCTCAGTTTTAAAATTGTCATAGATAATGAGGCATCCATCTTGTTAGTGTTGCCAGTATAAGAGTTTTGATTTACCCTACTTTTTATTACCTCTTGAGGGCTTTTATTCATTGTAGAATATTAATAATTAATTTAATAAAAATTAACCGACTTGAAAAAAGAAAGTATAACACATCAGTGCAGCCCGTGTGTACATAACCAATAGTCCTATTAAATAGTATGTTTATATCTATGAAAAATACCTAGACATAATATTTCATCATTTATCTAAATTTAAATTTTTGTTACTAAGTTCAAATTATTATATAAAGCTATGGACAATATTATATAAAGCTTACTCAGCAAAAAGGAAATTAAATGTATTTTTTTCTAAAGCGTCTTTTATTCAATAAATGTATCAATTTATTGAGACAATTAGGTAGGTACATAATTATAATATAGATTAGGACAATTTTTATTCTATTATTATCTCACCTCCTGGACTCCCAAATTTTACGCTAAAAACGGACACATAATGCCTGAGCTGGCAACATTACGCGGGTTGGAAATGACGCGGGCGGGGGGCAGTGTTTTGTTTTACGCGGCTTCTGGATCTTCGAGTTCGTAATAAACAATGTTTTATATTTACACTAGAGGTTGCCCGCGGCTCCGCCCGCGTGTAGGTCACTTTTCGCGTAACCTGTGAAAAATTATATTGTATCCTATTTCCGTGCCAATTTTATATAAACATTACATTGCTACGATATCAAAATGAGTCGCATCTGTCTTTCCGCATTCGATTCCTGAGATCTAGTTAACATCTGTTTTTAGCTACTTTGGTGACGATGCGACAGATTAGATGGTTTTCTCCAAGCAATTATTTTAATTTAAATAATTAGAATACGCGAACCATACCACTAAACGAACCACTTAAATTCCAATTCAGAAGTATTTAATTTCAAATACACAAAACCCTTTGAACTTTAAACCCCAATGGCATACCTTAATGCACTCCTGGCAAATATTTTTACAAATTTATTTTAACAATCATATAAACTACAACCACAACAACTTTCAAGCCTTTAACTTGATAAATAAAATAAATCCAAACAAACTTTCACCCTCCCCCCGCCCTCTACAAACCCTAAGTTCACCCCTGGCAAAAAAACTTGATACCATTATTATTAATTTTACATAAACTATACATATTCCAAATTTCATTGCTAGAAGTTCAAAAACAAAGAAATTTCATACAAACGGTTTTACCCCCTTTCACCCCCTTAAAGGAAGAATTTCTAAAAATCTATTCTTAGTACACGTTTAAGTACTAAAATATATACACACTCCAAATTTTAAACCTCTAAGTTCAAAAACACAAAACTTTTATTTTTAACTTTAAACCCCCATGGCATCCACCTTAATACACCCCTGCCAAAAGTTTTTATAATTTTAATTCAACCATTTAATAAACTATTATCATAACAACTTTCAAGACTTTAACTTGATAAATAAAGATTTTTCTATACAAACTTTCACCCCCCATTACAAACCCTTAGTTCACCCCTGGCAAAAAAACTTGATACCATTATTTTTAATTTTACTTAAACTATACATATTCCAAATTTCATTGATATAAGTTCAAAAACAAAGAAGTTTCATACAAACTGTTTTACCCCCTTTCGCCCCCTTAGGGGTGGAATTTCCAAAAATCCGTTCTTAGTACGCGTCTACATACTAAAACAAATACACCCTCCAAATTTCATAACCCTAGGACCAGCCGTTTGGGCTCTGCGTTGTCTATAGATGAGTCAGGACAAAGAGTCTTATAGTATAGATTGTTATTTTATTTGCGCATCTAAAAATTATTATATTAATTAACGTAAAATAGAATTGATAAAGATGAAGTCGTGTTTTTTGTGTAACGAAAAAAGCAATGTAATAATATATCATTCCAAAAGTGCTTGCTAATGTTATTGTTTCGTCGTAAAAAAAAATGTAAATATCATGATCTTTTATTTACAATTGACTCTACTAATGATTTTGGATATCATTCAGAGTTTAATTTTTTGTTGCAATTTATAAATTTATCATTTTGAAAAAATTACATATTTTTTGAAGTATTTATTATAAGTCGTCTCTATTTTTCCCCGGTGGTTGAGAACACTAACGTTCGACGCATGCGCAATGGCTTAAAAGCGTCGCACAGTCGGCAATCGCTGTCCTCGTCTGACAAATGATGTTACGCGCTAACTCTCTTTCACTCTACCTTAAATATTTATTATCTTTAACAGCCAGCAACCCTTATTTGCGGCCAGATTTAATTAAGCAACTTTATATGATAATTAATAGAAAACAAATAGCTTTAATTTGACATATAATTCATAAAAATAGGTTATGAACGTATAAATTTATCGAAATCATACCTGTTTACACCAGGCTGCAAAGAAGTGCGGCCAGGTGAGCAACGGCAACCGTGATTTTTTCGAATCTTCATATTAATTGCTGTGATGTAGACGTTATTTTATTTAAATAATAAATAAACGAAATTTTTTACCAAAAATAAATTAAAAATAATTTTGAAAAAAATAATAGCGGCCAAATTTTGATAGGCACCCTAGTAAATATATATTCTCTTAACTATAAATAAACATAAAAATTTGGTTTTAAACAAATAGTCGATGAGCACACCTATCCTGCAGCGGGATCTCGTACTATTATTAATACATACATCTTTTTTTTTCTCAAACGAGTTACATTAGTTAACTTATGCATTTTGGTACTAATTTGACGGTTAATATGTATTTGTTTGTACCTTCAAGGTTTGCTTCAAATCACTGTTATCAAATAAAGTAAAGTGTGTAGGAATGACATAAACTCATCAAAAATCCGTGTTAGTTTATGTCAACATCATTCATTTCATGTCAGTTGATAATATGCAAACTGAAGCGAACCTAATACTAAAGTGACTTGTCTCTAGTGTGTTCCGTGAGTTGAGCTAATATGGAGATACATTTCTGGCATCTGATTTGTCAGAGATGACGCTACTGGGCAGATTACCAATGGCAACCATTTAAGCTGTGTATGCGCATAATTTCTGATGTATCAGGCAACTAATAATCTTCACTCGTTGAAAAGAATCCAGAGATACTGAACCCTCAAATCAGATAGGCCATACATAGAGGAATTTGGAATATTTTGATTAATTATAGTACTTTTATTTATCCGTCCTTTAGGTAGATAAATAAAAGTACTATACAGTAATACCCCGACTTACGCTACCTCGACTTACGCGAATTCGGAGTTACGCGATTTAATTTTCTCGTCTATTTTAACGTTTTTTGTTTGAAAGCCGCGCACTTCAGATTGTGTTTATAAATTTTATTAATATAGTTTGTCATATTATCTAGAATTAAATTAAATTTTTGTTTTATATTTCCTAAATTATAGTCTCCGGTCCCAATTAAACATACTTTGTATGACTTTATAGGTATGTATATGCAAAATTGTACCCCGACTTACGCGAATTCGACTTACGCGGATAGCGCTCGGTCCCACCTATCGCGTAAGTCCGGGGTATTACTGTAATTAATAAAATATTCCAAATCCCTCTATGTATGGCCACCCTACACCCTAGAGAGGCACGTTCCGAGTGGAACTAGAGAATTAAAACAGCATCTCGGTTCCGTATAATATATTCATGACGTTTGCCGCTCGACTTCCTATGCTAATGAAGTGCGAACAGGAAAGTAGGAAGAAAACTACTTAATTGATTCTAGCCATTTCATTTTACGGAAAAAAGGCTGGAAACTTACTTATATTTTGTAGGAATTAAACTCATTTTAGTTTTAGTTCTTCTCAATAAAGAATCGTACGATTTCAGCAATTTTAACGTTTCAGTTTCAATGATAAGAAAGAAAATAAGCGATTCGCTTTCACGTTTATATTACGGACGGCCTGTGAAACTCCTTGCCGGAATCCCCTGTCTTCAAGGCGAGAGTGAACCGGTTTCTTCTAGGCAAGCGCGTTTCATCTGAGACTGCAATGTCACTTAATTTCAGGTGAGTTGTGGTCAAGCGCAAGCCAAATGCGTAAAATAAAACAGGGCGTGAACCCTATAACTGGCAATGAGTTTAAGCTTTCTATAAGGGGGTCAAACTAAATTAAGGATGGCTTTAAAATCTGAAAGCTTGGAAAAATCTGGAAGCGTAAATGTAAAACATTATTAGTTATTTTACTGTATTTTTACATCCTAGTACGAGACGACATGGCTCTAGTATCTTCGTCAAATAATGTTGCGTAAAATTACAAATAGTCGATTCAGTATGAATTTGCTTTTTTGTTTGTTTGACGCAAATAGGCTCCGAAACTACTGGACCGATTTGAAAAACTTTTTCACCGTTGGGAAGCTACAATGGTGGTGACTCAGCGGCACTCACGACTAAACTAAATTTAAAGAAGCCCTTCTTAGGTGGCCAGAGAGAGACGGCACGTTCTGAAGCACACACAAACAACTAAAATCACGTCAAATATGAAAATTGTAAGCGATTTTAGAGCGCACCCAATTGTATCAGCTCTAAATCTGACGTGTTTGACGTGATTTTAGGTGTTTTGTCTATGGTTTAGATCGTACTTTTTGGTCATTTATGACGAAAAGAAACAGAGCTACTTTAAATTTAGTTTAGTCGTGTGTACCGCTGAATCGCCACCATTATCCCCGAATAACTTGGCAAAATTTAGTTTCTCATTGCAACTTAGATTATTTTACAGCCCATGCGAAGAGCCGGTCTGCTAGTCTGTTAATAAACAGGTTTTGATATTAGCTTATTCATTCATTCTTAAATTTGACGCCTGAATCTTAATCTCGGCGTTCTACTCGTATTTCTCTAAAATAAGTATGAATCTCGCCGTTTCTTGTCACTTACACCACAAACTCCTTAGTTTTGGTGAAGAAAAATGCCCCATTCTTGAGACATAACAAAGCACTCAGCACACCCCATTCCTGCATAATGCTTGAAATTATTAACTTGACTGATGAGTTGACTCCCACTCAACAACAAAGTACTAAAACTTTTAAAACACAAAAGCTTTCATAAATCTTGGCGATGCAGATAAAGCGTTGTGTTAATTACTTCAAGGTCAAGTAATTTATAAATAATAATACAGTAACAGTTACTTCTTTAATAAATGTAGAAAATTCTTCAATTTCACTTCAACTTATACTTACTAAAAATCGTAACCTCATCAATTCTACATTGTTTTTTATTTTACTCGAAATAGAACAGCGCTTGACCACAAGACTAACCTAACGCTAGCAGCTAGATTAGCTAATTACAAAAAGGCTAGCGGGTAGCCTGATAGTAAGCATTAAACTGGTTTATTTCAGTTGCAATACCACTACAAGTTAATAAATAAAAAGTTTATTGACATAAGTAAATAAAATTGCATGTCAGCAGAATAAATGACCAACCTATTCTATACTACAAAAATAATTTATCCTAAAAACAAAAAAAACATAAACTAGTATCAAGACTACACCCATATCTACGAAAACTAATCTGAAAGTACCAAGATCTACAATCCACTATCAGAGTAGAATCCACTTCCAAAAACAAAAGCCAACCCTCCACTGACGTCGCGATGCATTATCGACGAACAAAAGAAGATCACCGGTGACGGCAAACGTCACTAGCAATACCCTGGGTTGACTTTTACTTATTACATTCAGTACATGCTATTTTATACTTTAAATTTAGATGTATAAGGTAGGTTTTACCTACGAAAGTGTTTAAGGAAGCTAGTGAAGAGAAAAGCAGGATAATCGATTGTATTGTAGTGGCAGGATTGTGGAAGATCGGCGGTTACGCGACATCTTGCGTTTTACTCGAATCCAGTTGGAACGGAATGTTTTCAAGATTCACTAGATAGTATAAAGTATTTTTTCAACAGTAAGGTATTGAATCAGCTACCTTCCCTGTTCCCCAATAACTACAATCTAACGATTTTCAAGGCGAGAGTGAACCGGTTCCTTCTAGGTAAGCGCGATCCACCGTAGAACTCAATATCACTTACCATCAGGTGAATTGTTGTCAAGCGCTGATCTATTCAGAGTAAAAAAAAAAGTTAGCGACAGCTTAAGGTTAAGCTTGCCTAGTCTGGAATAACTCCCCAAAAACAAAAATACAGAACTTTATTAGCCCTAAATAACACACGTTAAAGGCAAGTCATACTACAATAATTACTTAATACTTAAAAACATTAGTTAGATAAAATTAAATAAACTTACAAATTTCATTAAATAAATATTCTACCATATTAGATACTACACATATTAGCACTTGTTTTTCATGTCTATTAAATTTAAAGTACTAAAAATTACTAAAAATTTAAACTCAAGCTATTTGGCGGGGATCGAGCTGACGATCTACGGGACGTAAGGCAGTCACCCGCCAGTCTAAACTTTCATCGTTTTAAAAAGATTGAAAGAAAATTTTCGTACTCGTTATGTAAGTATGATATTTTAATGCCAAGTAGTTTCATTGCTAAACTTGTAAAACATTTGCATGCAGGTTTTTTCATTTTAATCGTAATCTTCTTAATTTTTTATCGAACGACTGCTTTTTTGCAAATTTTACAAAATTCTAATTTAAAAAAAAGTCTAATCTGTTCTCTTGTACGAGAGCTACGCCACAAACAGACACACACACACACACACACACCCACGTGAAACTTATGGCACCGCTTGGATTTCACGTCGGGTGTTAAATAAATATAGGTAAGTTCACAAGAGAGGTATTAGCATGCTGTGCTAGCGGCGTGGTCACTGGCGTGATACATTGGCAATCTCGCTCGTGAGGCACTTGTTGCTATGCCAACCTTATACGAGGGTGGATTGAAAAGTTCGCGACCTAACACATAAATACTTAAATCTTAATAGGACATTTAGTATGAAATTTATTCCATTGACAATATAATTTTCTATTTCCTGACATTTTGTAACATATTTTAATATTTCAATTAATTTAGACAACAATTTATTTAATTTAATGACATGTAATTAATATATAATATAATCATGTAGTCCTTGACATACTTAGTAAAGATGATGACTAATTATTGTAACTAAACCGGATAGTGTATACTGACCATAACACTCTTGTTGTCTATGGAATGTCAAATTGTTTGTTGTGAATGTGCTATTTTGTGTGTGAATGAAAATAATTTTGTAATGGATTATAGATTAGAATTTGGGTGAGTATTCATTAATTTTAGATGACATTTTTGTATATATTTTGCTAATATTGCAGGCCTAAAGGCGAAGAGTTTGAGAGACATAAAATGTTAACATATAATAACCTAACCTTACTCATTCTGCAATAAATGATTTGAATTTGAATTTGAATGTATTTTAATGCAACTGACCTCATTCGAAAAGTTTTCATTCTGGTTGTCAAATCGTAAAATTCTATCGCAATAGCATTAACTGTATATAAATTCTATTGTATATCTGTTATTATTACTATAATTCACAATCAAATGGTAAAAAATATTATGTTTACATACAATTCAGTTTTTTAGTTAATTACTAATATGATGTATGCATATGCATATATGTATGTATGTATGTATTAAATGTGCAACATTTAAGATAAGTACCGATGGGTTAATTAAGAAATTAAGTTCCATTTCTGTCTGTATCATTAAAATAATCATAATAAATTCTATTTAAAATAAAATCCATGTTTCCAATTAGGTATAGTTTGAACTGTCAGTATAACAATTTGGAAATAATACATCCAAACAGTTCGACTATCGAACTACTGCTTGGTCTGGATAGAATAAAGGCGTTTGCGCACCAAAACTTAAGCTGTTAAGGTTTGGTTTTCTTCGGACGTTTCGGTGTTTTGGTGTTATACTCCTTAAATTCCACGTCGACCTGTATGGAATAAACTAGTTCATTTTCTTTGTTTGTGGAAGTAATGTTTGTATACAGCCGACCCCTTTGGAATGGGAAATTTTCAGGAATACTCGTCGCTGGAACTGACATGTTGTAAAGATTTACAACACCCTGAAAATAATAATAATAATAAAAAATAAATATGAGGACAGATTTCACACAAGGCTGGTTAACCCCATACTGAACCATTTCTAGTTCGTATTATGGTTGCTAACACAACTGATATACTACCTACATACTACATATACATTACATACATATTTTATATAAATACATATTTAACACCCAGACCCACAGCCAACTAATTTAGTTAAGCACAAAGATGTTGGCCGGGCCGGAAATCGAACCCGGAACCTTCCGATTGGCAGTCCGGCATGGTAACCAGGTCGTCAATCAACAAATGTAGAGAGTCTTATACTTACCGCTGGGACAGGACAGCCATCTGTTAGCTTTCCTTGTTTGAACATATTACCAAAATACTGATCGTTATCCAGAATATCGCACAAATTTACTTGGAACTCTACAAAAGTTCTCCTGTACTGGTTTGATAACCATTCGTAGACGTAAAAATGGCCCTGCAAACAGAGAAACCGATTATAGTACAAATTAACATTATAACTACAGACGCAATATAATTTTCAAATTAAATTTCATTTATTACTTAAAACAACGTTATAAGCTTGGCGATCCAGCGAGGTAATGCCGCCAGCATTTTAGGCATCTTACCTGCGGACACTGACTTAGATTTAATTGACTATTTGTAAGGTTTTTGTGTGTGTGTGTTTTTATTTATAATTAGTTTTACTGAATAAATCATCTAATCTTAAACTATATCATTAGAGGGACATAGTCTTCTAATACGCTACATTCTTAAAATTAACACAATACCGTCGTTTTTGCGTAGTCTATAAAGCTATGGCATAGTTTCTGCCATAGACATTATTGTCTAAGCATACCGTCGTTTTTGCGTAGTCTATAAAGCTATGGCATAGTTTCTGCCATAGACATTATTGTCTATGGTAGAAACTGTGCCATAGCTTTATAGACTACGCAAAAACGACGGTATGCTATAAGATTGACGTGTTTGTCTGTGTGTATGTCTGAGGCATCGCAGCTCTCGAAGGGACGACTGGTTTTGTTTTTTTTTTGATCGCAAGGTGTGTAGTCCAGATTGTTCTTAGCATATAAGTTAGCTAACCCAGCGGAATAGCTACGGAAGGTGTGTTGATTAGATAGTTTTGCTGCCTATATCCTTCTCGGCTTTCACGAGATTCTCTGGTGGTGACTTAATATATATAAACCTCGTGTCACAATGTTTGTCCTCAATGGACTCCTAAACCACTTAACCGATTATAATAAAATTCGCACACCGTGTGCAGTTCGATCGAACTTGAGAGATAAGATAGTTTAAATATCAAATTATAGTCGCAATTTTAATTTATTGCTAATTATTGTCTGTTATTATTTGACAGTCACAATTATCTGTTAACTCCAAATGATTCTAACAGATGTCGACACCTTTAGACTGGGTTGAGTAAGTAATCAATAGATGGCGCTGCTATGGTAAATTTACGAACGTGTCATATTAGCTACATTATCTATTTTCATTCCTAAGTGAGGCAAAACAACGTTTGCCGGGTCAGCTAGTTATTATATAAGTCTTACCGTTAAATTGTATACCAGTGGATATATGAAGTCAAAGTGGAAATCGACGTAGTGTCTCGGATCGTTCCGGCTCAGCCTTCTACTTGTTACGTTGATATATCTAAAATACTTCGGATTATAATACGTTATGACTGGGCGCTCCAAGCTCACATATTTTAACTGAAAAAGAGGGCAAAGCAAAGTTTTATATTAAAAATAACCCATCTATATGAAAGGCACAGGACCAAAACATAATAATATGGCATGACAGGAGAGAGGCCTATACCCAGCAGTGGGATAGAATCGGCTGTGGATGATGATGATACAAAATTACTGAGGATATTTGACGACCTCGTTGGCGTAATGGTTACCATGCCGGACTGCCAACCAAAAGGTTCCGGGAGTGATTTCCAGCACGGTCACCATCTTTGTACTCAACTAAATTTGTTGGCTGTTAAATATGTATCTTTATATTAGTATATCAGTTGTGTTAGCAACCATAATAAAAACTAGAAATGGTTTATTATGGGGTTAACTAGCCGTGTTTGATGTGTCCTAATATTTATTTATTAATTTTATACACGCATTTTGATGAGGCCTGTACTCTTCGTAGCCGTAATCCTCATTACTGAGGGTCGTGACTCTGCCGCAGAATTTATTCGTTGGAGAAGTTCTCTTGGACACGCACATGATGGTGGGTTCCACGAAAGACACATGTCATCAAATTTAGTGGTCCTCAAACCTGCAGGTTTTTTCAAGACGTTTTCCTTCACCGTAAAGCAAGTGCAGATCTACTCATAGCTTGAAAAACAAGTCATTATTAGTGTTGTGCCGGGATCAAACCATATCGGAATCGGAATAGTAGGCCCCCTATGTCGGAATGTTAGATTGAAAAGCACACATTTCGCACTCGCTTTTTAAGAACTGAGGTGTTTACACAAGTTTGCAAATTGCGACTTGTGATACGCGGAGCCACAGATGCAATTATATTTACAGCAGTGTATTGCCCAAATTGGAATCGAATTGTGCAGTGAGATGAGCTTACCTAGGACGAGCGAGCGGTCGTCGACCGGTTGGACGTCCCAGGTATCGCTGGATAGATCTAGTGGAGGAGGACCTGCACAATCTTCAGGTCACGCAGTGGCAGAAGAAGGCACAGGACCGAGAACAGTGGCGTCTCCTAGTATCGGAGGCCAGGATCTGATATTCGGGTCGACGCGCCAACCCAGTTAGTTTTAGTTAGTTATTGCCCAAATTGTGACACAAAAACAACACAAGATATTAAAATTTAAGGTACATAACAATTTTAACGTGACCTTACCCGTTCAGTAGCAGTATACGTAGCAAGATTTACGAGTATAAATGATAATAAACCAAACAACTGCATTATGGCAAACATTATGTACTATATACTGCTTTTGTGCAACTGCATCGTTTTAAAAAGCTGCATCCAAATATATATAATTTGTCTAATTCGCTCCCAAAACGAATCAGAATTCATGAACTATGTACTTGAAACGGAAATAAGTAAACAACTAGCAAGTTAAATACATGTGGTACCTAACACATATCTTATTTCCGTTCTGTTTAAACTGTCATTGTTGGGTATGATTAGTCTGATTTGGTTATATTTTTCGCAAAATGACTGACTGACTTTGCCTGCGTTATTTCAATGATTAATAAAATAAATAAAGGGCAATGTACTGTAGTAAACTGTATTAACTGTATCTGTAGTAGTAGTGTAACTATAATAAACTCTACGAGTGGTAGCAAGCTTTCAATGTGTCAGACTGAAGGGGCATTCATAGTTGTCTTCTGTAGTGCCATCACTTGCATTGTGTGCGCATTCAGGAGTGAAGTTTTTAAGTCTATTAAAGCTCTTTAAAACTGTTCTAGCTATTTAGTTGAAAAATGAATAGTTGTGTATCAAAATAGCGTTCTTAGCGAAAAATGTTTGAAAGATTACTCGTTTTGCTTCGCTGTGCTATCGGTTTAGTTTGGAGTGCGTTCAGTGAGTTCAAGCTTGACTGCGAAAGAGGCAAGCGCAAACGATTTCTCGCCCCTAAAAACTCGCTCAACTCATATTGATTTGCCTTTCTCGCAATTGATTCTCACCTTATTAAGACGATGACATAAGCGATACCTTGATATATGTAAATCAAAAACTGGGTATGCTATTTTTTAAATTATAGGCTGTCTTAAGAACAACCCTTACATGAATATTTACACAATTATATTAATGTAAGGGTACCAATCAGATTTATCAATACAGAAAAAACTAATAAAAAAAATTGATTAAACAAATCCTTCCAATCCTTCCTGGTGCAAAGGATTGCGATTGCCATTCAGCGCGGGAACGCTGCTAGCCTGATGGTTACCTTTGCACCGGGAACTATTAGGGCGGGTTATTTATTTAGAATGAAGTAATTAATAATAAATATAATTACATTTTTAGGTTTTATAGTTAATAAATTAATTAATTAATAATAATTATCAAACAAATGTTAATTAAAAAAAATGCGTTAGTTATCACTAAGTCTGCATATTGTTTGTGATACTTAGTTAACATTAGTATTGTGATCGGATCTGCACGCCAGACTGAGTTATCATCACTTCAAAATGATGATGACGGATGATGATTATAAAAACGAACACTACAGCTATTTTTCTGCCATTCGCTAGCAGACTTGGCCAGCTGGTGAATCCTTTAGTAAGGTTGTCGCAGCGCGCCGTGTCTCCGCATCAAATTGCACCCACGAGCGACTTCACTAGCCTAGATTTTGTAACACGGATCTAAAACTTACTAGATGGCATTACGCAAAACCGTTATTTTAAAGACCGATATTTTATATTAGATTTTTTATATGATACCTACTGAAAATGGGTGATATTTATGCTATATTTTTTTATTTATTTAGTTAATTACATTATTATTTTAAGTTGTGAATTTGTATTTACTTGAATTATACAGATGAACAATATCTGTTAGTAAATTACACTATTGAGACAATTTGAGTTACTATTTTTGTGGAATAATATTTCTCGTTATACATTATTGAACCTCTTATTGTAACTGCTTGTGATTACCCATACGAGTAAATAATATAATAGACGCTCAACCTCTTTTTGAAAATCGTACTACGTGTATCATTTGATATCGTTCGTATTTTCTGGAAACGTCTTCACTCGGATCTAGCAATCTATTATCGTTATATCACTTTGCGACTTGCGGAATTTGGCAGGCTGCTCGCTTGATTTACAGCGCCATCTAAGTTTCATCGGTAATTATGACTTCCGCGCCACGCTTTCTTATGAGAATCAGCAATCATCTCTAGTATTCTGATTACTGATATAACTTATTGTATACCTATTACATATTTCTATACTTTCCTGAATTAACTTGTATATCCGAAAGATGACATTGTGTGTCGACCGCTTAGCGGACAACGATGAAGTAGTTAGTGAAAACGAAGAAATTACGGACTTAATCAATAAAATTATGTCCTTAGATACTGCTTATCGAATTGCTATGAGAGTAGTTTAAATAAATCCATTTTAGCATACATCTAGCAAAAAATCAAAGCAAACAATTACCAAATGACAAATGACAGCAAATTAACCACGTTGTTTAAGCGATCAGGGATCTGGGATCTCAAAGATCCCAGTTTGTTCACAATTGAAGAGCCACATCCAGTATGAGTATATATCCAGTTACCTGCAGTAACCTGGCGCACCCTCACCACCTGACCTAGTTTTTTTTTATTCCACTCCAGAGAGGATGAAATTGCTTGCAGTAGGCTTTGCGATTTTTTAATGCACGTAATAAGGGGGGTTACAATGGGACCAAAGAGTAATGGGATAGATGTTATTATTGTTGATGTTTTATTCGGGATGCGTGTTTGTATATTTTATTTTCTTCTTGTAAGTCCAAAGCTTCTGTAAATATAATTCCTATTCTCTGTTGTATAAGATAAATTGATGACCTTGTTGGCGTAATGGTTACCATGCCGGACTGCCAATCAGAGGGATCCGGGTTCGATTCCCGGCACGGCCAACATCTTTGTGTTGAACTAAATTTGTTGGCTGTGGGTCTGGGTGTTAAATATGTATCTATATAAAATATGTATGTGTGTATATGTAGTATCAGTTGTGTTAGCAACCATAATACGAACTAGAAATGGTTCAGTATGGGGTTAACCAGTCATGTGAAGTGTGTTAAAAAAATCTGTTGTATAAAATACTGTTGCTGTTTAAAATTACTATTTTTGCGAAATATGATTGGAAATGAGGGCTAGCTTAGCCCATTTTTTTTTCTTTTCATATTTCCTAGTTTTTCGAGAGACTTTTTAAATATATTTGTTTTCTCAGCTAATTGATTTAAAATTTACTGGTGTTATTCGGAAATAAAAAATTACTAAACCTGGTAGTAACCCATGAAAAACAAAATTGCTACAAAAATACACATAACGCGTAGAGACTCAGTTTTAATATTGCCCTTGTTTACAGAGTAGGAAATAATAAAATGGTACGTATAGTTTTCACCACGTAAAAAGAACGCTTGCGTAATCTGCACAGCAGGTAATTTATTATTTTTGACGTGACAACGTCTTAAATTAGGTTGCGGCTGGGAGTCACTTATGAAAAAGTGTAACGCCCGGTAACGTTACGATGAGTCACCGAACGAGAGAGAGGCCCGCCGAATGCCTTGCGTCTCTCTCCCACTCAACTATGATCGGTCTGCCGGCAGACATTGTCACGTAAAATCTTCGCCCGTAAAACCGACTTTACTGGCAACCATTTTTTTAGTTTAATATATACTACTGGCTGGCCCGGCAAACGTTGTTTTGCCTTAAGTAAAAATTTAACGGTGAACAATCCTTAACACTTAGGAGTATGAAAAATAGATAGAAGCCGATTGTCAGACCTACAGAATACGCATATAAAATTTGCTAAAAATGGGTCAAGCCGTTTCGGAAGAGTACGGTGACTAACATTGTGACATGGAAATTTTATATAGAAGATAATCATTTTTTAACCCCCGATTTAAATTAAAAAAAAACTGTGTCATCGTGACACTCGCACTTAATTTTTTTTTCATATCAAAAGGTGTTTTAGCCGAAAGTGTTGATACACGGTATATTTGATGAAAATTGGTTCAACATAAAAAAATGGTGGATTACATATTTTTTTCACAACTCCCTCAATATACGAGTATGTACTGGTATATATTATTCTAATTTCATATTCAAGATGGCCGCCAACAAAAAAATGTTTTGTCGAAAGATTTCAAATTTTTTTGAATATTTATTTTATGCCGTATATTATAGGTTAATATTAAAAAATAAAACAATGTGTCAAGTATTTTGATACGTGAGTGTCGCATGAGTGAACACAGTGTTTTCAGCGTTGTTTTTAGATGAAGCAGCTTGTACATTATGTTTGTGATGAGCGTGAGTAAAAGCTTTGT
The DNA here is from genome assembly GCA_035578125.1 of Mellilla xanthometata. NCBI lineage: Eukaryota > Metazoa > Arthropoda > Insecta > Lepidoptera > Geometridae > Mellilla > Mellilla xanthometata. The sequence continues at coordinate 1,715,175 of JAPUBQ010000008.1, forward strand.
TGCCGCCGCTTTGTAAAAAGTTGGTTTTGTTCGTTGTTATTAAAAGCTTATTTTTTTTTTTATATTTAGGTTATTACTTATATACCCTGGCAATTATTTTATCGAAATAACGTTTCTCTTAATTTTCTATTCAAATCTTTACTAGCAATATTTTATGTATTTTACACGCTACAGCTAAGTACGAGTATTTGATCAGTAGGATGCATAACCACACGAGTAAGCGACTCTTTGGCTTGGTAGGTAGAGCATGCCTAGTCTAGAATAACTTGCTCTGAAGAAAGCTACAGACCCACATCTTTTGGTGCTTGGTGACAGAATTATTATTATTATTATTTATACACACACAGCTGGTTAGCCCCATACTGAACCATTTCTAGCTCGTATTATGGTTGCTAACACAGCTGATATACTACATATACATACATACATATTATATATAAATACATATTTAACACCCAGACCCACAGCCAACAAATTTAGTTAAGCACAAAGATAATGTTTGTGTAACCGGCTATCACTTACGTTAATTTTGTCGGAATTAGCCCGACATGTTTCAGCACAATCAGTGTGCCATTCTCAAGGGCAGGAATACAGCCAACGTTCGTCCGCGGTGACGGGAGGGCCTGCACTGTTTTAATACAGTGAAGCACAAAGATTTTGACCGGGACGCGAATCGAACCCGGAACCTTCTGATTAGCAGACCGGCATGGTAACCTTTACGCCAACGAGGTCGTCAAACTTGAGGGTGGTTGCTAGCCAGGCTGCAATGGTCTACCACCGATATTAATTAAATCTTTATCATTATAATAAAGAGGAAAAGTTTGCTTGGCGTATAGGCTCTGAAACTAATGGACCGATTTGAAAAAAACATTCACTGTTTGGAAGCTACATTATCTCCGAGTAACAAAGGCTTTATTTGTTTGTCTTTGCAACTTAGATTATTTTATAGCCCGTGCGAAGCCGGGACGATCTCTTAGTATGAAATAAATGTATACCAATATAATAAAGAGGAAAAAATTGTTTGTTTTACGCGAATAGGCTCCGAAATTACGTGGCTGATTAAAAAAACTTTCACCGTTGGTAAGCTACATTATCCCCAAGTAACATGGCTTTACATATTTTGTTTCTATATGTAACTTAGACTAATTTAGAGCCCGCGCGAAGCTTAGACGAGATTCTAGTATTTAATAAAATGAAATTCTGGTTCTAAAAATATAGATATAAGAAACATTTTTTGCTACAAATTGTCAAGATAGAAACTACAAATAAATTATTTGAATTTGAATTTTGAACGTCTCAAGATACATTTATCATGTCTACTCTGTTACTTTGTTATGTTACGTATCTTAAGTAGGTATTCAAAAACGTTTTTCCCAGTATCAAATTTTGACAAAAAATAATAATACAGAAATTGGACAAACGGAACGTCTGTCGATCTTCTCGTTAATCATAATAATTTTACATTTACAAAGCGAAGTATACTCTAATGAAACAAATTGGGAGTAAGGGATGGAGCAAGAGTTAAAAAATTAAGACCAAACATAATATATAATAATCTTGAAGCTACAGAAATAGTTAGTAATACACATTAATGTGATGATATGGGAAAATACTTCAATTCTTCAAAAAGGATTCAAAATATTGAAAAAATAGCTTAAAGACCGTGTGAAGACCCTAAAAGTATTAAATAATAAATAAATAAATACTAGGACTCATTTCACACACGGCTGGTTAACCCCATACTGAACAATTTCTAATTTGTATTATGGTGGCCAACACAGCTGATATACTACATTTACATACATATATATTTTATATAGATACATATTTAACACCCAGACCCACAGCCATCAAATTTAGTTCAGCACAAAGATGTTGGCCGAGCCGGGAATCGAACCCGGAACCTTCTGATTAGCAGTCCGGCATGGTAACCATTGCGCCAACGAGGTCGTGGTATTGATACTTATTTTGGTACTACAATTACTAACTAAAGTATTTTCAAATTTTACTATTGCACATGACACTAGTTGTACCCTGTGGTGTTGCTATCGTTTAATACTTAAACTATTTATGTATATTCAAAATTTCACGCATATCGGTTTAGCTGTTTGAGCGTGAAAGAGTAACAAACACATATATACAAAAACTTTTGCCGTCATCCCAACCACGGATTATCAATAATGTGATGTTATTTAAATTATTTTGGCTCGTCTAAAATTTGTTGACTTGCAATACGCGATATATATTATTATTATATTATTTTATGAAAGAACGTGTAACATATGTTTTTTCCTAAGATATGGGTCAGTTAGACGAAATCCAGCAGTTTTTACCTTGCCCATAACAACGCATAATACAGATAATACACCTGTGTAGTATTAGTCAAGCAAACTGAAGGCTTCACATTCGTCCGTTAATCACCGTCCTTGTTGTACTTTATCTAAGACTAAGAATTAAAATCGGATTTTTCGGCGATTAATTAAAACAAGGAAAGGGTCGTCCTTAATAACATAAAGGTCGTTAGAAGTGCACCCGAAACGCCGTTATTTTGGTTCTGGGGTGTGGTTATAGTGTGAGAGAGGGATTTTTTCTTACCTTGTGTTAAAATGTCCAGAAACACTCACTCTGATATAGGCATGCTAGCTGTGCCACGTGATGCTACCCGTTAATCCAGGTTAAAAAGTAGCCTATGTGCTAATCCAAAGTCTAACTTATCTTCACAATAAATCTCATTTAAATAGGTCGAGCCATTGGAGCGTGAAGAAGTAACATAGATTTTGAAGTTATTTGCGTATCCCACGGACACCACAAGTGTTTTCGGGATAAAAAGTAGCCTATGTTTTAATCCATGGTTTAACTTATTTCCATAGTAAATCTCATCAAAACCGATCCAGCCGGTGGAACGTCAAAAAAAATAGATTTTGAAGTTATTTGCGTATCCCACGGGAACCATATTTTTTTCGGGATCATAAGTAGCCTATGCTAATGCAAGGTCTAAACTATCTTCACACCAAATTTTATCAACATTGGTTCAGCCGTTTGAGCTTGAAGAAGTAATAAACATACACACACACAAATTTTCACGTTTATTATATTAGTAGGATAGGATAAGCTCTGTAGTTATGTTATATGTAGCGATTGTTAAGCTACTTTTCGAAAAGCAGGATTTTTCCAATATTTTTGACAGTGAAATGAATGACTTGTCACGTTTGGTGTTTGCCATAGTTATGTTACAAAATGTATTTTTTTACATATAAAGTTGTTTGCGGTAATAGATACGTAGAATATACAATAGAATATATTATACACGCTTATCAGCGCACTTACAAAATGTACACATAAGTATAGTGTTAAATCTGGCGGTGGAAGGTGTATCCCGGACAGTCGCGGTTGTAGATCGCGGGCCCCAACACGTAATCAGACCTCTCCTATTTCACAAGTCTATGATAAATAAGTGATAAACATCTTTATTTACCAAAAAGTTGTACATTTTTGTAAATCAACATAAACTATGACTAAATTAGTACTAGGCTTAAAAGTATAAAATATGTGTTAATGTACTTGGTTGATCCCTGATTCCCACACGAGGCAAATCCTGTGTTGTGGGATTCAGTGCCGTCCCTTAGCCTCAAATTGTGCTGGCGTTTTATACTATACTATTCTATTTACACATTTATATTTACTTGATAATAATTTACCCTTGTTTACAACATGTTTATCTCAACTTTATTTTTAGCACCTCTGAAGAGAGCTAGCTCCTGCGAACACAGGGTATCCTACTGCAGGAGCTAGCCACCACACTTACATTAAGACTTAGTTTCTAGAATTAGTATTAATTAGTTAAGGTACCTATACTTAATGTTTGTTTGTTTAGAATGTAAGTTGGTCTAATAAATTATTTGTAAATTGACAATTGTTTTCAGTTGTATCTTCTTCACATTTCGACAATTCCGCTCTTAGTCAGCCCATACACCAACAAACAGATATTTCCTTTTTTAGCAGAAGCAATTAGAAACGAAGACCTCTCGGCCTTTCAAGGGATCGGATAAAAATAAAACGTTATCTGCTTAAAGATTAAATTTTATAAAAAAAAATTACTATGATGGGTTTGCGCTTGATCAGAATTCATCTGATGGTTAGCGACATTGTGATCTAAAATGGAACGCGCTTACCCAGAAGAAACCAGTTCACTCGTGCCATGATCGCAAGATTAACTTAACAATTTGTTATACACAAATAATATTAACCGTTATATTTTTTTTCGAAATCTTCAATAAATTACAAAACAACCATATTTATAAATTTATAATTATAAATAATATAGATAGAGCTCCGGGAGTTAGGACTTTTTTATTGAAAATTTTCTCCTCTTTCAGGTTCTTTTTTCAAAATTCCTTAAATATCATTATTTTAAAAGTTATTAACGAAAAACTAAATACCTTTTTTTTTTCTTATTTTGTTAATAACAATCGCAATTTTTTATGTGCTAATAAACCCTTAAAAAACATTTTTCTAGACGTCATTCCGAATCGAATGAGCTATGGCACATATTTTTAGGAGCTTTATGTCGATTTAACACGTTTTTGAACTTGTTGACTAGACTACATTCTCAAAGGATCGAATGTATGTAAATGTTACATCTATGAAGAAAGAAAAGGAACTTGTTTTTGCTATTCACGTTGACGTAGAGTTTAAGGAGTACAACACTAAAACACGGACATATCAGAAGAAGAAAACTTTACAGTAAAACTATAGACGTAAAAAACAAGGAATTTAAAACATCATTTAAAATATGATACTAAAATAACTACATATGATATTAAAAATTATCTTCTTCTTCTTCTTATGAGCTAAGTGGTCAAGCTCTGGGATCGAGTGTTTTCAAGTCGCTTTTAGGCCTCTGACTTGGCAACTGCTTGTACTAAAACTAAAAGCCGGGTCCAACAATTTTCATGTCATCCGACCTATGGTAGTGCCCAGATGAAAATGCCACTTGGAAAATGACAGTCTTGTGTCTTGTGCATGTTCACCCATCCAAACACCGTTCGCATCGACCGTTGCTTAGCTTCGATGATCGCGTCAGATCACCCTAGCTACTGCTAGGTTTGTATATGTGTTTGCGTTTGACCTCTTGCTGCGTTGTAGTGATGTAGGTACATTTATGGTACATTTATTGTTAAGGTGCATTCACATCTAACCTTGTAAATGATTACCCAAATTACAAAAGCATTATTCAGCATTAAAAAATATCACACAGGGTTATTAGTTACTAATGCAAAATCACACTAATTCTAATCATAATTTTCGCGTAAAAACGGTCACACTTACATACATTATTATTAAAAGTTGAAATGAGTCCAACAGTTTCGCTTCCAACTTTGAATAATAACGTAAGTGTGACCGTTTTCTACGCGGAAATATTATGTTAAAGTGTTTATCTCTCTATCTATCTATGTAGTACGTTACTTATCTGTATCCCTGTATATTACAAATTATGTCATTAAGCATAATCGGTGTGTCACTGACCTATGTCAAGCAAACTCGCAGTCATAATTTCACAAAGAAAAAAAGCATTTCATATTAATATACAAAATATGTACATAATTAACAACAAAATATTAAGGCGATGACATGAACATAGTCATGAGTTTACAGTTTTATCGTTATAAATGTAATAAAAAACAAATATACACATAGGGGGTACCTATACAATAAACATGTATTTTCCTATTTTTGATATGCATAAAAAAATAACATAGAATATATAAGTATTATGAATGTATATTGCCTTTCAAAATAAATTGTTAAATAAAATAAATATCTAAGGAGGGCTTCCATACAACAAACGTATTTTTTTACGAATTTGTACTCGATCTTTAAAATGTCATTAGGTAGACTCTCTAAACTTTCATACTTTATAAATAAATGAAAAACATATAATCAAATTAATCATCAAAGGCTCTAATACCGGTCAGACTGTCTAAACAAATATTTATGACTAAATGTTTTAAAAGTTTTTTGTTACATTATTTTAACCAGTTTTTTTATTATTTCATAAGTCTGGTACAAAATTTTACATAAATATTCTAAGAGTAGTTCTTTTTAAGGTTAACAAAGATTATTATTTAATAACCGTTTTTCATTTTTGAAACGATTTTAAGTTTACAACTCAAAATTATGCAGATGTCATCACCTTAAGTGGAATGGAGATAACAAATAGGTAAGTATTAGTAATTTCCGTTTCAAATAATCTTTTTAATTAAAATAAAAAAATTGCTGAATTAAATACACGGTTTATATATATATGGATGCAGTTGGTAGTTATTTTCAGTTTACTTGAGGTTTGTGATCATGCAGTTGTTTGGTATATTATTGTTTATCTATCTTTCCAGTTATGTTATCACAGAACGGGTAAGGTTATGTTTAAGTCTTTTTTTGCATGACAATACTGAACAAATATACTTTACGTCATAATCAAAATACAAAAAGTAACTTAGCATATATATATTACATATTTTGTATTTTATGATGTTTGGATGTTTAATGTATATTATTAGGAAAAAAATATAATTATTATTTGCGTTATTTAGCGGCAGCTAGGCTGCGCTCAATTTGTAGCGCCATCTAGGTTTCATCGACGACCTCGTTGGCGTATGGGTTACCACGCCGGTCTGCTAATCAGAAGGTTCCGGGTTCGATTCCCGGCCCGGTCAACATCTTTGTGCGTAACTAAATTTGTTGGCTGTGGGTCTGGGTGTTAAATATGTATTTATTAATATATAATATGTATGTATGTATATGTAGTATATCAGCTGTGTTAGCAACCATAATACGAGCTAGAAATGGTTCAGTATGGGGCTAACCAGCCGTGTGTGAATGTGTCCTAATATTTATAATTATTTATTATTTATCGGTAGTTATGGTAAACATCCACAACACGCTACTTTGTATGGGGATCAACAATCCTCTTGACTATATCTATGTATGAGTATTCTGTTCCCTGGTATAGGGTCTCCTCTTTTATTTAAATTATTTCTATAGTTTATATATCGTCGAGAAGAGGCAAGATGGTTGACCACCTTATACGACATGACAATTTCATTAAAAATATCGTAGAAGGAAAGATAGAAGCCAGGAGAGGAAGAGGAAGACCTAGAAGATCATATTTAGACCAAATTAAGGAGAAGGCGAAAGTCATGTCGTATAGGGAGGTCAAGAATTTGGCCGAAGAAACAAACCTGGAAAAAACTCCACAGACAAGAGCCTAGCTCTTAAATATTGAATGAATGAATATATCGTCGATCATCATAAAGAAGGGCTAGTAACTAATCCCACCGCTTAGCCGTATTATCCTTTCCCCAAGGCCGTGACTCCCGCGCAGAATTTATTCATTTCAAGGGAGTTGGGTAAGTACAGTATAGTGGGCGCTCAAGTCCTGCCACGGAAGGCACCTCCTCGGATGATGTGGTCCTCGAACATGTCAGTTTCCTCACGATGCTTTCTCTCACCATAAAGCCAGTGCAAAATCCACAGTAAGACTGGATTCGAAGCCGTCAGATTGAAAAACAAAATTCCCACTGAGACAATCTCATTTTTCTTTTCGTTTTTTTTACTTTTCTTTTTCCTTATTATTTACTAACTGCATGCACCCTACGGTCTTACCCACGTTGATCCAGGATAAAAAGTAGCCTGTTAATCTAGTGTCAAAGCTATCATCACACCAAAATTTTATGAAATTCGGTTCAACCGTCAGAGCGTGAAAAAGTAACAAACATATTTTTGCATTTATTATATTAGTAGGATGTTTCCTTGTTACATTTATATTTATTTTTGTCAGGTAAAATACGTGAGTACGGAGCGTCCCGTGGTAACGTATTATAACCGGAAGTATATAAGGTATATAAACATAACGTGCAGAAGGATAAACCGGAACCATCCGACATACTACGCTGAGGCTCACTGTGATATGATATACCCAGTGACAAACAATGTATCGGTAAGAACACTATTCCAGACTAAGCATGCTCCACCGTAAGCCAGAGTGTCAGTAATGAGTAAATAAATATGATTAAACTAATTCTTGTTTTTTTTTTTTTTTTTGGTTTCAGAGCCATTTTTACTTTTACGAGTTGTTAACAAACCAGTACAAAAGAACTTTTGTCGAATTTCACGTTATGTTATGCGAGATTTTAGATCAAGATTCGTTTTTCGGTAACATATTCAATCAAGGAACATTAAAATATGGCTGTCCTATCCCAGCGGTAAGTATAAGCATAGACTAATAAATATAATAGACGCTCTAGTTGAAAATCGTACTACGTGTATTATTCAATACATCCGCAATATATTCGCCATCTATTGGTAATTTCTTGAAACGACATTACTCGAGTCATGCAATCTACTATCGTTAAATCACTATAGGATGGCAGCGCGTTGCAGAATTTGGCGGCAGCTAGGCTGCGCGCTCGATTTGCAGCACCATCTAGTTTCCATCGGTAATTAAAGCAAACTTTAGCTTTATTGATACTTTCTCCTTTCTGTTTTTCATAAGCAAAGCATGATATGACGCTTTTGACCTTCCTAGACTCCTTATTTAGGTGGCTTGATCTTCAAGTCAGGGCTACTTTTGATTTGGGCTACATCTCATTAGGAATACTTCTCATGTTGGCTACTTCTGATTTGGGTTACTTCTCATTAGGAATACTTCTCATGTTGGCTACTTTTGATTTGGGTTACTTCTCATGATTGAGTTGTTACATATTAAGTTAATTGCTAACATTTTTTTATTTATTTTCAGGGCAAAATCGACATTTACAACATCACGATGCCAGCTGCCAAAATTCCCGATAATTTTCCGTTTCAAAAAGGTCGCTTGTACACAAACATGACGTCTACAAACAAAGAAAAGGAACTTATTTATTCTTTTCACGTTGACCTTGAGTTTAAGGAATACAACACTATTACACGAAAATATCAAAAGAAAAAATACTTGCGTCAACCTTAAGATATTTGTTACAGTTTGGCTAATGGCTTATACAACTGTAGGATGTTCTTCTAACCGTGTATGAGGTCTAAGCCGCAAATGAAAGTCACGACCCCAAATCCGTAATTTTACTAAATAAGTATTCTACTTAACTACTATTTATTAACCTATCCTTATTACTAAGTAAATGCGCACATGTTCAATGCAAGTTTGCCATTGGCTGCGCCATTTATATAATGTACTTACTCGTACTTTGAAGATGTGGACGAGTTGTGTGAAAAAGGATATGAAGAGAAAGGAGTGCATGTAGATATGACGGCTGACAGAAGAGTGTGGAAGCAAAAAACGGGCTGTGCCGACCCTACATAGTGGGAAAAGGTGAAGGCAAAGAAGATTCATTGTTTTTTAACGTCACTGGTAAAATATGTTAAGCTAAACTTTGCAGGCATAAACGTAATACTTCTAAAAATACTTATTAGCTAATTAATTTTTAACTAGCTTATTAATTTGTAGAATTAAAAAAATACCGGTAAAATTGATATTTTATTTATGTTCGACGCACCACCTCTTTAGTTTTAAGTTATATCTTAGAGGAAGTTTGAAAGTAGTTCCAGTGACAGAGAAAGTGAAGAGCGGAAGGTTATCTTGGTATGGGCATGTGATGCAAGAGGAAATGCATGTGACTAGGATAAGTATGGATATGGTTGTACGAGGTAGCGGAAGTAGAGGTCGACCTAGGAAGACGTGGCTGAATTGTGTTAGTGAGGATATGAAAGAAAAGAGAGTGAATTTGGATATGACAGCTGACAGAATCGTGTGGAAGAGGAAAACTTGCTGTGCCACCCTCACCTAGCGGGAAAAGGTTGAATAAAAAGAAAAAGAAGATTAAATTTGTAAACCTCAACACCAGGGTTGGGCCATTTAGGTCATACGAAGAAGAAGATGAAGAAGATAGTGTGTATAGTAATTAATAACTTGATTATTACTTTCGCGGAAGCTAAACAACAAGTGTTTTGTATTGATTACCACTTTACTCGGTCAATTCGTTTGCAGATCTTTATTGACTCCAAACGTTTCACCTTTCGAAAGCTTTTTATTTGCCATATTCTTGCAACTTTTTGCCTAATTTACCATTTTCTGAGTTACTACATCTCTACTATCTCGGAAAGTTTAAAGAAAACGAGCGTAAAATAGTTATAAGTAAGTAAGCGCGCTCTTCTGTAGAACTCAGTATTACTTAACATAATGAATTATGTGACCACTACTTTCTACAGAGTACCTACATATAACATTTAGAAAACCCCGTCATAACATGTTGTGGCCACCATCTTGGAATTAAAACTTATTACAGTGTAAGTATAGTATTCTACTAATACAATACAAAAAAACGGACATATCGGAAAAAAAACTTACAGTAAATCTTTGGACGTTAAAAACAAGGATAATAATAATAAAACATAATACAATATGATACTTAAATAACTACATATGTACCTATGGTACTTAAAATTATCTTCTTCTTTGTATGATAATTGGCCAAGAGCGAATTGGGCTTGGGCATGAAGGGTTCCGTACCATTGTTGTACCCTATTAATAAATAGGGTCCCGTTTTTACCTATTAGGTACAGAACACTATAAACAACAGTCTTGTGCATGATTACCCATCCAAACACCGTCCGCATCGACCGTTGCTTAGCTTCGATGATCACGTCAGATCACCTTAGCTAGCCGAGCTACAGGCGCTAACTTCTACATAATGTGATCTATTTGTAGTACTTTAGTAATACTAGGTTTGTATATGTGTTTGCGTTTGACCTCTTGCTGCGTTGTAGTGATGTAGGTACATTATTGGTACATTTATTGTTATGGTGCGTTCACATACTAACCTTGTAAATGATTACCCAAATTACAAAAATATTATTCAGCATTAAAAAATTTCACACAGGGTTATTAGTCACAAACGCTAAATCATTTTGTTTTATTTTTTAAGTTTTGTTAGGCGGCCAACATGAAACCATGAAATATGAAATCAGCCTTTCAAAAGATTGGTATGTTTTTTTCGTAGTTATCCAAGTAATTAAAAATATTAGTTATAAATCTATAACTATATTAATTATAACTCGTATGTCGGAATTGTGTGATTTAATTTCTCCCATCCCATTCTACTATCGGACGAGCAGAGAAACACCAAGGCGGCATCGTTATACCGTGGAGATTCCAAAGGCGCGCATTAAGCGGTTTGCCTCCACCTTCTTAGCACGAACTGCGAAGGTGTGGAACTCTTTGCCAAGCTCCCTGTTCCCTGAAAGCTACAATGTGGCGGTTTTCAAAGCAAGAGTGAACCGGCTTTTTCTGGGTAAGCGCGCTCCACCTTAGATCATAATATCGCTTGCCATTAGATGAATTGTGATCAAGCGCAAGCCCATTAAATGTAAAAAAAAACTTTACAGTGAATAGCTATAATTTTAACTCTTAATAGCTATCTATATATCAAGCGAAGAGAAGACGTTTCTATGAAATTGTTCATTAGTCGTAATACATATTAGTTATATTTAAACCTTTATTTACAATACATTGTAATCACTAAAAAGAGAAAGCCAATTGGGTCATCATCATAATTTTTTTTTAAACTAAAGATAACCCAAACAAAAAAGCACTGTTTTTTTGAAATTTACTTTAATGAGTGTTTGTATAAAGTAAACATTGTAAACTGTTCACGTAAAGCATCTTAATAGTTCAACGTAGAAAACGATCACACTTACATTATTATTAAAAGTTGGAATGAGTCCAACAGTTTCGCTTCCAACTTTTAATAATAACGTAAGTGTGACCGTTTCTACGCGGAAATATTTACATAAAGTTTTTCGCGTAGAAAACGGTCACACTTACTTATTATTAAAAGTTGGAATGAGTCCAACAGTTAAGGTAAAGCACCATCTTCAGGGGCGAGTGTTACACGTACCGCCGCCGACGAGCTCCGCGCGTGCACTGATAGTCCAATAGTCCAACAGTTTCGGTGCTTTCCGAGCACCGAACATTCCAACTTTTAATAATAAGTAAGTGTGACCGTTTTCTACGCGAAAATATTAAGATACCTTACGTGAACAGTTTACAATATTTACATAAAGTGTTTACATATATATCTATGCAGTACGTTACTTATCTGTATCCCTGTATATTACAAATTATGTCATTAAGCATAATCGGTGTGTCACTGACCTATGTCAAGCAAAGTCGCAGTCTTAATTTCACAAAGAAAAAAAGGCATTTCATATTAATATACAAAATATGTACATAATTAACAACAAAATATTAAGGCGATGACATGAAGAAGGTCATGAATTTACAGTTTTATCGTTATAATTTATCGTAATAAAAAAACACTAACTTACACATGGGGGGTACCCATAAAATAAACATTTTTTTTTCCTATTTTTGTTATGTATAAATAAATATTAGTTTACATATTTCATAGAATATTTTTAAATGTATATTTCCTTTCAAAATAAATTGTTAAATAAAAATAAAATAAATATTTAAGGGGGGCTCCCATACAACAAACGTATTTTTTTACGAATTTGTACTCGATCCTTATAATGTCATTAAGTAGACTCTCTAAACTTTCTTATAATTATGTATTAACTTTATGAATATATGAAAAACATATAATAAAATTAATCATCAAAGGCTCTAATACCGGTCAGACCGTCTAAACAAATATTTATGTCTAAATGTTTTTAAAGATTTTTGTTACATTATTTTAACCAGTTTTTTTTATAATTTCATAAATCTAGTACAAAATTTGACATAAATATTCTGTTTATACAATAGTTCTTTATAAGGCTTACAAAGATTATTATTTAATAAATGTTTATCATTTTTGAAACGATTTTGAGTTCACAACTCAAAATTATGCAGATGTCATCGCCTTAAGAGGAATGGAGATAACAAATAGGTATGTATTAGTCATTTCCGTTTTAAATAATCTTTTTAATTAAAATAATAAAATTACTGAATTAAATACACGGTTTATATATATATGTATGCAGTTGGTAGTCATTTTCAGTTTACTTGAGGTTTGTGATCATGCAGTTGTTTGGTATATTATTGTTTATCTATATTTCCAGTTATGTTATCACAGAACGGGTAAGGTTATGTTTAAGTATTTTTTTGCATGACAAAACTGAACAAATATACTTTACGTCATTATCAAAAAACAAAAAGTAACTTAGCATATATATATTAGATTTTATATATTTTATATATTAGATTTGTATTTTATGATATTTGGATGTTTAATGTATATTATTAGGGAAAAAATATATTAATTAAACTATTCATAACGTAATAAAATATAGACAATCAACCTCTTGTTGAAAATCGTACTACGTGTATCATTGAATGATTTACGTAGCGCCACTTAGCTGTATTTTCTTGAATCAACTTCACTAGGGTCACGCAAACTATCGTTGTATCAATTTGCGATGGCAGTGCGTTGCGGAATTTGGCAGCAGCTAGACTGCACGCTTGATTTCAGCGCCATCTAGGTTTCTTCGGTAGTTATGGCAAACTTCCGCACCACGCTTTATTGTATGAGAATCAGCAATCCTCTCTAGTATTCTGATCCTTGGGATAGGTTCTGCTATTTTATTGAGATAACTATCTAAAGTTCTTATCTCGTCAATCATCATAAAGATGAAGGGCTAGTAATTAATCTACCCCTTAGCCGTATTATCCTTTCCCCAAGGCCGTGACTCCCGCGCAGAATTTATTCATTTCAAGGGAGTTATCTTGGGCAAGTTGTTGTAGGTGCCCAAGTTCTTCCAGGAAAGACACGTCCTCGGACGATGTGGTCCCCTAACATGTCAGTTTCCTCACGATGCTTTCTGTCACCATAAAGCTAAAGCAAAATCCACAGTGTGACTGGATTCCAAGCCGTCAGATTGAAAAACAAAATTGCCACCGAGACAATTTCGTTTTTCACTTCGTTTTTTTTACTTTTCTTTTTCTTTTTATTTTACTAACTGCATGCACCCTACGGTCTTACTCGCGTTGATCCGGGATTAAAAGTAGCCTGTTAATCTAGTGTCAAAGCTATCTTCACACCAAAATTTTATGAAAATCGGTTCAACCGTTAGGACGTGAAAAAATAAACAAACATACACACACACACACAAACTTTTGCATTTTGTTATATCAGTAGGATGTTTCCTTGTTACATTTATATTTATTTCTTCAGGTAAAATACGTGAGTACGGAGCGTCCTGTGGTAACGTATTATAACCGGAAGTATATAAGGTATATTAACATAACGTGCAGAAGGATAAACCGGAACCATCCGACATACTACGCTGAAGGTCACTTTGATATGATATACCCAGTGGCAAACAATATGACGGTAATAACAATATTCCAGACTGGGCATGCTCCATCGTAGGCCAGAGTGTCGCTAACTCGTTACGTGCACTGCTAGTTAAATATCTAGATGTAATCATTAGTAAATATTATGGAAAACCTCCTCCTCAGAGGAGGACTAACTGAGCTACCGACTAGAGAGTCGGTAGCTCAGTGCTGAGCATCGTGATGACCCCGACCCGCCACCTTATGGACAATGTGTCGCCAGTTATGTCGATCCGCGGCTTCATGGATGGCTACACTTGCTTTCGAGCCAGTGTGTTCAGCCACCTGATCGGACCATCTTGTTGGGCTTCGACCTCTGGATCTTGTTCCCACCATTTTGCCAGTGACAATGAGCTTCTCCAGATTGTCCGCTGGTTTCCGTGCGATATGCCCGAAGTATTGCAGCACTCGTTTCAGGCATACCGAGGACATGCGTTGTTTATGGAATTAATTCTTGTTTATTTTTGTTTTCAGGGTCATTTGTACTTTTACGAGTTGTTAACAAACCAGTACAAAAGAACTTTTGTCGAACTTCACGTAATGGTATGCGATATGTTAGCTCAAGATTCGTTTTTCGGTAACATATTCAACCAAGGAAAATTAAAATATGGCTGTCCTATCCCAGCGGTAAGTAAAAGCGTGGACTAATAAATATAATAGACGCTCAACCTGTAGTTGAAAACCGTACTCCGTGTATTATTCGATACACGTAGCGCTAACTATTGGATATTTTATTTTATTATTTTCTTGAAACGACTTCACTCGAGTCATGCAATCTACTATCGTTATATGACACTATGCGACTGCAGCGCGTTACAGAATTTAGCGGCAGCTAAGCTGCACGCTTGATTTACAGCGCCATCTAGTTTCGCTAATTATAGCAAACATTCGCGCCTCGCTTTATTGTATGGAAATCAGAAATCCTCTTTAGTATTCTGATCCCTAGTTTAAGTCACATTTATGTTATATTATTTAAATATATTTTTTTACATAGTACAGCTAGGCATTTGTCTAGCAGGGCGCGTAACCACACGAGGCACTGACATCTGGCTCTCAAGAAGTCTTCCGAACGTACACCGTTATGTCCTTGATGACTCATTTTACAACATGAGGGGGGTTGTTTTTTTTTACGAGGGGGAAATATTTATAGATCCTCGACTTTATTGTGTTGTATGTGACATATTTTTCACTAAAACTTTCTCGATGGCCCTCTTTTGTGCTATCAAAAGAGGTTCTGAGATGTCATGTTGATTGCACTAGAACCCCTGAACTCTTTTATACTTTCTCCTTTCTGTTTTCCATAAGCAAAGCATGATATGACGCTTTCGACCTTCCTAGACTCGTTAGTTAGGTGGCTTGACCCCCAAGTCCCCCAGGGCTAATTTTGATTTGGGTTACATCTCATTAGGACTACATCTCATTAGGAATACTTCTCATGTTGGCTACTTCTGATTTGGGTTACTTCTCATTAGGAATACTTCTCATGTTGGCTACTTCTGATTTGGGTTACTTCTACATATTAAGATATGTAACAACTTTATCATGAGAAGTAATTTACTTATAAATTGCTAACTTTTTCTTGTTTATTTTCAGGGCATAATAGACATTTACAACATCACAATGCCAGCTGCCAAAATTCCCGATAATTTCCCATTTCAAAAAGGTCGCATGTACGCAAACATGACGTCCACAAACAAAGAAAAGGAACTTATTTATTCTATGCACGTTGACCTTGAGTTTAAGGAATACAACACTATGACACGAAAATATCAAAAGAAGAAATACTTGCGTCAACCTTAAGATATAGAAAGAAGAAAGAAAGAACACATTTATTTCAGACACAGAAGACACATACATATACATTTTTTTAAATTACATAAAACAAACATGAAAAAAAAGAAATACATAGTATGTGTAGCGTCCGAAAAAGGTCAGCCCTCAGAATAAACGCTACAGATTTTTCTGCAGCTACAGATATTTGTATTAGTTTATTTATTAACATAAACAGCTTTTTGTATCAGCAAAATATAAATCTAAAATAAACTATGGATTCATAAGTTACAGAATATGATAACAATTATGTAATGACTTATTAAATTATTTATAATGTTTGTGTTTGTATTGAAATAAATATATATGCAGCAAATAATGTTAAATTATAAGTGAACAATGCAAAATTATAATACTAATTTATTTTATAACAAAATCTTATGGGCACCTTTGCACCGGGAACAATTAGGGGCGGGCTAATTATTTAGAATTTATTTATAATTAATTTAATTTTAACATTTTTGTATCTTAGTTACTGAAAAACTAAAATCGTTTCTTCATACTCCTTACTACTAGACATTTGACCAGCAGGACTCGTAACCACACGATTTAGCGATAAAATCTTAATATATATATATAAATCACGTGTCACAATGTTTGTCCTCAATGGACTCCTAAACCACTTAACCGATTATAATAAAATTCGCACACCATGTGCAGTTCAATTCAACTTGAGAGATAGGATAGTTTAAATCTCAAATTATGCTCGCAATTTTAATTTATTGCTAATTATTGTCTGTTATTATTTGACAGTCAAAATTATCTGTTAACTCTAAATGATTCTAACAGATGTCGATACCTTTCGACTGGGTTGAGTAAGTAATCAATAGATGGCGCTGTACCCCTAAGTGAGGCAAAACAACGTTTGCCGGGTCAGCTAGTATCTAATATATAAGAATATCATGCATATCATGCATATTTATATAAACTTCAATGCGGGTATTCAAAAACTTCAATGAAAGATTTTGACAAGTAAAATGCAAACATTATAAAGCGTTGGTCATCTTCAACTGATTTTCGTCAAAAATAGTTAAGAACCAACTAAGGCACTTTACAGAATAGGTTTATGTGTTTGGGACCAATTATTCCTAGGTCCCTATGGTCTAGGAGTTACGATACCTCAGACAGACACACACACAAAGACACACACACACATACACACTACCCCACGCCTAACTTATAACACCCTATGTTTCGTCAGAAGTTTACAAGTACAACTTTGTTATGTGCGAAAGACTTGGCGAAAGACAAATCAGAGTAAAGAAATACTTACTTGATAATAATACCGAAACTGTTGGACTCATTCCAACTTTTAATAATAAGTAAGTGTGGCCGTTTTCTACGCGAAAATATTAAGATGCCTTACGTGAACAGTTTACAATGTTTGATAATAATAATTATAACTACTTCTGTGAAAAACAGAATTGCTTTTAGAAGTGTCGATTGTAAACAAAAATTATGAATGAGTCATTGTTTCATCAACAGAATCTTTTGTTCTCGGATAAGGGTAGACGCACACTATTTTTTAATCATTTATGTATTTTGTAGCCAGATTGTAATAATTAATTAATTAAATAAATAAAATCCTATACTTCAAGAAACTTAAATGGGCCTTAATCTATGTTAGTATTTAGTTAGTTAGTTAGTTTAGTTAGTAGTTAGTCAAAAAAGCAAGTGTGGCTCGGTGGTAATAACGTCTGCTCTTCAATCAGATGGCCCCTGGTTCGATCCCGGCTCTACCTACACCAATGACTTGATCCACAATATTCAAAGACGTGTATCATCCGCCAGCCCGCATTTGGCCAGTGTGGTGAATTATGGCTTTTATCTCTCTCCTCATTAGAGAAGGCCCGGATTACCAGCAGTGGGAACTTATAGTGGGCTGCTTAAGCTATGTTAGTATTATTCTCTATGTTATTATGATCGTGATAATGAGTGTTAGTAATTTGATATTTACATAAATTATTATTGTAATTTCAGTAATTCAACTATTGCACATCTCTGGATAATTTTTGTTATACATATGACAGACCAAAAAAATAAAGGATTTACAATAAATGTAGAGGTTTTAATTTCTTTATTGAGCTCCTTTAAAACTAGAATAATGTAATTATTTGAAGGGCCTCCTCGAATAGAACAATTTTGCAGTTTATTTCGATCGCTAACTACATACTTACAAGCTTGTAAGCGATTGAAATGTTCACAAATTTCTTTAGTTTTTTTTTTAATTTGTTTTAAAAATATATAAATAAATTTAAAAAATAACATACATCGGGGCTTCACATACAACATAATTGAGAGTCCCGCTTGCACATGAAAAAATAATATTATAAGCCAGTTATGTGAAAGTGATCACTTTATAATTCAATTAAATTTGTTTCGGATTTTCCATTTTTACTAAATATAAGTACAACACAAAATAAAATAAATATTATATCAAACATAAAATAAAATAATAAAAGTATAATAAAAGTCCCATTAATTTGTAACCCTCCAGTGACAGAGAAAGTGAAGAGCGGAAGGTTATCTTGGTATGGGCTTGTGATACGTAGAGAGGAAATGCATGTGACTAGGAAAAATATGGATATGGTTGTACGAGGTAGCGGAAGTAGAGGTCGACCTAGGAAGACGTGGCTTAATTGTGTTAATGAGGATATGAAAGAAAAGGGAGTGAATGTGGATATGACAGCTGACAGAATTGTGTGCAAGAGGAAAACTTGCTGTGCCACCCTCACCTAGTGGGAAAAGGTTAAAGAAAAAGAATTAAATTTATAAACCTCAACACCAGAGTTGGGCCATTTAGGTTACAAAGAAGAAGATGAAGAAGATAGTGTGTATATTACCTAATAACTTCATTATGACTTTTGCGAAACCTACACAACAAGTGTTTTGTATTGATTTCCACTTTACTCGGTCAGTTTGTTTGCAAATCTTTATTGACTCCAAACGTTTCGTCTATCGTTTTTTTTTGCCATTTTTTCATTAAACTTCACATTTTTTTGCCTAATTTACCTTTTCCTTAGTTACTACTCGATTTTTTTACGAAATTACTCGGAAAGTTTTAAGAAAATGAATGTGAAATAGTTATAAATAAGTAAGCGCGTTCTTCTGTAGAACTCAGTATTACTTAACATCAAATGAATTGTGTGACCACAACTACTATCTACAGTGTAAATGAAACATTTAGGAAACCCCGTCTTAACATTTTGTTGTGGCCGCCATCTTAGATTTGAAACTTATAACAGTGTAAGTATAGTATTCTACTAATCAAACCATTTCATTCGATACCCTTAATGAGGCAGTTGTGAAAAAATATGGCAACCGCCATCTTGTAGCGGGCACTAAAAAAAATTATTAAAATTTTCATCTATCGAAAGTAATCGGAAGATTCGTTCAGGAGCTACAATTTTTCAGTTAGACACACACACACACACAAATACACGTCAAAATAAAAACAGACAAATACAGTACCTAAGTAGTACGAATGGTGTCATTTAGCCCAAACAACAACTGTTTTTATAATTTTCCAGGTAACTAGATAGAGTCGCTTTTGGAAACTTGTACGTATAGAATAAAAAGGAAATATATACGTACAAAGTGAAGAAGATTAAACAATATGATGTTTGCTACGTAAGTAACCAGATGTTCTGATTTCGCACGACTGTAAAAATAAATAACTCAGCAAACTAAGGTGATTTGATGCGATTACTGAAGTTAGCAACGACGCTAGCAATGCAATGTAAGAGCATGGCGTTGACTGTTATTGTTGTTTGGTCGCGGCTATTTAAAAGTGGCTTTTTCAATTGGGCGCTACCGTGGGTCGGATGACACAATAAATCGTAGGTTGCGGCTGTTATTCTCAGAACAAGCAATCGTTAAGCCAAGTCGGAAGCCCTTGGCTATCTTGAAAATTTTTGACAAAAAAAGAAAATTAGGTCATATGATATTATTTTTGCTAAAAAGTATATTTTTTTATAAGTTAATAATAATAAATTCAGAAACTAAAAAGCTAATCATTATCATCATCATAATATTATCGAGTCTAGTCTATCTAGCTGTCGTCAAGTATCTAACGTTTTCTTTCTGCAGCCTCCTTACTACTACTACTAACTCTCGTCAGTAATTCCAGACTAAGCAGGCTCTACCTTACGTGCCCACGAAATCTTTTTTTTACAATAAATAGATAGGCGCTTGATAACAATTCACTGCTCTTGCTCTTTTGCACTTGCATTTACTCTTGCTTTGGAAACCGCCAGATTGTAGTTCCAGGGGAACTTTACGGTTCGCACTATGAAGGTGGAGGCAAACCACTAAGTACGCATCTTTGGAACCTCCACGGTATAACGATGCCGCCTTGGTGTTTCCCTGCTCGTCTGATACTGGAATGGGGTAGGGGGAAATTAAATCACGCAATTCCGTCGCACCTTCATTTTGTTTCATGTTTTCAGGTTAACTGGAGTGGTGGTGGCCACCATGGGTTTAGGGTTTGCTTATAGCTACGCGACAGCCCCGCTCTTCACGCCTCCCAACTGGTTTAAAATATTTAGTGACCTTGCTACGAAATGGCCGTCAATCATAGGAGTTCCCGCAGACCTAATCAAAAACTACTGGAACAGCTCAGCGAGTATTCTGGCCAATCTTAATCTGGATCATTTGAATATTTCCCTCCCAAAGCTGCCTGTCCCTGATTTCTGGCCATCTTCAACAACTCCGATCACATCATCAAGCACAACTACAACTACAACCACAACTACTACAGAGAAACCTGGTTCATCGTGCACAGTTAACCCTGATGGTATGGTCGAGTGTATTTGAGTTAGCTGTACAACTGCCATTCCACGTCATGCCATGCCACGCCACGCCATGTCACGCCATGCCACGCCACGCCACGCATTGCCATGCCACGCCATGCCACGCAATACCACGCCACGCCACGCAATAGCGTGGCATGCCATGACACGTCACACCATGCCGCGACGTGACGTGTTCTAACATATTTTAGTATAAACAGCTATACTCTATATGTTCCACCTGTACATTTATAATAATAAGTATATTTTTCATACACACTTCATATTTATACATTATGTTCTGTTTGCCAAACGTAACATAATCAAACAATATTTTCTTTCAACTAACCGCTTGTCAGTAAACTAGATCTCTTTTTACTACATTCTTAGTAAACTGTCGACAGCTCTGAGCTCAAAGTGAATAACTATAATTTCCGCGCTTCCCTGTGAGACAGACCGTGATGAGTCAGAACTCCTTTGTTTCAGCCGCCGTACTTCGAGCTACTCTCTATTTTTTACTCAGTCTTTGTTGTTACAAGAATTTTCCATTGAAATACATTTTACTTTGTGCAAAAACTAGACGTTTTGAAACGTTTAGTTTTATATGAAAATAATAAAAGACGGATCACACTTCCTATGATTGGTTTAAATAAATTGATACAAAAAATACAATTTAAAGAAAACTTTAATGTTTTATAAAGGTTAATATCATAAATTTAATAAATCAATTGAAGTCAACATACGAGTAAAATTTTACATAATTCATGAAATCGCCAACCCGCACTATCCCAGTGTGGTGGATTATGGTCTATATATTCTCTCTCCTCGTAAGAAGACCTTAAGCCCCAGCAGTGGGAAAGTACTCGTATATTCAAATCCTACTACTATTATAAAGGCGAAAGTTTGTAAGTATGGATGTATGGATAATTGTTACTCTTTCACGTAACTACTAAGTACGTAAACTACTGAATAGATTTGAATGAAACTTTACCACAATATAGCTTATACATCAGAATAACACATAGGCTATAGCTTATACATCAGAATAACACATAGGCTACAATTTTTGAGGTTTTTAATGTGAGGTCGTAAAAAAAAACACATTTTTTGCGCTTACATTGCAAACGCTGACTGAATCCTACAAGATAGATCAAAACAATTTACTACAGTACTGTACAACTTAAAAAGGTCTACAAAAAAGTCCGTAATGGTATAAGTTTATCTTTTAGGAATAACCCACAATAACCATTTTTTATCCTTTACTTTGTACGAGAAATAATGGCTTATTTACGAAGCGATTTTAAGCAATACAGTATTAATCCTTATCCAATTAAGTATCTTAAATACATTGTGCATTTAATAAAGATCAATATGGCTTTTTACAGCATGTAAATTAAATAAATATTTTCGAAGATATCACAGATTTAAAATGCAGAGTCATAGCAATTTCGGCGATATAAATACCGGCAGCGGCGCCAGGCGAAAGGGCGTGGGGGGAGCGGGGTAGGTGCGGTGGGGAAGAAGTGGCTCATCGCCGAGTGCGCGACCCGAACGCGGGCAGACGCGTGAGGGCAGACTTCGTTGACGGTTGTGTCCGTTTTGCGAATTTTCAAGGCACTAGCGATTTGATAAAAACGTATGGTCGCCTACTTTAAGTAATATAGGCCTAAGGTTAGTTATTGCCAGGTTTCTTTTTGGTTAGGAGTTACACGTACAAAAAGATACTTCATTTTTACGAATTACTTCATTGATAATTCAATTATTATATAGATAGGTTACTTACAGTTAATTATAACAAATTATATTAGCAATAAATTAAAATTGCGACTATAATTTGAGATTTAAACTATCCTATCTCTCAAGTTGGATCGAACTGCACATGGTGTGCGAATTTTATTATAATCGGTTAAGTGGTTTAGGAGTCCATTGAGGACAAACATTGTGACACGAGATTTATATAAATTAAGATAAGATTATTAATATTATATGTATGTTTTTTATTATTCTTTATTGTACACTACGTCCTTCTTTAGTCGTTTATAAATTCCTTTCCATCCAAAGGTTGCCTGGAAGAGATCGCTTTAAGCGATAAGGCCGCCAATTGTTGTACACTAATTTTTAGTTAATTGTCTTTTACTGTGCCTTTTTTATTTATGTGTCCAATAAAGAATTATAAAATTTCCATGACACAATGTTAGTTACCGTACTCCTCCGAAACGGCTTGACCGATTTTTACCAAATTTCATATGCGTATTCAGTAGGTCTGAGAATCTTCTACTATATATTTTTAAGGCAAAACAACGTTTGCCGGGTCAGCTAGTTCTAAATAATATTAGTAATTATTCTTGAATATTAATAAAGCAAATCAAACTTTGCAACTTATACCAATAAATTAAGTAGATTTTACTCATTCATTCATTCATCCACAGCCTAGGCCTCTCTCCTGTCATGCCATCTGTCTCGGTCCTGTGTCAATCTAGTACAGGTTGGACCTGCTACAGCTGTAATGTCGTCGACCCATCCTGCCGCTGGACGACCTACTTGTCTTACTACTTTTGTAAATTATGTTCTATCTTTCTGTGACTTAATAAATAAACTATATCTTATGAAGAGAGAGAATGAAAATATTTACAATGTCACAATAATTTACAATAGATTTTATTGTTTAAAATTCAGTCATTTATTATACAGTTATTTAGTATTTACAATATTTTTATTTAAAAACTTTTTTTAACATCTTTTTACTATTCGTATACGTGTTGGAGCCTGAAATAGTAAAATAAATGATTCGTTTTATCGACAAATCAAGCTCTAATAATATTTTTTCTCTCTTCATTGTGGAATGGCAGCCATTTTTTTTTTGCGCCAAACCATGACTATATCGATGGCTTGGCTAGAGCTTGATATGTCGATAAAATGAATCTTATATTTGTTACCATTTCAGGCTCCAACACGGGTAGATAAACACATTGTATACGAAAATTAAATATGGCGTCTACAAGTAGCACTGTCGACTTACAAATGAACACAAATCGATTTAAATTGAATGATAAAACAATGTTGCCACTTCGTTCCGGTCCATTACCCTACATGCGGGCACTTAGGGGGTAGCATGGCAACACAGGCTCATCCCTAACCCGGCGATGACAGGCTGACCCCACAGGACATAGTGACCCGCGGGGGGTCGCGTTGACCCCCCGTCATTAGTTGCAGGCGATTGGCGGATATTGTAAGTTTGTTGCGCCGAGATTTGCAGTCTAAGAGATTTCCAATGTCAACTAAATAAATAATCCGCCATTTTGAACGAGAAACCGGCATGTCGAGAAGTACAATTTGGGGATCTTGAAGATCCCGTAGGGTCGCCTACGCCCTTTTAGGGACGGAACTCTAAAAAGAATATATTACGGTATTGTCGGTATATCTTCCTGAGTCTCTTTTTCCCGAGAAGTACAATTTGGGGTCCTTAAATCTAGAGTAAATAGGTTCCTTCTAGGCAAGCGTGATACATCTTAGACCACAGTAAAGCTTAACATCAGGCAAGCTGCGGTCAAATGTAAGCCTATTTATCATTAAAAAAGAAGAACTAAGAACACTCCTGACTTATACCAAATCAAAATCTGTTCATTTGTTTGTGAATCTTCTCTACAACAAACTTAAAACAAAAGTTTCTATGCAACAGACCGACAGAAACACACACACACTCACAAACCTATCTTATACCTCGTCGTTATGCGTCAGGGCTTTTTTTTTAAAGTAGTATGGATGTATTAATACAACTGAATATTACTATAAACAATTGACTCGGGCTTTTGCTGTTTTTTTTTAACATTACTTTTCTACTGTTTTCATAACTCTGTATTTGTTTATAATTCCGTCATTGTATATCTCTGTGATGGGACGAGAAAAAACAGAACTTTTGGTGTATTTAGGTCACTATGTATGTATTAAAATACAACAGAATATTACTATTCTACTGTTTTCATAACTCTGTAGTTTTCATAATTTCGTCATAGTATATTTCTGTGATGGGACGAGAAAAAAACAGAAATTTCGGTGTATTTAGGTTATGTATGTATTAAAATACAACAGAATTCTACTATTTTCATAACTTTGTAGTTGTTTATAATTATATCATAGTCTATTTCTGTTATCGAAAAAAACAACAGTGTAAGTTTTAGGTCACCTTTTTTTGCTGATCCGTGGGTTACTTTATTTAGTCAAGCTACAAGCCTTAAATATTGTTTTTTTCTTCTTAACCTTTTTTTCACCACCTCTTAGGCTACATATGCATGCACTACCCTTAAGTGCGCCACCCCGCATGATTTGAGTTTAATATCCACCCTAAGTGCATTCTTTCACGGGGGAGAATCGGTACCTACATGGGGAAAATGCAAGGGAAATGGCATGGGGTGACTATGACTGTGGCAACTTTGAACTTTGCTTGAGTGATAGCAGAGATTAGGAAAGCGCAAACAAGGTACTTGTTAATAAGAGTAGCGAATTTCAAGTCAATAAAAAACGTGTGAAATTTCACATTCTCAGGTACATATCCAAATTAATGAGAGCAAGACAAGGCAAACTTTCAAATGTTTTCTTTCTTGAGGCAAGTTATAGTATATTATTAAAGCGATATTATGTGTGTACGTTTGTTCATTAATCACGCTCAAACGGCTAAACCGATTTTGATTAAATTACTTGTAAATTAGGTTAGACCTTAATGCAGATAGCACCGCGTATATATAGTATTATTTATGTCTACATGTCTACAGTATGGGTTTAAATAAGGGAGTGTGAGAGAGGCACATATTTAATCACAGGGTAATCGTTGTATCTCTTTCTCTCTCTATCAGTGCTTATATTATACTAAATATGATTTTATTGTATGCCCTTATCGTTTAAAATCACTGTTTATACAACTTTTACATAAGTTAATTAATATATTTTTATACAATTTATTAAAAAAATAAACAATTTATATTATTACTGAGGGTGCGATATATCTGTACAATCATATGAAACGTTTAGAAAGCCTGTTGTAGGTACTTATCCCTCTGCGGTATCATAATCCGCGCGTCGTAGGGCCTGGAAGGCTGACTGCCGTCAAAGGGCCCGTCAGATTGTTTTTGTGTACGAAATAGAGTCGGGAAGGAAGTTCCTAACTTCCCGCCGTTACAGGTGTCTTCTGCAAATGTGATGCGTCATTTTACGAATACTAATGGATTGTTACTTTTGGAATTGGGAAGGTTTCGGGAAATGAGATGGAAGCCTCGTAGGCTTGTTATTGCTTATAGGTATGTAGGTTCGTGAAATATGTTTGTATATGGATGGCTGGATGACACGTTAAATTGTAGGTCTCGGTCCTGTTAAACCTTAATGTTTTTTCTACAGATTGTGTTTTTGATTGATCTTAATTATTATTATTGTAATTAATTCCCTGTAAATAATCTAAAAATAATACTTATTTTATCACTTACTTTGAAAATATAATAAGATTGTTGTAAATGCATGTATAGTGTAGTAAGTTGGGAAATAAAGTCTATTTTTTTTTTTTAATTATTTCCTTTGACATTTAATTTTGTTTCAATGGCCTGATTTAGTATTTTTAATTTTATTATTTTAATTATTTTGAATATGGACTATGTCTGAAGAAAAAAAAATTATATTCCAATTTGAAAATATTCAAAATTCAAATTCAAAATCTTTTATTCAAAATAACAATACGGTTCATAACCCTAGCTGAGTAATAAATATCCTTATGCTTTAATTTAGATTTAAGATTATATTTTTGTATTGGTAGAAAAGGTACGTCATTACCCTTACAGCATTGTCACCCTCTTGCATGTATTTAGCAGTTGCGCTAATAATCCATGACGTCAAAATCGCACGATGTTTCATAGTGCCAGTGACGTCACATGCTAGGGGGACAATGAATTACTGACAGAGACTAAGCGCTGTCAAAAGCAAGACCATTATTGAATCAAAGACTTGACACTGATCAAATGTATTTTTTAAAATTTCCTAATCTTGTTTTTTTGGGGCATGACCAGTCCACCAACCAATGGGTTGGTGCAAGGGCAATTTTACACCCACTACAGTCGAAGTTGATACTTTTAATTATTTTTTAAATTTCGATAATTTAAAATTATCGAAAAAATTATTGTACCCATTTAGGTTGTTGAGGGTCAAGAAACAGATTCCGGTGTCAGTTTTGACACCGGCCATGTCAAAAGACAAAATAGTGTCAAAGGCGAATTGGGTGTCGTCTACACGTTATTTTTTTCCTATGAACTAAGTGGCCAAATTCTGGTGTCAAGAGTTTACAAGCCGCCCTAAGGACTCTGACTTCTACTAAGACTACAATTTATCGTGTCTTCCGACCGACGGTAGCACCCAGATGAAAATGTCACTTTAAGAACGACAGTCTTGTGCATGGTCAACCTTCCAAACACCATCCGCATCCGCCGTTGCTTAGCTTCGATGATCGCGTCAGATCACCTCAGCTAGCCGACACAGACGCTACACAATTAAAATCTTTCAAAAATAATTTCATTTTTTCAATAATAATCAAATCTTTCAAAACGAATTAAAATCTTTCAAAAATAATTAACATTTTTCAAAAATAATTAAAATCTTTCAAATATTATTAAAATCTTTAAAGAATTTATTTAGTCTTAAAGTAGGTCTTTAAAAGTCATCTATAAAAGACTAAACGCCTTCATTCCCTCGCGTCTCGCAGCAGTACCAATTACTTACACTGAAGAAGCAACAAGAAGGTTCTAACTGCAGCTTCCTCATCCTACAATACTCTTACAGTTCTTACTTCAGATAAATACCTACGAACAGTAAATCCTTGCAGACGGAGTTTCTCAAACTTTTCTAAGAAATATTCAAGCTAAATAAAAATTAAAATCAATTTACCTTGAAGTTCTTATAAAGCTAATCATTAACACACAACACGCTTTCATGGCCATAAATCTTAGGATTTCTTAATTTTTTTTTTATTGATGAATAGACTTATGTTTGACCGCAGCTTGCCTGATGTTAAGCTTGACTGTGGTCTAATATGTATCACGCTTGCCTAGAAGGAACCTATTTACTCTAGATTTGAATACCCCCAAATTGTACTTCTCGGGAAAAAGAGACTCAGGAAGATATACCGTAATTTATTCATTTTTAGAGTTCCGTACCTAAAAGGTCACCTACGGGAGCCTATTGTCTGTCTGTCTTTCTTCAGGCTGTATCTCAGAAACCGTGATAGCTTGAAAGCTGAAATTTCCATATGATATGTATTTTAATGTATAAAAAAAATATTAAGCGGGGTCCTGATACAATAAACGTGTTTTTCTTTGTATTTTTGTTTATATATCAATAACGATAGCTGGTAGAGCCTTAATTTTTTTACAGAATATATATTATTATGTAAATGTATATAAGTTTCAAAATTCATAATGAAATATAAGTAAATGAAATATTATGACACCACATTTTAATTAATGATCATAAACAGTAATCATAAGTTAAGAATGATCATGAATGAGTAAATAAAATCAAAATCTCCCCACAGTTTAAGAGCCGCTGCCAGAATAGAAGTCTCCCGGACATCGTAGGTACCAAGTCGACACAGCTTTGTCCGTCGGGACATCGGACAAGTTAAGTTCCTTCGATTTCTACTAAAAGTACTTTAAAATCGTACCGAAGCTACATCCGATTGTTGCTTACAATTTGTGGCACTCGAATTATTGGAAAGCTAACATTTTTGACCATGTGCAATATAATAAATTAAACAAAATGAAAGAAGCTTCAATAAAAGCATTTTCTATAAAAAAATACTCTATATTGACATTTACCCCAACTTTATACGTCAATTTAACTATAAATGAACCCAGCTTTGAAGTTATTATTCAGTAATCAATTAATTCAAGTACGTAATTATACTACTGCCACTAAATGACGTATAAAGAATCATATCATGTGCAGTAAAATAATAGGCCAAGTGCGAATTGGGCTCTCGCATGTAGGGTTCCATACCATTTTACCTACCTTGGTACCTATACAAGTCAACTAACTTACGTAACTAGTTAGTTTTGAAAATAATATCACCTACGTCCCTCATTTTTAGTATTTGTTGTTATAGCGGCACGGGAAATATATATCTTGTGGCTGTCAGATTCAGATTCAGATATTTTACTAACCATAATAACATTCATTATTTTTGGTACGTCATTTATAGTGGATATGTGATATGTCTTAATGCTAATAATATATAAAATAATTTAAATGTCCGCGAAAGTGTAATAAACGTCAAATTTAGAATTATTTTTTTACTATAACTTAAACTGAAAATATCCCTCTGTAAGCTTCATGTCCAGATATTCGTCCAATTTATAAAACCAAATGTTCCAGCTTTCTAGCTATCACGGTTTCTGAGAAAACAGCCTAACAGTCAGACAGATGAGGCTTAGTAATAGGACCCCAGGGTTCAAAGAAAGTTAACGTCATCCTGCGTGCATAACCAAAAACACGAATCGCTATGTGAAATGCCAACGGCATACAGACCTATGATACCCACATATCTGATTCCCCATCCGAAAACAATTACCGAGAATGATTTGGCACGCCTAATTATCCCACCCCGGCGTTCGATTCGCTAACTCCTTGCTTCCTCTAATGAGTTTGAGAACGTAAATTAAGATTCAGCTTCTGTAATTAACGTGTGGAGAAACGCTGATTAAAGTTTAATTAGAACGCTGCAAAGATAATTATTTTATTTGAGAGGCGCGTGTTGATTTTTGGATTTATTACGCCAATTATATAATGAGTCTTATGGTTTTATTGGCTGACCAAAATTTAGGCCAAATTCGGGAGACTCAAAATCTATATGTAATAAATGAAACACCTTGTTTAGCGTACAGAGCAGTAATATTCTAAAAATTAAGCAGCGGCACAAAGTGGTATGTGATTCGATGAAACAAGTGTCACCGCGAGCTAATTTTACATGTGGCGCCATCTAGTTTACAATTCGGTACTAATTATTGGCTGTATTCGGAAGTTAAAAAAAGTTTCTAGCTTAACGGGACGTTTGTTGCTCTCCAGCAACCAGCATTACGCTGAGTTGAGGCTGTGTTGTGACAAATTGAACGTTTATTCGTACCCGAAAAGAATTTTTATTATTAGTACCCGAAAATATTTTTTTATTATTTATTATTACTGCTCAATTTGTGTGGCGCTTTATTTATCATGATAAATATATATATTTTTCTTTCTTAGACCTTTTTAAGAATATACGAAACAATCTAAGATGCAAAGAAAAACAAAATATAGCCCATGCTATTCAGAGATAATTTAGCTTCCCAACAGTGAAATAATTTTTCCAATCGGTCCAGCAATAATATTCGCGTCAAACAAACAAACAATAAATTTTTAGCTTCTTTATAATATTGGTGTAGATATATATAAGTAACTAATTTCATTTTGTTTTACGATTCTATTTGTTTAATTATTATTTTACCGTTAGTACCAAGTTTTATACATGACCTGTTATCGACTGCACTATCCGTCTATAATTGCCTCTATCATTACCAGGTTGATATTTTTTTATGTATCCTTAGAAAACACTGCTCTACAAAAAGTTATTTTTTTTCGTTGCCCTGGATATCATCGCAATTTTTTACGGTTTCAAGTACCCAGATTCCGAATATATTCATTAAAGTTCTCGATGTGCTCGTGTTTTTAAGATTATTGCATATGTTATACTTGAACAATATTAGCTTGTTCATAATAAAACATAATTTTCCAACCATCAATTGGAAAAAAAATTAAGCATATCCTACAAAATTATTGATAGTTTCATAGATTATGTGCATAGATAGACCTAAAATTATTGTCATATCTAAGGCAACAAAACCACTGTATACCAGTGAAATCTTTCACAATATCAATGAAATTACAAACAAAAAAAGTGCAATAATTTTCCACCATATTCCTCCACGTACGAGAAAAACAAGACTAAATCACGTCCCCGGATCCGGGTGTCCCCACTGGCGCATCCCTCGGGACAATTTATGACGTCACGGGACATTAGCGCAACCAACCGTTGACATTATAATATGACTAACAGACATGTATACACATATTATACATATAGAGTGTATATAGATGAGGTACATAAAATGGCTGCATCACAAGGAAACCAGTGAGATAGAAGATTTTAACGATATCGAATCTGCAGGAAGATAGAGGAGACTTGCATAGTAAATTTATATATCCGTTTTAAAAACTATCAGCTTTTTTTACATGGTCTTAAAAAATATTACAAAAATTGCTCGTTTTATTGCATCAGACTTATAAAAGATAAACCATTTATTGATAATACATATTATCAAATTATACGTCGAAGTTTGAACAAATTTTAAATACAGTATTTCATAATATAGGTAATTAGTACATAATAAAAGTATAATTTTCTATGTCAGTATTTCTACTTCATACCATAAGATATCCATAATGCTGGCAGCAGCATCACCAAGTATGACCCAGAGCGGGACCAAGACCGCACCAAGACCCATTCCAAGTTCAACAGCACACTGAGTTTTGGATTAGAAATAAATAAATATTAGGAAACATTTCACACACGGCTGGTTAGCCCCATACTGAACCATTTCTAGTTTGTAGTATGGTAGGCATAGCTAACACAACAGATATACTACATATACTTACATAAATAATTTATTTATATCGATATATATTTAACACCCAAACCGACAGCTAATAAATTAAGTTCATCACTAATATGTTGGCCGTGCCGGGAATCGTACCCGGCCACCTCTGTTTGATAGTCCGGCATGGTAACCAATTAACAAGGTCGCCAAAATTAAATATATCCAGCCAGTATGTTTATCTCAGCGGAAGGGTCAGTAAAGCTCGTTAGCGGCCAGCGTTGCTAATACTCTAAAGAAAAGTGCCGGAATTCCATTCTTGACCGAAAGTGCCATGAATATCTGACGATCTTTTGTTTGGAAACATACGGCGCGCTATCTGTTTAAATAATGGCGGAATAATGATTTTTTTTTCCTGTCCTGGAGCGCGTACCACAAGGTTACCGTCCAGGCCCGCTAGCTACTCCTACTGTAGGGGGCAGGAACTTTATTCAGCAATGTTTATTTGTTTAATATACATGAATTACAATTTATACATGTTTTTAACAGTGTTTGGAACGCATACTCTATACAACTTTAAGAAGGATCTTATTTTTACGCTAATTTACAGTTTTCTACATCTTGTTTCTTTTACAGAATTTACAGAAGTTACAAAGTTGCTTATTAGTACTTATAAATTAAAACTTTACTTACTTCTTACATTTTAACTCTTACACTTAAACACAAATTAAACTTCATTTTGTTGTTACTTTACTTCACTGATTAATGATTTGATATGATATGTCAGGATGAAGTCCCGATATTAAAAAATAGAAGTAATGTGTTGTCATGTTACTGCCATTAAATCAAGTAACAAAAAGTTAAGTCTAAACTAGCGAGCAAAGTGTGTAACTATAGAAATTCGTTACTTTACTGTATTACCTGAACTGTGTTCCTAGATAGTAATCAATACGAGTATTTCCTAACCTCAGATTTCTTTTGATATAAATGAAGGTCTGTGAAATAAAAGTTGCAGTATTTGGTTATAATCTGTGGCTCTTCTAAACTAGAACCGGCGTTGTTGTGACTGGACGATTGTCGCGTTGAGGGTAGTTTTAAATAGTAGGCTTTAAAGTGTTGTCAATTTATTAAAAACACTGGCGCTCCCATGTGGTCATATATATTAATAATATAATATAAATGTTATAAATAATTATTCATGGCAGTCCATAGTGCGTACCGAGATTGATATACAGTGCGTGATTGAACATTTTGGACGTGCCTACATACAGCAAAAATATCGCCGCGCCTCGTCTGCGAGTTCCATAAAAAACAACGAATACTTAGTTCCCAACCTAATATGTCCTTGCTTGCTTGCTTGCTTGGGCCTGATATGTCCATAATCTCATATGGTGCCGTCGCCGAAGGAGAGGACCCTACGTTTGTGACTGAACCAGAACTCCCTTCCTGCGTAAGTTCTTCACTATACCATCTCATTACCCTATACAGTCCACTAAATTGACTTTTTGACGGAAGCATATAAAAAAATACGAAAAAAACACATTTATTGTATGCGGACCCCGCTTAATATTTTCAATTTTTTATTTTCAGTATTTGTTGTTATTAGCGGTACGGGAAATACATATCTTGTGAAAGTTTCAGCTTTCTAACTATAACGGTTTCTGAGATACAGCCCGGAGATAGACAGACAGACAGACAGACAGCGGAGTCTTAGTAATAGGGTTCCGTTTTTAACTTTTAGGTACGGACCCTAAAAACATTATATGTCAAAATTATCATAAATCATAAATATGAATAACTTTCACAAATTTGCTTTTTGACAATAAGGCGCACCTATTTTATTACCAAATATGCATTAAGCGAAAATGAAGTATTAAAATTAATGCATATTTTTTATTTTATACGAATCGCATCGATTCCGTCCATGATTCCACCCCGTATATCCCCCGCTAAGTAGATTTGGTCCTTGGTTCCGGAATTCGTTTGTCACGGGTCTTTTGACGGGACGTATTTAGGACAACCCCTTCTCTGGAATGGAGTCCTATCTTCATCTTGTTTCGTGTTTACCCGCGACTCAAATAGACCCCGCATTTACCCGCTGAGGTCAGATAGACCTCGCGCGCTGTACTCGTATTTACTAACGCTGCTTTAGATTAACGTTACTTTAGATTAGAGGAAATAGATAGTTACTGACTATTGTCAAAATTTTTTTTTGCCCTGTGCAGCAGGGGCGGGTTATTTGTTTAATTTTTAATATGTGACATGCTATTTTTAATTGACTTTTATTGAATAATTGTACATATGTATTTTATAGAATACAAACGAATTTTGTATTAAATAAATCGTTAATTAATTAAGTAAATCGAATATTGACAGAAACCTGGTGGCAATAAAAAATATTGACCAAGTAACTGACTTTTAATCAAATTTATAGGTTATAAATCGAGTTTTAATTTGCTTAAAAAATAACGGTTAGGTCTAGTTTTTTTTTTTATATTTGATTATATATTTCACGTGTGATTCCCCCCTATAGCATGTCTTACAAACTATTTTAAGTTTTTGTTGTTATAGCGGCAACAAAAATACATCATAAATGAAATGTTGTTCATGAGATACTTCTTTTTAAATTGTACATTAATACCGCCCGGTGACAAATAGACAGTGAAGTCTCAGTCATTAGTTGGTATCCTATGGGTACGGAAACCTAGAAATCAAAACTAAAATATTATATTATATACATTTTGAATACTCTCTGCCATTTGCAGTAATATAATTTTTCATTAATGCTCGAACTTAGAGCCATTTTGTCACGCCATTTTAAATGCACATTCCCTCCCTTCGCAACCATTACTGTAAAACACAAAACAATTATACATTTCCCCATAATGAATCATCATTAAAAGAGGAATAATATTTTAATTTGGTATAAAAATATCTTCACGCATTGGGGTAGTAGTGACTAACCGTCGTTCGTATGTAATCAATGCACAATTAAATGCACGCCTGTGTCCCTGCACCATGATTCATTGGATTTTTAATATTCGTGGTGTAAAAATGTGAAAAAAGTGTGTACAAAAGTGCGAATCAGACGCATGAAGGGTTTCGTACCATTGTTGTACATATTATTTTTATTTATTAATTTATTTTCAAAGTTAATACATAATTAAATATTCTGTGAATGTATAGAGGGAATAAAATGTTGTTCGTTCGATGGAGTAAAAAATGCTTAAAAATTAAATTTGTTGTTTTGGGTCTTCTGGGGCAGTCTAATCTGGTGTGGTACAGTCTAGTCTTCTGGGTCTTACCAATTCACGGTAGAAACCTTAGATCGCTTACCATCAGGTAAATTGTGATCAAGCGCAAACTCATCTAGTATAAATAAAAATATTAAGCTGGATGGACATCCAAAATAAAGTGCACGATCTCACTCAAGTAGCTTTAAAATACTTCGTAATCCTTTAATTTTCTTTTCGCATACCAAAAATAAATGTACGTTTACGAGTAAGCAAAACACGTTTATGTCATACCGCCTGATGCGGATGTCAACAAAGACAATAAAAGCCGGTGAGATACTGTCTTGACATGAATTTTCTATACATAGCATAATATCATAAGCCGCATTCACACACGAGTGAAAAACAATGCGATTTCTTTTGGCACTCACTTAAATTTAACCATTTGTATTCTCATTTTGACCAGCCGGTCGCGTAACTACAAGAAATAGTGACACTCTGACCTAATGTGGAGCATGCTTAGTTTGGAATAACTGGCTGTCAAGGAGGCTGCCGGAACATACTGTTGCGTGCTTAGCGACAGATTTACTCGTATCAACCTGAGGGTAGTTGCTAGCCGGGCGAGCACAAAAAAAGCCCTACCGTCGTTAATAGCACCAACTATATATTTTTTTCTTTATTGTATAGTCCTTTTCCTGTATTGTTGTCTCAAAACATTACATAAATAAATAGATAAACTTTTGGTCGCAACTTTTATTTATAATCAACATAATAATTATATAAAACACTCAACTCAACTAAAACTTAACCTACAATAGTCTAAGGGTAGAGGAAAAGGTGCCCAAAAAGCTGGCAGCATTGCCACGTTGGATGGCAATGCTTAGTTTCTGACCGAAATAAAAGTCAGCATTCTGGACACCCCAAACCACTACCAGATAATCTTTTTAAAACAGTTCTGTTTCAGTTTGAAAATCCAGTACTTATATGCAAAATAAAGAATTTCAAACTGAAACTGAAGTGTATTAAAAAATACATATTTGTCTATAACATAACAAGGAATATAACATAACATAGCAATATCATAACTTTCTAGCAAATAATAATAAAAAATACACTTATCTGGCCGTTTTAAGTGGGTCAAAATCGCGCCCAAAGAAGTCGGTTACAAACAAACAAAAATACAAAAAAATGTAATAATTTTATCAAATTAGTGTATTGTCATCGGTCCTCAATAAATCTACAAAGTTTCAACGAAATCTGGCCCTTTAAAGTGGGTCAAAATCGCGCCCAAAGAAGTCGGTTACAAACAAACATACAAACATACAGGTGAAGCTAATATAAAGCGTGTAAAAACTATCGCGGTCGCGCGACCCCTGCTTCTGTATGACCGAGTCTTAACCCTCAGTACGCTGCGTGTAGTAAAGTTTACGAAGTGTAAGAATATTTACGGGTTTTTATGCGACATCAGTTTATGGGTTCGTATATTGGGGTGTGGTGTAAACGCGGGGTAAGTGCGGTGATATATTTTTATTTGTCAGCTTATTCGATATAACGACCGGCCATGTCGCGAGTGGAGGGGTCAGTTTGTAAATATCGAAACTTCAATCAAATATATACCACATATTATATTGCATAAAAATACAGCACAAAAAAACGGCATGAGTTCACTATACTATTGTATCTATTACATTATACACAGAAATACAAAATATGTTTCAATACAAATCAACCTTACCACTGTATCTTAAGGTTGAGTTTCGACTAGTGCCGTAATAAACATAAACTATCTTGTGCGATAACACCTATAACTTCAAAATCTATTTTACTCTTTCATGCTTCAAAGCTGTGCCCGATTATGATGAACTTTGATATGAAGACAAGAACTTAATACAAAGGTTACTTATTATCCCGAAAACATTACTGCCATTCTCAAGGGCAGGAACACAGCCAAAGTACGCTCGCGATGACGGTTGCGCCTGCACTACTATAGTGATATCTGCGGTTTAAAAAATATACCTATAATCCACTTTTTGCCCTTTAAAATTTGAACACGTTAGTTTTGAAATCGCGGTTCGTTCCTAACTTATTAACCTCTCCTTATAGCGCTTCAAGAAACTACTGTAGGGTGACGAATTAAAATATCTCCGTACAAAGCTTAAAACGCACGCGCAATGAACCACTTTCATAAAACACTCGTAAAATGTCACGAAATGACATTAAAGTGTATGTAAAATTGACATAAACATTTTCATATTGTCATCACCCTCGGTATGAATTTGGCTCCGTGAGAGACCGTTTTGTGACATGCCTTGTTAAATATTAAAAGAGATTATAAAACTTGCATGTGCTCGTTAAAAGCGAGTGTGGCATGGTGAGAAAACGACTGCTTTTCAATCTGACGGCCCTTGGTTCGATCCCGGCTCTACGCCAATGATTCTTTTTCAAGTAATTCGTGGATTTGCACTCGCTTTACGATGAAGGAAAACATCGAGAAACCGTCACATTTGAAGACCACCAATATCCTTAAATGTGTGTCCTCCGCCAACCCGCACTTGGCCAGCCTTTTCTTTCCTCTTGAGAGATAGCCCCGAGTCCCAGCAGTGGTAACGTATAGTGGGCTGCTTTTGCTATGTGTTTGTTACTTAGAATTTTTTAGGCAGTCGATAGGTATTTTTAAGTTCGGGAAAAAAAACCGCTTTATGTGTAACGAATTTATGACTAGGTAGAATCTTTTGGACGCTGCATTTGAATATATTTTTTATTTATTACAGATTAATAAATGTAATCAGAAAAAATATGCTTTATCCGAGTAATATTATTAATTAAACCGATTTAATTATTATGTTTTAAAAATAGGATAGTTTATTTGATACCTTCCCTATCATATTAAATCCTAATCCGAATTCTAAACACATTATTAATAAGCACAAAGCCATATTTGACAGTGTACATACATAAGTATACAAAAGTAACCTAAAACATAAAGTTTAATATCTTCCAAACTAAGATATAGTGCGGGAGTCTGCCACCAAAATCCCTCCGATAAAAACACGCCGAACGAGTAAAATAAAAATGGCCGCTTTTCACCGAATAAGCGTTACCATAAAAAAGGTTTTCAGTGAGCAAGTGAATCATAATTTATGAATTCCGGTGTCCGGGAGGCAGCGGGAGATTTACGCGGGTCATTGTGTAGCCTCCTGGCCTATGTAGACTTGAGAACGGATTTTCCCTTTCTTTTTCGATGTATTTTGTAGCGAAATGGCCGGGAAAGCTTTGGAGAGGATCAACTTAATCTGCTGTCGAAAGGTGAGAGGCTAGTTGGTCATCTGTTTACCTTTTTAGGTTGTTGAAATGTGCTTTTTCTGAAAATACCCATTACGTTTTTTTCTGAAAATAGCCCTAACGTTTTTTTCTGAAAATAGCCGTTATGTTTTTTCTAAAAATAGCCCTAACGTTTTTTCTGAAAATAGCCATTATGTTTTTTTCTGAATATAGCCATTACGTTTTTTCTGAAAACAGCCATTATGTATCTTTCAAGATATCCTTCTAATATAATAAATGCGAAAGTTTGTGTGTAAGTGAGTCAGTCTATAAGTGTGTATGTTAGTTACTTCTTAACGCTTAAACGGTTAAACCGATTTTTATGAAATTTGGTGTACAGATATGTTAGACTTGGGATTAACACATATGGCTACTTTTCATCCCTAAAACAAGTGTGGTTCCCGTGGGATACGCAAATAACTTCAAAATCTGTTACTCCTTCACGCTCCAACAACTGGACCGATATTGATGAAATTTACTATGAAGATAGGATAGACCTTGAATGAACACATAGTCTACTTTTATCCCGTATTAAGCTAGTATTATTATATTTTTGTTTGGAATAAATTTTTATATGTTTAGGTTAACAATAAAGAATTTTTGTATTATATTCTAAAGTAGAAAAAAAAACAGAGTTTTCGATTTAAATACAATAATATTTATTTTTATTTCATTTTATCCATCTTCAGCTCTATCCGTTGAGTAAGTCTGCGACAAACAATCGTTAATGAAACATAAGGGGTGTGCATCCCTTCTCTACCCTTACATCTCTGCTCTAGGGGATCCGGCAAACAGATAATATAGCCTACTGTTAATCGTTCTCCTATATCATATTCTATTTCATTCAAAAATCGCCCTTATGCCTTCTTTAATAGAGGTGACATTGGTTTGAATATGCAAGCAATCATTTTTAGAAAATTTTAAGTTATACTTTTGTTTATTAGTTCCAGTGACTTTAGAAAAATATAGTAGTAGGTTTTAAAATATTCTAATAACGTCTGGTTTTCAATCAGACTAGTTTTTCAAGTTATGTGTGGATTTGCACTTGCTTTACGGTGAAGGAAAACATCGTGAAGAAACCGGGATGTTTGAAGACCACAACATCCGAAGACGTGTGTCATCCGCCAACCCGCACTTGGCCAGCGTAGTGGATTATGGCCAATAACTCTCTCCTCGTGAGGGAAGTCCCCGAGTCCCAGCAGTGAGAACGTATAGTGAGCTGCTTATGCTATGTTTTAAGCTCGAGTAAGTTTATAAATTTACTTATGTTCAGTAGCTACTAGAATATCTTATCTTAATCTTATCTTAATATATATAAATCTCGTTTCACAATGTTTGTCCTCAATGGACTCCTAAACCACTTAACCGATTATAATAAAATTCGCACACCATGTGCAGTTGAGAGATAGTATAGTTTTAAAAAAAGGATAGTTTTTAAGGATAGTTCAAATTATAGTTATAATTTTAATTTATTATAATTATTGTCTGTTATTTGACAGTCACAATTATCTGTTAACTCCAAATGATTCTAACAGATGTCGATACCTTTCGACTGGGTTGAGTAAGTAATCAATAGATGGCGCTGCTATGGTAAATCTACGAACGTGTCATATAAGCTACACTATCTATTTTTCATACCCCTAAGTGAGGCAAAACAACGTTTGCCGGGTCAGCTAGTAGTCTAGTATTTCAAACACGTAAGTTAGTAAGTCCTAGACTAGTTAAATATTAAAAAGTAAATTTAGCCCCGGATGTCGTCACGTCGTCAGTTGCTACCGGTTACAGCTGGTTCCAGCCTGTTACAATATTGACGGGGCGGAATACAGCTGACGCCGTTCGTTTAGACCCTCTAGTTATTTGCTGCTCACTACCTATTCGTACGCAGTATATATGTATATATACGCGTATGCAGAAGATGGGCAGACGTGTTCACTCAAAAATACGGACAAGAATAGATGAGATTGGCGCGAGATAGACAACTTTGGTGCAAACTTAGGGAGGCCTACATTAATGAGGCGACATCAGCATTCCAACATTTGACATAATTTAATAATCACATTGACATTGACACATTATAATTATACTTTAGACATCATTATAATTGACAAACTACTCTTTAAATAATCATAATTTGACATTAACCTAATATTAAATATAATAAGATAATGTGCATGTTAAAGAAGTAAGTAATCATAATGTAATGCAGATGAATAAAGGCTTTTTTACTTTTACATACTCGTACGTCTTCGGAATTATTAAAATTAACTGTTGTTGGAGAGGCAGAGGAAACGACGTCTGCTGTCTGCCTAACATTGCGACGTTTGTTATCGGGCCTGTTACCGGCAGTACTAAGTCCCAGTAAAAGTGGATGCCAAGTCTTTGCCATTTATTTTTTGGTGCGCTGAGCTGATTTGACACGGTCGCCGAAGTTAAACAACAGTCGGTCGGTGCAGAGAGTTTTTATAAATTAGGATAAGGATAAATGGCTGTGCAAAAATACTGTCTGTAAGGTGATATTTACATCTTGTCGATACCGTAGGTCGAATGATACGTTGAATTATACATACAAATTAACATATGTTGTTAGTATTTGTACAAGTAGTCGTTGAGCTAAGGCTGTGGTCCTTAGGCATCTTAAAACTGTCGACACTAGAGCCTCGCCACTCAGCTAATAAGAAAAGAAGAAAAGCCTTCATATGGCTAATAACACATTTTCTAAAACCAGAAATAACATGGCGGTAGTAAACGGCTTCATAGGCTAATCAAAAGCATCTGTAATTCGCAAGCTTTAATCAGGACTTTGAAGATTTGGACTTTTTATTTGAAACAGGGAAAGGAAAAAGCTCAAGCTTTGCATTCCGTTAAGCTTCTCTTCCAGTCACGTAGTCGGTTAATAATAGAAGGCGCAGTACACTTCCTTGTAACAGTCGCCGTGTTTCAATTAGGTTAAAAAATAACTGCCAAGTGCAAGTCGATCTTGCACACAAAAGGTTCCGCACCAATAATTATAATTTGTTAGAGCGTCCTCAAGTATCTATTTTGTTTTCTTTTTAGTATTTGCTATTATTATTTGTGAGCGGCAACACAAATATGACATGTGTGTTGTTATTTTTTTAATTCTTGCGTTTGATCGCAGCTCAACCTATTGTAAGCAATATTTAGATTTAAGATTTACATATTATAACGATAACTAAAAATATACATAAATTTTGAAAAACACAAGATATGTTGGGTTCTAGGATGGACCGCGCTTGCCTAGAACAAACCGGTTTACAGACAGACAACTTAAGCAGAAGCATAAACTAATAAATATAATAGACACTCAACCTCTTATTGAAAATCGTACTACGTGTAGGTATAATTCGGTACACGTTGCGCCATCTATTCGTATTTTCGTGGATCGACGTCACTCAGGTCACGCAAACTACTATCGTTATATTACTATGCGACTACAGCGCATGTCAAAATTTGACGGCAGCTAGGCTGCGCGCTTGATTTGCAGCGCCATCTAGGTTCCATCGGTAAATATGGCAAACTTCCACACCACGCTTAATTTCAGGGGAAACGACGAAAACTTTCTCCTAATTTGAAGTCAGTTGATAAACTTGTAGTTTAATTATACTTGCACAACGTAATCTAGTGAAGTAAGAATGAAACTAATATACATACAAATGGCTGTTTTTTTTTCCTAAAAAAAAATAGCCAATTCAGTCAATTGTATTATATACATGAAGTAAACAAGACACGAGGAAGAAATGGATAAAATAAAGTTTACAATAAATGGAATACAATATTCAGGTACTTATACCAACCTTAATATCCAACTTATATTAAAAACGCTAACGTTTGTGAAAACCTAGATTTTGAAGATATATTTATGGGTTTTAGGGTTCCCTGCCTAAAAGGTGAAAACGGGACCTTATTACTAAGCCTTCGCTGTCTATCCGTCTGTCTGTCTTTTT
This sequence comes from Mellilla xanthometata, assembly GCA_035578125.1. Lineage (NCBI taxonomy): Eukaryota > Metazoa > Arthropoda > Insecta > Lepidoptera > Geometridae > Mellilla > Mellilla xanthometata. The sequence goes on from JAPUBQ010000008.1 coordinate 1,757,349, forward strand.
ATCACTAAACGATATCTGATATACCGTGATAGCTAAAGAGCTGTAATTTTTACAAATTTCATATTACGAGTATGTATTTCTGTTGCCGCTATTTTTGTTATTCCTATACAATAAACATGATTTTTTTAGTTTCTTTTAAAATGTTACGGATTTTCGTGCGAGAAGCTAACTCGCAAAAACAAGTGATTAGTGTTGAATTAGTTTGATTAAAATACAGACGTTTTCCCACCAACCCACACTCTCTTTTTTATTATTTACAATAATAATACTTATTAACTACTACAAGAAGTGAACAATTAGAAGAAAGAAAGAAAATAAATTTATTGTGCACAAAACAAAAAAAAAACATACAATAAATGATGCGAGTAGATAATTATAACTAATAGTATGTGCACAAAGGGAGCAAATTCAACATAATGCTGAGAGCACTAAGTACTCCAGCGCTGATTTTCAATTTGCTCCTTAACACAATTGTAGACATAATTTAAGTAGTAGGTACTTTGGATTATCTTAAAAATAAATAACCAAAGCTAGTGCAAATTCTGTAGCTCACTACCAGACCCCAAATGTCGGCAGCATTACCACGTTGAATGGACACTCACATAGATCAATTAAACGGCCAAATTAGTAGTTTTGTATTCGCTTTAAGGAAATTAAGGCAGATATATTCAGCTCAAACAGCAATATGTGCATATCATGCTTTCGTTCATTCTAACCTGAGGTATGGCCTGATTTTTTGGGGCAACTCCACGGATCGAAAAAAGACCATTATGTTTCAAAAACGGTGTATAAGAGCCATAGCAGGAATCAAAATGAGAGTACGTTGTCGTCCATAATTTATTAAGTATAGGATAATGACATTGTGCGCGCTTTACATCTACGAATGTTGTATGTTTATAAAACAACCTCCCGAATATTATGATACAAATTTAATGTCAGTCCGAACGGGGAGAATTATTTGCACAAAGAAAGTTAGAACGGCATATTTTGTTAATAGTTGGTCGTATAATCCCTAAAAATATATAATCATCAACCCAATTTAATTAAACAAGAAAGCATAAATGTATTTAAGAGGAAATTATCACTATTATTGACTGAAAATTGTTTTTATACATTAAGAGAATTTTATACTTATAAATTTACCTGACATGCTTTTTTTTGATGTTTTTAACTTTTATTAATAAATTTAATTAATCTAATGTAACCCATCATAATGTATAGACGTACGAGTATATAATGTAAGAAACCAGCCAGATTTCTTTATATATTTTGCACACCCTAGTGGTAGGTCAGTTAGGACATTTAAATTAATTGTACAACATGAACAATCTAAAACCGCAATAAATTATTTGAGCTTGACTTTGACTAATGCTAAGTAAAATCAATATCAATTCGCACTATAATTCCCTTAATGTCACTAAACAAAATTTGTTTGTTTTTTTAAGTGTTTTTGAGAACAATAAAGTCCGTAGTATAGATGGAGTTACTTATCTTAAAATTAATCATTTTTGTTTAGTGACGTTAAGGAAATGAATGTGCGAATATCAATTGTCCTCAGTGGGTTGCGAGGTTCCCTCCACGCAGAGCCTGGCGTTGTACCTCCGGGAGGTGTTGCAGCTGCGGGGAAGCAAGCTAATGTGCGGGGAGGGGGGGTGCGGCGCCTGCATCGTGGCTGTCGTCACCCGCCCCGGGGGACCCGTGCTGGCTGTCAATGCTGTACGTCTTATTTTACACTTTAACATCACAGCAAGCTCAGCGAGCCGCGGCGCGTGAGGCGCGCGCTGTGGCTCGCAGGGGTCATTAGTCGGTGGAGTAGGCAGTGCAGGCCCAGCCGTCACCGCGGACGTACGTTGGCTGTGTTCCTGCTCTTGAGAATAGCACACTGATTGTGCTGAAACATTTCCCGCTAATACCGACAAAATAAACGTAAATGATAGCCGGTTATACAAGCATTATTCAAATATGCCTTACGAAAGTTTTAATACAGTGAGGTATTTTACACTCGATAGAAATCATAATCATAGAACTTTATTAACATTATAACATTGCGTTATACTATGCACGTCAAATATACATATACATATATTCATCAAAAATTAATTAATTAGTCAATCGTACAATGTCATAATAATATAATTAGTCGTACAATGTCAAAATAATAAAATAGAAAATAATAACACACAATTCATGTCACTTTACAGTCCGTCATACTTAAATAAAGATTCTGAATGAGTTATCTAAATAGCAGATCGTCCCGACTTTGAACGGGTTATAAAATAATCTAAGTTGCAAAGAGAAACAAAATACAGCCTATGTCACTCAGGGATAATTTAGCTTCCCAACGGTGGAAGAAGTTTTCAAATCGGTCCAATAGTTTCGGAGCATATTCGCGTCAAATAAACAATCAAACAATAAATCTAACTTTTACTTCTTTATAAATTGGTATAGATATACGAAGAAGACATGGATGGAGTGAGTGAATGAGGACATAAGAGAGGAAGGAGTGAGTGTAGAGACGACGGCTGATATAGGAGAGTGGAAGAAGATCATTTCCTGTGCCGACCCCACCTAGTGGGATAAGGCAAGGAAGAATAACAACTAATATACGCCGTCTGCACGCACAAAAAATTATCACGTTCCACTTAATCTGAGCGTGCAAGCAAAAGCAATAGAGAGGCACGTTTCATCAAACTCTCACCTATAATATCGGTAAAATCATGTGTCATAATGAAATTGAATTGACCGTTGAAATTTGGATATAATCTTAAACTTTGGTCAGGCACTGGAGTATATGAATACATTTTTTTAGGTAGTCTTTATAGTAAACTGACAAGCGTAAGTGTGTGTGAGAAGCAATTCACTGTGCGGGATTTTTGGTTGTTGTTTGTGTAAGCTTATAGGCTATTTATTGTCTGTTTGTTACGTTTTTCTACCAGCCTGAGGATCGTCACTGATCTAGTGCTTTATCTTACTAAAGTTATATAATATGCAAAAGTTTGTGTGTAAGTGTGTATGTTTGTGACTTCTTCACACTCCAACGGAGAAACCGATTTTAATGAAATTTGGTTTGAAGATAGGTCAAACCTTGGACCAACACACTAGCTACTTTTTATCCCGGGTTAACGCAGGTAACACCGCGGGTTGCAGCTAGTATTATTCTGTTAATTATGGTTTTAGTGCATGGTATCCATCACTTCGTGCCAAGACTGGCAGATCACGACAATCGAAGAGTTGGGCAACAGGAGGAAAGGCTATCACGTCTTGCAGAAGACGCTGGCAAAGTATAATGGATCACAGTGTGGATACTGCTCCCCGGCCTGGATAATGAATATGTACAGGTATTCATAGCAAATAACATGGTTCATTAGCAGTTCTGTAAAAATAATGACTTATCGCCATTTTTTAAACATTTTTTATCTTATTTAGAAATTTTGTGACCTTATATCCCAACAACTAACTGACTAAACATAAAGATACGTTTTGAAATCAGTTATTTCATCGTTCCGCTAAATATGTACCTAAATATGACGATGCAACTTTTTCCTCATTTTCGTAAGCTACTTCTTCTTTGTCACACAGCCTGTTTTATGCTTCCACGCCACTCTATCAGCCGTCATCTCCACATTCACTCCCTTCTCATTCATATCCTCTTTCACACAATTTATCCACATCTTCTTAGGTCGACCTCTACTTCATCTACGACTTACAATCAAATCCATACTTTCCCCTCCATTGTCGTTAGAACAAACAATGAAACATCCAAATCGGTGATCAGAATTAATTAATTATTTGTTATATTTGAAATGTAACATGCGATAGACGAGTTCATATTGTTGCTAGTTATTATAATTCATTTCAATGTATTATAATAACTACGTATCATTATGATAATGAATAAATTTAATTCTATTCTTTTTTGTACTCATTTTAGTTTACTTCAAAATGGTAAGAAGCCAACAATGCTTGAAATAGAACAGTCTTTCGGCAGCAATGTATGCAGGTGTACAGGATACAGACCCATTCTCGACGCTTTCAAAACTTTCGGCAAAGACTCTTCGAACATGAAAGAAATCTTGGACATCGAGGATTTAAACATTTGCAAGAATACTGGAGAGGCTTGTAACAATAGTAAATGTGGTGATAAGGATTGGTGCATTGTAGATGTTGAAGACTGCAGAATTACTGAAATCAAATTGAAAGATGGAAAATTTTGGTTCAAAGTTAATGACTTAGAATCTGTCTTCAAAATCCTTCGCGATAGAGGGCTCGATTCTTATATGCTGGTCTTTGGTAACACTGCAAAGGGTAACCAGATAACTTTACTAATAAATTAATAAAATAAACAAATTTCACACACGCAGGTTAGCCCCATAGTAAACAATTTCTAGTTTTAGTTATGGTTGCTAACACAAGTTATATACTACATCGTAAATACTTTATATCTATACATATTTAACATCCAGACCGACAGCCTACAAATTTAACTCATCACAAAGATTTTGGGGCCATGCCGGGAGTTGAACATGGGACCCTCTGATTGGCAGTCTGGCATGGTAACCATTACGCCAACGAGGTCGACAACAAACACGAATTCTATTAAGCGCGGCTTCAGTGCGCCTAGAAAAAACATTTGTTTTTCAATGCCTTTTCAAAATTCGTGAAAAAAGGTGACAAGGAAATGCGTCCTTTTTTTCGTGAACTTCCTGAATTTTAGTTGGTTAAGTGGTATGTACAGACGTACTAAAGCCGCCCTTAAAATATGTTACGTTACAAGTAACCCTGTACAATGGAATGTATCCAGCTTCTACAGATTTTTATCTGTGCGTATTTTGAGACATCTAATTTGTTGTTTCAGTTTTTTTTAATTCAGTCTAATATCATCTTTGTTAGAGGGAATGTCTTATAGGCACCTCCACATTATAACGATGCCGTCTTGGTGTTTCCCTACTCGTTCGATGGTGGAAAGGGGGGGAGGGTCAATAAAATAAATATTATCTATATATTTAATTTCAGGTGCATATCCTATTGACGAATACCCAGACACATTGATCGACATTAGTGGAGTAAAAGAACTCAAAGCTAAGAACGTAGACCAAAATTTAATAATTGGAGCCGGTATTACGCTCACTGAGCTTCTAGATATCTTTCTGAGTATGTTCAATAAAGATGGCTTTGCTTATTTAAAGGAAATGTACGAACATCTTAAACTTGTGGCACATATTCCTGTGAGAAATGTAAGTAATAATTTAGTTATAATTTTTAATCCCCAACACAAAAAAAAGTTGATAGGTTATAAATAAATATTAACACACATTTCACACACGGCTGGTTAACCCCATACTGAACCATGTCTAGTTCGCATTATGGTTGCTAACACAACTGATATACTATATATAAAATCATACATACTTCATATAGCTACATATTTAACACCCAGACCGACAGCCAATAAATTCAGTTCAGCACAAAGATGTTGGCCGTGCCGGGAATCCAACTCGGAATCTTCTGATTGCAAACATCATGATACATTTCAATTTCAAGATGACCGCCTCATAATTTTTTTCAGGGGGTTTTAAAAGTTTTAATCTAATATTGTTAATTCAGTGTGATAACATTAAGAGCAAATGTGTGAAGATTGATATGAATTATAGCGTTTCAAGACAAAACAGCTGATAGTGTGAAGATTAACATGTATTATAGCGTTTCAAGACAAAACAGCTGATGTAAAAGAGATTTTGAAGAAGATTCTAAGTATTTTGAATACAACATTTGTGTAATTTTAGATAGGATCTGTTGGCGGGAATCTCATGATAAAACATCAGCACAATGACTTCCAGTCGGACATTTATGTTATGTTCGAAACTGTTGGAGCTTATTTAAAGATCGGTAAGTACAGAACGAACAAGAATTTTATGGAAGTAATTTAATTATTCTTTTAACCTATTGACTCAGGCCCAAAATAAACCCAAATTAAGATAAGCAAAAGATAAATAATTATTTCCTTTGCTTACCTTAATCTGCTTATATTTAATTTTGTCTTCTATTTATTGTTTTTATTTAATTGTTTTATAACATTTGTTAAGTTTTTTTACAATCCCAATAGTATTCTAAAAAAAATAATAAATGGAGCAAGGCCCAAGCTACCGGCGGTAGGAGCTACAGGGACAGGAACAGGAACCTCCGGATAATGCGCGCCGTGTCGAGTATGACTGCCTTCTGTATCCGACCCTTGATCCATCCATCTAGCGAGAGCCTCGCGAGATGTTATTAATTTTATTATTTTTTTAGTGACTTCAAGAGGTGTCATTAAAAACATATCTATGGAAGAATTTTTGAAAGAAAACATGAAGGGGAAAGTTATAGTGGATGTTATGTTACCGCCTCTAAGTGACGAATATAAAATTTATACATACAAAGTAAGTGCAATGTGTGTAGTTTTAAATACAATAATAAAGTGAAAGCGAGTGTGGCTCGGTGGTAAAAACGTCTTTTTTCCACCAGACGGCCCTTGGTTTGATCCCAGCCCTACACCAATTACTTGTTTTTCAAGTTATGTGTGGATTTGCACTCGCTTTACGGTGAAGGAAAACATCGAGAGGAAACCGGAATGTTTGAGGACTACGATATCCGAAAACGTGTGCCAATCCGCACTTGACCAGCGCGATGAATTATGGCCTATATCTCTCTCCTCGTGAGGGAAGGCTCAGTAGTGGGCTGCTTATGTTTAAATAATAAAGTAACAGAAAAGTGACTTCTTGTAAAATACTGAGATTATTATGATAAAGTTGACACCACAGATAGAAAAGACACGGTTTGGAAATTAATGAATAATTTTTTTTTTGTTTCCAGGTAATGCCGCGTTTTCAGAACGCACATGCTATTGTAAATTGCGGTTATCTTTACAAACTAACACCCAAAAACATAGTGCTCGATGCTAGAATCGTCTATGGAGGACTTTCGCCTTTTTTTAATAGAGCAAAGAAGACTGAAAAATTCCTCATTGGGAAGATGTTATTCTCGAACAAAACCTTAAAGTCAGCTTTGGAAATACTCGAAAGAGAAATAATAGTGACGGAGAATCCACCAGAGCCCTCTGTTGAATACCGAAAACATCTTGCTCTAGCGTTGTTCTATAAAGTAAGTGCATCTCTAATGAAGATCTATAGAAGGTTGCCTTTTTTGCCGTTATCTGTTAATTAGATTTGTTTTGTTATTGTAAAATTATATTAAAACTTAAATTTGTAACCTTCCTGTAATTTCGTATGTGACGTCACCGGTCGGCTCCAGCGGAAGACCAGCGCTGATTGCTTGCAGTCAGCACACGCTGAGCTGGGGCCGGTTTTGTGCCACGTAAATATACAATTTATTGTTTTTTTACAATATACAATTTATTGTTTTTTACAATAAACAATTTATTGTTTTTTAACGTATTTCTTTACTTTGTGGCACAAAATAAATGTTTCTTATTTTCTTTTTCTTGATATTAAGACACATTTTACACACGGTTGAGCCGTGGTGAGCTCCAGACTAAACCATTTCAAGTTTGTATTATGGTTGCTAACACAACTGATATTCTACATATACATACATACATACGTTAAAAGATACATAATATTTAACACCCAGACCGACAGCCACCAAATTTAGTTTAGAACAAAGATGTTGGCAGTGCCGGGAATCGAAGCCGGAATCTTCGTATTGACAGGTAACCATTACGACAACGAGGTCGTCCAATATAATGTAATTAGTTATATACTGATATTCAGACCAGACATGCGCCAGGCAAATTAAAGATACATATTCAAATTTGAATTCGACTACGTAATTAGGTAAGCAATTAGTTCACTAATTCTATTGATAATGACTTGAATATTTTATTTCGCAGGGTTTACTGACATTGTGCCCGGAAGATAAAGTAAATGAAAACTATATTTCTGGGAGAATAAAAATTCGAGAAACTAGACCTGTATCGCGATCTACGCAAGTTTATGAGACTAATCCAGCCATTTGGCCTTTGAACCAGCCAATTCCGAAACTTGAAGCTTTGGTAAGCAAATTATTTTTTTGTTACTTATGTTTTAAGCCGATGATAAAGGCAAAATCAAAGGTAAGAAATGAGTATATCAGAGGAAGTTTGAAAGTGGCACCTATGCTAGAGAAAGTTAAGAGCGGAAGGTTATCTTGGTGAAAAGAGGAGAAGCACGTGACTAGGAGAAGTATGGATATGATTACAAGTAGAGGACGACCTAAGAAGATGTGGATGAATTGTGTGAAAGAGGATATGAAAGAGAAAGGAGTGACTGTAGATATGACGGCTGACAGAAGAATTTGGAAGCAAAAAACGGGCTGTGCCGACCCCACGTAGTGGGAAAAGGTGAAGGCAAAGAAGAAGAAGAAGATAAGGGCAAAATATTGAACTTACAGTTTTTTCGTCACAAATTATAAACAGAAAACAATATTGCAAAAATGACTTAAAGGCCGTCTACTTTGTATATTAAATATTGTGTTTTATATACTTTGACTTTGTTAGTAGCTAGAATACACGCACTATAATTAATTTCAAATCTAAGATGGCCACCATTTCTAAATGAAGAGGTTTTTATATATTTTTAATTTGTACTTGTTCCAGATTCAATGTGCTGGAGAGACAAAGTATCCCGATGATATTCATACACAAACTCGTGAAGTTTACGCTGCTTTTGCATTAACAACTGTTGCTGTGGGCGACATTGTTGGCATCGATGCCAAAGATGCCTTGGTAAAATTATGGGAAATAATATGTTAAATAAAAAATAAAGTTTATATCATATCGATAAATAAAAATATAATTTATTACAGATAGAAGATAATAAGATTAAAAACTAATAAAAAAAATAATATTAGGAGTCATTTCACACTCGGCTGGTTAACCCTATACTGAACCATTTCTAGTTTGTGCTATAGTAGCTAACACAGCTGATATACTACATATATATGCATACATATTTTATATAGAAAACGCAATTTTTCATAACGTTAAATATTTTTATTAGTATTGTTATTATTTTATTTTATGACATTTAATATTTGTATCGGATGACGAAAATTTTATGTTTTTATTATTTTCTGTATGGACCTAGTCTGAAATAAATAATGATTTGATTTGATTATTGCATACTTTACAGAAACTACCTGGAGTAATAGCATTCTTCAAGAGACATATAGGCCAAAATCCACCACGCAAGTGCGGGTTGGCGAATGACACACTTCTTCGGATATTGTGGTCCTCAAACTTGCCGGTTTCCTCACGATGTTTTCCTTCACCGTAAAGCGAGTGCAAATCCACACATTACTTGAAAAACAAGTCATTGGTGTAGGGCTGAGATGGATCCAGGGGCCGTCTGATTGAGAAGTAGACGTGTATTACCACCTAGCCGCACCCACACTCGCTTAGACTGAGCCACACTCGCTTAGATCTATTATAAAGTCACTTAATATTCAAAATGTAACATTTCAGGAAACTTAGAAGCCATCGCAATGGCGGAAACTGTGCTGGAAAAGATATCTTACAAACTTCAATTAGATCCATTTGATGTTCGTTTAGCCAATATAGATAAGAGTCAATTCAGCGATTTAATTGAAATGGCAGAAACTTTGAAACGCTCATCATGTTATAGCGAAAGAAAAGATGCCGCGGCTGAGTTTAACAAAAATAATAGGTGGAAAAAAACGAGGCCTGGGTTGTTCGCTTCTCAGATGGATCTGCGGTGGTAACCTTATTTTGTATGTGACTGTCGCAATATTCCACGTTGATGGAACAGTTATAATAACGCACGGAGGTGTAGAAATGGGTCAAGGGATCAACACTAAAGCTATACAGATTGCTGCGTACATATTAGGCATCCCGGTCTCCTACATCCAAGTTAAACATCCCAATACGACAAATTCTCCGAACTCTTACCTCACTGGAGGCAGTCTTGGCTCTCAAAACGCCGGAGTTGGTGTAAAAAGATGCTGCGAAGAACTTTTGCTACGGTTGAAACCTGTAAAAGACAAGATGACAAACCCGACATGGGAAGAGTTGATTAATCAAGCTCATGCAGAGGGAGTGAGTCTACAAGTTCACAATTACGTTGGTCCAAAAGACGAGAAGCTTTACGATATATTCGGAGTTGCAGTAGCTGAAGCCGAAGTTGATATTCTTACTGGAGAGTCTAAGATACGAAGAGTCGATATTTTACAAGATGTGGGGCTGAGTGTTAGTCCTGAAATCGACGTTGGCCAGGTGGTTATAGCCAATATTATTATTGTTTTCTTCTCCTTCTTAGTATGCTCTAGTGTCTAGAGTTTTAAGAACTTCTGTTATGGCTATATAATGTAACTAATTGTTATCCGAACCACGGTATCGGTTAGTAGTAAACTGCGGTAATATAAGTTATTAGTATCCGTTATACCAAATTTCATTCAAATCTGTTTTTTTTTTCAACTAAACATTTTACCAGCAGGGCGCGTAATTACACGAGCTGGTAACACTCCTGACTAAAGTGGAGCATGCTGGCTTGGAATAACTGGCTGTCAAGGAGGCTGCGAGAACATACTGTTAGGTGCTTGCAATAAATCTTACTTTACCTCATGATCATTGCAGGTTGAAGGTGCTTTCATAATGGGTCTTGGCTACTGGACATCAGAGCACCTCGTCTACGACAAGACAACAGGAGAGCTGCTCACTAACAGAACCTGGAACTACCACGTGCCGCTTGCCACAGATATTCCAGAAGATTTCAGAGTCTCGTTTAGGAGGAAATCATACGGTCTTCCAGAGTTTCTTGGAGCTAAAGGTAAAAGTAAAAAAAGCCATTTATTCAATTACATTATAAAGTTCAGTTTCAAATTTACAATGTCATTGTTTATCAATCCAAATTTAAATATTAATTACAACAAACAATTAAATATTATTAAACAATTAAATAATATAACAAATAGCTTTAGTTTAATTTTTAGACATGTAATTTTGTTTTGAATAATATATCAAGTATTTTTTTTAAATGTTAGAAATATAATAAATAATACCTATGTGAATTTTTCGATTTCTCATGGAGCAAAAGGTAATGAGGTTAATTATTAATAATAATATTATATAAAATAAAAATTATTTTATTAAAAAAGTAATAGTGGTAAATACATCGATTATTTAGACAACAGTTGGATAATTTAGACTCTGAAGTGATCTAATCACGCTACAAACTATAATAATAATAATAATAAAAATCTTTTATTCGGGTATATTGGCTTATATGCTAGACTGTCATTCAAAAAGTGGTGGTATACATATATCTAGGTGGTACCGTGGGTCTGATGATGATGACGCATGAATTTTAGATCTTGATTTAGACCAAGCTGTTAATCCAAGTCAGTGGTCCTTGGGCGGCTTGGAAACTCAACACCAGAGCTTGGCTACTTAGCACATACAAATTAATGATTCAACAGCCAACAACTTTAATTCATCGAAAATATTTTGGCTGTGCCTGGTCGAACCCGGGACCTTCTGGTTGGCAGTCCGGCATGGTATCAATTACGCCAACGAAGTCGTCAAAGAATCTCTGGTGCCAATAATCATTCAACAACAATCATTATGTGACAATAGTCTAATTAAGTTATATTCCTCTTTTTTAAGTTTTGATTTTTAACCGACTTCAAAAAAGGAGGAGGTTATATATTCGACTGTATGTATTTTTATTATTGCAGCTACCGGAGAACCGCCAATTTGTTTATCAGTAGTGGTGGGATTTGCGCTGAGAGCTGCCATCACTGCCGGCAGAACAGATTCTGGGAAACCTGTCACTGATTGGGTTGATATCGGTACGTATCAGCAGGAATCAGAATACTAGAGAGTATTGCTAATTCCCATACAATAATATTGCCATAGTTACTAATGAAACCTAGATGGCGCTGCAAATCGAGCGTCCAACATATTTGTGCTACACTAAATTTGTTGGCTGTCGGTCTGGGTGCTATTATCGATATACAGTATGTATGTATATATGTAGAATATCAGTTGTGTTAGCATCCATTATACAAACTAGAAATGGTTTAGTATGGGGCTAACCAGCCGTGTGTAAAATGTGATATTAAAAAACTTACTTAGAATTGATAACATTCAGTATAATATGTCCGCTGCCACAAAGTGGCGGATTAAGGTTTTTTTAACATGTTTTTCAGTCCTTTCAATATGGATTGTTAAATATAATATTAAACTTACTTTGATAAATTTAAAATCCAATATGGCCGGCATGATATGAAATGTTTTAATGCGGATATTAAAATTGTAATTTTCATTTCTTTCAGATGGTCCTTTCACTGTAGAGAAGATCGCGCTAGCATCGGCTACTAAAATACAAGATTATAAATTTAATTAACTTCATTAATATAATGTCATAAAATATATATTTTATTTATGTATTAGATAGGTAGCTCATTAATAGGTCCATTATATGTAAATATTTTTTTTATTGTACACTTCCTTCTTCAGTCGTCTAGGAACGCTATGTATATAAACTAACTTATAATTGACAAATTATTCATAAAATGTGTATCTGTTTACCTCCTCTCCATCCAAAGGTTACCTGATAGAAATCACTTTAAGCGATAAGCCACCAATTGCGGCTCATTTTTTTCTAAGATTTCATTGTTTCCGATATTTTACGAGTATATATTTAGCATTAAGACAGTAAATGACGTACCAAAAATAATTAATGTTATTATGGTTAATAAAATATTTGAATCTGAATCTGAATATTTTATTATATATTATTTTTATTTGTTTATGTCATTTTTCAATTATAACTAACTTCACCATAATATATAAAGCTTCGAATAAAATAAAATTAAACAAGCGGTGTGCATTTTTCATGACAAATGAGTTTCGATCCATAACTATACATACGTATAAAATACCTGTAGGTATTTAGTCTAAGCCACGACCGTCCGCTATCTGGCGGGTCGGGAAGGCTTTTGTATTCTACCCCTCTGCCATTGTAACGACAAGGGCCTTCACCACAACGCAAATAATAGTACATAACTATACCGCAATATGTATGTAAAATGGTAAACAAAACTGTAGCAGTTTTAAACGTACGCAGGGAAAAAATAATGATTAACCTCTCCATTTTCTGTTGTTTTTAGGGCTCCTTACCTACAAGATAAAAATGGGACCCTATTACTAAGACTCCGCTGTCTGACTGTCTGTCTCCAGGCTGTATCTCACAAACCGTAGTAGCTAGAAAGCTGAAACTTTCACAAGGTATGTATTTCTTGTGCCGCTATGACAACAAACACTAAAAATACAAAAAAAAAAATATATATATTATGGGGTTCCGTACAGTAAACGTGTTTTTTTCGATTTTTTTTGCTATATATCAATAACAGTAGGTGCTAGACACTTAAATTTTTCACAAAATACATACAAGTATACTCGCTATCAAATGAAATCGTGAGGAAACCGAAATACTTTAGGACCACAAAATCAGAGGACTCAACGCCTACCTACACAATGTAAAAAAGCTTTGTCAAGAAATTGTCTTAAAGTATTTTTTTTTAAATGAAATAAGTAATTTTACAGATCTGTTTTATGCTTACAAGTAACTAGATTCAATACTTAGTGCAGAATTTCGCAGCCAACCAAGTAGTCACCCAGTTCCTTGCTAAGCTAAGATTATGACAAACTATCTTGAATGGTAAGATGACGTTAGAGCAACTTAGGCCAGTTTGTGTAAGTCCGAGACTTCAGTTGCAGACAGTTGTAAAGTACTTGTACTTATGATATTGCTTAGTAAATCTAACTTTACGCTGCCACGACTATAAGTACGCAAACTATGGGCACAAAAATGTTTTCTTTTATGTTTTCTTTTGACGACCTCGTTGGCGTAAAGGTTACCATGCCGGTCTGCTAATCAGAAGGTTCCGGGTTCGATTCCCGGCCTGGTCAACATCTTTGTGCTTAACTAAATTTGTTGGCTGTGGGTCTGGGTGATAAATATGTATTTATATATAATATGTATGTATGTGTCAGTATTATATCAGTTGTGTTAGCAATCATAATCCGAGCTAGAAATGGTTCAGTATGGGGCTAACCAGCCGTGTGTGAATGTGTAAAAAAAAATGTTTCTTGTATATTGTTTTTTATTTATTATTCGTGATACAAAATAAATATTTCTTTCTTTCTTTCATATAAATATATATTTTTGGCCACATTACTTCGAACACGGCTGGTTAGCCCATATATATATGTACATAAATACTTTATATAGATACATATTTAACACCTATCACGGTAGCTATCACGGTTTCTTAGATACAGCCAGGAGACAGACAAACAACGGAGGCTTTTAGTAGGGTCTCGTTTTTACCTTTTAGGTATGGAACCCCAGAATGATGGATCGAGGGTTTTATTAATTTTTATTTTAGACTTGTTCATATTTTTCTCACACATTTCTCAAAAGATTTTTTGCACAGTATTACGAGTATAAGTACTGAAGGATCATTGAGGCTCGCATTCGTACTGTATTTAAAAGTGTAAGAGCCCTCTTCTATTTCTCACCATCAAAAGGCAAAAACGATTGTTGGGGTGATACAGAATACGCCTTAAATACTTTTCAGCATTCGGGAGGGTGAATTGAAAACCGCGGAAAATAACTGAAGCTCTGATGCGTTTGTATTTAGGACGAATTCTCGAAACTTAGCCTTCCCTTTTTACTTGAATCGTTTTATATCTGCATATTAATTTCCTTTTTTCTCACTTTATGTGTATATTTATTAAAGTTAATGTCATAAAAAAAGATTACTACTACATATAGTAGTAGTTTAGTACTTATAGTACATAAAATAAAACTTCATAGAAATAAGTGCACAGATAAGTGCGTATGCAGCCGAATGCTAAGGCCGATCGATCGTGCCTCTCTATTTCTTGTACTACCTTCTTGCTTAAAAAAACGAGCGTGCCTCGATAGTAATAATATTTAAGTACCACAGTATCCGAAGACGTGTGTCATCCGCCAACCCGCATTTGGTCAGCGTGGTGGATTATGGCCTATATCTCTCTCCGCGCGAGAGAAAGTTCATCCTGGGTGTCTCGTCCCAGCAGTGGTAAAATAAGAAAAGAAGTAATTCTTTTTCTTATTAAGAAAAGAAGTAATTCTTTTTCTTATTCTACCACTGCTGGGACGTCGCTGAAAAGTCGTAAGTAAATTTGACATATTGAGAAAGTCGATACCGTTTTATAACAAATATAGACATTTTAATATAAATTTCCCTGTTTATGTTGTTATTAGTGGCACAAAAAAAGAAAGAACTGGAACCCTAAAACCCGCAAGGGCTCATCCATTCCGCTAAGAATTTATTAAAAAGGATGCTTGCCTTCAACAACTGTAAGCGATTAAACGAATTAAATTCAACTCAAAACTGCGCTCACTTTTCCCTTTCTACCCTTTTCCTACAATTAAATAGCGATCTAAGTGAGGGAAGCGGGGTTTATATATTGTTTTTATTTTTTACATCCGCTCAATGTTGCAGTAAAAATAAATTATGGTTTTTAATTTAGCGCCGAGTGTAATGGTGCCTTAAGCTTTAACGATGAGATGATGCAGGACAACAACTTAATTTTCGTTTTAGGGTTCCGTACCTAAAAGGTAAAAACGGGCCCCTATTACTAAGCTACCGCTGTCTGTCTGTCTCCAGGCTGTATCTCAGAAACCGTAATAGCTAGAAAGCTGAAACTCACAAGATATATATTTCCCGTGCCGCTATAACATCAAATACTCAAAATAAAAATGAAATTATTAAACGTGTTGTTTCTTATTTTTTTGCTATATATCAATAACTGTAACTTCTAGACACTTACAATTTTCACAAAATATATAAATGTACGAGTATATTAACTATCAAATAGGGTCATTAAATTTGAATAAAATTAATATTTGAGGGGGCTCCCATACAACAAACGTGATTCTTAAGTAGTTTTATTCTCGATCTTTAAAACGATATTTGGTAGATCCTCTATACATTCACAGAATATTGCATTATGTTTTAAATTATAAAATAATAAAAAAAAATATTTAAGGGTGTTAATATAATAATATGTTTAAAGTTTAATCACATACAACAATGGTACGGAACCCTTCATGCGCGAGCTCAACACACACTTGGTCAATTACTTTTTGGCATTTTTTTATTTGGTTTGGTT
The DNA here is from genome assembly GCA_035578125.1 of Mellilla xanthometata. Classification (NCBI taxonomy): domain Eukaryota; kingdom Metazoa; phylum Arthropoda; class Insecta; order Lepidoptera; family Geometridae; genus Mellilla; species Mellilla xanthometata. The sequence goes on from JAPUBQ010000008.1 coordinate 1,773,565, forward strand.
TTGTGCCGCTTCATGCAAAGTTACTTGAGCGTAAAAGCAGCGGCATTTATATTTACGCTGTGTCCACGTTTTTTATGAAGTAAGTTGTTTGCTCGCGGTGGTTTATCTTTATTTTTGTTTGAAATTAGCGGCAGTGGTACAAAACAAAAAAGAGAAAAAATTGTTAGAAAAACTACATCGTAGCGCAGATATTGTTTTATTTTTATATTTGACTAGCTGACCGGCTAACGTTGTTTTGCCTTTATACTTATGGGGTATGGAAAATAGTTAGTGGTGGCGATTCAGCGGCACACACGACTAAACTAAATTTAAAGAAGCCCCGTCTCTTTTCATCTTAGATGGCCAGAAAGAGACGGCACGTTCTGAACCACACACAAAACCACTAAAATCACGTCAAATATGAAAAAACGCCCCAATTATATCAGCTCTAAATCTGACGTGTTTGACGTGATTTTAGATGTTTTGTCTATGGTTTAGATCGTACCATCTCTTTTTGGTCATTTATGACGAGAAGAGACAGAGCTACTTTAAATTTAGTTTAGTCGTGTGTGCCGCTGAATCGCCACCAGTAACCGATTCTCAGAATACACATATAAAATTTGGTAAAAATCTATCAAGCCGTTTCGGAGAAGTACGGTAACTAATATTGTGACATAGAAATTTATTATAAGAAAGATTATACAGTACAGCTAAGCATTTGACCAGCAAGACGAGTAAACCACACGAGTCAGTGACACTAGCCTAAGATGGAGCATGCCTAGTCAAGAATATAACTCTGGCTTTCAAGAAGGCTTTCGGAATACACCCATTAGGTGTTCGATGAAAGGTGTTTCAACTTGAGGATAGGATTGCACTAGAAAATGCTCTACCACTATAAGTTTTTGGAGTGCACCAAATAAAACCTTAAAGTTATTAGTTTAAATGCTATTACTATGCTGCCTATTAGTTGTAATGCTGCCATACGTTAAAACAATTTGTTAAGTATTATGTTTTATGTAGTAGTATTATGTAACATTTAATTAGGTTGTATAGCGCGCATCCCTAATGTTAGCTCTCGCACCCCGTTCCCCGCTATAGCGCGCATGCGACGCTCTGAAAGAATTAAGAGACAGTCGCACGATCACTAGCGAGCGCGCCGCCTGCGCGCTCCGCGGTTCACATTAATATTATATATTTTCTTATGTAACACTGGACTATACTGTACTGTATACTAAATACTAAGACGCTTCCGTAAATAAATTTTTTGTAGTGGGACCCGGTGTCTTTTTCTTGTAGTTCATCGACGCCCCGCTATAATGGCGCCCAACGTGGGGCCGAACTCGAACTCAAATTCAAATAAGATCAGTGTTAAAATTATTCGCGAAAGTGAGCGTGTATACCTATTGCGTATTTTACCGCAGTGAACTGTGTTGTGTACTTAATATGTGTGTATAAGTATAGGGACAAACGCACGTGGCGCGATAATTGCAAAAAGTTCGAGAAGTATATTTGTTACCGGCCCCGTGTATCGTCCGGCGAGCGCCACCTATACTTACCGCGAATCCAAAATACATTCGAAAAGTTCGTTCAGACATGCACTCAAAATTCTTGAAAATCGAGATAAGTGTTGTGCGAACTCAGTCGAATGGCGTCCGTGCAGTTCTAAAGAAAAACAATAAGATTCTCTCGCCGCGAAATTACGTTGAAGTATCTGTGTACTGACTTGTGTTGTTAGTTATTTATTACCAGGTGTTGAACTCTCAGCGTAATCGTATCGGTAGTAAACACGTAGGTTATTGGGGACCTATTGTTTCGTGTGTATATGAGAATAAAGTCGGTTGTTTTTTGTCTAATGGACAGTGTTAGTGCGTTAGTGAACTTTGATGAACACGTAGGTATCCTAGACTTGAATTGGGACCTATTGTTTCGTGTTTTATGTGACTATACAGTGTTTTATTTTGGTTTTCTATGCACATTGGTACCTATGTTGTTAGGTTACCTAGATTTTTATGAACCCAGTTTACGCGTGTGTGTTTAGAAAATAAACGAACGTTTCGTTTTCGTTATACCTATGATGGACTGTGATTGCTATTTATTAGACGTTTTATACCTACGATGAACGGTGAATGTTAGTTAAACTCCCGTGTACGAGTTAATCAACGTTTAGGTATATCGGGTACTGTGTTTGTGGACTTTTGCGGACAATGGTGTTAACGCGTGCCGGTGCCTCGTCCGAGGACTCGGCGCCGCCGCCCGCGCCGGCTGTTCTGGACGGCCTGGAGGCCGAACCGCCGCGCGAGCATCGGGTGCACCAGGTGCCGCTGGGACTGGGTCCGAGCGTTGGCTGTGTTGATGACACGGCTACGCCTGTGGCTGCGCCGGCCCTAACGGCCGAGGCGTGCGCTGCGCCGCCGCCGCCGCCACCCGCGGTTGCGCCCGCGGGCGCGCCGCCTCCTGCACCTGCGTCGGCTGGCACCCCGGTCCCGGTGGGTGCGGCCGCCGCTCCTAACATCGTGTTAAGCGCCGACCAACTTATGAGTCTACTAAATCAGCTAAGTCACGGACCACAAGGTACGAACATGCCTTCTAATAACTTATTGAAATGCACCGCTCGATTTAGTGGTGACAAATCGTCCGATGTAATGGCATTTTTGGACGCCGTACAAACCTATAAGGAATGCGCTGCCGTCAGTGATGACGTTGCCCTCCGGGGGCTCTCTATGCTGCTTACGGATATGGCAGCAACGTGGTGGTAAGGAGTTAAAGCTACCACGGACACCTGGAAGGACGCAGTCGAAGCGTTGAGGAACACTTTTGGACCCCGACTGCCACCGCATCTCATCTATAGGAAAATATTTGAACGTGAGCAGGGTCAGCACGAGGCCACTGACCTTTTCATATGCCACGTGCGTGCCCTGTATGCCCAGCTTCCTCCGTCGTCGTTGTCACAAGTGACCCAGCTGGATATGCTGTACGGATTGCTGCATCTTCGAATTAGAGAGAAAATTCCGCGTTCGTCTTTCGATACTTTTGACGAACTGATACGGCGCGCCCGGCGAGTTGAGGATCTTCTGAGCGAAAGTGGTCAGCCAGTTATCTCGCCGTCGTCTTCGTCGTCTAATGATGCTGCCAGATCCAGCGTGACACGCGCTCCTAAGTCACGACCTCAATGCAGTTATTGTAAACAGTTTGGTCATTTGAAGGACGCCTGTAGACGGCTGAAGGAAAAGAAACCTGCAGAAAACAATGATGTTATCCAGTCGGAGAATCGTCCTAGTATCACGTGTTTTGGGTGCGGAGCACCAGGTGTTATACGGTCTAAATGTGAAACGTGTAAAAAAGCGAAAAGTGACGCGGTAAAAGTGGCCTTTCAGGCAGTTTCCGTAACGTCTATGATCAGTGATGATCTCGACTCGCGACCTAGGCCGATTATTGAAGTGCGTATCTGTGATTCTGTAGGCGATTTATTGCTAGATTGTGGCGCTAAGCATTGTGTAGGTAGTAAAAGCCTTCGTGAACACTTAGTTAATAATGGTCATGTCCTCTCACAAAAGTTTGTAAAATTGAAATATGCTGATGGGCGAGTGTGCGTCCAAAATGTTGATGTAGCACGGGTCAAAATTGTCGTGCGAGGGTTAACATTTGTCGTTAAATTCATAATGCTCCCGGATGCAACCGAGAGTCTGTTAGGTATGAATTTCATTCGTGCAGCTGGTGTGGTACTTGACTTTGATGTTGGCGTATGGTACATGCGACATGATAGGACACCTCAACCTATTCGTTATGAAGCTATGGATGTTCAAGCTCTGACCTGCGCTTCGGTGGAGCTTAGGGAAGATGAAGGCACTCATCTTAATGTCGAGGATCGTGAGCGATTATCCCAAGTCCTGAATGTCAACGAAGACATTTTTGCTGCAGGGGGGAAACCGACAGAATTTGCAGTGCACCATATTGATGCGTTATGAAGCTATGGACGTTCAAGCTCTGACCTGCGCTTTGGTGGAGCTTAGGGAAGGTGAAGGCACTCATCTTAATGTCGAGGATCGTGAGCGATTATCCCAAGTCCTGAATGTCAACGAGGACATTTTTGCTGCAGGGGGGGGGAACCGACAGAATTTGCAGTGCATCATATTGACACCGGACACGCTACACCTATAGCTAGTCCACCATATCGCTGTTCTCCTGCGAAGAAGGAGCTGAAAACTTTTCTCCAGACTTGCTCATGGTTTCGCAAGTTCATCATGCAATTTTCAGAGATCGCACGACCCTTGACTGATTTAACGAAGAAGGACAGACGCTGGCAGTGGGGGGAGGAGCAGAACATCGCGTTTGAAGGACTCAAGAAGCGACTCTCCTCCAGCCCGATTCTGCGCCAGCCAGATTTCGACGAACCTTTTATATTGCGAACTGATGCCAGTTCGTACGCACTAGGAGCCGTACTTCTACAAGGTTCGTGTCCGACAGAGGAGAGACCAATTGTGTACGCTAGCCGACTGCTTAACTCGGCTGAGCGCAATTATCATACTACCAAGCGAGAAGCTCTAGCGGTTGTTTGGGCTTTAGAAAAGTTTCGTGACTATGTAGAAGGAGCCCAAATCTTAGTGGCAACCGACCATCAGCCCTTGAAGTGGCTGCGGACTCTAAAGACGCCAAGTGGAAGACTAGCACGTTGGGCTATGAAGCTACAAGCGCATAATTTGGATGTCGAGTATACTCCGGGACGAGTTAATCTGGTTGCTGATACGCTGAGCCGCCCCGTCACTGAAGAAGTAGAGGAGCCGGCTACTGAACTTTGTCCGGTTGTAGTAGACTTACCACATCGTAGCCCATTGGATATCCGTAGTGCTCAGCTTGCTGATCCGGAAGTCAGCAAAATCATCTCCGAATTTGAAGACCAGACCAGTACAGCAGACCGATGGTCTGATAGAGGTTATTACATGTCACAAGGAGTCTTATATAGATGCGACCAAGATAATGAATCTGAGGAACCTCAACTAGTTGTACCAGAATCTCTTCGCGAAGATCTCATGAAACAAATTCATGATGCGCCGACTGCTGGTCATCTAGGCTTGGAGAGGACACTAAAGAAGATAAAAGAACGTTACTTCTTTAAAAATATGAGGACTTATGTAGCCCAGTATTTAAAAGCATGTGATGCATGTCAGAAATACAAACCAACTAACATGAAACCGGCAGGACTACTCCAGACACCGATAATGAATCAGCGATTTGAGGTGTTGGCTATGGACCTTTTTGGCCCACTACCTGAAGGCGACAACGCAGAGAAGTGGATTTTTCTCGTTGAGGACACTGCCAGTCGTTGGGTAGAGCTGTTTGCGCTTCAGGATACCACAGCGGAGACCTGTGCCAAGGTTCTTGTCGAAGAGGTTTTCCTCCGTTACGGTTTACCTCGGCGTGTCATTTCGGATAATGGTACGCAGTTTGTTTCGGCAGTAATGCAAAAAGTAATGTATGTTATGGGAGTGGAACAAGCCCTTACTCCAGTTTACCACCCGGAAGCTAATCCCGCTGAGCGGAAGAATCGCGAATTAAAACAACTTCTGGCGATATTGGTAGGTTCTGAGCATCGTAATTGGCCGAAGGTTCTACCTTCAGTAAGGTTTTCATTGAATAATGCAATCAACATGACCACGGGTCATTCTGCGTCGTATTTGACGTTTGCCCGCGAAATGCGTACTCCTCTAGATGTCAACAATGACATTCGGGCAATAGTTTCGGAAGAAAATTTTGTGCCACAAATTACGCCGTATCTGAACGAGTTTGGGCGTATTCTCGTTGATGTCAAACGCCATATCGAAGACCACCAAGATAGAAGGAAGGCGGATGGAGATCAGCGGCGTAGAGACTTTGTACCATTCAACGTTGGGGATTTGGTTCTAGTGGATACACACTTGCACAGTAATGCAGCCAAAGGATTCACCAAGAAGTTCGCACCAAAGAGAGAGGGACCCTATCAAGTTGCCAGGGTCATCTCTCCCACGTCTTTTGAGGTTGTCGATGCAACTGGGGTTATCCGAGGGAAGTACCATGCCAGCGCCCTAACTCCTTACATTGGAGATGCTGTTACCGTCAGACATCCTCGCCGTCGTGGACGTCCAGCCAAGTCCCAGTCGGGTCGATCTTGTGACTTGGAGGGGGAGGTTATAGCGCGCATCCCTAATGTTAGCTCTCGCACCCCGTTCCCCGCTATAGCGCGCATGCGACGCTCTGAAAGAATTAAGAGACAGTCGCACGATCACTAGCGAGCGCGCCGCCTGCGCGCTCCGCGGTTCACATTAATATTATATATTTTCTTATGTAACACTGGACTATACTGTACTGTATACTAAATACTAAGACGCTTCCGTAAATAAATTTTTTGTAGTGGGACCCGGTGTCTTTTTCTTGTAGTTCATCGACGCCCCGCTATAGTTGTAAGTTTCTTACTACAGGGATGATTATATTATTATGTACACTAGTTGAGTTTGTAATTAATTTTATAAAATTTTTTGAAAACAAACAAAACAATGACTTGTTTATTCAAGTTATGTGTGGCTCCCTTTATGGTGAAGGAAAACATTGTGAGGAAACCGACACGTTTGAGGATCACAATATCTGAAGACGTGTGTCGTCCGCCAACCCGCATTTGGCTAGCGTGGATCATCATGGATATATAATTAGGTTGTAAATTTCGTACTACAGGGATTATTATATGTACACTAGTTAAGTTGAGTTTGTAATTAATTATTAATTGTGAATAAAGATAATTTGAAAACAACCTAAACAATGACTTGCTTTTTAAGTTATGTGTGGATTTGCACTCCCTTTACGGTGAAGGAAAACATTGTGAGGAAACCAACACGTTTGAGGACCACCATATCTGAAGACGTGTGTCGTCCGCCAACCCGCATTTGGCTAGCGTTGATCATCATAGATATAGATCTCTCTACCCGTGAGAGAAGACCACAAATCCCAGCTGTGGGAAAGTGTAGAAGGCTATGCTAAAAAGCATATAATTTTTGCTATTTATTTTTCCGGTAAATAAGCATTGAAAATAATACATATAGCTTTACCTGCACAACATAACGCACCTGCAAAGCCTGAAATATCTCAAATTTTGCTGAAGTTTTCGCTGAAAAATAACCCGCCTGTCGAAATATCCATACCGTCATACTGCTCACTATTTACTCAATCAACAGTTACAAAGCTTTAGTGTTTATTTTTATTTGTATATTTCTGTATTGTGCAACCATCTCAGTGGTGGCGATTCAGCGGCGCACACGACCAAACTAAATTTAAAGAAACCCCGTCTCTTTTCATCTTAGGTGGCCAGAAAGAGACGGTACGTTCTGAACCATAGACAAAACAACTAAAATCACGTCAAATATGGATTGTGCTGGCAGTTTTAGAGGTGATACAAGTGAGTGTCGTCTAAAGTCGCCTATATTTTCCACATTTGACGTGATTTTAGTTGTTTTGACAATGCTGCAGAGCGTCCTGTCTCTTTCTGGCCACCTAAGATGAAAGAGAAGGGGCTTCTTTAAATTTAGTTTAGTCGTGTGTGCCGCTGAATCGCCAGCACTATGCTATTATCTATTTCCTTTTTTTTAAGTAGACAGATGTTCGCTTGGCCACCAACTCGCCTGATGATAAGCGATGCTGTGGCCGAAGATGTAGCACGTTGATCTAGAAGAAGTCAGTTCACTCGCGCCTTTTATAAATCCAAGTTATATTTATTTATCAGGAAACACAGTAGGAGGCAATCCATTCCACTCCTTAGCAGCACGCATGATGAATGTGGAGCCAAATCGTTGCGTACGGATTTTTGGAATCTCCACAAGGAAGGGATGATATAAAGCTGACCTCCTACTGGTCCTGTAGTGTTTCCTTATTGCCTGGAAAAGATCGCTTTAGCAATAAAGACGCTATTTTTTTTTGTTTGTATGGTATTTAGTCGAGAGTATTAGCTCTTCTAAATTAAAGATAGCCGCTGCCAATTAATAAGGTTGATTGAGGGTTTTTAAAAATTTTAAGTTAAACTTGTATACATAAACCCGGTCTCCATTGTAGACACGCGATGCGCTGAATCGTCGTAAAAGTGCCACCTCTATACTTTTTTATCAACAATATTTGCTTTAAGGCTCTTTTAACACGCGGCTGGTTAGTTACTAACAGTAATTATAGACTACATGTACATACATGAATTACTTCTTAACACCCAGACTGACAGCCATCAAATGTAGTTCATCACAAAGATATTAGCCGTATAGGGAATCGAACGGGTCCCTCGGTTGGCAGTTTGACATGGTAGCCATTACGCCAACGAGGTCGTCAAATTTAAATTTAAAACGTAAGATCAAATGACACTTTATGTACTGTTTTCGTCAGTGTAGGCATGAAATTTGAACTGAGGCCTGAGCCGTTTGGAAAATTCATTTACAAAATATCGTATACGTGGTCGTATGCAGTACCTTACTACGTAACAGTGCCTTTTATAGCTAGTCATAGGAGAATAACATAATATGTAATATCTATATTATAGATATAACATACATATATATATTAACATACATAACATATCTATATTATAGATATAACATACCTTGTGCTAGTAAACATAATTGTTTTTTCTTGTGTATACTCGTTTAGTTATGCAAGCGAAAGAGCATAAAATTTTAAATATTTTTCTTATTGATGCGAGTTATAAACCTCTAGGTATGCAGTGTTCAAAGACGCTGAAGTTTGGGTGAAAAAATCAAGGCATCATTTATTTATTAATTATTAAGTACCAATCAAACTTATGAATTATAAATTAAAGAAACTAGTTTAAATGGTGTGAATCGAGTTTTTTGAACCAGTTTTTTTTTTATTAACTTCGAAAGGTTATAAACATTGATAATATATTCTGTGAACATTTTAAGCGTCTATGTATAACCATTATTGATACGCGACCAAAACCATACGAAAAAAAAACGTGTATTGTACGGGGCCCCCATTTATTTATTTTTTATTTTAGTATTTGTTGTTAAAGCGGCACGGATAATACATGTATTACCCGTGCCGCTATAATTGCAAAAATTGCTATTTCAAGTTGGTTTCTGAGATACACGTCTAGTGGCAGACAGACAGACAGTGGAGGCTTATAAACAGAGTTCCGATTTTACCTCTTAGGCACGGAACCCTAAAAACTGACATGAGTCCTTCATTTGACAGCTGAAATTTAGGTACCTACTTTGTTATTCTCACGTATATACAGTCAATTAGCTAATCAAGCACCTAAATAACATGTATAAATTACTGTAATTCTAGCTAAATTATGATAATAAATGTCACAGTATATTGATTTATGTAAATGTAAGATTTAGTTTAATTTACATAAGTATGATTAGTGGTTGAGCGAGCAGTGAGTTATGAGCATTTTATACTAAATACTAGGTTAAAACTTATATTTATCTAAGTATAACCTTAAAATTATGTTATTCTGTTAAGGCATTTAGTAAGAAGTTATAATTGCAAACCCTAAATCAACACAAAATTATTAATCGTATTTCATATGCCCATTAGAGTTTTTAATATAATATGTCCGGTGTCACAATTTTTACCATGGATTTACATGTCTGAATTACTAGCATTTTTCTACGCATCATCTTCCAGCGTTGGACGAAAGCCTCCTCCAACTTTTATGAATAAGAATAAGAATATATTTATTGCATAATTGTGTACATAGGCGAGATCTTAAAATAGTGATTAGGTTACAACAGTCTTGTTCGTAATGAAACATACAATATTAACTAAAAATAACAAGTACCTATTAACTAAAACTTAATATTATACATTTTTTATTAACTATATACAACTCTTTGGGCGGAGAGTTGCAGCACGACTAACTAATATTATAATATGTGTTTTCATTAGTTTTCACAAATATAGATAGCTCCATTATGTACAATCCGGTAAGTGTTCACGTATTGTTCTTTTTAAATTTGGTACGCAAAGTTTTCATACTTCCCAAGCTTATAATACTGCGTACACATTGCTTTTGTATGATAAATGTGGATTCTACGTCGACATAATCACCCCAAAATATAACACCATAATTGCCACGTGCTTCTCGATTGACCGGTTCTCGTCCACTACAAATACCATTCTAAGATCGCTACAATCGGCGAACCAATCTGCGCGTTATGTCTGAGTTTGGCAAGAATGTTTGCGAGCGAGCATTCCCGATGCTGTCCGAAGATCTGCGTAGCACGAATACCTTTCCTCGCCCCACCATCAAACTCGCCTTATTACATCGCAAGAATTTTAACAAGACCCTAACTTGTTTACAAATTGAATTTTCAAACAGCTTGTTGCTATAGATTAAGTTTGGAAAAAGTTGAGTGATTTCGTTCGGAAATTGCCCTCGATACCGTTATATTGTAATATTGTTAAGGGCGGTTAAGTTGTTATTTTGTTATTCAATTTGTTGAATTGCCGGCGCCCCGGTCTTGGTTTAATTTGGTTGTAGCACAATGTCGGCTGGATAGACGTTTTGGACGATTGATTTGGATTGGATTTGGGCTATTGTTTTCTTAATAAATTGTTCGAGAAGCATAATTTGTAGGGCTCTATTCTATAAGGTTAAAATAACTTTTATAATATATATAAAAGTTTTTTTAAGTTGTCTAGCAACTAGACTAAAAACTTTTATTTGTACTTTGTTACATTTAATTTAGGCTAAGACTTATGTACTTTAATTACGGTGAAGGAAAACACCGTGAGGAAGCCGACACATTTGAAGGCCACTATATCCGAAGACATGAGTCATCCGCCAACCCGCATTTGGCCAGCGTGGTGAATTATGACCTATGCATATATATCTCTCTCTCCTATTGAGAGAAGGCTCCGAGTTCCAGCAGTGGGAACGTATAGTGGGTTGTTTATGCTTACTTAAAAAAATACATTTCATCGTTCTATAAATAAACATTTTTATTTCATAATCTAAATATCATCATAAGGGAGTCGCGTTTAAAAACATTTATATGACTTAAATTTTTAGAAATAGCGACATTAGAAATATCTGTGAAAATTTAATCTCTGTAGCTATTACGCTCTTAACGGAAAAACGGACAACTGCGTCTTAGTAAAAGAATTTTGTTAAAGCCCTTCGGGTCCGAAAATCTAAAATAAGATGAGCAGATATTTCCAATCTTCAAAGAAACCTTTTCAAAAACTTTGAGTATATTATTAATATTTTTCTATATACTTCGATGAATTCTTTCAGCCCCCAACCCTGCAATCAAGTAGAAACCAAGTAGCGTGAATAAACTGATTGATGGATGTAAACCTTATATTGCTGACGACAGACGAGCTCAGCATCCTGCGACCCCTTCTCATGATGCGCTCCTTCTCAAGTCGTAATGGTATTATGGATAAGTAGATGTTTGGTCGGTAAGCACTTATTGATATCATATTATTATCTCTTATGGTAAGAAATAGATACTCGTATCTATACGTATATACGACAGTCAAGTTGAAAAATTTTACGCCATCTAACGGTGTATTCCAGCACAATTTTAGAGAACCAGATATTCCTTACTAGACATGCTCCACCTTAGGCCAGAGTATCGCTGGCTCATTAGTAGCTCGTTACTGGCTGGCTGTAGTCACGCACCCTGCTGCATTTGACCAATAGGGCCCGTAACTTCGCGGGCTAACAACACTCTGGCTTTAAGTGTTGCATACCTAGTCACATAAGGACTGGCTCTGGAGGCTGCCGGAACGTAACGATAGCTTAAGGTTAGGTGACAATTTTTTCAACTTGCTAGCTTGGCGAGCACTAGAAAATACCAACCAAACAAACATAGAGCTCCGACGTGGCGGATATTTTTAATTAAAAAAAAATATATATCGTACTTGGTGCAGAAGCCATCGCTATTCAGCGTGGAAACGAAGCCAGTTTTATGGACACTTTTGTGTTTGTTACGGTCATGGGCGGGATGTCTTTTTTTCATCCTTGATAGGTTTGCGTTTGACTACATAGCTAGCTGGCCTGATGGTAAGCTGCGCTGCAGTCTACGGTGTGGCACGCTTACCTAGAAGATACCTATTAACTCCACTTTTTAAGAACCTCGGATGATACCTCTCAGGAAACAGAGACTCAGGTAATGAGTTCCAAAGCTTCACTTTCCTCACAATACAGGTCGACGAAAAGCGTTTTGTACGAAAGTTTGGAACTTCGCCTATGTATCGGTGTCTCTTCACTGACTCTGCTCGTTCGCTGTAGTAGAGCGGAGATGGTGGAATCAAAGTGCGTTGTTTTACCAACTGTTTTACCACATTTAATGTTTTTGACATTCATTATAATTTTATTTTAATTGTAATCAAATAACATATCTCATTACACAACTTCCATAGAAAAAAAACTTGAAAGAACGGTTAGTTAAAAGTAAACAACGTTTTCCCTGATAAAGATATGACAAAGAAACTGAACACAAACAACAACAAAAGGAGCTATCCAAGCTTCTCCATTCTGTTAGCGATAAACCGCTAATCACCGTTTCGTAGAGCTTAATCACTGCACTCGAATGCAGCGAGACGGTTAGATTAATGGTGTTTTGATAAATTGCCCAATGCAACCACCGAGCGGGGTAATGGAGTGGCCAAGATGCACTCTTAATGAGCTTGTACTCAGTACTCTGTGTACTCTAGAAGAGAGGGACCAAAGATGCAAAAAAGGTAGATTTACTCCAATTAAATTTTCTTTCTGTTTCCAAAAAAACGAGTTACTGAGAGGCCTCTTTTGTAGAGGCTAGCGATCCGTCCATACCTTAGTCAGTTAATTTATAACAAATAATAATATACATTAGAACACATTTCACACACGGCTGGTTAAACTAAATTTAACCAATTCTAGCTTGTGTTATGGTTGCTAACACAACTGATATAGGTACTACATATACATACATATTTTTTTATACTTAACTCCAGAGCAACAGCCAACAAATTTAGTTTAGCACAAAGATGTTGGCCGTGCCGGGAATCGAACCCGGAGCCTTCTGATTGGCAGTCCGGCATGGTAACCATCACGCCAACGAGGTCGTCAGTTCCCTTCCATCTTTTTGTTATTTATTATCCCTAGTAAACTAGATGGTACAAGCTAGTGTAGATCCTGTCACTGCCACTTTCAAGATTAATAGATATTTTAATCTCCCTGATACCGAAGCTGTCGTTACGGTAGTTTGTCGAGCTATCTAGGGTGCCTGAACTTCAGTCTGACGCTTTTGTCCTGGATCTACTTGATAAATTGTCTTTGAAATGCTACAGAACTAGCGAGTGTGGCTCGGTAGTAATTACGTCTGCTTTTCAATCAGACGGCCCCAGGATCGAACCAATGACTAGTTTTTCAAGTAATGTGTGGATTTGCACTCGCTTTACGGTGAAGGAAAACATCGTGAAGAAACCGACATGTTTGAGGACCACAATATCCGAAGACGTGTGTCATCCGACAACCCACACTTGGCCAGCGTAGTGGATTATGGCTCATCTCTTTCCTCGTGAGAGAAGGCCCCGAAACCCAGCAGTGGGAACGTATAGTGGGCTGCTTATGTGTCTCAGAACTGACTTTGCAAACATTTATTTATTTTATTTTTTACTAGCACATCGTCCCGGCTTCGCACGGGATATGAAATAATCTAAGTGGCAAAGAGAAACAAAATATAGCCTAATGTTACTCAGGGATAATGTAGCTTCCCAACGGTGAAAGATTTTTTCAAATCGGTCTAGTAGTTTCGGAGCCTATTCGCGTCAAACAATCAAACGAGCTTTTCCTCTTTATTATATTGGTTTAGACTAGCTGCCGTTTTACCCGCGTTAATGCGAGATACCCTTAAATTTTACGTCATCCGACCTAAGGTAGGGCCCAGATAATTCTTTTTTTTTCGTTTTGCATTAACCTGAGTTGAGGCTATGTTGTTTCAAATTGATTGTTTACTATATTTATGTGTACTACTTTAAAAAATATATTATGTTATATTGTCGTGTGTTGCTTAATTTTCTTTTTTTCTTTCCAAACGACATGGTACATGGTCATCCATCCAAAGTCGATCCGCATCGATCGTTGTTTAACCTCGATGATCGCGTCAGATTAACTTAGTACTAATTATAAGTTTTTTCTCTGTTTCCTATTTTCTTTTGTGTTGCAATAAAGGGTATATCTATCTATCTATCCATTTAGTTATTTGAGTGACAGACGCTACAGTCACTTTACTGTATCATTAACTTTGTTAAAAAAAAGCATTCCGACTTTTATCTCTAAGACCAAATCTATCTAACTACGAAAAAAAACATATTAAGCATCCATTCCTAATAGATTTTACCGTCGTCCAAGTTTGGTCACTCACGAAGCGGCTTTAGAAATGAAATTATAACTCTCAAACGTAAGGTCCAATCAACAGTATTGATAATCCCATCCTCTATCCCGTTATGGGCCAAATTATGTGAAAGCTTCAACTCCGTATAAAGGTGGTACTTTCTCCTTAGCTAACAGTAAGGTGACAATCATTTTGGGCCGTTTTTTACATATACAATAACACAGAGCTAAAGGAAATAGAGAGAGAGATAGTGTCTTTGAAAAGAAGAATGAATGCTTCTTATGTCAGAAATGTTATTATAAAATTAATGATTTTCTAAATGTAAAAAAATATGACTACTATACGATGATAAACTGTCACTATTTTTATTAAAATATCAGAAAGCAGGAATCGAGCCCGGGACCCTCTGGTGGGCAGTCTGGCATGGTAAACATTACGCCAACGAGGTCGACAACAAATGTCTTAACTTTTTCATTACTTTGAATGTTCGTATTCTCAAACCATGCTTAATACTTACGAAGCCAGAATGTTATAGCCACTTAGCTCATACATAGAAGAAGTAAAATATTAATAATGGTGTATTTATAACAAAATGTAACTAACTTTCTAACATTGACTGTCGTATCAGTCCTCAGCTCCTAATTCGGTTACCTCTGATTCGATGTCCACTAACGAGTCGACTCGATTGTAATCGAATAGAGCTAAATCGATTATAATGGACAGGAAATGATCGGGAGAAAGTTTTGATTTCTTGCTTAATATAGAAGTGGTCTTACTTTATGTGTAACATTAACTATTTGTGGTCAGTTGCCGTTTACTTAACGAAAATATTTTTTTTTTATTCTTCTTCTTCGTATGTGCTAAATGGCCAAGCTCTAGAGCCGACATTTTTCAAACCACCCTAAGGCATTTGACTTGTACTACTGCTAGTAGTAAGATTAACAGACGGGACCTACAATTAGTTTTGTGTTCCTATTTTCATTTTTTTATTATCCTTGATAGGTTAGCGTTTGACTACAGCTAGCCTGATGTTAAGCTGCACTGCAAACCTAATATACAACTTATTTTATATATATATTTAATTTTTGGGACTACTTTGAAAACCAAACTTTGGCATCCCTTGCCGAATTCCCTGTTCCTCAGTGAACAATAATCTAGTGATTTTCAAGGCGAAAGTGAACCAGTTCCTTCTTGGTAAGTGCGCTCCACCATAGACCTCAATGTCACTTACCATCAGGTGAATTGTGGTCAAGCGCTGGCCTATTTAGAGTAAAATAAATGTACGTAAAACGTATAAAAAAGTGTAAACGTGTATTCCGAGCTACAGGCGCTACATGCGTTCTTTCAGTTGAAGTGATTCTTGAGTTAATTTCTTACTTCTCTATATATGAGCTAGTTGATAAGAAATTTCGAGTTTATTAAACTTTATTATTTTGTACAACAAAAAACATCGATATACCAGTTGTTGAAACTTACTAAGTAATAAATCGCGTGGAAGAGGAAAACTTGCTGTGCCGGAGGAAGAAAATGAAACTTACTAAACCTTCTTCGCATACATATTTCATACAGCTCATATCTTAATATATATAAATCTCGTGTCACAATTTTTGTCCTCAATGGACTCCTAAACCACTTAACCGATTATAATTAAATTCGCACACCATGTGCAGTTCAATCCAACTTGAGAAATAGGATAGTTTTAATCTCAAATTATAGTCACAATTTTAATTTATTGCTAATTATTGTCTGTTATTATTTGACAGTCACAATTATCTGTTAACTCCAAATGATTCTAACAGATGTCGATACCTTTCGACTGGGTTGAGTAAGTAATCAATAGATGGCGCTGCTATGGTAAATCTACGAACGTGTCATATAAGCTACACTATCTATTTTTCATACCCCTAAGTGCGGCAAAACAACGTTTGCCGGGTCAGCTAGTAGTATAATATAAATGAGGTGTAATTTTCACTTGATCTAAACACAACCACGCCACTTTCCCCTTTCTCCCGGGGGAGATAAAAGGGTCATTACAACAATGGTGTAAATAAAGAGCGACATTACGTCAGCGAGCGACACCACGCGTAATATGATGATAATTGGACAGAATACGATCATAATTACCCGTGTAATTGTGTGGCAGAGCAGTTTGTGAATACTTTATGGACTCCTAGTCATTTGTTGCTTACATTATTTTAAGTACCTAATTAATCCTACATATATTTTAAGAAAGAATTACGTGTCTCTGAGCGTTAGTACAATCCGTATCAAATACTTTGCGTCTCAGGGTGGGACGTTACTTTAGTAGATGCAACTGTTTTTTTTTGACAGCACCAATAGAACGTAACTGGTGTCATATTGCGTTGTTCACATTCAACTTTTGCGTAACATGACGTAGTTACACGTGAGAAAAGATATATCGATATCGTGTTCACTATAATCACTTGGTCACAACACTATAACTGTCAAACTCGATCTGTCAAAAAGAAAATAAACTGCTGAATCTACTATAGTGACATTTGCTACGATTTGCAAATAGATGCGTTAAAATATAATATTTTATATTATTAAAATTATTCATTTTTACAGTTTTAAACGAAGTGGATTAATCATCCACGCTAAGCGAAGTGCGGATCGGTGATGACTCATCACCGATCCGCATTTCGCCTAGCGTGGATTATATTTCAGCGTATATTTTTGGAAATTTCACCAAATGTCACTAGTGACATCACGACCCATTGAGCTATATATACTAGAGTAGCAATGACAACAAACGATTTTCAGAAATGCGTAGCCACTTGATAGTTCAAAAGACGTAGTTTTGAAACCGATACATTATGCCAAAGTAAACTATATTTGTCTCTTTTCTTCCAGTCATTATCTAATTACCGTAGAAGTGAGACAAGACATTGCTGGCATGAAAACGGACAGAGCTGCCAGTGGCGCGAAATAATTTCCCCAAAATAAATGAACGAATAAATGTTTTTAATTGCTTTGGTGTTATTTATTCTGAACAGAATTTAATAAAACTTTCAATTTATACTATTACAAAACTGTAACGGAAGCGTGTGTGTACCTACATTGAAAATATTTTGAAAAGGCTGTAGTGAATAGATTTTGATATGAATAAAAGGCAGATTTTTATTTAAAAAGGTAGTAAATAATAAAAATCTAAGATAGTAACACGTTCTGTAGATAGAAATAAAAATAAAAAGTGTGCTATTGTATATAAAACTGCAGGGTGTTATTGTGATTAAACACCGCTGTGTAACATAAGTTTGTTGTAGAAGGTTTAGGTACATACTCTACTAAAACAAATAAAATATCATTCTAAGAGAATTTAATACAATTTTAAGATGATTACACATTACGATGATGAAATAACATTACTTAGTTTAATAAAATACTTCTCGTAATGATTGAGTATATTACAGACGTTGCCGAAATTTTATTCACAGATATCACCGGCACACACTTCCGTCATTCATTATTTAATTAACTAAACTCCCAAATAAATGGGAAAAATCAAAATCGCTTTACTGGCAACATCGATGTCAAAAATAATGGACGATATATTTATTTTATTTTCTCATTTAATTTTAGACAATATGATCAAAATTATTCAAACTAACTCATGAAAAGTAACGCCACTTGCTTTATCATCCTTTTCAGACCGCGATACACAATTTTTAACAGCAAATTTCACCATTATGAATTATTTTAAAGGGCGCGTCACGCTTACTACATGTCAAGCAGGCAACTGACGTCAGATTAGGCCACAGGCGTCTTCGAAGTTGCAACGCGTCGCTGCCGTAAACTGCCAATCTAGTACATATAACATCATTGTCACGACCCAAGACACAGAGTAATTTTACTGAGCAGCGTTGTAGCTGCAGCGTTTTTGCCCCTTCACGCTTAACAACTACCGGACCAATTTTGATAAAATTTAGTATGGAGACAATAAATACCTAGGATTAACACATAAGCTACTTCAAAACTGTGTTATCAGAGGCCATTGTTAGTGGAGCTCAACCGATCAGCATCAATGGTTTTATTATGTTGATGGTCATCCATTCAAAGACTGATAAGGCATCGGCCGTTGCTTAACTTCAATGATGTCGTCTGAACACCTTAGTTAGCTGAGCTGCAGGCGCTAAGAGCCTGTGCCAATAACTTTAAGTATCCATAATAGTTGTGGCCAGTTAACGGCTAGATAACATCGGCGTTGTAGCGTCGTTCTTTCAACCCTCACCTGTAAAGAGTTTCCATTACCGCTACCTATAAAGCCTACGCTTTTCATTAGCAGTCCGCGTCTACTTACCATTCTCTTAATTTATTTTTATGGCTAACCAAAGAGCGTGTTTACTGCCAGCTAGGTTAGTTTTACCGCAGATTTGTAACGTATATGTGCAAATATATAGATTGGAAATATATAATTAAGACTGAAAATAATCGTAAATTAACCTTACGTCAAACATCTGAAACGTCTGATCATAAAATAGTAAATTTTAATTAGTTTTCCTACATAGATTAAATAGTTTAGTAAATTCACTAATTCATTGTTAGGAATAAAACTTATAATTTACCATGTTTACTTTTAACAACCTCGCATGAAGGCATTTAACGATATTCATTCTTTCAATGTACACTAGTTTTGATATTATTGTGTATGTTTATGCAAAAGTACAATTACATAAGGTATTTCTCATGGAAATATTACCAAAAATAATGAATATTGCAATTTTAGTAATGACAGTGTTTTCAAAAATAAGTTCAAGAACTGGCTCGTTCAGAAAACTTTTTATTCTATGAACGAATTTTTTAATATCGGAAAAAATGTTATGTGAATCATGTCGTGACATGTAATTGTTGAATATTATTATTATTTTACCAGGTATTAATATTGACATTATTCCATATGACATGTATTACAAATTAACTGTATTTCATAATGTAATTTTTTTATTTATATTCATATTGAATTTTTTTTTATTTTTGACGTAAAATTGAATAATTATCAATGGTTTATCTTGTTTATCTTAACTTAATTGTCTCTGGAAGACTTTAAGACTTTCTATTCCACTATTTCTTAGTGGATGGCGAAGAGAAGCACAAGATAAGGTTAAGTGGCGTGTTTTTGGAGAGGCCTATGTCCAGCATAGGATAACCTGATAGAACACGACATTTAGAAACTAACAAATCAGTTTGTTAAGAGGTGTCTGTAGAACCAAGTCACTGGCCATTCTGGATGACAGCGGCCGATCTTACTCTATGGCAGCGGCGCTTCACCACAATTTATTCGGTCCGCCCTAACCTCGGCAGTTTGTAAGGCTTTAGGCATGCGGGAAATGCAAGGATGCCTTGCTTTACTCAACTATTTGAAATAAGAGCAGCTCCGACCTAACCTGAAAGGTTTTTAGTAGAAAATTACGTAGTTATTGATTTAACTCGTAAATATAAACTACAACCAGAATAATTTTTAAGACTTTAACTTGACAAATAAAGATTTTTCCATGCAAACTTCTACCACCATTACAAACACTTAGTTCACCCCTGGGAAAAAGCTCGATACTATTATTTTTAATTTCATATAACTTTATGTGAAGTTTACAAAGTAGTTTTATACAAACTGTTTACCCTTTTACCCCCTTAGGGATAAAATTTCCAAAAAATCCTTTCTTAGTACGCGTCTACATACTAAAACGAATACACCCGCCACATTTCACACTCCTAGGACCAGCCGTTTGGGCTCTGCGTTGCCAATAGATGAATGAATGAATGAGTCAGGACAAAGATTCTTATAGTATAGATAGATAGATAACTGTGTTATCTATACTAATATTCTTAAGAGGAAAAGTTTAATTTTTGGTTTCTTTGACGCGAGCAGGCTCCGAAACTACTAGATTGATTTGAAAAAATATTTCACCGTTAGGAAGCTACATTATTTCTGACTAACAAAGGCTATATCTTGTTTCTCTTTGCAACTCTGGAGACGACCTCGTTGGCGTAAAGGTCACCATGCCGGTCTGCTAATCAGAAGGTTCCGGGTTCGATTCCCGGCCCGGTCAACATCTTTGTGCTGAACCAAATTTGTTGGCTGTGGGTCTGGGTGTTAAATATGTGTTTATATATAATATGTATGTTAGAGGAATGTTTTATTTTAATTTATTCGATTAGTAGTTCCATCCTATCGAATGGCAGCACTGTGAACGCAAGAGTTTGTTATCTGTGCTGATTGAAGGAACGATTGTGAATGTACGAATGAAGTTGTTCCTATTTGTCAGTAGTGCGTTCACTCGCGGTTTGACTTGAATGTGCTTCAGTCTGCCACGATACAGCGCCTGCGCCACTTGTGCGCACTGACAAACAATTCAATTATAATGGCGGACGACGACGACGACCACGCTGATTATAATCTAATTGAATCCGCGACAGCAGCGGTGGGATCGATACAACGCGTCTCCAGCGTACTCTACCGACCTACGGCTACCACCTGCGAGGCATATTTCAACGATCCAACGTCTGATCCGGCACAAGAAAATTTTCGATCTAATCGAGAATCTGATTGATTCGAAATCAATCGCGAAGAACAAACCACGCACCACGGTAACGAAAATAACATGCCTCCTATGGAAAGCAACCTACCCAATCTTCCTACGGCTGTGGGGGCATCGTTTTTTCGTGGCATGTTGGAAAGTTTTCGTGTTAATGAAACCAGAAGTACGACACCGAAGGTGGTTATGAAGAAAATGAAACCTTTTGATCCTGATAATTATGAATTCACGGTATCTCAGTTGTGTGAAGAAATTGATCACGATAAAACGCAAAACGAGTGGACCGACTATGAAACGCGGAACGCCGCGCTTACGCATCTACACAGGCGTGCTCGCAAATGGACATCGAAGTCTTATCCTCTGTGTGTGGGAACTATGTGTGTAACTCTGTGTGTACGAAGCTAAGGAAAGACTCTCGCGTTAGTTTGCTGCTAGGAAGAGATTCTACAATCTGTTCCGGGATACGGTGCAGTACACGAGTGACAAGGCGGTGACTTACGTGGAGTATTCCACGAACAAACTGGTGATGATCGACCGGCTGGAATCGGGCTAGAGTGTGGCGAATAAGATAGAGGTTGTCATCTCAGGTATCGTCGATGACCAGGTACGTTTCGATTTGTTATAAGAAAAGATACGCCTACGGATTTTATGGCTTTGGACAGACACCTTGGTACTTTATGTAACGTAAAAATCTTAAACTGTGCAAGCACTTTGCATTAAGTGAACAGAAAAGGCGTAGAGTAGATTCTACCGATCGTAGTAACATTTTGTGTCATAATTGTGGTAAAGTCTGACATTACATGCGTAATTGTAAATCTAAGGCCCAGGCGCATACCTCTACTAGCGAAGATGCTTCCTGGTCAGTGACTATAGAGAAAAATGTTCAATGTAGCTATTATTATAAAATAGGCCATACAGAGCAAGTCTGTTTCACCAAACCATGAGACGCTTAAAACAAACAAGCGACAAAGTCTGTTAATGGTGACAATTCGCACTAAACTAAAATTGCTCGCACTTAATTTTGTGGTTTGGTGCAAAACTAGTCAAAGGCTATTTATTCGGTGTTTTCTTCGAACTAAATTTGAATTGATTTTGGTCGTGAGATATATTGAGCCAAATTAAGTGGAGCCTACGCCGTCTAGTGCTGAGTAGCAATGTTAGATCAAGGTGTCGCCAATAGATGGCGCAAAATATTATTCTTTTTGTCTTATTTTATCTATGACCTCTCCTAACTAATTGCCGTGTTGATAAAGGGGTAACAGTTGTGTTTTTATTTTTCGATGTTTGGTTTTATGACGTGCATTTGAAATAGTGTCGTTATCTCCCAAAGGGAAACAAACGAGCGAAACGAATATTTAGGTTTCAGACTTGGCTTGAACTCACTTGTGTGTGAGATGGCGTCTATGTGTGTTTTATGTGTGTACACAGAATGCGCAATTTATGCGTAGTATAATGCAAAATAGGGCTATTATTGTAACTTTGGGTGAAATATTTTGGCAACACTAATTATTTCGAACAATCCATCAAAATTCAATGGTTTTATTTTGCTTTGATAAAACTTTTGTTTGAAAAATGAAAAAAAAAAGCGGAGAAATTATAAAAAGCGAGCTTTACATGTTTTGGGATACCTTCTTGAGATGTGCTTCCTACATTGGGAACTTCCGTTAACTGTTGAGCTCCTGACTTTGGAACTTGAAACAGCTTTTTGAACTTTTGCTCTTTTATCTGAAATGGATCTGGTGCCTTCCTGGTGTTTCTTAAACGGAGTCTCTTTGATGATGTCTAAAATTAAAAAAAAAAAAAAAAAAAGGATTCGGATTTTACCGCTGCATTGGGGGCTGAACCACGCATGCAGGCCCAAACTTGTTTTGTGGAGAAGAAACGGAATTTTGATTCTTCACATACCCTTCCAATGAATCGACGGCTGCTACAACAAATTATTTCATATTTCTTGATTATTTACGAAAATCGATGATATAATCCATTACAAAATCATGTAAACTTCTTGAACTAATTTTAATCGCGATGTTTTGGTGACGACTAATTTGACAGTTGGATTTTGGACAGAAAACACTCTAAAATGTGGGCCGCTGAATGCGCTTTAACCGGATTGATTAAATAAAATCGATTTAGTTGACTCGACTTAAAAATTAGTTTTATCGTGTATCCACCCGAATACCAAAGCCTAGTTTGACAGGACTAAACTTATTTTAGTGAAAACTAAACTAAAATGTGTGTCGCCGAGCCACCACCAATGTGTGCTCACAATGCGAAGCCCCGCTTATTTAATTAAACTTTGACGAGTTTAAGTTACAAGCTCTTTTGCCAGCGGCACTGATTGTTCTTTAATTTTCAAGCATGTTGCTGATGAGATTAATAGCGCAGCAGTCTGAGTTTACGCGTCTTGTGGGTATCGGCTCGGCCCCCGCTTATTTTTTCGCGGCCAATACGAGTCAAAGACTTGCACATAAAAACCATATGATGGCTTTATGACGCCCTCATAGGACGTGACGTTTAAAAGTTTATGCTTTATTAAGTACCGTAAGTTTTGCTACGAGTATATCGTAGCAAAACTCTATACTGAGCTGACAGGCCGTAATGACGTTACTCGATTGCGGTCCATTATTGAAAGCTACGGAGATAAATTTGCTAAAGGAAATTCTTAATCGGTGTTCAAGACTGACGAAGTGGAAATAAAACTTAAAAGTTCTAACAAAATCTAATACGGTTTTAACCGTATAATACGGTTAGTGACAATTATCCTTTGCGGTTGATATCAGAACAGTTAGATACGCTAGGACAGCCCACTGTTTTTACTACACTAGATATGGCGTCCGGGTTTTATTTATTCCTTATATCTGAGAAATCAGAATCGATAAAAAGAAACTGCATTTTCTACACCGGATGGTGCATATGGTTCGTAAAAATGCCATTTGGGCTTTGTGGTGAGGCTGCAGCGGTTTAACTAAGGGCCAATAAGCAGGTTGAAAGGTTTATATCAGTTCTCACGAATTGTTTAACGTTCGCAGAAAACCACGAGCGTAAATCGTGTAAGTCTGTCCTGGGTGGGAACTAATTGGCTGTTAATTGTACAGTATCGCAAAGAACTGGAAAGTGTCCGTCATAGCAGTTAATGGGTTGTAATAAAAGCCCACCCCGTATGTTTTCACGAGTACGAGAAACTTGATCTCCTTGATGTTAGAGCGCAGGCTAAGGTCAGGATGGACGAGCGAGCTCGACATGACAAAATTCGATATGACTAGGGCAAGGCAAAAATGCGTCCGTTCGTTGTCGGTGATATTGTATTGGTTGAAAAGAACCCGAGAGTAAACACTAAATCAGGCGAAAAGTTCTCGAATCCGTGTAAGATTGTCGAGGTTTGTGACAATGAAAGGTATAATGTGGGGTCTATATCCGGAGGACGTGTTCAGTATGTTCGTCACGAAAAATTACGTAGATACCTTTCAGGTTTACTAGATTTATCTTCTGAATTAGACAAAAGTCCTGGTGACGGAACTGAAGATGCAGAGTTCTGCCATTAGACCTTGCCTTGAATTGTAATTAGCGTCTTTAATTAACGCGCTTCGTGTAACACTATTGTAGTACACCAGAAGCTACACGCTTCGTATACCACTGTTGTAGTAGACTGTAATCTATGCGCTTCGTGTAACGCTATTATAGTGCATTGGAGGCTAAGTGCTTCATACATTTCAGTTGTAGTGCGTTAGAAGTTTCGCGCTTCGTGTGGCTCCGTTGCCGTAAATTGGAACTCCGTGTTTCGTATAATTCGTATTGTTATGTTTCTAACGTAACGCCATGCGCTTCGCGTACATTTGTCGTTGAAAGCTGTCACGCTTTACGAGTTTTTACGATTGCTGTAAGCTATTACGCTTAGCTGGAGTTTCGGATTGAAAGCTTTGTCGCTTTGTCCGCAAGTGTCGTTGAAAGCTACCACGTTTTACGAGTTTGAACGATTGCTGTAAGCTGTTACGCTTAGTTGGAATTTTGGATTGAAAGCTTTGTTCGCTTTGTCCGCAAGTGTCGTTGAAAGCTACCACGCTTTACGAGTTTGAACGGTTGCTGTAAGCTGTTACGCTTAGCTGGAATTTTGGATTGAAAGCTTTGTTCGCTTTGTCCGCAAGTGTCGTTGAAAGCTACCACGCTTTACGAGTTTGAACGGTTGCTGTAAGCTGTTACGCTTAGCTGGAGTTTCGGATGGAAAGCTTTGTCACTTTGTCCAAAAGTACGGATTGAAAGCTTTGTCGCGTTGTCCAAGGGTATCGTTGAAAACTACCACGCTTTATGAGTTTATACGGTTGCTCGTACTGAATTCTTGTTGCCGAAAGTTCACGATGCATTGCGCCAAGTTGAGTGGAAGACTCGTGTGTTACGTTGAAAGCTCTACGCTTTGCGTTTGTCATTTAAATAACAAAACCTCTTTGAAATTAGTTGCGGCTGAAAGCTTCGGACGGAGTTAACGCTTTGCCGGTGTTGTTGATTGCTTTCTGTTAAGTTGCTTATAATTGTAAAACAACGCGAGAACGCGTTGAGTGGCAGAATGGCCGTGTTAGAGGAATGTTTTATTTTAATGTATTCGATTAGTAGTTCCATCCTATCGAATGGCAGCACTGTGAACGCAAGAGTTTGTTATCTGTGCTGATTGAAGGAACGATTGTGAATGTACGAATGAAGTTGTTCCTATTTGTCAGTAGTGCGTTCACTCGCGGTTTGACTTGAATGTGCTTCAGTCTGCCACGATACAGCGCCTGCGCCACTTGTGCGCACTGACAAACAATTCAATTATAATGGCGGACGACGACGACGACCACGCTGATTATAATCTAATTGAATCCGCGACATGTATGTATGTATATGTAGTATATCATATGTTATAGTATGTTAGTGTTAGCAACCATAAAACGAGCTAGAAATGGTTCAGTATGGGGCTAACCAGCCGTGTGTGAATGTGTCCAAAAAAAAACTAACATTATTTTATAGCCCGTGAGAAGCCGGGACGGCCTGTTAGTACGAGTTTATATATTTACTAAATAAAAGTATGAAAGTGTGAGTATAAGCTTAGCCCACACAACCCACGCTTTAAGTGAACGCTAAAAATGTGACATAAAGGCGCGTTCACACTCGACACTCTCCAGCTAAACTAACCCCGCGACAGATGTTCGATGGCCCTCGAGACAAGTGTGCTCGACACTACCTCCGCCTAGTGATGGGAAACATCGAACCCCGAGTCCCGTGTGAGATAAATATCAAACAGTATTGATAATCGTAATTGTAACCTTTATTAAGGTTACAAAACTTTATTAGTTAATTATAAGACTAAGAAATAGTCGTGTTAGGAGATAAACGTACGCGATAGCCATACATTAGTAGTTATATAAACATTAGTCAAATATGCCTTACGTAAGGTTTTCATATAGCGAGTTAGGAGATTTTTAAACGAATATTGTTTTGCTAACTTTGCAGCAATCACGACGACAGGATTGCTGCAAAGTTAGCAACCATGCTTGTGGCAGTCAGTTTCGTCAAGCGATTGAATGTTAATTTTTTACTCCTTACAGCGAGCAACCACACGAGCTAGCTACACTCGGAAATTAGAACAGATTTTTTTATAGTTCTCAAGGACGCTGCCGAAACACTTCGTTAGGTGTTTTGCGACAGATACTCGTATTTCAACTTGAGGATGGTTGCTAGCCAGCCAGATGAGCACTAAAACTGTTCTGTCACCATGCAAAAAAATAGTCTTATACCTATTAAAGTATAGTATTTTGACAATACAACAAGACTTTGTTACCCAAAGCGAAAGTCTTTTGAATTTTTTCGACAGTCTTGAGTTTTCAACGGGAGTCGTTCGCAGCACTACACTAGAACCCTGCTGATTATGGCGGCAAGGTTGCGATTACGCGGCTAAATGCTAAATTACGCGTGGAGAAGGACACTTTCGCCGTTACGAGTGGTAATTTGTGGAATTCTGAATTTGAAACTGGCTACGTGTGGCTTTTCTGTGATTTATTACTTTAGATTCTATTCAACAAAGTCTCCAAATATAGTTATTAAATATTCTTTCGAGTGTCGCTTCTTTCCTTTACAGCAGCATGCGGTAATTATTTAAACCGAATTATATCAAACGTTTTAAAAAACTATATACTCGAACTTGTCGATACGGTAAACTGTTTTCAAAATCAACTCTAAAATCGAGAAAAATCAATTTGTCGGTACATAGGAAAATTAAACTTCAAGTTTTTTGGTTTATTTCTACTTTTATCTTTTAACAGAGAAAGATATTATTATGAGCTAAGCGATAGAGATAGTTTCGAAAGTTTGCGAAACGCGAAAAAGAACTGTTCTGAGACAGATCAGACTGCTTTCTAATAATTTTGACGACATTGTTGGCGTAAATATTACCATGCCAGACTGCTAATCAGAAGTTTCCGGGTTCGATTCCCGGCACGGTCAACATCTTTGTGCTTAACTAAATTTGTTGGATGTTGTTCTGGGTGTTAAATGTGTATCTATATAAAATATGTATGTATGTATATACATATCATTTGTATATGTATATATATATATCAGTTGTGTTAGCTACCATAACACAAACTAGAAATGGTTCAGTATGGATTTAACAAGCCGTGTGTGAAATATGTCATAATATTTATTTATTTATAGTTTTCTTATTACGTTTCAACTTGTTGACTCATTTACCAACCATCCCTTCTAAAGTACCAGTAGGTACTAAAATCTGTAACTGCATTTCACAGCCCCTGGCATCGTAAACCGAGTACAAAAGGGGAACTATCACTTATCACGAAGATTTAAAAATATCTTCACCCCAGGTCATTAGGGGCAGACCGTAAACTTCTCCCGAGCCATTCATCTTAATTCACTTACGGTACGCGCGGCACTATTGTAAATCTTGAATTATTCTCGAATCATTCTCGAATAGCGACCTCTTGTGAGCAATGACTCGACTTCTAATCGAATTAGCGCCCCCTGTCGGGATGTATTGAAAAATATTGCGTGAAGTACGCCCTTCATTTTGAATTGAATTTTACTTAAGGTATACTATAGGTATATAGGTACATAATATGTATAACTCAATTGAATAAAGAAACATTTTATAATTCGTTCCCCTGCTTATGCTCGTTTAGTTACGCAAACGAGAGGATAATAGGTTTTAAATGTTTGCTTCTTTAACGCTAGTTATCTTAATATATATAAATCTCGTGTCACAATGTTTGTCCTCAATGGACTCCTAAACCACTTAACCGATTATAATAAAATTCGCACACCGTGTGCAGTTCGATCCAACTTGAGAGATAGGATAGTTTAAATCTCAAATTATAGTCGCAATTTTAATTTATTGCCTAATTTATTAACATATGTGAGACCTTTCGACTGGGTTGAGTAAGTAATCAATAGATGGCGCTGTACCCCTAAATGAGACAAAACAACGTTTGCCGGGTCAGCTAGTATTTATATAGAAATAAACTATGATAAGTATATTTTACGTAATAAACGATTAAACTAAGAAAGAAAGAACATATTTATTTCAGACAAGAAAGACACTTACATATGCATTCAACAAACATGAAAAAAAAAGAATGATGTAAGACAGCCTGGTATGTGCGGTAGCTTTGTTTATTTGTAGTAGGTACTCGTTTTTATATACCTAATAGCTTTTGTCAGGGTTAAATTGTCTATTTTTATGTTTATTTAAATGTATATTGATTTAATTAAAACTAACTATTTTGGTCAGAATGCCAATGAAATCACAAAAAATAGGCCGAGCGATTGAAGCGTGCGAGGTTTCTGTGCAACATCTATTCAAATACCAGCGCCGGTAATCCTGCCCTACCGGCATTTGCTGAGTTGCGTCTATGTTGCGGCAAATTGTATTTTATTTATATTTAAGGTATATCTGTTTATTTGCCAAAATTAAATCATATTTTTTCTTATTTCTTTCTTTCAAATAGAAATAAGTTCGCGTAGTCTACTGATAGAAAAACTATTCTTCTAGCCTTTCAACAGATTTGGAATATATCCAGTAACCTACTAGAATTTCACAGTAAATTTGCATCGCTCGAAAAGATAAAAAAATGTATCAAAGTGGTAAAACAAAGCAAAACTGTAAGCGTGTGTGTAAAAATAGAATAAAACGTACTCAGACCGCACTCCGGCACATTACTAAAACCAAAGAATATGGAAACCTCTACTCTCCTTAGAATGACTCTTTTATAATCTTGTTTTTAGTGAATAACATACGAGTAGGTAAATTAACTGTAAATTAAGCACTCATCTAAGCATAGTTGATAAATATGTATCAATATAAAGTATTTATGTATGTACATATGTAAGAAACGTAAATAACATGCAAATATTAGGACACATTTCACACTCGGCTGTGTGTTAACCCCATACTGAACCATTTCTAGTTTGTATTATGGTTGCTAACACAGCTGATATACTACATATACATACTTTATATAGATATGAGTACCCAGAACCATAACCAACAAATTTTTGTTCTGCACAAAGATGTTGGCCGCGCCGGAAATCGAACCCGCAGGCTTATTATGTAACTCGCAACAGGTTTGCAACAGGCGTAAATCGCGCAATCATTGCTGTCAAACGTCCATTTTGTATTAGCTAGTAGCAATAGCAGCGCCACTAGCAACCGAGCACTACGTCTCCCTCTGCCGGACAATCGGTGAACTAAAAAGTGCATTCTGGTCGCATTTTTGTATTACGTAAGCACTCGCGACAGCAATACGACAGCGATAGCAGCGCGATTTGAAATGTCAAATAACAACAACCCCAGCACCTGTTTTTTTACCGATTGCTTACTGAGAGAAGTTATTTAGATTTTTGAATAAAAACCCAAAAATACTCTGATATCTGATTTTTAACGATAAAAATATAGGTAAGTTGCAGTTTCTAGCTATTTATTACAGTTCATTTATTAAATTACGGATAATTAAGCAATCAAAAATCATAAGTACATATAAATTTAGCTTTTAATGTGTGCAATATACTAAAATAAATGTATGTTTGTTGTAGCTTCAAAGATATGGCAGACGCTGTCTCACTCATAAAAGCTGTGTATGGCGAAGAGAGAAAAGATGAACTTCCTGAGAAGTTTAATATATACCAAATACATATACACACACACACAATATAATGAATAAACTATAATATATAATAAAACTAGGTCTATACATTAAGATGCAGAGGATAAATATAATTTCTTGACTTTGTTTTGAAAAATGTACTAAGATGGAGCTTTTCTTACATCCTCAGGTAATTGATGTTATATACCTCATACTGTAATACATTCCACAACTTTATGTCTTTCACAGTGAATGAACTCTCAAAGAAGCTAGTATTGTGTTTAGGTATACATACTTATATGTACATATATCTATATATAAATAAGACAAACTAGTGTAATGTAAACTTTAAAAGAACTGTGTTCTATATCAAAATTATTTTATTGTGTTCTATTTTTAGAGTAGAAATATGTACATAATATTAATTGGTTTTAAATATTAATAAAGAAGGAGGGGCATTTATATTTATAATAATTACTGAATAAGTTAGTAGTTTAAATATATACCTAGTGAGTAGTTCAGTGTGTTTCTTAATTAATAAATATGTGTCTCATGCTACTACTGTGTATAAGTATATATTAAATGTTATATACCTAAGGTAAGTAAAAAACATGTTTTATTTTTTGACAATATATTGAATAATTTATTCAGTATCCCAGTTTGCTCATGGAGCGCCAGTGCAACAGAAAAAGATGTCTCCGTCTGCAGGTGGGCTTCAGCTTGCGTTCACGCCACCTCTGCTGTTATTACTGCGGCATCTAGCTTGCTCTCTGCATCAACTCGTCTCTGCTCCAGTTCAACAACTCACAATTCACCAACTCTTGGGCCTGTAAAACGTTCAAATAAATTAGGACAGTTGTTGATGACAAAATATAGTAATTTTATGAGACATTGAAATAAATTACCAGTCCTAACAGTTGTCCTCGGGACACGGTTACTGTTCTGGTTTCTGGACCCTTGCCTTCGTTGAGGAACTGGGCTTTCTGGAAACAACAAAATAATATTAATAGTGTATGTTGCACTTTAATTAACATTTTATACATATGTAATTCCTGCCATATCAAATTGAAAAAATTAGCTTAGTTATACATGGAATATATTATATTAACATGGGAGCCATGGCAATCAATAGGGTTTATTCTCCATTTCAGAAATGCTTGTACTCATAGTACTTGTACTTTGAGTAATTAGAGTTAGACAACATTTTTGGAATCATTGAGTCACATATACCAATCATTGAGTCACAAACCAACAGTAATTAAATAAATTAATTTCATTGTGAAATAACAATGTCAGAATGGAATGAAGTTAAAACAGGACAATGAAAGTAAAGCTTACAAATACAGGCACCCTGTGCTGGTTGTCACCATACACAGCACCCTCACCGATTATCGCCAGAATTCTTTCTGTTTCCGACAATTTGTCAAGGGTAGCTGGTCCACCACCAGTACCAGAAGCTTCGCGCCTTTGGCGAGGCTGGAATGCGGCATAAGATGGTGCAGTAGCTCGTCTAGCTCTTCGGCTAAAACTCCAAGTTCCACTCAAATCACAAGAACACTAGGTATAGAGACAAAACAACACTTCTTAAACCATTATGGGTAATTTTAATGATTGATAACTTACTTTTAGATTTACAAAGCTTACAGAACAACTTGAAAATTAGAAAATATTAAAACATCGAAGCAATATCAACAGGAACGATGTAAACAAATCAGCCCACAGATAATAAAATTTACCACAGATAACGTCAAAACTGCAGTTTTTAGTTTCCGCTTATTGCTACTCGGTTGCTGGTGGCGCTAGTGTTCGTGGGCAAAGTGCATGCAGCGACAGCAGCGCAACAGGCGAGCGATAGCCATCCGTAATACGGTTTCTATCTACAATTTGCAACCGATCGCTGTCGCTCTGCTATTGCTCTGCTGTTGCTGTCGCTACTGCTTCGAGATAGGTAATAAGCCTGCCGGAACCATATGATTGCAATCCGTCATGGTAACCATTACGCCAACGAGTTCGTCACATATATAGTTTATTAATTGTGTTAGAAACCACAATATAAACTAGAAATAGTTTAGTATGGGGCTAACCAGCCGTGTGTGAAATGTTCAATATCCTTGTTTTCTGGTATCTGTTCATTTTACACTTATCTAGAGAAGTAGTAGTATAAAAGTATGTATGTCCTCCAGCGCTTGGCTCTGACAAATGTGGCCGGCAGGCTTATTACCTATCTCGAAGCAGTAGCGACAGCAACAGCAGAGCAATAGCAGAGCGACAGCGATCGGTTGCAAATTGTAGATAGAAACCGTATTACGGATGGCTATCGCTCGCCTGTTGCGCTGCTGTCGCTGCATGCACTTTGCCCACGAACACTAGCGCCACTAGCAACCGAGTAGCAATAAGCGGAAACTAAAAACTGCAGTTTTGACGTTATCTGTGGTAAATTTTATGTGGGCTGATTTGTTTACATCGTTCCTGTTGATATTGCTTCGATGTTTTATTTTTTTCTAATTTTCAAGTTGTTCTGTAAGCTTTGTAAATCTAAAAATAAGTTATCAATCATTAAAATTACCCATAATGGTTTAAGAAGTGTTGTTTTGTCTCTATACCTAGTGTTCTTGTGATTTGAGTGGAACATGGAGTTTTAGCCGAAGAACTAGACGAGCTACTGCACCATCTAATGCCGCATTCCAGTCTCGCGAGGCCTCAAGGCGCGAAGCTTCTGGTACTGGTGGTGGACCAGCTACCCTTGACAAATTGTCGGAAACAGAAAGAATTCTGGCGATAATCGGTGAGGGTGCTGTGTATGGTGACAACCAGCACAGGGTGCCTGTATTTGTAAGCTTTACTTTCATTGTCCTGCTTTAATACTTCATTCCATTCTGACATTCTGTTATTTCACAATGAAATTAATTTATTTAATTACTGTTGGTTTTATAAATATTAGGACACATTCACACACGGCTGGTTAGCCCCATACTGAACCATTTCTAGCTCGTATTATGGTTGCTAACACAACTGATATACTACATATACATACATACATATTATATATAAATACATATTTAACACCCAGACCCACAGCCAACAAATTTAGTTAAGCACAAAGATGTTGACCGGGCCGGGAATCGAACCCGGAACCTTCTGATTAGCAGACCGGCATGGTAACCTTTACGCTAACGAGGTCGTCAAAAAACGTCGGTTTGTGACTCAATGATTGGTATATGTGACTCAATGATTCCTAAAATGTTGTCTACTTCAGCCATCTCAAACTCTAATTACTCAAAGTACAAGTACTATGAGTACAAGCATTTCTGAAATGGAGAATAAACCCTATTGATTGCCATGGCTCCCATGTTAATATAATGTATTCCATGTATAACTAAGCTAATTTTTTCAATTTGATATGGCAGGAATTACATATGTATAAAATGTTAATTAAAGTGCAACATACACTATTAATATTATTTTGTTGTTTCCAGAAAGCCCAGTTCCTCAACGAAGGCAAGGGTCCAGAAACCAGAACAGTAACCGTGTCCCGAGGACAACTGTTAGGACTGGTAATTTATTTCAATGTGTTTTCTCATTAAATTATTATATTTTGTCATCAACAACTGTCCTAATTTATTTGAACGTTTTACAGGCCCAAGAGTTGGTGAATCGTGGGTTGTTGAACTGGAGCAGAGACGAGTTGATGCAGAGAGCAAGCTAGCTAATGCCGCAGTAATAACAGCAGAGGTGGCGCGAACGCAAGCTAAAGCCCACTTGCAGACGGAGACATCTCTTTCTGTTGCACTGGCGCTCCATGAGCAAACTGGGATACTGAATAAATTATTCAATATATTGTCAAAAAATAAAACATGTTTTTTACTTGCCTTAGGTATATAACATTTAAATTTATACTTATACACAGTAGTAGCATGAGACACATATTTATTAATTAAGAAACACACTGAACTACTCACTAGGTATATATTTAAACTACTTACTTATTCAGTAATTATTATAAATATAAATGCCCCTCCTTTATTAATATTTAAAACAAATTAATATATGTACATATTTCTAGTCTAAAAATAGAACACAATAAAATAATTTTGATATAGAACACAGTTCTTTTAAAGTTTACACTACACTAGTTTGTCTTATTTATATATAGATATATGTACATATAAGTATGTATACCTAAACACAATAGTAGTCTAACTTCTCAGGAAGTTCATCTTTTCTCTCTTCGCCATACACAGCTTCTATGAGTAAGACAGCGTGTGCCATATCTTTGAAGCTACAACAAACATACATTTATTTTAGTATATTGCACATATTATAAGCTAAATTTATATCAATATGTACTTATGATTTTTGAATGCTTAATTATCCGTAATTTAATAAATGAATTGTAATAAATAGCTAGAAACTGCAACTTACCTATATTTTTATCGTTAAAAATCAGATATCAGAGTATTTTTGGGTTTTTATTCAAAAATCTAAATAACTTCTCTCAGTAAGCAATCGGTAAAAAAACAGGTGCTGGGGTTGTTGTTGTTTGACATTTCAAATCGCGCTGCTATCGCTGTCGTATTGCTGTCGCGAGTGCTTACGTAATACAAAAATGCGACCAGAATGCACTTTTTAGTTCACCGATTGTCCGGCAGAGGGAGACATAGTGCTCGGTTGCTAGTGGCGCTGCTATTGCTACTAGCTAATACAAAATTGACGTTTGACAGCAATGATTGCGCGATTTACGCCTGTTGCAAACCTGTTGCGAGTTACATAATAAGCCTGCGGGTGTAGATTTATGGCAGGGTTGCCAACCTGAGCGACGCGCCCAGTACTGTGGGAACTAGTTGAGATTATAACCTTGAGATAAATTATCAGTCTGGCTACAAAGGGCAACAGTTTAGGCAGCATTAAACTGTATATACAACAGAAAACTGTATATATAACCTTAACCCAAATAAACGATTTTGATGTTTTTTTTTTGAAAGTGGTGTTAGTTACACCACCTATAACTCAAAAACGGCTGAACGGGTTTAGCTAGAAATTTTAGCTAGAAATAGCTTTGAGTGCTATATTATAAAGTTGAGATAAATTATCAGTCTGGCTGCAAAGGGCAACAGTTTAGGCAGCATTCAACTGTATATATAAAAGAAAGTGGTGTTAGTTACACCACCTATAACTCAAAAACGGCTGAACGGGTTTTGCTAGAAATTGGTGGGCGGGGGATAGCTTAGAACCAGGAAGATGGAGATAGTTATTTTTATCCCGGATAATGAATTAATGTTTAATGTGTGGCCTGTCATTGTAAACTGTTCACGTAAGGCATCTTAACATTTTCGCGTAGAAAACAGTTAAAAGTTGGACTCATTCCAACTTTTAATAATAAGTAAGTGTGATCGTTTTCTACGCGGAAATGTGACTGTAATGTTATCAATAAATTACTTTGACTTTGCCTTTGACTTGAACTCTCTGATTGTACCAAAATTTTAACTTTCTGGGTTGTGGGTTTGTTTTTAGAGCGGTCGATCTACCGTATTAAAATTCATATTTTCTCGCTGTATATTCCTTACTGCTCCGCTCAAAGCATTTCCATCGATTTAAATAAAGCAAAAATTCTGATCCATTATTCATTATGCTCATAAAACATACGCGACACCCTTTATGTATAGGCTTGTAACCAGAGAATACTTTCACGCTTTACTTTCTTACAGAGTTGCCCTAATCTTGGAACTAATGTATGAGCATAAATGATTTGCATGTTTGATTAACTTTAGTACAATCGGAATATTAACATCAAGTTAAACCATAAAGTAAGGTTTCTAAAATTAAAAGGTCTTGACAAAGACTGTATATAAACCAAAATATATTTAAAAGCTAACCTTTATTTCCCAACAGTTAATTTATACATGCATTTACAAACAATCTTATTTTATTTTAAAAGTTAGTGATAAAAATTGGTATTCTTTTAGGTTATTTACTGTTATAGTTTAAATGTCAAAAAGTATTTATCGGAATGTCAAATTTTGAATATATATGTCATTATGTCAAATTAATTATCATTATTTCAAATATATCACAAACATTTAGTGTATTTACATGTCCAAATTTAAAACATTTTTATTCTGTTCATCGTCAGGGATCGTCCAGCGCTGGACGAAGGCCTCCTCCAACTCTTGCCACGTGTTTCTTGATTGAGCGGTTCTCGTCCACAGTTTGCTTTATTAATATTTATATGCATTTCTTAACTTATATGACTTGAAAACATAGTTGAAATAATTGGTATTTGATAAACATATATTAGCTATTATGAGATAACAATAGCTAGTAGTTGGATTAATATTTTTTAATTTCTTTACTCTAAATATGTAAGCGCTTGACCTCAATTCAAGTGATAGTGGTCAACGGTTGGCCGCGCTTAACTAGTAGAAACTGGTTCACCTCTTGGCTTAAAGATAGCTAGAGATATCAGTGAATAGGGAATCCTTCAAGGAATCTAGGAACTAATAATTTAATTATTTTCGCCCCATTTTCAATCTATGTACTTTTATCAATCCATGGCTGGGACAGAGAGGTAACTCCTTCGCTTTTGATATATATGTTTTAGGGCTTGTTACTCAGAAATAGTTTATAGCAAGGTTTATTTATTTTATGGACGTACTGACTTTTACTGGCAAGCCGACAAAACAGAAATGGTGATTGATTTTCAAAATAGAATACGTTAACCAACCTGAAAGGAACTAGATGTTACATATAAGCAGCCCACTATACGTTTCCACAGCTGGGACTCGGAGCCTTTTCTCACGAAGAGATAGATATAGGCCATAATCCACCACGCTGGCCAAGTGTGGATTGGCGGATGACACACTTCTTCGGATATTTTGGCCATTATTTTGATCACATGTCGATTTAATCACTTTTTTTTTCTTCGCCGTAAAGCGAGTGCACATCCACACATAACTTGAAAAACAAGTCATTGGTGTAGGTCTGGGATCAAACCAGAGGTCGTCTGATTGAAAAGCAGACGGTTTTCCACTGAGCCACACTGGCTTTTTTTTAACTTGAAGTTACACTTCAAGAAGGCAGCAGCCTGAACCTTATCCAGCAGGGCGTGTAACCACACGAGTCAGTGATACTCTGCCCAACGGTGGAGCATGCTAAGTCTGGAATAGTCTCTTAGAGGGCTGTCGGGACACTGTTAGGTGTTTGGCAACAGATTTTTCAACTTGAGGGTCGTTGCTAGACAGGCGAGCACCAGAAAAATTCTTCATCATCATTGGCCCATTTTATCTACGAAAGATGATTTCATGTAGCGTCCGGATGGTTATTGCATCTGCGCTCGTGGCTGAACAAGCCGATGCGAGAGCCGCAGATGCGGTCACATTTATGACAGGTGACTTGCCTTGGAAAAAATCTTACCTTGTTGAATATACTATAGAACCCACTTAAAATGTTTTAATTTAATATAACAAAAAATGAAACATAATAAGTACAGTCATCATGTAATTAACTAGTT
The DNA here is from genome assembly GCA_035578125.1 of Mellilla xanthometata. Classification (NCBI taxonomy): domain Eukaryota; kingdom Metazoa; phylum Arthropoda; class Insecta; order Lepidoptera; family Geometridae; genus Mellilla; species Mellilla xanthometata. The sequence continues at coordinate 1,811,081 of JAPUBQ010000008.1, forward strand.
GGTATGCGCTGGACCTCGCCGGAGGAAGTCCTATGTTGTGAAGTCCAGTAACAAAGTAACATCGAATTCTAATGCATATACAACCCAATTAAAAAAAAATGGTTGCCTGTAAAGTCGGTTTTACGGGCGAAGATTTTACGTGACAACGTCTGCCGCGTGCTGCGCGCGCGGCAGACCGATCATAGTTGAGTGGGAGAGAGACGCAAGGCATTCGGCGGGCCTCTCTCTCGTTCGGTGACTCATCGTAACGTTACCGGGCGTTACACTTTTTCATAAGTGACTCCCAGCCGCAACCTAATTTAAGACGTTGTCACGTCAAAAACTTAACTTTTGCCACATTAAATCTACAAAAAAACCCGTCATTCCAGCGCCGGGGATCAAAAATAGTGTATATTGGTTTTATATTCTAGTTTATATCTTTTAGTTCCCTTGTAAAATGTTAGTCTGAAGTATATCTTTAATAAGTTCTAAGAAGGGAAGGGACCCTCGATCTCGCGACACAGGCCTGGGGAGGTTAAGCGGCAAACCAAACTAAACTACCCCTAATATATATTTTTTTCATTTTTGTCTTTAGTCTAATAATGGTGTATATATTTAGTCTTAAGTTTATAGAACAAAAAAATACATTTTGAATTTGAATTTAGATTTTTTTTATACCTAACCATGAAAAAATAAACCTACTGGTTGTATAAATAAAACCCACAGAACCTGCGGCATTTCCTGTTTAAAAGCTCCTCTTATTTAGCACGACAAAACATGAAAGCTAAAAATCCTCTTTAAAATTTTCATATTTCATCATTTGGGTCCTACCACGGGTGTCAAACGCACGCCGATCTCGCTTCAATGCTTCTTATCTTTCAGCTATTCGTCAAAAGCACCATTTTTCATTGAACGCTTGTCACTCGCATTTGTTTGCGAAAAATATAAATCGTGACAATAAAGACAATGGCTGTCGTAGTAGCTATTGTATGCGTTGTTGATTTTAAGCTTTTGGGGTGTCAAATTATTATTCTATTTATGAACAGAAATTTAGAAATGATAGAATGGATACTTATTTAACATTGCAATTGTGCGGATCCTAGCAAATATATTAATTTTATTTAAAGTTTTTAAAATGTTAAGTTTTCAAAGACAATTTAAAAGGATTATAAATCAGACAGATACTATACGGAAATTAACTGTAGTTTGCAGAAATTCTGAAATATTTGAAGGATTTAGAGAATCCGAAATATGACAGTGGAAGTACACTAAGGCTTGGTTGCGCCATATTAGTAAGTAGTTTAAGTTATGGCTTATGTCAAATTTGACACTTACTGTAACTTTGACATTGACCGCGGAATCTGTTACACCATCATATTTCTTTGTATAATCAAAGTTATCTGGGCTGCCAAATTGACACCTCTGACAGCTTGTTAATATTAACTATAACTTTAACTGTTACTGTTGAAGTTTTGACGTCACCACCTAACATATTTTTTAATGATGAATCTCATTTATTGCTTAGCCGGTACCTATTTTTTTTTATTTGGAATAGGTTACCGTTTGACTACAGCTTGCCTGATGTTAAGCAGCGCTGCGGCCGACGTTGTAGCACGCTCACCTAGAAGGAACCTATTCTCTCTCGATTTGAAGATCTCAAGATGGTACTTCTCAGGAAACAGAGCCTCAGGCAGAGAAATCCAGAGCTTCGCAGTCCTCTTAGCGCTTTAACATTTGGGTAAAAAGTTAGCTGGTGCAATCTCGGCTTAGTTTAATTTTTCTTCAGTCTACAGTAAAAAAAAAATGTAAGAGATCAAATTAAAAACAAAATATTGTATTTACAAGTGACTTCCATTCGAGTTACCGTAGTAACCTAGCTCTATAAAGCGCATTCGTTTACTCAAGGTGCGCATTTTTAATTAAAATACTAAAGCCTGTACCGAGGTACACATTTTCTTTGTATTTTACATGACCGCCTGCGAGGTACGGAAATAAAAACTCTAATAACATAAGGCCGAAGTAACTAGGTCATATTTTGTGGCATTCCGCGTTATTCTTATTAAAACCACTTAGCTTTAAATTTAAGTAAACAAAGTTCATTTGACATAATTTTAACATTTTGTTTGGTACGTGCTATTTACATATAAGGCGGTATTACATATACAACATTCATAACTTTGAGGCATCTCATTAAATCCTGCTTAAATAATAGGGCTACGATTTTATCAGTTTACTCTTCTTTATGTTAAGAATCGTTAGAGTTCCAAAACACGATGACGTAAAATTAAATCGATAGTTTTATTTTTTGAAAAAATAATCGTGATTTTTTTTCAATGTTGGGCTTCTGGAAGTATATGAATCTTACTTTTTTGTAGTTATAAATTTAGAGCCGTGACCGCTTATAATTTTAATATTGTTAACTGTTGATTTTAAATGAATTCATTCCACGAATTGCTTACTGACACGCGGCAGGCGCAAAGTAAAAGATAAGTCAAAGTCAAAGTTCTCTCAAATATGTACGGCTCGGCTGAACTTGGTAAATACATTAAATAGGTAACTCGGTTTTCAAGCATGTCATCTTAAACGTTTCACATGTTTTTTTTAGACTTAAGTATATGACATTCTTTAATATTGTATTCTTATAATCTTTTGACATTACTTTTAAATTATGTATTGCCTAGTTGTAAATCATATTGGGAAATTAATTTTTAAATCTATTAATTAATTGACATTTTGCACACCGCATAAGCGGCAGCCTACAAGGGACATTTGATAATAACTTCTATGTTTATATATATTTCCTGTGGCTACGCCAATAAAATTATTTTATTTCATTTCATAAATCTTTTCATTACAAGAATTTTGTTGAATCTTTGACACCATAGACGTAACAAATATGTAAACGTAAACTTTGTGAGAAGAATCTGGTCTCGTAACACAGTCTAACGACTAGCACGAGACCAGAAGCTTCGTTATTATTATTGTGTATCTGTACCTTACGTCAATAAATAGCTCATCCGTAGCCACTAAGTTCACGAGAAACGAAATACTAAATATTACACTGGTGGCGATTCAGCGGCACACACGACTAAACAAAATTTATTTGACATATTTTTATCATTTTGTTAGATACGTGTTTGTTGTAACATTTTGTTTGGTACTACGTGCTATTTACATTTAAGGCGGTATTACTTATACAAAATTCATAACTTTGAGACGTCTTGTTAAATCCTGCTTAAATAATAGGGCTACGATTTTATCAGCTTACTCATCTTGATGTTAAGAATCATTATCCAAAATACGACGATTACGTAAAATTCGATAGGTAGATAGTTTTATTGATTTTAAAATAATCGTGTTTTTTTTCAATGTTTGACTTCTGGAAGTATGTAATAACAAACCTTACTTTATGTACATAGGTAGGTAATGAATCTAGAGTCGTAACAGCTTATATTTTTATTATTGTTAATTGATGATTGGCTTTGGCTTACTGCCGCGCAGCAGGCGCAAAGTCAAAATCAAAGTTAAGTCGAAGTTAAGTCCAAGTCACAGTTCTTTCAAATATGTATGGCTTGGCTGAACTCAATACATATTTTAAATGGGTAACTTGGTTTTTAAACATGTAATTTTAAACGTATAAACGTTTTTTTTTTAAACTTAAGTATATGACATTTTTTGATATTGTATTCTTATAATCTTTTGACATTACTTTTAAATTATGCATTATTGCCTAGTTGTAAATCATATTGGGAAATTAATTTTTAAATCTATTAATTAATTGACATTTTGCACACCGCATATGCGGTAGCCTACAAGGGACATTTGATAATATTTTCCATGTTTATATATTACCTATGGCTACTCAAATAAAATTATTCTATTTCATTTCATAAATCTTTTAATTACAAGAATTTCGTTGAATCTTTCAGACGTAAGAAATGTGTAAACGTAGACTTTGGGAGAGGAATCTGGTCTCGTAACACAGTCTAACGACTAGCACGAGACCAGAAGCTTCGTTATTATATGTCCGGTCGGCTCCAGCGGAAAACCAGCGCTGATTGCTTGCAGTCAGCACACGCTGAGCTGGGGCCGGTTTTGTGCCATGTAAATGTTTTATTTTTTATGTTTCTTGTGTATTATTTTTTGTTGTTTTTATTTCGTGTCAAAAAATAAATGATTCTTTCTTTCTTCTTTCTTTTTTTATTATTATTGTGTATACCTTACGTCACTAAATGTTGCGATGGATGTGTGGAGTAACAAGAATGGACAAGGTAAGAAATGAATATATTAGAGGAAGTTTGAAAGTGGCGCCTGTTTCAGAGAAAGTGAAGAGTGGACGGTTAGCGTGGTACGGACATGTAATGCGTAGAGAGGAGATGCATGTGACTAGGAGAAGTATGGTTATGATTGTAAGAAGTAGCGGAAGGAGAGGTAGACCAAAGAAGACGTGGATGAATTGTGTGAAGGAGGATATGAATGAGAAGGGAGTGAATGTGGAGATGACGGCTGATAGAGTGGCGTGGAAGAGAAAAACAGGCTGTGCCGACCCCACCTAGTGGGAAATGGTAAGGAGAAGAAGAAGAGACCTTACGTCACTAAATAGCTCATCCGTAGCCACTTAGCACACAAGAAACGAAATACTAAATACACTGTAGTTCCATGACTGGATTGTAAGGATCTTCACATATTGCTAACAGTCTCCATCGGAGTTGCAAAGGAAATGATTAACGAGCGACGCTGACAGTTCGCGTCTTGAAGCAGTTTTGTGGAAACCCGACACCGGTGCCACAGTGCGGAGCGAGCCAGTATGGAAACCTCGACAAAATGGCAGTTATTTCATTTGGGATGAAATGTAGCCGATTAAAACCGGCGTTCCAAAAGCTTTTTGCAATAAAAAGTTATTATAATAGATAATAACTATTTATTCTAATTATCTAGACAAAAACTTGAAATGATGAAATACTGGTTTTCCATATTGGCTTGACGGAGCGAGCCAGTATCGGAAACTTCGACTAAATGGCAGTTATTTCATCTATGACAAAAAGTAGCCCATAAAAACAGACTTCCCAATAGATATTTGCAATAAATAGTTATTAGGATATAGATGATATCTAATTATCTAATAACATTATCTCAGATTAATGCGAGTAATATCGCAGGCCTCAACTAAATATATGTACAATAGCTTTTATTCTATCGCTAATCTATATAATATAAAATTATCTTTATAATATTAATGATTATCTAAAATTGAAAATTGACATTTGATTCATATCATGTACTAATTGTAATGATATTATATTATTAGAATTAGAATTGAAAATTATAATATACTTTTGTATTGATATCATATTATTTGACTTGTCACTTTGGTGTTATCAATAAATGATTTGTATTTGTATTTGTATCATTAGTAAATAATTCATCATAATTATCATTAGACAATCATTAATCAGTATGTATGGTATAGGGAACATTACTCCCTACTATTATATATGATGGGTACAACCCTTATATTACATATATGCTAGCATTTATTTATTTTATCATCATCATCATCAAAGCGGAGCGCAACTAGTAAATAATATTAAAGTTCTCCTACTGCCTTCGCTCAGGCGTGTGTGCATGAAAGCTGCATGATTGAGTCCTCAAAGGCAGGAAGAGGTACAAAGAGGGCTGCTGTCAGTGTATAGTTACATTCCTTTTGAAGGCACTGCTATATAGCCATGGCTGAGTATTCCAGATGCTGCAAATCTGTGATATTGATTGGTTAACTGACTTTACAAATCTACGATCAAGCGGTAAAACCTAATATTCTAAGTGGTTTAACGGCTAAAATAAGAAACTGTACGAAAATTTTGTTGCTTTTTATATAGAAAAAATGGAATATTTAATGTACTTTTGCTGTGATCTGAAACCAAATTAAGATAAGCAAAGGAAACCGACCACCACACCCCACTACAACTCACACCATACTTACACTACTTTTTCTTATTTTTTGTTCTTTATAAAAACATAAACCCAATTTAATTAGTTAGTTATTATTATTTCCTTATTTATTATAATTATTAAATACATATATTAAATAAAGAAATGAATTGTTAGCCAAAATGAAACAATATGTACGAGTAAGATATCAATGTAAAGTATTATGCAATCTGCCAGCCATGTGCGAAATAAAACATCGTACAATAAAAAAACACTAATGTTTTTCGTTATCTGCGAAATCCACGTAGTAAGTTAATAATTCCCGGCTGCATACAAGCTCCGCCCGCGACTCCACTCGCCGCAATCCGCCGACTTCAGACTCGAGGTTTAATTACAAAACTTTTGTTCATAGAAACGACTTTAGAAACTTTAGCTTTGTAATACAAGCTCACAGGTTTTGATTTATGTTAGTTCTTCTACTAAAAGCCGAGATACTTGGGAAGTTTCTTTATTATAATTTTTAATTAGCATATTCTCTAAACGGCTAGGAGAACTTTTCTAATTGTGTAAAGTTTCAATCTAGATTATATTGTTTTAAGATTTTCTATAATATCTTAAATAACTTACTGACAAGTCAGTTTTCAGCCTAAATTTAGTTAAGGCGAAAAAACTGTGATATCAAGATTTTGCCCTTAACATCGACTTAACAATTAAACAGTCGTGTCAAAAGATGAATAGTACACTTCAAAATAAATGTAATACATAATATTATATCATGTAATATATACATCTTACAAAAAACAGCCCAAATCTACTCTATTCCTCTTCCACAGCAGTCTCTTCCACTACCACTCTCCCCCTCTTGGAATCATACAAGGGGTTCCTAAACGCAGTCCGCGCGGTGGACATTACTGAGTCTCTCCTAGTCAAAGAAACAATACTCTCTGACCTGTTCTTATTGTACCTCGAGAACATTGCTCCTGGCCTTGAAATCCTACCTCCCAAAGGAAACGTCACTTTGGGCAACTTATAGTGATACACATATACCGCACCCAAAACCAAAACCACTACAAACACCATGGATACAGATATCTTGGCACTATAACCTCTCTTATCTAGCGGAGACCCACTAATTCGAGACAACTTCTCACCCTTGTACCAGTGATTCTGAACACTAACGTCGATCATGCTGATTGCTTCAGCGCTGTTCCCAGTATAGACCCCTCGGTCCATCACCACCAGCTGGATCTTTCGAACAGGTGTGATGGTTGGGAAGCCGATGTTATACACGAGATCGTTCCCATACATATCTGTAATTTTTCCCACCAGCTCCTTAAATGAAATCATGTCGAACCCTTCATCTATGTCGAATGTGATGTAGCCACCACAAAACGAACAACAGTATCCGATGGGTTTGATGGGGGCAACACACAAGGGTTTCGGGCAGAACTTGACAGTGCAGTCGATTTTTGGAGGATTTCTCTGACAAGGGCATCCGAAGGTTTCTTGGCAACTCGTGTCCCCTTTCACAGTGACTCCAGTTTCTATGTAATCGTTTAGCACGAATTGTCCCATTTGATCAGATTGAGCATCGATGTAGTCGCGGAAAGTTTCAGTGGAATATGTGTCGTTACCGACTTGAATGCCACGTACGAATTGTCTTTCGTTGGGAAGACGGACTGTGTACTTGGTGTTCAAAGGAAACAGTACGACATCGTCGTAGCAAGGAATCCTTTCAATATCAGGGGTGGCCTCGGTAAATTTGGACGAGCTCCACACGCCGGCTTGAGTCCACGAAGATGTCGCTTTGTCGAGATAGTAGGAGTTCCCGCTTGTACAGTTGCTATCTCCTGAATCCTGTCCAAGAGCTATCACTGCATTTTCCAGCACGAGTTCCCCATCATCCGGTAGAATTAGAGCACCGACATCCATCACCGACTCTAAGCCGATCGAGCCCGATATAGATTTGGGAAAGACGACAGTTTTCTTCGAGCATGGCAGTTGTCCATCTTTGAAATTGTTTGGCAGATTGAAACTCGAGTTAGGTAGCCATTTGACGACCGATGGAGAAGTTAAGGAGGCGAGGGTCAATAGTAGTAATGGATAGAGCGTCAGTGCGTCCATATCGATTGGGAGCGGCGGGCCGAGTGGCGGGCGGTAATGTATTGTAATGCGATACGGTCTGTGTCCGTTTATCGCGGTTGTTTGATGTCCGTGACATGTGCAGGAATCAGGCCTGTGGGCGGATCGAGCGCTGAATCATGCAAACAGGCTCCGGATGGCGGGACACGGCGACAATCTGAATCTAACCTACACTGAACCTGTTCCCAATTGAATACATGCCTACCGATATTCATCTGTTCAGAGTAATCTTGATTTAAATAAATGCTTAGTTGTAAAAATAATGACAAATTGTGTGTAAGTGTATATGTATGAATATGTTACTAATAATATGAATGCAAAAGTTTGTTGCTGTGTTAGTGTATGCGTCTGTGTGTTACTCTTTGTCTGTTCTTTGTTACTTCTTCACGTTCAAACGACCAAACCGATTTTGATGAAATTTTGTAAGGAGATAGTTCAGACTGGATGAACACATGAACTTCTTTTTATTCTGGATTAACGCGGGCACTGGTAGTAGAATATATATGTTTCATCATAATCATATCACTAGTAGGTAATCTCAAAATACAAATTGTTACAAAATACAACGTAGTAACCGTATCCCCTAAAGACATACTGCCGTAATTTCGCAGGCAGATACTCATAATCCGCAGATTTATTAGTGACCTTCCGCAAAAATAACGTATAAACAAAAGATTACCTCTAATCCAGGCCACAGGGCTCCGTAGATCCTTGAGGATATACATCCAGGATATATACAGAGCTACTGGGAAAACGCAAAACCTATTAAGGGCGGATTTGGTACGGTTTGACAAAAAACTATTATTCTACGGCTTTAAGAAATTCGTGCAAAAATACAGCTATCCCATATAACTCGAATAAACAAAGAAAACATTTGAAGGTTTGATTCATTTTGCTCGCACTCATTAGATTATGCATTCGTTTGCTTGAGTTACATATAGTTCAGTGCTGCAGAGAAATCTGTTGCGTTTATACTAAGAGCTGACCTTTTTCGGACGCTAGGGAACACATACTATGCTGTCTTTCTTCTTTTTTTCATGTGTGTTTTATGTACATAATTTGTAATAATGTATATGTATGTACATATGTGTCTGAAATAAATGTGTTAATTCTTTATTCAAAAAAGTTGATGGACGCGCAAGACAAACATGTATGTTTGTCTTGACAAGGAGGTTTTTTTTTCGCTGCTTTTTTTCGCATATTTCCAAAGATCGTTGAACAAAAGTTGTGTCTAGTTTTGCATAAGTCACCAGTAATTCTATATAACAGGTTTTTTTTTAATAAAAAATTCTGTTAAAATTCTGGATGTATGTATATCAAGGATCAATGGAGCCCTGTAGTCCTGTAGCCTGGATACCAAAACCGACCTTAAGAGACGTTAGTTGTAACCCTGTGCATAAGGGATATTATACCAACTTGAGGCTGTAATAAAGGCGTCTGAAGGCACGTACGGTTGATACCCCATGATTTATGGGACGATAACATCGGTAGGTGGTTAAATACAAACCATTAATGACTTTTGGAGGGGTGGAAATTTAATAAGAAGCCGCGGCGGTGTCGACGAGCGTAGTTATGCAAATTTTATTGCAGGGAAAGCCTTCGCTAGTAATACACGGGATAGTATTGCGTCAATTGACATCGACAAGACTTTTCAGTACCTCTTTATATATTAATCCTACAATTTTTTTTCCTGGTAAGTAATGGGCTTGCGCTTGACCGCAATTCACCTGATGGTAAGCGATATTGCAATCTAAGGTGGAGCGCGCTTGCCCAGAAGAAACCCGTTCACTCTTGCCTTGAAAACCGCTAGATAATAGTTATCGGAGAACAGGGAATTTGGCAAAGAATTCCACACTTTGGCGGATAATGCTAATGTTTGTGTGTAAATGAATAAGTGTGTATGTTTATTACTTCTTCACTTCAACCGATTTTGATGTAATTTAGTGTGAAGATAGGTTACACCTTGGATTGAACAGACAGGCAATTTTTTTATCCCGAAAACAACTGTGGTTCCCGTGCAATATGCATTTTTTTCAAAATCTATGTTACTCCCTCACGCTTAAACGGCTGGACCAATTGTTTTAAGATTAACAAAGAAAATAGGTTGAATTTTTTTTTTATAACAGCACGGGAAATAGATATTTAGTGAAAGTTTCAGCTTTCTAGCTATTACGGTTTTTGAGATACAGCCTGGTGACAGACAGACAGCGGTGGCTTAGGGTTCCGTTTTTACGTTTTAGATACGGAACCCAAAAAACGTATATGACACTGCGGGGTGCCACTAAAACACGTCATACATTTCATAAGCCAAGGCTAGCAAGAACGCTCGCATTCCCTCCCCGTATCCACTTCCCCTAAGAAACGTTTCGGTGATCGTAACAACCCGCTGAAAGGCACAATATGGCAGATGGGTTGATAACGCCGAGTGGTCGGCTTTGCTCGACTGCTGCGTAAAACTGCGGGGCCGTAGTAAACGCCTCTGTCGTTTAGGAGACTCGTTTGGAGCAGATCCGATGGCAATTTCCGTGGTCGGTGGAAAAATGCGATCAAATCGTTAAGGCGCTATTGTGCCGAGGTCAGCCGTGCCATATATATATTTGAGCGAAGGGCCTGAAGCTGTGCAGTAGTGGATTTATCACGAAATTCATACAAAATGAACAATTTATGTTTATTTACTTATATTCAAATATATTTATTGAAGCAAACAAATTTACAGTAACATTTTAAAAGATAGCCCTATTATTAACAATATTGAAATTATAAGCAATAAAAAATAAGGGAAATTTGTTGTAATATCTATATTACTTACAGAAGCATAACATTTTTTAATTATAAAACGACATTTAAATAAAATCTATCGAGTGAATTTTTCGTAAATGTGTTTTGGAGCTGTAACGATTCATAACACTGAATTAAAGCTAACAAAACTAATAAAAATAAATTACAGGATTTTTCAAAATATTTTGCTCCCATAGCATAGAGAGGAGAAGCATGTTACAAGGAGATGTATGGAAATGGTAGTACAAGGAAGTAGGGCAAGAGGCCGACCGAAGAAGACATGGATGGAATGTGTGAATGACGACATAAGAGAGGAAGGAGTGAGTGTAGAGACGACGGCTGATAGAGGAGAGTAAAAGAAGAAAATTTGCTGTACCGACCCCATCGAGTGGGATAAGGTAAGGAAGAAGAAGCACCTTAAAGCTAGTCCTAGCAACATTTGACTTCGGCCGGAGTGTCACTGACATCTTTGCTTAAGCGGTTTACTAGTCAAATACCCAGGTGTATAGAGTGAAAAAATTAAAAGAAATTAGAGGGGGGTTGCAAGCCAGGCGAACATGCTCTATCACCACACAAATAGATTGTTGTTTGACCAACAAAACGCAAAACGATTCGCCTATCTCTTCCCCATTATAACTTTAAATCAACAATAACAACTAAACTATAAACCCTCTAACTGGATAAAGTAAACCGAACTCCTTTCCATCACATTACCCTGTCCAAATACACACTTCACGAAACTAACGCTTTTATTCAAAATCAATCTTATTTCTTTCGCTATAAGGATTCATTTTGAGTGTACACAGTGGAAATCTAGTCAAATTTTAAAGTAGATCTGTGTGTCATTAGGTTTAGGAAATTGAACTTTAACGTAGTCTGAATAAGGTTGAGTTTCGATCGGCTCAGGAGAGAGATTTCAGTAAACGCGGGTAGAGTCCATTTCTTGCATTCAAGGCTTGTCCGATGCGTGTTGGAAAACATTTGGGCCCTTGTGTTTGAATAATAGACGTTTTGTAAGCGCCGCCTCTGTCCCGGAAAACGGGAAATTAGGGATAAGCGTATTAAATAATATGTTTGTTGGTCCTTGTGGTGTCCTCGGTTGTTGTTTGCTTCGAAAATTAACTGGGGCTTTAATAATATGGACAAGAAATGTAACATTGTGTACATACCTGTTAGATCCTGTGATTTTATTTGATATGCGAAAAGATGAAGAAAAACAAATGTATCTGTCAATTAAATTACATTGAAATAAAATGATAACTCGAAGTAAGTTTTTTATTTACGATTAACTTACTCAAATAAAACATTACTAACTAATACTTAACTTAAAAAAAACCAGGGGGGGAAGGATGCCCAAAATGCTGGCAGCATTGCCACGTTGGATGGCAGTGCTTAGTTTCTGACCGAAATAAAAGCCAGCATTTTGGACACCCGAGACCTCTACCAGCCGCTTGGCAAGTTTTTCAAGTTGGTAAGTATAATAAACAGTACCTGGCGATAAATATTGCACATTTACTCTGGAAAGAGAGAACGACTAATTTCGGTTCTAGTAATCTCTGTCGCAAACTGCTTACCTATGTGACGTTTTGTTAGTCGTAGTCATTTTGTTTTCTCTGTCTACGTAGCCATTAGATACTGGTCTGTTTTTATAGCGTGCGACAGAGATAATGTTCTACATAGCCGAAATTAGCCGACTGTTCCTTTCCAAAGATCGATGTGCAATATTTATCGCAGAGAGGTGTAGTTCTCATTTAAATAGTTTCTTATTGATTCGAATACAACCAAAGAGGTTGTGGATAAAACTCAATAGAACCTTATGTTCACCACGAATTGTCACGTACATTCGTACTCTTTTCCCTTTGTATTTTTTCCACAGGGGAAATTTTGTTCTGATATTATCATAGTTTTTCCATCCTCGATTAATATTATTTTTGGATATTAAGTCTTTGAAGATAAGAAAAATCTGTGTAATATCACTAATATAATAGTATTCGTAATTTCATAAACTTTTTGTATTAACCATTACGCTCATTAGTTTCAATAGTTCGGGATCCATATTATTTATATTAAAAATAGATTCTATGAATCTTTTAAAGTAATTCAGTAAAAATATGTTTATTGTCGCGTAAGTTATGAGACTCTTTAATATAGAAATTTTTAGGTAACCATTGAACTAATATACTAGCATATACTTAGTATAACCTCAGTGAGTATAATATTGAATTTATTTGTTACTCGTACTTCCTAATGATCCTTAGGATGTAGGTCATACGACCCAAAGTGGCGTCCAGATCAAGATGCCTTTTTTTTAAATGACAGTCTTGTGCATGGTCACCCATCCAAAGACTGTCCGTATCGACCGTTACTTAACCTCGGTGATCGCGTCAGATCACCTAGTTAGATGACCAACAGGCACTGAAACCTTAGTGAATAACTAAAAACTTATATAGCACTATAGCACTGCATAATTGAAGGGGCAGTATTTGAAATCCCTGCTTAGTGTTGGTTTACTTAGTTTACATAGTACAACTAAGCATGGATTTCAAATAATGCCCCCTCAATTTTGAAGTGCTATATAAGTTTCAACTAAATGTTTCAGCGCCTGTATGTCTGCAAATATTTTTTGTATTCTTTACACAACACAGTTAGGCAGTTAATTGGAGACGCAACGCAACTACACTCTGGTTGAAAGTTGAACATATCTAGTCTAGAATTGCTGGCTCAGGAGTATTTGTATTTCTGTTGCAGGTTGATAGGTCTGTTAGTGAGTGGAGGAGGGGTTCTGTACGTGCTAGAGAGCTCTAAAGCGCCGACCAATCGGAGCCGAGATTGGCTTCTATTACTCAATGAATTCCACCTTCAGGAGTTGCTCCAACAGCTTGACATGACCGTGCCTCCCGCCGTTACCTGGACCCCTTCCACCACGCTTCCCAAGACAGGACAGGACAAGGGACAGACTACCAGGCGACCAGAAACCTCGAAGAAGACAGATGCTACATTAATACTAAACACAAGCTCGCCTCAATTTGATAATTATTCTATAGCTGCGGCTGTAGGTTTAGAAATTTTATCAAGTGCGTCAGTAAAAACTACCCTAGTTTTTCGTGCCACGAGCAAACGCATAAAGCCGGAGACACAAGCAACCGAATTACATTATGGTGCACCTACCCAGAAACAAGATGGTCTGGAACGTGCGACACCCTGAGAGCAGCAATTAACCAATCAACATCTAAGAGTAGGCTTTTGTATGTGGAGTTTTTTTAGACACTTCTTAGTTCTATCTACGGCCAAATTCTTAACATCCCTATAAGACTTTTTTTCACTCTTGATGGGCTTGCGCTTGATCGCAATCCACCTGATGGTAAGCGATATTGCAATCTAAGGTGGAGCGCGCTTGCCCAGTAAAAACCGGTTCACTCTTACCTTGAAAACCGCTAGATTGTAGTTATCGGAGAACAGGGAATTTAGCAAAGAATTCCACACCTTGGTAGTACGTACAATGAAGGTGGCGGCAAATCGCTTAGTATGCGACTTAGGCACCTCCACCGTATAACGATGCCGCCTTGGTGTTGACATCACTTTTTGCTGCTGCTCTTAGACCTAGAAGAACTATAAATTCCTGGAAGATCATTAGGTCTTCTAGGTCTAAGACTTTCTGGGCCTTCTAGGTCCAAGAGCAACAGCACTAATAATACATGCCTTGTTCTCCGTGCAGTAATCCTCGCGAACAAAATTATTTGATACATCGCAGCGTCATTTGAGTAACAGAAACTTATGATCTCATATCTCAACAATTACAAAACTAATTTAATTTATATTAATAATATCGTTTAAGAATATGGTATTCCATCGTTGCGCCATCAGTAAAATTAACCGGTAACAAAAACGTAGCAATGTTTCCTAATTTATTATAGGACCCATCCCCCAATAAAAAACCTGACGACAATTTTTATTTTTATTATTTACCAAGTTACGACGAGATCCGTCATCCTGGTCGAGTCCGGCGCATAAAAAATTACGTAATAATATTCTTCAGTTTAATAGTTAATCGAAACCTTATACGCTTGACATTTGGCAGCAAAATACAAAAACCCCATCAAAGTTTCCCACAGACATCGATACAGTTAGTGACAATGTTTGCAAAGTACCGCCCGTAACTACCACTACATGCCAGTTATCGTAAAATAACAAGCTAAATTATCCTTTACAGCCTTTCCGTTATAAATAGCACTTTTAATACATTAGGGCATGAACGCACCGCGACCTCGTGGCGACGTCGCCAGCTGCGTTTCCAATCAATCTTACTTCTTACTAATATTATAGGAACGAAATATTTGTGTTGTTATGTTTATTACTTTCAAATCGTTAATCATAACAAAGATAAGCTTAAATGGTCATTATTTTAAATTTTATATAAGTGATAAATTTTATTGTAACTAAGGCATATTTTATTTGAATTTGAATCGCTTGCTTGATTTTTTTTTTATTTTAGATCCTAGAATATTGAATGAATGAACATGATGTAATTCCCCCCGCCCCCTTTCACTATCGGACGAGCAGGCGCCAAGGCGGCATCGGTTTACAGTTGAGGCACGCACTAAGCGTTTTGCCTCCACCTTTATTGTCCGAACCGCCAAACTTTGGACTTTTTAGCTGAATTCCCTGTTCCCCAATGACTACAATCTAGCGATCTTCAAGGCGAGAGTACACCGGTTCCATCTTGGTAAGCGCGATCCACCGTAGACCTGAGGTCTACACCACTTACCATCAGGTGAATTGTGGTCAAGCGCTTCAGAGTAAAAAAAAATCACCAAATATTATTTAGCATTCACGCGGATAACACCAAGGGCGAAGCCAGAAGTATTATAGGTATCTACTAATTTAAAATGCGAAGCAGTTTACTAATTTAGAAGATAAAAACCAACGGGTCTATTTGTGGAGACTGGCACTGAGCATGAGAACTGGCGACGTCACCAATAAAATGTACAAGAATGAATTAATGATTTATTTTCTATGAACAAGCTTCATCTCATTTACTTGGTCTAAAAGTATACAACTACTTACTTGGAGCCAAGACGGAGAGGATGTGCATTGCTTATGTGTTTGACATTTTGGTTAAGTTATATGTGACATTATAATAATATGTGTTACTGTATAAAATTCTAAAATAATTATTTGAAAGTGTATTATAATAACATATTTTGTTTGTAAATGAATAATTACTTTAGTATTTTTTTGTCTATTTAGACATTTATATTATTTAAAAAAATACTGTCAATTTTGCATGCCTGACGGTCAAAATAGAGGGCCAACTTATTTTAATAACATCACGAACAAACCTACTTATTTTGGTTACCTTTGGTTACCAAAAGCAACCATGGCTACGTGCCGGCGACGTCGCCACTGCGTCCCTGTGTAGTTAAAGCCTTTTTATAGATGTATAGAGGATTTATGGTCCCGCTAAAAGCTTCTATACATTACAGAGGTGATAAACCTCGCGCCGGTTGTAAAACGACTAATCTGTTGAATTTATTAGTTAATTGATGCATTCAATTAATGGTAGTATTACTGGCTGGCGCGGCAATCGATTACGATTAAACTAATCGAAAGCGTTAATACTTTTACGATTAGATTAATAACTTTTTTGTTTTATTAACCGTAATTACTCAAAAATATCAAGTATTGATTACATGCTTCGATAAAATAATTAATGTACCTTAATGTGTAAAGTAAGTATACTATATCTAATGCAAAAATCAGTACCAGTGTGAAGAGTACCCAGAATGCCAGCCGAATTGCCTCTTGTATACTGATACGCTGTGCAAAGTACAGGCCGACATTTTGATCACAAGAGGCTCCGATCGAGCGCGTCTCTCCTCCGAGGTCCCCAACGGTTAAATTTGTCTTCATTGGGAAAACCGTGTTTGTTTGTTGTTTTTTAAATTTTGACGCAATAACGACCACCTGTTATGTAAAGAAGTGTCTGTGTCTGTGTGTGTGTGTTTGTCGTATTTTTTTTTTGTTTAAAAAAAGAATTTGTTTTTTTCGAGTGTTTTAGCTATGTTTATTGTAAATCTATCTAAGATGGCCGCTGCAATAAAATGGCGTATAGCTTATTTTGTCCACAATATGTAATGTAATGGTTTGAGTAGGATTTAAAAATATACATCTTTGTTCATTTATACTCCTTCAAATCGGTCACCCCAGAAATTAAGCTACATATTTGAAGTATTCGATGAGTTCCAGCACCTTTAAGATCCAGTAACTCAAGACTAGGATTTGCTCTTTTGACCAAACTCTCGCTGACTCATGTGCTCTCGCGATCTGCTAGTCAAAACGTTTATCTGTAAACTTTATATTACTCTTGCGGCTTAGTTCAATTCGATTTTAGTACAAATAGCGTAAATTATCTTATATAGTACTCGTATAGTACTTTAGCATAAGTTCACTGTTAACGTAGATTAAGCTTGGGAGAAGCCATTGGCTCCCATAACACAGTTTTTAAAACTACTTTGGGAGCCTTTGGATTTTTATTACTTTTAATCTTTATGTAACCTTTGACGAAATAAACGTTTTTGATTTTTGTTTTTTTTTTTATTTGATAATTCCAAATCTTTAAACAACGTAGCTTGATACGTACAACGTAGCATGGTACGTAAGATTGAGCGATCCCAAGGCGCAAAACCCCGTTAAACCCTTTCTTTAATTCGTCCGCCGCCGGCGTAATTCAGGTGGAGCTATTAATCAAGTCGCCAAGGAGCTATGTATTGTTGTCCCTCGGGCCGGCTCGCGGCCTTTCACCTTCCGAAGGAATAGGACACTGCAGATGTGTAAGTCTTTGAAAAAAAGGAAGTCAACAAAAAAAATAGACACCGATTTTTAACTTTAGATATTACTTTTAAAAACTTATATTTAATTTGTTATTCGCACATAAGAGAACTTACAAGTAATATTTCTAAAAATAAATGTCTTTATTAACTTTGATATATTTCCAAGGGTCACTCACATCTATGGGACCTTCACATCTTTGCTTTCCATAATCTGTGCACCTGCCTTCACTGCCAAGGGGATTAAAAAGTTAATCTATTGAGGCGAACAATGGCCAAATTGAAAGATCGCCCTTTGTACCGGCTGATTGATTTTTGGGTTCAAGCCTTCGTCTTTCGCGAACGGTGCCCCTTATCGGCGCGCCAGGACTAACCTTTAGAGAAATTTATTATACTTAGAAATCTAGAACTATAAAAAATTTAAAATATAGAACTATATTTTTTTACTTTTATTTCATTTATAATGACTAGAAAAAAAGAAAATTTATTTTAAGTTTATTAATGTTAATGATATATAATTATAATGTTTATAGAAGGTTGACATGTAAATTAAAATTTTATGAATAAAAAGCCCAGTACGGTGCGATGCCGTAAGGTTAATAAATGATTTGATTTGTTTTTTTTTTTTTTTTTTTTTTTTTTTTTTTTTATGTTTAATAGGCTTGCGCTTGACCACAACTCACCTGATGTTAAGTAATATTGCAGTCTAAGATGAAACGCGCTTGCCTAGAAGAAACCGGTTCACTCTCGCCTTGAAGACAGTCAGGTTGTAGTTCAGTGGGAACAGGGATTCCGGCAAGGAGTTCCACAGTTTGGCCGTCCGTACTATAAACGTGGAAGCAAATCGCTTAGTACGCATTTTCGGCATTTCCACTGTATATCGGTGTCTCCTAGCAGTCTCCCTGCTCGTTCGGTAATGGAAAGGGGCCGGGGGAATTAAGTCATGTAATTCCGACGCACACTCACCGAAATGCAACCGGTAGAATACCGACAGACTCGCAACCGTGCGGCGGTGCTCCAAACTTTGAAGTTTCGCACTGCACAGGGAGTCATTACCTATAACTTTCTTGGCCTTCTTCTCAATTGCCTCCAACGCCTGAAGCTGGTATTTAGCAGAGCCATCCCAAAGGTGCGAACAATACTCCATACACGACTGAACTTGTGCTTGGTATAGAGTGAGCAGCTGTTCCGGTGTGAAGTACTGTCTAACCTTTGAGATGATGCCCAGTTTTTTGGCCGCAATTTGAGCCTTGGACTCAATGTACGAGCCAAAGTTGAGGGTTGGAGTTAAGGTTACGCCAAGAAGTTCGAGGTTGTCGGCAATCGGTACAGTTACATTTCGGAAAGTGGGGGTCAAATCGAAAGGCCTCTTTTTAGCGGAAAAAAGACACGCCTGTGTTTTTGACGCATTAAACTTTACCAAATTGGCATCGCCCCAGTCGGAGACTGCCTTAAGGGCCAAGTTTAAGCGATCAATCATGGACTCTCTGTGCGTCTGGATTTCAGCCGCACTGGCTCTAGCGGTGGACATATAGCTCTCTACAACAGTGCTGTCATCTGCATACCCAAAAATACCGGGTTTTAGCAGGTCGTTTATGTGCAGCAGAAATAACGTTGCAGAGAGAACCGACCCCTGAGGGACTCCGGCGTTAACCGCCATTAGATCAGACGAGCAGCCATCAATGACCACTCGAATTGATCTGCCCCTCAGGAAATCCGATATCCACACACAGAAACCAGCTGGCAAGCCAAACGCTGGAAGCTTACTAATAAGGCCGTCATGCCAAACCCTGTCGAAGGCCTTGGAAATATCGAGAGAAACCGCCAGGGCTTCTCCGTATTTCTCGATAGCCTCACTCCAGATGTGTGTGGCGTACACTAGAAGATCCCCAGTAGACCGATTCTGGCGAAAGCCATATTGTCGTTCACTGAGGAGGTCATTATATTCTAGGTACGCCAGGAGCCTGCCGTTCAGGACACGTTCCATGCTCTTACAGAGTATGGAGGTGACCGAAATGGGCCTGTAGTTGGCAGGGTCAGCACGACTACCTTTTTTAGGCACAGGCTGCACGTTAGCCAGCTTCCACGAACTTGGCACTTGGCCAGACTTCAGAGAGAGCCGAAACAAGCGTGTCAGAACAGGAGACAGTTCAGGCGCACAAGACCTCAAAACAATAGCTGGGATACCATCCGGGCCACTAGCTTTATTCACGTCCAGACAGCGCAGTATTTTCCGTACCTCTGTTTGGCGAATGTGTATGTCGGGCATTGCAACCGAACTACCAGGTGATGGTGGAGGCAACGTACCATTACGATTTAATCAACCCAAGGCTATCTATCATAAAAAAAAGTATTCTAAATACCAATCTCGATCGACGACAACCAACCTTTATACCTTTTCAATTACCCCAAAGACATAAAACACATAGATACATAATTATTAACCGCATTCCATTACACATTCCAGCATATGAGTAACGCTTTGCAATTATCCCGCAAATAGCATTCTAGTCGTCCCAAAACGCATGGCGGGGCAATAAATCCACAGTTTCACGGAAAATATTAGACAATCCTGGCAACATTAATCTTGCATGTACGCTTCGTTTTGCGCGTAGAGTTCGCTATTTATTTATAGGAGTAGTTTGGAATGGTTGAAGGAACAGCGTGAACCTGGGACGTGGGTTTTGGTGTTCAGGATTTAGTGCAATCGGGTTACTACGTGATCTATTGTGGAACGAGCATATTCAAAATCAAAATACTATTATATCTATTTGATATAATAGTATTAATAATAATAATAATAAATGTTAGGACACTTTCACACACGGCTGGTTAGCCCCATACTGAACCATTGCTAGCTCGTATTATGGTTACTAACACAACTGATATACTACATATACATACATACATATTATATATACGAGTAAATACATATTTAACACCCAGACCCACAGCCAACAAATTTAGTTAAGCACAAAGATGTTGACCGGGCCGGGAATCGAACCCGGAACCTTCTGATTAGCAGACCGGCATGGTAACCTTTACGCCAACGAGGTCGTCATTCTGATATATCTATTTGATACTAGCTGCCCCTAGGTGTTATCCGCGTTAATCCGGGACAAAAGAAGTTAGTTCGAAATAAAAAGTAGCTTTTGTGTTAATCCAAGGTCTAACCTATCTTCGTAAAAAATCTCTTCATAATCGGTGCAGCTGTTTGAGCATGAAGAAGTAACAAACATACAGACATACACCCACACACAAACTTTCGCATATATTATATTAGTAGGACTAGCTAAACCCCGCGGTGTTAATCCAGGACAGGAAAAGAAGTTAATCCAGGATAAAAAGCCTATGTGTTAATCCAAGGTCTAACCTATCTTCATAGTAAATCTCGTCAAAATCGGTCCTGCCGTTGAAGCGTGAATCAATAAATTCATTCAATCGATGACCTCGTTGGCCTAATGGTTACCACGCTGGACTGCCAATCTGAGAGTCCCGGGTTCGATTCCTGGAACGGCCAACATCTTTGTGTTGAACTAAATTTGTTGGCTGTCGGTCTGGGTGGTAAATATGTATTTATATCAGTTGTGTTAGCAACCATAATACTCGTATTAACGGTTTAGTGCGGGGCTTTAACCGAGTGTGAAGTATGTCCTAATATCTATTTATTTAATAATGATTGATTAAAATCTGATCATCGATGGCCAAAATATGAAATAATAAGAAAACAATAGCTAACTCTTCTTACCCAAATTAAACAAAAAAGTAACAAATAATTTACTAAAACTCACAAGAGGCGATCTGCGTATGATGGTCGGCATCATTACCGGCCACTGTGATCTTAACTACCACCAACATAAAATAGGGGCGACGGACAGCCCTCTATGTCGGGGCTGTCTGGAGGAAAATGAAACGGTAGAACACGTGCTACAGCATTGTAAGGCAACCAAACAAACCAGTGGGAGTTACGGCCTGATGATACCTGCTCAAGATGAAAGTTCGCCTCCCAGTGCTAATCTTCAGACAAACAGACCATCTGACGCAACAGTGGTGGAACAGGTATGCCAGCGACCCAGGGCTGTGCTCCGTTACTTCAAGGAGCTCGGTTGGCTTGGGTAGGCTGGTAAGGGGGGAATGCACAATACGCCCTTAGCGGGATGTCAGTGCAGGTCTCATCACCCCCACTTCAAATTAGAATTAGAATTAACAATGGCTAACGACTGGCCACGTCGTTGACCACGCAGGCCACGATTAGTAGTAAGTTAAAAACAAAACCCTTCTTTAACTCGTCTATCCTCGATTCGTAACTCGTAATTCGTAATCCCGTGCCCCGGCTGACAGGCGTCCCGGAGGGCACCCGTCCCGTCTCATTCTTCATTGGCTCATCTCAACTCAACTGATTAATCGCTTCGGTTTATCCGACAAATACACGTTATTGTAACATTCTTATGTTTACCTTTGTAAGTGATCGATGGTATATCGGATAGAAGATCTTTATATCTTTGTAATAATAATAATTTAGAAACAATAGGACTCCCATCATCAACCTATAATTATACTTTTACAGAAAGCTGCAATACTAAACACCTGTAGGATAGTTCGAAAATTCTTAAATATGTAAGTTAGAAAGTAAGTTTAGTTTAATATTAGGTTAGTAAAACAGGTAGGCACTTGGCTTTGGCCCGTGCATACTTTGTAATCCTCCTTTACAGGAGAGGGTAAACTACCTTTGAGAATATAATAATAGTTTATTTCAGAAATTATTTCCATACAATTACAATCATATCTTAAATTACATGCCCTTTATACGTCAAAGATTATTCAAATACCTCAAAATTAAATACAAATCAATAGTAAAAAACAATAAACTATTAACAATGTCAAGAAAGCTACATCATTAAAGTTTTTCTCCAGTTAGGTAATTTAAATATATTGGTAATACTGATACTGTTTTCCAATTAGTCTAAAAAATATATGAAAAAAAAACAACGTTCCCTTCTCTCACGACAAGAGAGATATAGGTCATAATCTACCACGCTGGCCAAGCGGGTTGGCGGATGACACACGTCCCCGGATATTGTGGTCCTCAAACATGTCGGATTTCTCAAGTAGTCTTCTGTCACCGTAATGCGAGTGCAAATCCACATTTTTAATTATTTAATTAATCGTAATTAATCACAGTAAGACATACACTAAGTTTAAATAAGGTCAAATTCTATTCTTACAATTAATACATGTCACATGTTAAAAACTAAAACTAAACTAATCAAATAACCCGCCCTTGCTCGCCCCCGGTGCAAAGGTGCCCATCACGCTCGCTGCATTACCGCGCTGAATAGCTATGGCCAACCTCTGCACCAAGAACTAATTAATTAATAAATAACTGAAAAAAGAAATCATTGGTGTAAGGCCGGGATTGAACCAGTTGCTGTTAAATGGAAAAGCAGACGTTTTCCCAACAAGCCACACTCGTTATGCTTATTGCATTGCTTGATGTTTTACTTATCGTTGATAAAGTTTACGTGTAAGTACACCTATCAGCATAAGTAAATACTTACCTAGATTTACTTTTGCAGTTGTCTATTGCTGTTGCCTATCAGCATAAGTAAATACTTACCTAGATTTACTTTTGCAGTTGGCCCGAATAAAAATGTTTTTTTTTTTTTTTATTATTGCTTAAAAAGCCATAAATCTGCAGCAGAAAATAAAATAAAATAAAATACACGAAATCTCGTGTTCAAAAATCAGTTATAACGATCCTTAATCCCTCGCATTAAACCTTTTCAAGAGATTAATTTCATGACACCTTCAACTTTAAAAATAAAGACACGACCGAGGGTTAAAATAGAATAAATTATTCACTCTTGTCTTAACAACGAAAATTATTATACGGAACAGAGATGTTACTAGCCAACATTTAATTTTGAATTTCGCTTAGCATTACATTTTGTACTCTATTATTATTAGACATAGAGTCGAAACTGCAATTAGATTTCAATTTCATTATCTCCTCCTTAATTGTAGCAACCATACCGTTTAGTTTCGTTTGTGTTGCGATTTCGGCGGTAATGTTAAAGCAATTTAAAACTAAAGTTGTTTGCGTAAAGTTTAAATTGCTTCGCGCGTGGTTGTTGGAAGTTGATGCAGTTTTTGGTCGCCCGCTGCGCGCGAAGCGATCATAACAAATCATCAACTTGGAGTCAAAGTTAGGACTTGGGTACAGCAAATGATAAAAAATATTCCCCGTCCCACTAAACTACAGCCTTACAAGCATGCTCCATCCTAGACCGCAATATCTCTTAACATCAGGTGAGTTACGATCAAGCGCAAGCATATTTATCATACAAAATATGTTTAATTGTATGCCTATATTGCTTTTATTGTATAAATTTTGGAACGAGAAGACTAGCCCTTCACTACCGTAATGCATCAATATGACCCACCATATGTAATACTCAACATCTTTTGGGATATGACTTACATAAATTTGCAAATAAAACAGCTATATACCAAAAGTTCGTCGACGCGCGGCAAGATCTATAAAAAGCTATTTTTTTAGAAAAGGCCTATACCCAGTAGTAGACAAAAAAAAGCTAATGATTATGGTAAAAACTTGTCTGAAAAATATTAGTTACAGCGCTTTTTGTAGTAAAGCAATTTTTAAACTTTCATAACTATTCTTTAGATGACAGGCCGTCTGCCCATCAGATCTATTTACCCTACAAATAATCCCAGTAGCGCCTATTGTTTGTCTACCTAAAGTGATTTGATGCGATCACCGAAGTTAAGCAACTAGGTCAGTCTTTGGATGGGAAGAGACTGTCTTTTAAAAAGTGGCATTTTATCTGGGTGCTACCGTGGCTTGGATCACACGTTACATTGTAGGTTTCGGCTTATAAGCCTTTGGGTGGCTTGAAAACTTTGGACTAGACTTTTATAGAGTTCGCATCGCTCATGTGAATTTATTATTATTATCCCAGTGTACTCTCAACCTTACTCAAACACACTAGTTCCCCTGATGAATAGCCGCAGTACTGCAGCTATATTGTTCACTGCGTGGTGCCTCTATAAGTTAATGATCTTGGATTGGATGCACGCGCGATGACTGTGCAACGCGATTTGTTTTCGCCGAGATTGGGGATAAAAAGCTTACTTTATGATCATGCGGTTTTAAAGGGCAGATGTACGAGTAAAAGGAAAAATAGCAGGCAATATTCATTAAACCTATCATATTTTGATGGGCACATTTAAATCAAAATCAAATCAAATCAAATTATCATTTATCTCTGACAAGGTCCATACAGAAAATAATAAAAACATTTCATAATCAAAACATTCACAGACAAGAAAACACAAATTTTGGTCATCCGATACCGTAGACAGAGAAGGCAATAGACGGAGTCACATTTCCATCTCTTTTACTCAACAGCGAAACAGCCATATGTAAAAATAACATGCGTGAAAGAGAAAGGCTTATACTGTTTTTCTCTCTGTCGCTGTAACTGTTTGACACCAGCATATTTGTCAGTTTCGGTGTCAAACATTACTGCGATTCTGAGAATTTTGTGTTTTTTCAAAAAAATATCGTTTAAATTCAAGTGTAAGTGTTATTTTCGCGCGGTGAATAGTTTTGGACATCGACAGAATGGTGCAGTGTTGTATTTTGAGTTATTAGAATAGAACAGAACCTGGTTTATGTGATGTTACATTTCACAGGTTGGTACTGGCCTTTTTTATATACAATATATCTTCTAAAATCAATCCAAATATTAATTAAATAGGATTAATTCAAGTACTATTGATTTGGATGTAAAGTTCTGCTTCAAAGTGGTAAAACATGCAAATGCAAAATAAAAACATAACCTACAAGAAATTGAATAAGGGTTGTCATAATCTGACTTTCAATTTTAACCCTAGTTTTACAAAAACCGTTTGCACTGTACTTGAGAATTGCTTAAACAGTCCTTTTACTAATTTAATCTACTTCCATCGAAATATTCGCTCGCTAGTCGGGCTTTTTTTTACACTAAATGGGTTAGCGCTTAGTCTCAATATTCCTCGTGGTAAGCGATATTGTGATCTAAGGTGGACCGCGCTCGCCCAGTGAAGTTAAGCCCAGTTATTTGACATGAAGTTACCATATTATATAATTATCTGTACTATAAGACTCTTTGTCCTGACTTATTCATTCATTCATTCATCTATAGACAACGCAGAGCCCAATCGGCTGGTCTTAGGGTTGTGATTTTTTTTTTATTTATTTGGAATATTTATTGTTTATGTAAAATTAAAAATAATGGTATCAAGTTTTTTTGCCAGGGGTGAACTAAGGGTTTGTAATGGGGGGTGAAAGTTTGTATGGAAAATTCTTTATTTATCAAGTTAAGTTAGTTAGTCTTGTAAGTTGTTATGTTTGTAGTTTCTTTGATGGTTAAAATAAATTCGTAAAAATATTTGCCAGGAGTGCATTTAGGTATGCTAATGGGGTTTAAAGTTCAAAGGGAAAGTTTTGTGTTTTTGAAATTAAATACTTCTGAATTAGAATTTAAGTAAATGGTTCACTTAGTGGTATGGTTCACGTATTCTAGTTACATATTTAAATAATGGCTTGGAGAAATCGCTCGCATCATCACCAAAGTAGCTAAAAACAGAGGTTAACTAGATCTCAGGAATCGAATGAGGAAAGTGTACATAAAATTGGCACGGCAATAGGATACCATAGAGTTTTTCCACAGGTTACCCGAAAAGCGACCTTCACGCGGGCCGTGGGCAACCTCTAGTATTTTATATTTCTTAATATTTTTTTTACAGATTTCCATCGAATGCTGAACTTGTAGAGATTTGGATAGAAGCATATGGTAGATAATATTTTATGATTGGAAATCAACGCAAAATTCCAGGATTTGTTCCAACCATTTTATGGGTGACGTTTTTGTGAAGCGTGGAAATAAAGAGTAAGGAATGTGTACAATAAACTGATTTTGTTTAAAAATTAATAAAACGTAGAAATATAATCTGATGTCTTTTTCTTTATTATGTGTATACCCTAACCCTAATTTCCTAAAGTGGCTAAAGTTCTACTAAAGTGGCAACATTGTCCGAAAATATCGCTATCTCATGTGCGGTCACACAGTACCTCCGTCTTTTTTTTCTTTTGTCTATGTCCGATACAAATATTAAATGTCATAAAATAAAATAATAGTAATAATTAGCAAATATTGAAGATAATTAAATGAGTTACTAAATTAAAAGTGAAATAAATGAAATTAAACACACATGAATTTAAACGAGGGGCTTAATTTTGTCGCGGTACTCTTTAAAATAAATGTATTCTATAGAATAACGTAGAAAATGAAAATCTTACTGATTATCCTACTTCTATTACTTCGTATAAGCTAAGTGACCAAGCTCTGGTGTCGAGAGTTTTCAAGCCGCCCGAAGGCCTTATAATATTATCCTACTTAATATGTTACACATGCAAAAGTTTGTATGTGTGTTAGTTACTTCTTCACGTTCAAAACTGCCCGAATTGGTTTGGATGAAATTTCGTATGGAGGTAGTACCTTATATCATAGACAAATTATATATACAATTTTTTTATATATTTTTGTTTATAGATATGTATATCGTTGAACAGCACGTAGGCTACTTTTTCGGCTGGAATAATATTCATTATTTGAGATCAAGGGTTTTATTATTTTACATGACAGTTTTTTTTTAACTCTAAATAGGTCAGCGCTTGACTAAAATTCACCTGATGGTACTGACATTGAGGTCTACGGTGAAGTGCGCTTACCTAGAAGGAAGGAAAGAACGATTCACTCTCGCCTTAAAAAGTTCTCGCCTTATTACACGCTTTTTATTAGCTTCACCTGTATGTTTGTTTGTTTGTATGTTTGTTTGTAACCGACTTCTTTTATTTTCTATTTTTAGTTCGGTTTTCTATAAAAAGCGTGTTTTTAGTTTTTTTTAACTATTATTTATAATATTATTACGCAGATGATATTTAAATGCGGAGTAGACAGATAGACACTAAGCTAATTAAAAACTATGTCTAGACAAACATGCAACTCGTAAACTAAGCCAGTTTCATCGAATGCTAATTAGTGTATATCTATCTACTGTGCATTAAAATATCACCTCAGTAATAATAGCTCTCATGTAAAAAATAAATAAAAGAAAAACCCCTTATTCGAATAAATCTCAAAAACTCATGCGGGAGAAGAATAATTTAATTATCACGTTTTCGCAAAGCGAGAGGCTCTCGGCGCGGCTGCTGGCTCCGATGAAAAAGCAATTAGAATAATGAACCTTGAGGAGGACAGATTAGGGGACCATTACCGACCATTATAATGGGAACTGCTCTCGACTTCCTACCAAATCTATACTGGAAAGATTTATTCCTTTTTCTTGCGTTTTGAGAGTAACCGCACTAGTTAACGACACTTTGTACGAAGGTGAACCATGTTTATTCTGAAATATATTTCTTTATAAATATATTTCTTGAATCTATGTAATATCTATATATTCGCAATATATATTCTATATCTTATATGCGAATGAAAACGGTTGAATTATTGAAAAATAGCAAAAAAAAATTGATTTATTAAACGACTCTGATTATGATTATTGTATTGATTTTTGCCTTATTGTAATAGTGACAATTTTGATTCGATATATTCTAATCCCCCCGGGCGCTCCACTATAAGACGTTATTTTAATTCTACTTCGACATAAGTGTACACCTACCAATACTGTGTTATGGGATCCAATGGCGTTGGAGACGGAGATATGCAGTGTAAAAAAGTTTTCTTTTAAGTATCTAAGCGTGATAGTTTTTTTTGCAAATATATAATATGCCTTACGATAACAGTTAACAAGGTATTTAAAAAACTACTTTGGGAGCCTATGGATTCCTATTTTCTGTACTTTTGTAACGTATGTTAAATAATCGTATTTTTATTTGTTTGTTTACGGGAGAATTGCGGAACAAACAAATAGTGTACATATGTATATGCCTCGACCACACAGCTCTACCTACGCTGGCTACGAGTCACGGTCGCGTGCGGAACCCTCACAGTTAAAAGTGTCAAGATTTTCGTATTCGCAATCTGTTTAATGCGTTGAAGAGGCCCTTTGTACGTCTGTTCGCAATTTATTTTGGACAGGTGGACCCGTTTCCAGGCATTGTGTTGTTTCCCGACACCTATTGTGTTTCGGGAAAAACACGAATTACAAGCCGTGTTTTGTATTTCCAACGTTTTGCCGGAGAAATGAAAATTAACTGAAGAAATCGGGGTGAGGCGAGAGAGGTTTTTAATTTTGTATTTTTTTGTTAAAAGAGGCTGACTGTAGGTTTCTTTAAAACTGAGAACAATTTAAAAAACTCGTAATCGAAGCGATGACAACTCAGTCCGGCGCGCAGGCCACTTATGTCCCGTAGGTTGCGGGATTCCTGCCAATGCCAATGTGACTTTCAGTGACGGAAAACAATTAGAGGAAACCAAAGCACGGCAGTAGATCAGTTTCTAGTGCTCGCCAGGCTAGCAACCACCGTCAAGTTTAAAATCTGTCACCAAGCTCTAGCGTTGTGTTCCCGCAGCCTCCTTGAGAGCCATACATATTAGGGTTCCATACCTAAAAGGTAAAAACGAGACCCTATTACTAAGACTCCGCTGTCTGTCTGTCTGTCTCCAGGCTGTATCTCAGAAACCGTAATAGCTAGAAAGCTGAAATTTTCACAAGATATGTATTTCCCGTGCCGCTATAACAACAAATACTAAAAATAAAAATATAAGGGGGTTCAATAAAAGTCGCGTAATAAACGTGTTTTTCGTATTTATTTGTATATATTAATAACGGTAGCTGCTAAATACTTAAAATTTTCACAAAATGTATCTATAATTGTATATTAGCTATCGAATTAAATTATGTAATTTAATTGAAATAAATATTTAAGGGGACTCCCATACAACAATGGTACTGAACTCTTCATGCGCGAGCCTAACTCGCACTTTGCCAATTATTATATTCTATACTAGGTATGCTGCACCTTAGGACAGAGTTTCGCGGACTCAAATTACACACCCGGCTGGTCTAATGCCGAGATTTAATGTGTAAAAAAATCTATAAGAATAATCACACCATGCTTTTACTAGATACCTTTACTTTGAAGGAAAAATGAAGTAAACAAAAATACAAAGATTTCCAAGAAATTCCTTTTCTACTCGAACTAAATCAGCGATTCCACTTTAAGTAACGTTTCACACGAACCAATTAGGAAAAGAATGATGGTTAATAAAATCAAGTGCCCAATGGAAGGTGAGAGCGAAATGAAAAACCAATTTCAATTTATCGACGCGCCTTAGTCGAACGATATGTTTTGAGCTTTTTGTACGCAATGCTTTCGAGTTTTATGTTTAGTGACTTTATTAAAGGGTGTAATACGCTTTGGCATACCTTTTAATAGATACATTCTTTATTCGATAATAATGTAATGGTAGTAATGGTTTGAATAATAGGTATTAGGTAATAGATATATCATTGCGTTTTGCCGTAGGTACGTTGGGGGAGCCCTGAGCTAAATTCTAGGAGTCTGAATACGTTTTAATCTATAATTCTAAAGAAGTCCGAAGTAACGAAAGAATTTAGATTACTTTTCGTTACTCTTTACTTGATATTTTTAGCATAAAAATACGTCAGTCAAAGCTATTTGCACTGATGAAAATGAAAATGAAAAATATTTATTGACCAAAAAACTTATTATAACCTAAAGTATATCTAGTGGTTGCTTCACTAGGCGATATTTACATGATTTGATTAACTTCTATTTTATTCATCTAAAATTCCAGATGTAATCCAACTTGAAATTTAGATGAAGTTTTAAAAAATTAAGTAGCTAGTAGAAACGTCTAATTCTAGGGTTTTTTAAATTAAAATATTGTTACAAGCGATAAATTTACTACAAACCTTACTTTTGTTTTATTGTGTGAGCTATATTTGATCTAAAATAAATTATTAAAGCATTGTAAAGCTAATTTAATCCATCTAAGCAATATTTTAGCCAAGAGACCCACCTACAGGTGAAAATAATATAATAAAATGGCAATTCTTATACCGTTTCAAGGCTCGTTGGGCGTCACACTCGCGTGGAGACACGGCTCCCTCTGCGTGGGGAAGCTATAACTTACCTTTCACAGTGTTGCCATGATAACATGAAAAATCAAAATGTAGCCTAACTTGGCATTGACACCAACCAGTCTTATATTGATTCTATTTAATACTTTTTTTTATTTATCTACTCATGTTGTGTTCACATAATTAGATAAATGTATTTTTTTTATCCTGGTTATTGTTTTTATTAATTTATGTTTTAAAAACCATAATAAATAAAAAAATAGTTTGTAATATAAATAAAATAAACTAAATAAATATGAGGACACATTTCACAAAGGGCTGGTTATCCCCGTACTTAACCATTTCTAGTTCTTGTTATGGTTGTTAACACAACTGATATACTACATATACATACATACATATTTTATAAACACACATATTTAACACCTAGACCTGCAGCCAACAAATTCAGTTAAGCACAAAGATGTTGGCTGTGCCGAGAATCGAACCCAAAACCTTCTGATTGGCAGTCCGGCATGGTAACCATTACGCCAAAACGAGGTCGTCAAAATGTAGCCTAGCCTAATTGTCACCAACCAGTTTTATATTGATTCTTTCTAATACTTTTATTTGCTCATTTTTGTACACATGCATAATTAGGAAAATAATCTGGTTTTGATCTTGGTAAGTTAGTAAATTTTTGTTATTGTTTTGATTGCTTTCTGTTTTGTGAACCATAATAAATAAAATAAAAAGTTAAAAAGTTCATAATGTACATTTACGGTTATTATTCGAAATCCATTACCTAATTGAATTTATTCATTGTACGAGATGTGTCACATCGTTACCTACCCTTGGTCACAAAGATTGAAAATGTAATTTTCTCTGCTCATAAATACCACCCCTAAATGCCTCCTGCTCAAATATTTCAGTTTTTTCTTTCAGTTTTGATACGTTTTGGTTTACAATTGATTTTCATCTGAGTGTATGTTTGTGGAAATAGATTAAAACATTTATCTCAAAAACTCTATTTACAATAATACCAACTAACTACTGCATGAAGTAGGCAGTTTGGATTAACATGATATAGAAAACTTCAGCTAGTCCAAAAATTCTAGCTCACTACCAGTCAGCATACTCAATAAGCTGGCAGCATTACCACCTTGAATAGCAGTGCTATTACGTTGAACCATGAATATCCCAACATTATCTGTGTTTCCTAATAAATTTAACTTGGATCTTTTCAAGGCGAGAGTGAACAGATTTCCTCTAGATCAACGTGCTTCATCTTCGGCCACAGCTTCGCTTACCATCAGGTGAGTTGGTGGCCAAGCGTAGATCTATTCTATACAAAAAAATAAAAAAATTATGGTTCCGCGTTGATTAGGTCTTAAACCACACAATATTTGATCTTGGTACAAAAAATATTTTTTTTGTTTCAGACCTTTATGAGGACAAATAAATATGTTTATTGCACTTTAAATATTGCAAATCTATGTTATAGTATGTCTTTTAAGCAATATCAAATTCGTTATACACGGCTTTTCTAACTTTTGCGGCGACCAGAGCCAAAAGAGAAATGGTAGAATATCTACAGGTTTTTAACGTTAGTGTTGGCAGCACTAAAGCTACAATACTCCAAGGCGCGCGGCAATTCTAGGATTAGCATAAATACGCACTTACAACGCGGGGCATATGCCGCCCCGGGCATTACCGCCAGATTACCAGCAATGAGACGTCAGATGGGTTAAGCTCTGGGGTTACGAAAATATAAGCCTCAGAGAAAGTTTATGAAATCCTGGGAAAAAATCATGATTTTGAAAATATATCGGTTATCATATAAATATCTATCTATCTATCTATCTAAGCCTATAAATCCCACTGCAGGGCAAAGGCCTCCCTACCCTCCCTCCACTTTTGTCAGTCCTGGGCAACGGTCTTCCAGTGTGGGTTGTGTGTGTCGAGGTCGTACCGCCATCTCATCTTGTGCCGGCCGGGACGCCGTCTATTTGGTGGGCTCCATTCGGTGGTGGTTTTAGCCCAAAATGTATCCGGCATGCGGGCGACGTGTCATCTTATAAATATATGTGATAAAATTCTTCTTCTTCGTATGAGCTAATTAGCCATGCTCTGCGTTGAGAGTTTTGCCCGTAGGTCTCTGACTTGGCTTAACGACTGCTTGTACTAAGACTAACAGCCGGGACCGACAATTTAACGTGTCACCCACGGTAGCGCCATGGTAAAATCCCAGTTGGAAAACGACAGTCCTTTCTTTGCATGGTCACCCATCAAAATATCAAAAACTAGAATTTCAACTTAAGGTTTCAGATTTTTCATTAACCGTTGCTTAGCTTCGATGATCGCGTCAGATCACCTTAGCTAGCCGAGCTACAGGCGCTTCAAGTTTGTAAGTAAGTAACGAGTATTTAAATAACACAGTATCAGTTAAGTACAATTTAAATGGCAAAATACATATATGCTAGTAAAATATTAAAAGACATTTTATTTAAGTAAGTAAGTAGTATTTTTCCTCACAAAATGTCACAGAATTCCACAGCTGATCGGGAAATGTCCAGCCCGCACCGGTTCGCACCGGATTGCGCCGCCGAAATCCGCTCGGGCCAGTAAGCCTGATTACTCAGCGATACACAAAGCTGATTTGATCGCCCTCGGCAGATTCATCGCGACAGGACCGTATTAATTGAAACTCCCTCTCTGAGATGAAGTTGGTTTTCTTACTCAGATAGAGATGAGTCTACAATTTCTGCCGCTAATTGACAGATTGGACAGACGTTTTTGTAGGAAATGTTTATAAAACTTTAGGGAATATTATCATCTTCTAAACTCTTTAGTACCTAATCTTAATAAAATAAAATAAAATAAAATAAAATGCCTATTATTTCTTGTTACAGATAAAGGTTAAATACAAGTTTACAATTAAAATAGAAGAAAAACATCAGAACAATTTTCATACATTAATTAATAAGGTGCTTAATTCTTTTAGGTGCTTTATATTTATGGGTACAAGAACCCCTCTCAACGGAGGGTAAATCCTTTTTTATGCTTAATAGGCCTGCGCTTGACCACCACTCACCTGATGTTATGTGATATTGCAGTCTAAGATGAAGCGCGCTTGCCTAGAAGAAACCGGTTCACTCTAGCCTTGAAGACAGTAAGGTTGTAGTTGAGTGGGAACAGGGATTCCGGCAAGGAGTTCCACAGTTTAGGCGTGCGTATTATAAACGTGGAAGCGAATCGCTTCTTACCTTCTCCAAAGATGACCATTTTTCTCTGTCTTAGTACTAGTACTACTAGTAGGTACTACGTTAGTACTCTCAACCATCGGCAAATTGTGTTTGCTAACAAGTTGTTTTAGGAACTGACAAAGTTGCGCATTTTTATTCAATACAAATTCACATATCCTCTATACATTCTCTTCGACCGTCTAAAAAGACCAACCTATCCACAAAAGGGAAAAACCTTTCACACATCAGCCAAAGTACTTTATCGTGACGCAAAATAAACAACAATACGGGCGTTTTCGTGATGAAAAAATCGACGGGCGAAATATTTCTCGCGTCACTTCGCTCAAGGTCTCATTTCCTATTCGGATAGCTATCACTCCACGCACCTGCCCACACCTATTTGCGCAAAACACGCGTCCTTCCATATCAATACCTTACCTACCCGCATTTTTGAAAGAAATTTCACCCTTACATTTTAGAAGTTAGAGGTGATTTTTGTATGAAAGTGTGGCGTTGTGAAAATTGATGGCATTGGTTATGGTATGCAATCAGTTGGAGGGAAACGCTACGTGTAAATAAGTACGTGTAATGTGTGATTATTCAGGACCTTTGGTCGGGAATTGGCTGTTCTACTGGGAACACGAAGAACGGGAGCGGGTTCAATTATTTTCTTCTCAACAAATTGTGTGTACCCATGCTACCTATTGTAAAGTAAAAGTAAAAAAGCCTTTATTCATCTGCTTTACATTATGATAACCTACTTCTTTAACGTGTATTATCTTATCATATTTAATACTAGCTGACCCGGCAAACGTTGTTTTGCCTCACTTGGGGGTATGAAAAATGGATAGAGTAGCTTATATGACACGTAAGTAGATTTACCATAGCAGCGCCATCTATTGATTACTTACTCAACCCAGTCGAAAGGTATCGACATCTGTTAGAATCATTTGGAGTTAACAGATAATTGTGACTGTCAAATAATAACAGACAATAATTAGCAATAAATTAAAATTGTGACTATAATTTGAGATTTAAACTATCCTTTCTCTCAAGTTGGATCCAACTGCACATGGTGTGCGAATTTTATTTTAATCGGTTAAGTGGTTTAGGAGTCCATTGAGGACAAACATTGTGACGCGAGATTTATATATATTAAGATTATGTTAATGTCAAATTATTATTAATTAAAGAATAGTATGTCAATTATAATGATATCAACAGTATAATTATAATGTGTCAATGTCAATGCGATTATTAAATTATGTCAAATGTTGGAATGCTGATGTCGCCTCATTAGAGTAGGTCTCCCCCAGTATGCACCAAAGTTGTCTATCTCGCGCCAATCTCATCCATTCCTGTCCGTATTTTTGAGTGAACACGTCTGCCCATCTTCTGCATGGTCTGCCTCGGCTCCGTACATTGGCTCTGGGTATCAACTCTAAGACTTTTCTTGTCCGTCTTTCATATGTCATTCTGCAGATATGGCTACCTATTCTATCTCGCCTAAATAAAGTGTGAAGGAGCAAATTGAAAACCAGCGCTGGAGTACCTGGTACCCTTAGCATTATGCTGCATTTGCTCCTTTTGTGCACATAGACTTGTTTTATAATAATATCTAGCTGACCCGGCAAACGTTGTTTTGCCTCACTTAGGGGTATGCAATAATAAATAGTAGCCGATTCTCAGACCTACCGAATACGCATATAAAATTTGCTAAAAATCGGTCAAGCCGTTTCGGAGGAGTAAGGCCGTCTTATGTAGCTGACATAGTGACATGGAAATTTTAAATATAAGATAAGCAATTGTATATATTTATCTTTGTGTGCACAATTAACAATTTTCTTTCTTTCTTGTATCAAAATGTAAAATCTCAAATGTATCAAAAAATAAATTATCTAATTTATAACCTTACTAATCTGGACGGTCGGATAGCACGTTAGATTGTGGGTCCCGGTTGTTAGTCTTAGTACAATCAGTCGTTAACCCAAGTCATAGGCCTTCAGGCGGCTTGAAAACTCTCGACACCAGAGCTTGGCCACTTAGCTCATACGAAGTAAAGAAGATTCAAAATTAAGATAAAATCTAATCAACACGGTAAAAGGTAGTCCATCCCTTATTGTTTTTACCGTCGCCTATCATAAAAATAATAAAATCCCAACAGTAAACTACCCCTTGCTCGTATAATCTGTATCGATATATTATTATTCCCATAAAAGCCTTAATCGCGAATGCGGCCCGAATTCCCTCCACCCATCAAAAGAAGTAACGTCATACATAAAATAACATTTCCCATTATTGCTCTGCTTGGTTATCATAGTTTTGTTATGGCTCGAAGATTACCCCAAATAGATATTGAACTTTGCCCTGGATACTTTAGGGACATATACTCGTAGATATGCTGGCTAAGAAGATCCGATGCGATCATCCAAGCTAAGCAACGGGCAATGCGGTCAGTCTTTGGATGGGTGGACCATCCACAAGACCATTTGTCAAGTGGCATTTCCATCTGGGCGCTACCGTGGGTCGGATGACACGTTAAATTATAGGTCCCGGCTGTTAGTCGTAGTACAACCAGACAAGTGAAACAATGTGACATAATACGAGTACACCACCCTTAACTTCTCCGTAATCTAAGATCCATCCAAAGGTTACCTGGCGGAAACCGCCTTAGGCGATAAGGCCGTCTAATGTACTTTGCCTCTGATTGTTTTTTTTTCTTTTAAAAGTAATATTGTTTTTGTTTGTGGTGTGCAATAAGGCTATATTGTATTTTATATACATATACATTATATACATATCTTTGCAAAAAAATAAATATTTATCTGAATTTCTCATAGACAAAAGAAAAAATCTGTCTACGGAATTTCTTTTAATCTGAATTTGAAATTGAAGTTTTATAATTGAATTGGCTTTTTTACTTTTTTTACAATAGACATCTTTCTTTTTCAACGTCTGCGTCTGAGACTCGAGTAAACGGTTTCAAGTTTGAGGTCTTGTGGTTTCACTGAACGAAGTTTACTAAGCTGTTTCTTCTGTTCTGTTCTGCACCGAACAAAACAAAATGTAAGGACTTTCCAACTTTTAAGCGATAATAGAAATATTTATTTAATAATCAGTATGTTAAGGAACATTTTTGTAAACATAAAAATACATACACATAACATTACTTACTAAAACTTAACTTAAAAGACCAGAGAAAAAGGTGCCCAAAATGCTGGCAGCATTGCCACGTTGGATGGCAAGCAAGGCTTTTTTCTGTTGTTATTAAAAAAATAAGTAAAAAAATATTTTTCGAGCGGTTCTTTAGACGGCCTTTTAAGTACACGAAGGGAGGCCTATGCTCAGCAGTAGGCAATTTATGGCTGAAAATTATAATGATGAAGACCCGTAGAAACCATTCTAGGCTACCTTCAAATGTTAATAACCACAAACTAATCAAACTCCACCAGTTCCGCATTATCTACAGAAATCATATTACTTTATTAACCTTATAACATTGCGTTATACTAGGCACGTCAAATTTACATAATATACATATTATTATATTCATCAACAATTATTTTTTTTATTAGTCAATCAAACAATGTCATAATAACATAATTAGTCGTACAATGTCATAATAATAAAATAGAAAATAACGACACATTTACACATAATTCATGTCACTTAACAGTCCGTCATACTTAAATAAAGATCCTGAATTAAACCAATATCATAAAAAGGAAAAGTTAGATAGTTGTTTGTTTGACGTGAAAAGGCTTCAAAACTACTGAACCGATTTGAAAAAATCTTAAACCGTTAGAAAGCTACATTATCCCCTAGTTACATGGGCTATATTTTGAGTCTCTTTGGAACTTTGATTATTTTAGAGTCCGTACGAAGCCGGTACTGGTTGCTAGTAATTTATAATAACACAAAGTTTAAACTTTATCAATTAAAGCTAAGCAAAACAGCTGTTAAACCCAAGGCCGGGAATTGTTAGGGAGTATGTTTTTACAACAATTTCATTTCCAATCTGAAGGGTCGAGATTGTATTGTCGAGGTACTATTATTCAAGTTTGATTGATATATTGAACATTATGGCGATGTTGTACCGAGTTCACTGCTGTAGGTATTTCAGAAAATAACTTATTGACTCAGGCGTTACTTTGAGGAAATCCATTGTAAATAGAAGACAAAATTAAATATTTAGTGTACTTCCGCTGTGATCCGAAATCCAAATTAAGACAAGTAAAGGAAAAATTAACTAAGATTAATTAAAAAACGAACGACAAGAGTCAGCATCTCCTGATGATGCCTTGTGTTTAGGCGAAACACGTGTAGAGTTAAGAATTTCCGAATTGTGATAGGTAACGTTAATCTTAATTAATCTTAGTTAATTTATCTTAGTTAATTAATCTTAGTTAATTTTTCCTTTACTTGTCTTAATTTGGATTTCGGATCACAGCGGAAGTACACTAAATATTTAATTTTGTCTTCTATTTCAGAAAATATCTTAAAAAATCTGTCAGATTGGTGTTCCAGTAGTCTCCTTGAGAATCAGTATTTCCAGACTAAGCATACTCCACCTTCGGCTAGAGTGTCACTGACTAGTTATGCAGTGGTCTGAGACAACTGGAACAGTATAAAAAAAATTACCAAGTGCGAGTGGGGCTGGCGCATGAAGGGTTCCATACTATAAACATGAAAAAAAAACACGTTTGTATGAGCCCCTTTTTACTATCTGTTTTATTTTAGATACTACTAAATATTCTGTGAGAGTTTAAATAGTTTATCTGCTACCGTTTTTAATTTTAAATTTACTCTTGGTACTTTTTTAGGTACGGAACCCTAAAAAAGTCTTATTGCTTTAGCTGTAGCGCCCGTAACTCGGCTAGCTAAGGTGATCTAACACATCGAAGCTAAGAAACGGTCGATGCGGACGTTGTTTAAATGGGTGACCATACACAAGACTGTCGTTTTTCAAGTGACATTTTCACCAGGGCACTAACGTGGGTCGCGATACACGTAAAATTATAGGTCCCGGCTGTTAGTCGTAGTACAAACAGTCGTTAAGCCAAGTCTTCGGGCGGCACGAAAACTCTCGACACCAGAGCTTGGCCTCTTAGCTCAAACGAAAAAGAAGAAAGTATATCTTTGACTTCGTACAGTAGAGACCACCCGTAACCATCGCGTGCTGTCTGGGCGATAGCATGATCTCCTTAATTGGCCCACGGAGCCATAGTGACTGTCTCGAGCCACGAGATTACATCTTATTTGGTGCAGCCTCGTTAGCGGCCAGATTAGGCTGGTGTCTGGTTTCTGGCTGTCATTGTGTTTGTCCTTCCCGTTTGGTAAAGGTTAACTACCAAAGATAACTGTTTATTATTAAGTAATAAAGTCTTTTTTTCACAGACGAGTTAGCCTCCATACTACACTACTATTTCTAGTTTATTTACTACTATTTCTAGTTTATACATACTACTACATACTACTATTTCTAGTTTATTTATTTACATTGTATCAAGAAAAATATTATGCAAAATAATAATTCACCCTAGAAATTAAAATAAATTGAAATAAGACGAATGATACTCGCAAAGTAGTAACACAATGAAAAAAATAAATAAATAATAAGTTTCATTTAATGAGCGCGCAGATCGTCACTTGAGGCACGGGTTTGTATCAAGGTAGCTAACACAACTGATATACTACATATACATACATGAATACTTTTTATCGATACATATTTAACATCCAGACCGACAGTCTGGTGGTTAAATATGTGCTGGGAATCGAACCCGGGACCCTCTGTTTTGCGGAACGGCATGGTCACTATTACCAACCAACTAATTACTAACCAACGCCAACGAGGTCGTCGTCGAGTTGTTTTTTTTTTGTATTTGTTGTAATGCGACTCAAGAAATACATAACTTGTAATAAACTGCTTTCTAGCTATCACGGTTTCTAAGATACAGCCTGGTGACAGGCAGACAGCGGAGGCTTAGAAATAGGGTCCCGTTTTTACGTAACTAAAAAGTAAGCGACAATCAATAGTAGCCCGGTTTACGAAGTGTTTATTAAGAGAACTTTCCAGTATATTGTTAAGGTGTTATCGTTTTTTTTTAAAGATGAATAATGAAAGATAAAGGCTTACGATTGACTGCAGCTTGCCTGATGTTAAGCTTGACTGTGATCTAAGATGTATCACGCTTGCCTAGAAGGAACCTATTTACTCTAGATTTGAAGACCCCCAAATTGTACTTCTCGGGAAAAAGAGACTTAGGAAAAGAGTTCCATAGCTTCGCAGTTCTCACAATGAAGGTCGAAGCAAAACGCTTTGTGCGAATCCTCGGAACTTCGATTGCTGTAAATAAAGGAGAGTGGGCTAAATGGCAGCTCTCAGAAACTTGCTCGATGGTCATACTTGCTTGAGTTATAGCTGGGGACTGGGGGCGAAACGAGTAGGGCAACCATACTGCTGTGTCCTACTAAAATTCCGTACCATAAGCAGCCATTCGTTCCCACTGCTGGGACTCGGGGCCTTTCCTCGCAAGGAGAGTAGGCCATAATCCACCACGCTAGCCAAGCGGGTTGACGGATGACACACGTCTTCGGATATTGTGGTCCTCAAACACGCCGGTTTCCTCACAATGTTTTCCTTCACCGTAAAGCGAGTGCAAATCCACACATAACTTGAAAAAACAGTCTTTGGTGTAGGGCTGGGATCGAACCGGATTGAAAAGCAGAAGTTAAGACATGGAGCCACACTCGCTTTAAGAAAATCCGTTACCGTAGTAAATTTTGAATCACTTAACTACTTTGCGCGGCGTATCAGTGATGCTATAAAAAGGCAACTCGGCTGGCATTTTGGGAACTCTTTTTTCACCCACTGGCAGTTTTTTAACCGACTTCAAAAAAGGAGGAGGTTATATATTCGACTGTATGTTTTTTTTTTTATGTATGTTCACCGATTTCTCAGCCATTTGTGGATCGATTCTCAAAATTCTTTTTTTAATTGAAAGAATATGGTTCTGAATTGGTCCCATTGTCACCAAAATAGGATCTGATTATGGATTCCTAGGGAAATCGAAGGAAAACCTAAAAAGTTAGGTTATGTTTACGGCCAAAGAGAGATTCACGCTCGTTCGGCTGTACTGATATTCATGAAATTTGAGATGAAAATAGGTAAGACTATGTGTTAATACATACGCTACTTTTTATCCCGAAAAAAAATACTGTTCCCGTGGGATGCACCAAATAACATATAAATATTTTTAACTTCTTCACGCTCGAACGGCTGTACTGACATTGATGAAATTTGGAATGAAGAAAGGTTAGACTATGTGTTTACACATAGGCTACTTTTTATCCCGAAAATAATTACTGTTCCCGTGGGATGCACCAAATAACACATGACACACTGATTTCGCTAAAATTTGCTATGGGGGTAGACTAGACCTTGTATAACACGAAGGTTACTTTTTATCTTAAAGAGTTATTGCTATTCCCGTGGGATGCCCAAATAACTCGATAACCTATTTTATTTCTTCGCGCTCATACGGCAATACAGATTTCGCTCATAAAATAAGCAGCCTGGCTAACAAAAGTAATCTGACACCAGAGCTTGGCCACTTAGGTCATACTAAGTGGAAGAAGGAACTGTAAAATTTGATATATTAATAGACTAGACCCTCAAGCGGATAAGGAAAATATTTACGCGCTCGCTTCGCTAGGAGTTATCCCGCTTCGTTCAATTTTCCCCCCAGGGTGTTTTGGGCGTATGACACTCCAAATATAATGTAATTTGTGCTGCTTTGAACTTCTTTATGCTCAAACGGCTTGAACAAATACGGTGAAAATTTTCGCGCTCGCTTCGCTCGCGCATAGCTCGCTTCGCTCGCATCAGACTCGCTTTGCTCGCAATTGGTTTTAGTTCGTTTTGACACAACAAACATTTTGTAATTTGTGCTGCTTTGGACTTCTTTATGCTCAAACGGTTAGTACAAATACTGTAAAAATTTTCGCGCTCGCTTCGCTCGCGCATAGCTCGCTTCGCTCGCATTCAGCTCGCTTCGCTCGCATTCAGCTCGCTTCGCTCGCAATTGGATTTAGTTCGTTTTGACACAACAAACATTATGTAATTTGTGCTGCTTTGGACTTCTTTATGCTCAGACGGTTCGAACAAATACGGTGAAAAATTTCGCGCTCGCTTCGCTGGGGATTGGTTCTAGTACGTTTTGACATAACAAATATTATGTAGTTTGTGCTGCTTTGGACTTCTTTATGCTCAAACGGTTCGAACAAGTACGGTGAAAATTTTCGCGCTCGCTTCGCTCGCGCAAGGCTCGCTTCGCTCGCAATTGCTTCTAGTACGTTTTGACACAACAAACATTATGTAATTTGTGCTGCTTTGGACTTCTTTATGCTCAGACGGTTCGAACAAATACGGTGAAAATTTTCGCGCTCGCTTCGCCCGCGCATTCCTCGCTTCGTTCGCATCCAGCTCGATTTGCTCCCAATTGGTTGCCTGCCTGGCACACGCCAGATTTTTTCATCGTGAAGTTTATTTGGCTCTCCATAGCTAAAACTTAAAAAAAATTCATTACTAAACACTAAAAATGTAAAAATAAAATTGTTTTAAAAAACAAACAACCGACTTCAAAACCACAACTAAAAAGGGAAAAATAATTTTAAGCCTAAATCAAATCAAGAATACATAAATAGAATAGAAGAGTTTATTTCGTGTACTTATAAAAAACTATTTTTAATTTTTATTAATCCTGTATTCTTGAAGTCGGTGCCATCTAATAAGAACAAATTAATGTTTGTTAAAAAAAAACTATTATTAATTGTCTTTCTTTGCTGGCACCGACTCCAAGAATACAGGATTAATAAAAATTAAAAATAGTTTTTTATAAGTACACGAAATAAACTCTTCTATTCTATTTATGTATTCTTGATTTGATTTAGGCTTAAAATTATTTTTCCCTTTTTAGTTGTGGTTTTGGAGTCGGTTGTTTGTTTTTTTAAAACAATTTTATTTAGATTAGATTGAACGTAAAGTTTCGTAGGCACACAGCACATCGCGAAGTCCCAGGTTCGATTCCCGCGGCAAGACATATTTTTGAATCGTGAATATCGAATTACGAGTCTCGAGTTTGATACAGGACGAAAAATTCTAAGTAGAATAGTTTGTGTTTATTTTTTTTATCCTACTTTCTACTAATATTATAAAAACGAAAGGTTGTGTGTGGGCATGTTTGTTACGTCTTCACGCTCAAACGGCTAGACCAATATTGATGAAATTTGGTATTAACATAGCTTTGAACATGAATCATTTTGCTACATGCTACGAGCCGCATTAATCTGGGATAAAAAGTAGCCTATTAACACATAGGCTACTCTTAATGTACATAATATCTCTTATATATAAAATTTCCATGTCACAATGTTAGTTACCGTACTCCTCCGAAACGGCTTAAGCGGTTTTTACCATATTTTATATGGGTATTCAGTAGGTCTGAGAATCGGCTACTATCTATTTTTCATATTCCTATGTGAGGTAATACAACGTTTAAATTAAATACAAATTTAAATATTAGGACACATTCACACACGGCAGGTTAGCCCCATACTGAACCATTTCTAGCTCGTATTATGGTTGCTAACACAACTGATATACTACATATACATACATACATATTATATATAAATAAATATTTAACACCCAGACCCACAGCCAACAAATTTAGTTAAGCACAAAGATGTTGACCGGGCCGGGAATCGAACCCGGAACCTTCTGATTAGCAGGCATGGTAACCTTTACGCCAACGAGGTTTGCCGGGTCAGATAGTATGTTTGAAAACAATTGGCGTTATTCCGCTGTATCAGCAAATCGTGACGCATGGTGACTGTATGCGTGACACGAGAGTAATGACGTCACGTCACGTCACGCCCCTCCCGTGACGCGTGACGTATGTCTTCTTGCGAGACAAATGGCGGGACGCGGGACAATAGATACCCATTTTTATAGCAGGTGAGGTTACGTCGTTGTCGGTTATTATGTTACAGAGGCTTTGTTTAATGGGTCATGCGGTAATCGAAGGGGTAGCGGTGAAATGACGCCGAGGGTAGGAAAAGGGATGAGAAGTTGTTAGGAAATAGAAAAATAATGTATTGAAGAAAGGAGTTTTGACTAGAGACTCAGTGAAGACACCGATACAGAATTGAAGTCCCAAACTTTCGTATAAACCGTTTGGCGTTGTGGCGTCTCTGTCGCACTTCATCGCCCGCCACCAATCAGCAGAGCGCTTATCCTGAATCGCGCAAAACGGTATTTTCAACGCGCGTACGAATAGTCCAAGCTATAATGCATGACTGTCGGACGGCCGTCTCCGGACACAACATCTGTCCGGGGGGATAT
Source organism: Mellilla xanthometata (assembly GCA_035578125.1). Lineage (NCBI taxonomy): Eukaryota > Metazoa > Arthropoda > Insecta > Lepidoptera > Geometridae > Mellilla > Mellilla xanthometata. The sequence goes on from JAPUBQ010000008.1 coordinate 1,855,504, forward strand.
ACCTTTGCTAGATGGAGGCAGACCGTCGTCGCTCCATAGCGTCAAATATATACCAGATTCAGTGTTGCATACAAATACAGCGCAAAAAAAATGGCATGAGTTTACTATACTACTGTACCTATTACAATATACTACGTCACAAAAAATATTTCAATTCAAGTCAACCTTACCACTGTATCTTAAGGTTGAGTTTCGACTAGTGCCGTAATAAACATAAGCTACGTATCGTCCTCCGCGATAACAGCTATAAAATTTTATGACCGTACGCAGTGAGCGTTAGAAAATAGAACTGCATTACTATACTGATAACGCTTAAATTCCTCAAACTCAAATAAGACCACACTCTTGCTTGTGGTCTTATTTTCCTTGCCGTTTTTAGAGACATCACCTTATAACTAGTACATTTTTGATCCAAGGCGGACAGCGAAGCTTTGGAACTCTCTACCTGAGTCTGTTTCCTGAGAGGTATCATCCGGGGATCTTCAAAATAAAAAAAGTAAATAGTAGTAAGTAAATATTTACCGTTGATTTATAAATCCCAGTATGGTCATTCTCAGGAAAAAAGCCTCAGGCAGAGATTCGCGGTCCCATAGATTAAAAAAAAAAGTAAATTAAATTGAACCGACCTTCATTGCTTCGACCTTCATTGTGAGAACTGCGAAGCTTTGGAACTCTCTCCCTTAGTCTCTTTTTCCCGAGAAGTACAATTTGGGGGTCTTCAAATCTAGAGTAAATAGGTTCCTTCTAGGCAAGCGTGTTACATCTTAGACCTCAGTCAAGCTTAACATTAGGCAAGCTGCGGTTAAACGTAAGCCTATTCATCATGAAAAAAAAAAGCTACCAGGCAAATTATTTCATGCTAGGATTTTAATACTGGTATTGTGCATCTTGATATATTCTTTGTTAAATGAAAACACTGTGAAATTGAATTGATTTAGCAAATCTCAAAACACAGCCTAGTAGAGTGGAATGGAAGTGAGAAAGTGTCAGTTTATCACCGGCACTGCCTCTGATGGCAGGAATTACTGCGCTGCATACAAAACTCAACGCGACCGGAGTTCACAACATTTCCTTAATTTTATCTTCACATGCAGGACCTTAATGCTTGTAAAAATTGTAGATGACCTCGTTGGCGTAAAGGTTACCATGCCGGACTGCCAATCAGAAGGTTCCGGGTTCGATTCCCGGCCCGGCCAACATCTTTGTGCTTAACTAAATTTGTTAGCTGTGGGTCTGGGTGTTAAATATGTATCTATATATGTATGTATGTATATGTAGTAAAAATATGTATGTATGTATGTATATCTAGTATATCAGTTGTGTTAGCTATCATAACACGAACTAGAAATGGTTTAGTATGGAGTTAACAAGCCGTGTGTGAAATGTGTCCTTATATTTTTTTAAATAAAAAAAAAATAAAAAAAAAAAACCTCCGTCAACATTTGGTTTTTTCGTATCGCTTACAGCTTGGCTAGCTTAGGCGATCTGACGCGATCATCGAAGCTAAGAAATGGTCGATGCGGACGGTGTTTGCATGGGTGACCATGCACAAGTCTGTCGTTTTTAAAGTGACATTTCCATCTTCACTCTACCTTGGGTCGGATGATAAGTTAAATTTAGGTCCCGGTTGTTAGTCTAAGTTCATACATGCAGTCGTTAAGCAAGTCTTCGCCTTAGGGTGGATTGAAAACTCTCGACACCAAAGCTTGGCCACTTAGCTCAAACGAAGAAGAAACATTTCGTGGGGACGGCCATCGATCAGAAATGTATCTTAATATATATTAAGGAGGTTGTAAAAAAATAAGTGATCAGCCATTTTGTGGCAGCCGCCATCTTGCTTCTATTTTTACCAAATATAGCTGAGAATACTCCCGACTAACACCTTTCAATCAAAAACAACTTAATCCAGATCGGGTCATTCGTTTGGGAGCTACAATGCTTCAGACACACACACACACACACAAACACACACACGTTAAACTTATAGCACTCAGTCGTTTATGCGTCGGAGGTTAAAGACTGATTAAGATCGTTGTAGTACAACTCAAAAATGTTGAGCACCCCATTCAGTGTTAGTGCAGCCAACTCTACAGTTCGCAGCAGACGCAGATAGAACGACTGCATTAGTCTAATGCTCAGCACTTTAGAACTAGAATGGCGTGACGCCGAGCGAGTTAACGCGTACATTTAACAAGCGGACGTTGACGTATCCACACGCGATTATGACTCTTATCGCGTCGTTACTCGAGATACTGTGTCGAAGCCAAGTGACAATTTACTAAATTTATTGACATCATTTGTACCATGTGAGATGTATGCTTATAATTAACATATCGGGTTAGACCTCGTTTGAATATTGTATAATAATTTCAGTCTAGAATAAGCCTCTGTGAATTTATTTGCGATCGTTTGGTTGTGCCAATTAGTGAATGCAATATTTTGTAACCGCCCTCCAAGTCTGGTATTTAAGACACTAGCAAATGTTGCCACTACCAATGCCAATAGCCTCTGCTATCAGTGACAATAGATACAACAATTACTATTAGTCTAAGAGCCAGTGACCAGACCTGGGTTTTTTAACCGACTTCAAAAAGGAGGAGGTTATATATTCGACGTGTATGTATTTTTTTTTTTTTTTATGTATGTTCACCGATTTCTCAGCCATTTGTGGATCGATTCTCAAAATTCTTTTTTTTTTACATCGTGAATTTAAGGCAAAAATCGATACCTGTGTTACCTGCGCACTTGCCGCGTCCACCACTTAGGGCTTCGTGAGTCCCCATCTCATGTACAGGTAAAGTACGAAAGGTACAAAAACCCAGGTCTGGTCAAATACATACAGGTATCCGTTCACTGGTGCTTAGACCATACGGTGAGCTACACGACTGTAATCCCATATCTCATATTATTATATGATCTACTCTGTCTATCTGTCAAAATAAATTGATTGAAGAGCTGAATGCAGCGTTAGATTTATCAATCCTAATAAATACCTTATAAATATTCTACTTACAGTAAACTGATAAATATATCACGTACTATAAATAAAAAGGGATAATTTCTTAATCAGGTGATACATAAGCATAAGCAGCCCACTATAATTATGTACGTTCCCTCTGCTGGAACTAGGAACCTTCTCTCACTAGGTGAGAGAAGGCTCCTAGTGAGAGAATATGATGATACTCGTAAGCCGTAATCCACTACGCTGGCCAAGTACGGATTGGTGGATGACACACGTTATCGGATATTGCAGTCCTCAAAAGTGCTGGTTTCCTTACGAATAAGGTATAATGTGACCCCATTTTTAGGAATACGCTAAAAATGGGTTCAAAACATTTGCCTGGCAACTAAACTAACTATATGCTGGCCCGAACTGGTTCTTGGCCTCCGGCGCCAAGAGACGACACTTTTTTTTTGTTTGTTCCGTCTAAACCTCCTCTGACCAAACATATTGCTTACGCAGTTTACTTTTGATTGGAATGGTCGGTAAATGATTTACCTTTTTTTATTATTACTATACTAAAATGTACATGTATTAAAGCAGTAAGGAACAATTTTGCCTGCCAGCTGAAGGTCCGTCATAACTGTTTCACTTAGTGCTCCCTCAAGTTATTAGCCACTCAACTCGGTGCTCTGCAGTCTCCTGCCACTGGGCGTCGTGGAGTCGTAGCAGGTCTTCTTCTATCTGGTCTTTCCAGCGGTATTTGGGGCGTCCGACCTGTCGGCAAGCGTCTGGTTGTCCCTCACGCTCTCTTTACAGCACTTCCATCTATTAAGAGGCCGAGCCAGCGCAGTCTGGAAGCTTTCTCTTCGCCTATTATTTAACTTCTCCTGTTTGCCTGGTAGCTGAAACCAATATTAACCTCTTTTTCACAAATTACCAATTAATTAAAAACAATCCATGACACAACCGATGGGCAAGCTGGGATCTGTCAATCGTAAATCTTCAATAAAGCCGGTATAAATATTAAAATTGGTGAATATTAAAATGTGATTCGGTCGGTCCGGGCGTGTCCCGCGGGTGCCGTGCTATTACGGACAAATAATTCGGGTAAAACGACCGTACGACATGAATACATACGTACTATGATACACAGTATGGATTCCATATAAAGGTGTATATAGGTGTTTATCTACATTATGTATACAGCTGGGTATTTGATCAGCAGGTATAACCACACTAGTCGACACACTGGCTGAAGGAGGGGCGAACCCAGTATGGAACTACTGGCTTCAGGTGACAGAGTTTTCAACTGGTTTTGATTCTTCCTTGTTTAATTAGTGCATGTATCTGGGGGCAAGCAGCAAACAGTAGCTTGATTGTCCTTTTTAACTCCCGACGCAAAAACGGGGTACGATATAAGTTTGAAGTGTCTCTGTGTGTGTGTGTGTGTGTGTGTGTGTGTGTGTGTGTGTGTGTGTGTGTGTGTATGTGTATGTTCTCAGACGGATGAATCGATTTCGATTTAGTTTTTTTTGTTTGGAAGGTATGTGGGGTTTTTTAGCGATATTTGAAGAAAATACATTCACAATGGCCGTCACTACGAATTGTCGAGTCAGTGATTTTCTAAATTTTTAAATTACACTTGTTTATGCGATCGTTCATATAAATTTAAATATTCCATACCATGCCATGAAGATTATGATTTTCCTGATTTGAATTCAAGTGGGTACTATGAGATCTGTATTGATCTTAGAATTTCCAACTAATTATTTATAACGTACAGTCTTCTTCTTTATCTTCGTATGAACTAAGTGGCCTGGCTCTGGTGTCGAGACTTTCCTTGCTGACCAAGGGTCTCTGATTTTGGCTTAACCAGGACTTGTACTAAGACTTGAACCCGTTAAATATTATTATTGATTCTAAAGTTTACTATTTACTATTTCACCTGCCAGGTGAGAAGAGTCCATACTATTTCTACAGACATTGCATAAAACTGTCAGAAACAAAAATAATATGACAGGTTATGTCGTTTTGTATTGTCCGGGGACGACAAAATTGCCATCACTCACATCTCTCAGGAAGACTGTCACAGACACCGCGATAGCCTGGGTTTATGAAGGTAAATAAAATAAATATTTGGACACATTCACACACGGCTGGTTAGCCCCATACTGAACCATTTCTAGCTCGTATTATGGTTGCTAACACAACTGATATACTACATATACATACATACATCTTATCTTATCTTATATATAAAATTTCCGTGTCACAGTGTTTGTTACCGTACTCCTCCGAAACGGCTTGACCGATGTTTTCCAAATTTTATATGCGTATTCAGTAGGTCTGAGAATCGGCTACTGTATATTTAGATTTTTTTTTATTAAGGTAAAACAACGTTTGCCGGGTCAGCTAGTATTATATATAATACATATTTAACACCCAGATCCACAGCCAACAAATTTACTTAAGCACAAAGATGTTGACCGGGCCGGGAATCGAACCCGGAACCTTCTGATTAGCAGACCGGCATGGTAACCTTTACGCCAACGAGGTCGTCGGGTACTTTGGTATGCCTACATCAAAACAAACATCATCTACAGCCAATTTTGTAGCGCCTGTAGCTCGGTCGATGCAGATATGCAAAGAAATTTCATTAAAAAGTGGCATTTTCATCTGAGCGCTATTGTAGGTCGGAATCCCTTTTTTTTATCCGTGGTCGGTATAGTACACGTTAAATTATCCGTCCCGGCTGTATGCCTTAGTAAAAGCAGTCATAAGGCAGTCAGAGGTCTTTGGACTGCTTGTAAACTCTCGACTCCAGATCCTGGCCTCTTAGCTCATACGAAGAAGGAGATCACTACTGATTTTTGATTTTGAAAGTGCTTTATTTTTTTTGGAATAATTATGATTCCCGGCACGGCCAATATAATAATATTTGTGATGATCTAAATTTGTTGGATGTCGGTCTGGGTGTTCAATATGTATTGATATAAAGTATTTATGTATATATATGTGTATGTAGTACCTATAATATCAGCTGTGTTAGCAACCATAATACAAACTAGAAATGGCTTAGTATGGAACGTTTAGACTTTATTTTACGTATTAGAGTAAAATACTGCTATATTCAAACATTCTGTAAACCTCTGTTTTAGTACAAATGTTATAGTTCATTATTTTGTTTGCTAAGTTATATGTTAAAGCTGTAAAAATATTTAGTATTTGAATGATTTTGTGTACATTTTATTACCTAATAAACATCTATTTAAATTTTTAGAAAGATATATATGTATATTATATTAAGTTATATTTAATTAAAAATAACGTGTCACATATTCAAAACTAATGTACATTACTATATACAGCATAATTACTTCGGATAGCATAAACTTAGTATACAAGGTCATATAGGTTAACAGCGCGTATTAAAAACTTACATCCAAGTACACTGGTTCATTACCCTCTGAACAAATAAGTTTAATCAATTAAGTAGTGCACATGCACCAGTCCCCGCCACTGTGGTCTGGAAGTGAAAGATTCTCTCATTAATCAGTCTATCAGTATTGTCCACCCCGGACTGTTAGCCAGCCTGATTTATTGGGTGAGCCCAGGGACGGAGCCAGGGACACTAGCGGGCCGAAATAATACCTGCCAGGGCGAGAGGAAGGACTAAAATTTACCTTTGATCTTCCAGAAAACATGAGAGAGATGGTGTAAATTGCTGTAGGTATTTAAAATGACTTAACGATGAATCAGGGTATAGTAATTAGTACTTACAGTATTCAAAAGCTTCATTTTTTTCTTTGAATGTGGACACATTTCCGCGAAGGAAACGGTCACACTTATAATTATTATTAAAAGTTGGAATGAGTCCAACAGTTTTTTTAATAAAGATTATAAGTAAGGCATCTTAATTATCTTTAAAAAAAAAACAAAATTTACATCAGTCAAACAAAGCAAAAAAAATATGTATGGGACCATTGAGAAAGTGTATCATATCTAATAAAAATGTGTCGGATTTCACAGATTGGTTCATGTATCACAAAATTATGAGGTTAGAAACGAAAAAATTACATCAGACAATTTGAAAACTGTATTTTTAAAATTCTGTTAACATAAACTTTTATTTGAATTCAGTATAATACCTAGATCCAGGCCGTAGAATAGTTATTGTGCAAGAACTTGAAACTTCATTGAACTTCTTTATTTAATAGTTTACAGTTTACACACTTAATAACTACTCATTTGTAAATGTAAATATTTTACCAATAAATTCGTTTATAATCGTTTACCGTAAGTAATAAGGCCAATTGACTCGTTAATCCAGTCGGAAGAAGTTCCTTCTAAGATTTATCATCTAAAATAATGCTATCAACCCCCGAGCCCCGTTCTTCGCCCTAGCTCCGCCCCTGAGCAGGCCTTGTGCTAACAATTGCAGTGCTCAGTGCAGTGTACAAAGGGCCGGCTGCATTGTCTTCGGCTGCAACTGACATCCCTCCAATACATAATATGCAGGACCATTATGAATATTCTTCTTCTTCTTTGTATGAGCTAAGTGACCAAGCTCTGCTGACGAGTTTTCATTCAAATTACTTGAAGTCCTCTCTTGGCTTAACGACTGCTTGTGCTTGTAAGACTTACAACCGGGACCTATAATTTAACGTGTCATCCGACCCTCGGTAGCGCACAGATGAAAATGTCACTTGGTCACCCATCCAAACACCGTCCGCATCGACCGTTGCTTAGCTTCGATGATCGCGTCTGATCACCTTAGCTAGCCGAGCTACAGGCGCTACATTATGAATGTAATGTATGTATTGTTGCAGTTTCACTTAGGTTTATTTTGAAGACCAAAGTGTGTGTGTGTGTGTGTGTGTGTCTGTGTGTGTGTGTGTGTGTGTGTGTGTTTGTAACTTCTTTACGCTAAAACGACTGTACCGATTTTGGTAAAATTCGTTTGCACACGTAGTAACGGCTATACTAAACTCGATAGAACAGGACCTCTGCGCTGGTATTCCGGTGCGAAACTTCAATAAACTAAGTGGCGTTTCTAAATAAAAGCCTACAAATTGTACAAAAGCAATCTCGGCGCTTCATACGCGTACCTCAGCACCACTCATTCATAATCAAACGACAGTATCCCGGTCGCTGTTTCCATCACAGCTGTCTCCGGAACCTGGCCAAAACACGACACACACAAAAAGAATACATATTTTTCCTCCCTAACATTGGGAGAACAAGTTAATAATTCAAAAAATTAAAACTCCGACTGCGACCTTTTTACAAGATTTTTAGGGTTCCGTACCTAAAAGGTAAAAACGGGACCCTATTACTAAGACTCCGCTGTCTGTCTGTCTCCAGGCTATATCTCAGAAACCATAATAGCTAAAAAGCTGAAACTTTCACAATATGTATTTCCCGTGCCGCTATAACAACAAATACTAAAAATATAAAAAAAAATATTAAGGGTTATACCCATACAATAAACGTGTTTTTTTCGTACTTTTTTGCTATATATTAATAATGGTAGCTGCTAAATACTTAAAATTTTCACAAAATATCTAAATGTATATTAGCTATCAAATTAAATTATAAAATTTAAATAAAATACATATTTCAAGGGGACTCCCATACGACAAACATACGAGGGTGGATTAGAAAACTTCGCAGCCTAATACATAAATATTAAACTATTTTAATGTAACAACGACAACCATGTCACAACTCTGGTTGTCAAATCGTCAATTTCAATCAAATAAATGAATTACATATATATAGGCTCTAAAAACAAAATTATACATATGCTCTAAAAACATATGCCTCTTGCGCAGTCGGCTAAAATACAGTAGAACCTCTATAAGTCGGACATCAAGGGAGACCCCAAAAAATTCGAGTTATAGAGTTTTCAAATTATGGAGTATTTCGACTTGGTTGCTCTGTTGTACTTATTGATGTGTATTGCAGTGGAACCAAACTACTAGTTGGAAGGGAAGGGAACACCACATTTTTTCGACATTCGAAGGTTTTTTACTTATCGAGGTTTGACTTAACGAGGTTCTACTGTACAAGTGAAACACAAATGGAATACACATTTTACCTCCCTCGACGAGTAAAATAGGCAAAATATTCGCTTTGCGAATTTACGTTATAATTTTTCACGAGGGACCTTCGTGGGTTACGAGTTTTTTATAAATGAAAATGGTTCCTTATTGTCACTTTTTGCATTGGTCACTGTTATCTTCCGGAGGCAATGATGCGAACTTTGGTGGTCCCCATTATAAAAAACAAAACGGGAGATGCATCTACCCTAGGTAATTATAGGCCAATATCGCTTGCAACGGTTATTGCTAAAGTACTGGACGGTGTTATTGATTTTCAGTTACGCCAGCATATTACTTTGCATGATGCCCAGTTTGGTTTTCGCGCTGGGTTATCTACAGAATCGGCAATACTGAATCTCAAGCACACAGTCCAGTACTACACAAGCAGGAACACACCTGTATATGCCTGCTTTTTAGATTTTTCTAAAGCTTTTGATTTAGTAGTATATGACAGGTTGTGGCATAAGCTATCTTGTGATACAAAGCTCCCAGGAGAGTTTATTTCTCTTCTAAAGTTTTGGTATAATAACCAGAAAAATGTAGTGAGGTGGTCAGGGTCACTGTCGGACGAGTATAGGTTGGAGTGTGGCGTAAGACAAGGTGGGTTAACGTCACCTACCCTCTTTAACCTGTACATTGATCGACTGATTGGTGAGCTTAGCAATGCCAGGGTTGGATGCTCTATTGATGGCGTTACTTTAAACAATATCAGTTATGCTGATGATATGGTGTTGTTGAGCCCATCAATCAGAGGTCTTCGTAAACTCTTGGAAATCTGTGAGCGTTATGCCGTGACTCATGGCCTTGTTTATAATGCCAGCAAGAGTGAGGTTATGGTGTTTAAAGCGGGCTCCAAAACTTATAAAATAGTCCCACCTGTCACTCTTAATGGTAACAAATTAAAAATGGTTTCAAAATTTAAGTACCTGGGCCATTGGGTTACGGAGACGCTCACAGATGACCTTGATATGGAAAGGGAGCGCAGGGCGATATCGATACGAGCCAACATGCTGGCCCGTAGGTTCGCACGTTTTACGCCTCAGGTTAAGGCTACGCTTTTTACAGCATTCTGCCAGTCCCTTTACACGTGCAGCCTATGGGTCAAGTACACGCAGAAGGCATATATCGCCCTGCGCACCCAATATAATAACGCCTACAGGGCGGTGATGAGGCTGCCTAAGTGGTGTAGCGCATCAGGGATGTTTGCTGATGCGCATATAGACGGCTTCGCGGCGATCGTGCGCAAGCGCGTGGCCTCCCTGATGCGCCGCGTCCGAGCCAGCGCCAACACCTACCTGCAGCTGTTCGCCTGGAGGATGGATCTAGACTGCCCAATGATGCAGCATTGGAATAAACTCCACATGCAGCATTCAGGGTCTGCGCGCGGATATAGACTCTGGTAGTATAAATATATATGTATAATTTTAGATTGACATTATTTTTATTTTTTTATTTTTATTTAAATTTGTATTTTTATTGAATCGACTTAAATTTTAAATTTTAATTTTATTCTTTAATTTTATTTTGACTTAATTTAATTTCTTTTACTGTGTCCATTTTATTATTTTTATTGTAATATTTAATGTAATGTATTTTCTGATGGGCCACCATGCCTGAAATAAATGAATTTATTATTATTTATTATTATTGTCGGAGAGATTGTTTTATGGAAACGATGTGACAGAGAGACATATTTAGACTAATGGTGACGGATGAATGTTATTCTTGGCAAAAATGGGAAGAGAGGTATCATCCGGGGGTCTTCAATAGTAGAGTAGGTGCAATAGGTATATTCTAGGTAAGCGGGCCACATCATAGAGCTGTTAGACTGTGGAACGCTCTGCCTTTGTCCATAAGGCAGGCTGAATCTCTTCATATTTTCAAAACTAAATTATTTAATCACTTTCTATCCATTGTTTAATATTTTTTATGTTTTTTCTTCTTTCCGTTATTATGTTTGTATTTATTTAGTATGTTGTTTACTTGTACCACCGCTTTCATTTGTATGTTTATTTTATCCATTTTCGGTTGCCTGGTAGAAATCACCATAGGTGATAAGGCCCCACCCACCTCCCCGGGTGTGGTGGGCATGCGTAAATGCATTTCCTCACGTAAAAAAATTAAAAAGGTGCTAAAGCCGCCATTGTACTTTACTTGTTAGTTTTTAGTTTTAAATATGTTAATTTTTTGGTTGTACAATAAAGATATATTCTATTTTATTCTATCATAGATGTTACCGACATAGCTCAACGGACCGGAGATATGTATCTGCCGAAGAACCGATGACCGTTATGGTAGACGAGTTCTAGAATCTATTGTCGTAGTCTGGAGACCACGACAGACGGTAATGGAGACAAGCATGGGTTGATGATGATGATGATATTCGTAAAAAAACAATATTTACTGTGATTACTGTGTAACTAAAGTATAAAAGCTACAATATAAAATAGAATACAATGTAAACTCCATGTAACGTCACTCGATTGAACGACAAACTCTCTAAAGCGTCAAAATCAAATGGCTTTAGTTGGTTTGGCTTGTATTCCATACAATGATACATTCTCTCCATTTAACGACCACTCTCCATAACGCCATAAAATGCACAGTCCCTTCAGTGTATAAATAATTATATTTCGATATACACTCACAGATACAGAACTTACTTTTACCCCCATTGGTTAAAGTTATAAATAGGGACTGCAGCATTGATAAAACCACAAACCTTAACTTAAAACCTCGTTTCTAAATCAAATTGAGTCACCCACAGTAAGAGAGCAGTATCTCAGTAAGGGTCTACTTTAAAATAATTTCCCCGGGTAAATGCACTCCGGGAGATTTCCGCTCAGATAAATGTCATTAGAGAGCAGAATACAACTAACAGTAAAGATGGAGTGTCTGTACATTAAATGTTTTTCCAAAAAACTGATAGGGGAACTAGTAAAGAAGACAACATTAACAGAAACCAAAACAACATTCTTTGGAGTTTTTGTCTGTCTGTCTGGTACTTTATAACTACGAAGCTACTCAAGGGATTTGAGTTTGGTCCATCTTTCGTCAAAATCTGTTAAGGTAAAAAGAAGTTATGGTTAGTTGAAAATTTACTACTTACGTGAAGTTTATATAAACTAATTAAGAATAACAAACTGTATTCTGTATTTAAAAGTCTTCAGGTCTATTGTGGTACGGACTCAAGACATAAGTATAGGTACATAATTAGTAGTATTCCAAAGAGTTGAGATGATTTCCTAAATTTCTTTTTAACCGAAATGATAGTGAAGTGTTTATTATTTTCAATATTAATAATCATATTTTTTTATTTAGATTTTGTACTTTATATTTATTTATTAAAACATCTTATTTCATCTTATCCTTTTTTCTCGTGAGTTAAAGGCTGAGCTGCGGTGTCAAGATTTTTCAAGCCTCTCAAATGCTTCATCAAACCCCTAACCGAGATCTATAAATTAGATATAAATGCCACTACTACTACCTACTCCCTTTCATATTTCTCAAGTTGTGTTCAAAATTATTCCAATAAATACAAAGTCAAGAGAGACTTTATAATATTTGAATAGTTTCAATATCTTTGCGTTCGCATCCCTATAACATCAATATTATTACATAGATATAACAAGTATCTATAGATGTATTGAATGTGTGAAATTCCCGCCAGTTTCAGCAAACGTCTTTACTTGGAATCCGATTATACGCGAGCAAACTTTACAATGTAAATCAGAATGTTCATTGGGCTTTGTAGACCGTCCCGATACACTTGTGAGATTATATATATATAGGCACAAGTTTGGTATGGTAATACCTATTACTGGCGTAGATAAATTTGGACTACGTCCGTTTTTGATCGGATATTGATTTTTTATTTTAAAAGTTCTTTATTCACATAATAATAATAAACATAACATACAAAGTTAAGCATAGCCTACATACATTTTGTACAAACATTATTTCTAGAATACTTATCAGGCTAAACACCTCTTTAAAGTTTTTAGTAACTCAATGTGAGTTATAAAAGTCGATTGATTCTTATATTTATACAGTACTAAGCAGCATACATAATTCTAAAAATAAATTAATGAACTTATTGTACCAAGTTCATTTTTAAAAAGATAATCTAAGAAATTAGTTTAGATTACGAACGAAATTCGCGAAGTATTTATGACTTTATTATTTGAAATTTACGAACTAGCTGTTTGATCGGATAACTAAGATGATCTAACGCGATCATCGAGGTTAAGGAACAGTCGATGTGTAGTCATTGGATGCGTGACCATGCACAAATCTTTTAAAACGTGGCATTTTTCATCCGTGCTCTACCGTGGGGATAAGTTGAACTGTAGCTACCGGCTGTTAGTCTTAGCAGTTAGCCAATTCAGAGGCCTTCGGGCGGCTTGCGAGATCTCTCGACACCAGAGCTTGGCCACTTAGCTCATACAAAGAAGAAGAAGATCTTGGACTACATTGTTTTATTCGAGTAAACCTTTAAAAAACACACAGACGAATAGAGAATTTCATGCACACAATTCTATGAAACTATTAATAATTTTGTAAGAATTGCTAAGATATTTTTTTTTTCAAAAAAAACTTGAAAAATTACATTTTACAAGCTGATAATTGTTCAAGTAGCAACAAAAATCATGAAAATACGAACACAATTAGAACTTTCATAAATATAATCGGAATCTGGGCACTTAAAAAAGTTAAAAAATTGCGATGATATTCAGGGCAATAAAATAAGTTATTTTTTGTAGAGCAGTGTATTATGTAAGTTGTCTGAATTCTAAATATCAGAATCAAATGTACATACAAGGATACAGTGGTTGCTTACATACTAAGATTTTCCAATTTCAACGCAGCAAAGACAGATAAGAATCTTCAAAAGCTCATTAAAGTTTATATGAACTTAAAACAGCTATTCGAAAGCTTCCTACCGTCCCTCCACAAGCTTAAATGCACACATTTCTATTCTAACAGCACCCGAAAACTCCCGGATACGATTTTGTGACCAATATTTTTTAAACTTAAGTAATGAAGTAAGCTTCCCCTTGATTCGTAAAATGCAAATCTAGTCACATAGCTAAAGCAATTTGAGATAAGTGATACGAAATGAGTGAATTAAAAAACTGGTATAGTTATTTTCATTGCATTGGAAATTTAGTGACGACTTTGAAGCTTTTTTTTTTAATAAATACAATTGTTAAAGAAATAGAGAATTTGAATTTGATTTCTCGAATTTCAAGAATCTTAAAAATAAGTTAAGGCACATAGCCTAACTATAATTGATGTAAATTGTTTCCTCAAAGTAAAAAAAATCTAAAATGTTTTTGAAACTCTTTTTTATTGATACTAAAATTCAATAAAGAGTGTTCTTATATGTTGCAAATTTAATACCTGTTTTTATCATCTATCGTATTTATTAGATTTGTATCTTACCTTTTACCTATAAATATATCATATCTCTTCTACTGCCTCAAAAAAATATGACATTAGATGACATACTCCTAGTTCTTTAGAAGTCTGTGCATTAGATGTACACGGTAGATCAACTACCACTACTAAAGCAATAAGTATATTACACTACCTAAATTCTTCAGATTGTATTTCATCAGACAGAGTACCCGTATCGTGACGGCCGTATTTGTATGCGCAAGTATTCACAAAAGTAAAAGGAGAAGTTCCGAAGAAATCCTTGATAATTTTCAAACGGTTTACACGTAACGCAAACAACCCCGAACAAACTTATTGAGATCTGCCGGCAAGGACGGGGACAAGATGGTAATTCATTCGAATTTCGAATATTTGAATCACTTATTCTAATATCGAATGCAGGGCTCTGAGAATATTTATCGAACCGCTTTTCCCTCGTCCGTTTGAATCGAATGATTTGCAAAAGTCGATTTGTTAAAGTCATGTTTATTTTGTTTCGATTAATGGTAGAATGCATACATCATTGGCCGTGCATTATTGAACGTCATAATTTCTGATTGATGATTGTATGAGGAATGAATCAGCTTTCTCAGAATATCGCGATGAAGGTTCAGATAATTTAAGATTTCGTTCGATAACATTTATTTCAGAGCTTTGATTAAGAGAAACATACTCGTGTGGAAGCGACGTGGAAGAAACGTGGAAATGGAATGAAAATACTTATCATTATTCCAAGAATAATTTCAGTTCGCTGGCTAAGCTAAGCGATATCTACTCGTTCTCGTATATAATTAGTTATGTATAGTATGTAGTAATATATCGTTGCATATATAGAAGTATTTCCTTGAGGAATAAGTAATATTTTATAGTAATACTAGCTGCACCCGCGTTGTTACCCGGGACAAAAGAAGTTAATCCAGGACAAAAAGTAGCCTACGTTCTTATCCAAGGTGTAACTTATCTTCACACCAAATTTCATCAAAATCGGGTCTGCCGTTTCAGTGAAGAAGTAACAAATATACACACTTACATACACAAACTTTCGCATTTATAATATTAGTATGATGTGTGTATAGTATGTAGTAAGTAATGTCATTGAGGAATAAGTAATACTTTATAGTACTATAGAGATGGAATCTTTAGAGAAATGTTATTCAAATTTTTCAAATTTCAAAATATCTTTATTAATATGTAGATTACAGTACAACACGTAACCGTGTACATTTATCCTAGCAGTAAAGGAAAGTAAAATAATATTATTCTTAAGTAAGTGTACTTATTCAGAACTTGTAGCCGGAAAGTAAGTTATAAGCATTACATGGACTATTCTTTGAGAACAATTTTTAAATGTAGAGAAATGTTATTAGTCAAGTCAATACAGCGGTTAATTACAATGTGCCATTTAATTTTGATCGAGTAAATTTCAGAAAAATCGACAAAAATAGATTTAACAGTTGTGAATTCGCAATTCGAAAGCATCAGTCGCATCACTAGGGTAAAGTTAGCGGGCCGCGCGTGGGTTTGTGCGGGTGTCCTTGTTTGTTTGTTTGTTCGCGAGCAGGTGGTCTCGAAACTTCCGAGATCCGCCCGCAATTCTTAGATAACGTGTTTATTTACCTAACCTCTCTATACGGGGATTCGAAGGATATTTTTTCTAATATTTGGCTTACCGTATCTTTTCTATTTGCGTTTACGGTTGAAATGTAATTCTTTGAAGCGTGTTTGCGACTGACTGACCCGGTGAAATTAAAATATCATATGGGAAGGATTAAATGTAGTAAGTAAGGTATAGAACATTACAAAATACTATTTATCATATATTTTCATTGTTGGGTCGGAGACATGAGATCGTGGACCTGGATGAGAGCAGCACCAGACCTTATTTTTTGTCTTTCTTTAGAGTACGTCTTCAGTCTTTACGAGAGGTGAAGGGAGGACTATGCTCAGCAGAGGGTAACGAATGGCTGGAAATGTTCTTTCACAATCACAATTCAATAACAAGAACACGATAAAATATAGCTTCACATGAGGTTTTATGCTAAATTTAATCAGAAAATGTTGATTAAAGAGCTTTTTGATTTTTTTTTATTTACAGTTTTCAAGAAATTTAATTTAATTTTATTTAGATCGATATTATAAAAAGATTTCAACTTAGGCAAACAAAATGGAATACATTAAAGAAACTGTATAGGTTCATAAAGCCATTATAAAAAAATAGTAGCGATACATTATTATACAATTATACCTAGAATGTATAGAAAGCAATATAATGCATAGCTGGTTATTTCCGCATACCTTACCAGTTACTACTCGTGCATGTACTACCTAGCACCTGCCAGGAACGTTTAGGTACCTAGGTATTAAGTGTAGGCTTTAGATGACAGATGGCGCTAGTAATCAGGTAGCCAGACACGGCGGCTAGTTAGCTCGGTGTCATATTTCACTGGCGACGTATAATGCGCTCCCGGCGCGCTGTGGAACCTGGTTTATACCAAGACCATGCTTATAAATAAAAATAGCTTTTAATTCCCAACTTAAATACATGCATTTACAACAATTTTATTGTATTTTAAAAGTTAGTGATTAAAATTAGTAGTCTCTTTAGATTATTTACAGTTATACTTAGTTTAAGTGTCAAAAAGTATTTATCAGAATGACAAATTTTGAGTATATTGGTCATTATGTCAAATAAATTATCATATGGTTACGTAGACGGAGAAACCATGTCTCGCCGTGTGCGCATGCTTATAATGACACTGGAATCTTATCAGGTACGGTCATACCACAGACTAAAAATATAACAGACGCGCAATCTCTTGTTGAAAATCGCACTAAGCTTATCATTCGATACACGTAGCTCCATCTATCGTATGTTGATAAATCTATCAAATTGGGTGCAACATTATGATCAGTTAACATTGAACCATTACTGCCCGTGTTGGTGGTACAGAGTAAATCCATAATCTTTGATTTAATTGATGAGTACTACCCATTTTTTGTGGTCGTAAAAGACATTCAGGTCTACTTTTATGAGTCGTAAATGACACTCATTTTCGTTATTTATAAAGTTAGGTTCATTTGTTCATTTAAATGAATAAAACACGATAAAATAGTTAGGGTGCTTTTTGACACCAGTAATATATTGCTTTGTTTAAAAAATTTATAAGCCAAAAACTTATTTGTTCTTCGTTTTTTGACTCTCCTGAAAAGTCGTATTTTGTCCTTAACGACAATTGAAATTTCATGTATAGATATATTATGTATTATAATATAATTTATGAGCCTAACCGACACCTAACGAAGCAACCCTTTGAATCAGTCTCCGCTACTCGGCAATATCCTCGCAGCACCACTATTTTCAGCTGAGTAGCGCCAATTGAACCAAAAGTCGTAATAAATTCCACACGACGCCGACCTACGTGACCGCATATCCTGAAACCTACGTGAACTTCACTTGTAGCATACGAGTAACAAAGCCCACGGACAAACGTTCCAGAGACACTCCAAAGTAAACTTTAAAGGCTAAGCAATAAGATCGAAGATAGACGCAAATGGAATAATAAGGAAGCTTTGTCCAGGGTAAAAGAAGACGGCAAAACGGGAGGTGAAATTAATTTTGTAATTGTCGTCGTATTAGAGCTAGGTTTTGGGATTTATTGCTAAAAGGCGAACTGGATTTACATTTTTTATTTCTATTGGGAACGATTTTAACCCGAATCACAGAATAATAACTTGTACTTCGCCCGAATCAAGTTATTCGCAATTGTAAGATTCACATCTGATGATTATAATGCCAAATGAGATAAACCTCGCCGGTCAAGTGCGGGTTGGCGGATACTAATATCTATATCTCTTATCTTCTTCTATATAAAATTTCCATGTCACAGTGTAAGTTACCGTACTCCTCCGGAACGGCTTGACCGATTTTTACCAAATTTTATATGCGTATTCAGTAGGTCTGAGAATCGGCTACTATCTATTTTTCATACCCCTAAGTGACAAGGGTTGTTCAGCCTTATTTTTTTTTTTAATTTTTACACGAAATGTTTTGATTTATTTTTTATAATGTAGCATAAAAATATATACAACCCTAAATTTTTACTTTTTTATCACCAACCCCTATTTCTTTGTGGCCATTTTAGTAATTTAAGCATTTTGCATCCCGCTCGATAACTGATCAATTATAGTATTTTTAACGGCAAAACAACGTTTGCCGGGTCAGCTAGTACTCATATTTAAATCAATTGCTGTTCTCTAAAACTCGATTTATCTTATCTTGAAATGTTCGTGGAGATCTAGGGACGGTTTAAAAGGTGAGTATATTCAAATACTTGCCGGTAAACCCTTAAAAATAGCCCTTTTCTTGATTGAGGCAGTACGAAGTCTGCCTTTGATTTTCTTTATATCTTATACCTTTAAATGAGCAATTCTTGTATACGAGTATATAATGGTAATCACGGAATCGGCTTCAACGATTTTCATGCAATTTAGTATATAGGGGGGTTCGGGGGCGATAAATCGATCTAGCTAGGAATCATTTTTAGAAATTGTCATAAAAAAAAAATACCGAGCAAAGTTCGGTCAATAAGGTACTTTATATTTTATATCGCAATTCTTCCCCACAGCTCTTCTGAAAATTGACGTAACAAAGAGGCAAGCACGAGCCGGCAGCCGACGAAACAAAACTAGCCACGGTACGGCGAGTCTTTTCAACCTCCAACTTGGAGTAAAAAGCGGCTTTATCCGGAAACTGGCGGATGGAAGTCCGGTGTATTGGAACTTGTCAGTTTGCTGCCAGACGTTAGGACTTGTACAGACTTCACGCAAAGGCTAGAATTCATAGTTTTTAGGTTTTTAGCTCCACCTCTTTGACGACTTGTAATGTCGGACTGCCAATCAGAGGGACCCGGGTTAGATTCCAAGCACCGCCAACATCTTTGTAATTAACTAAATTTGTTGACTGTCGGTCTGAGTGTTAAATATGTATCTAAATAAGGTATTTGTATATGTATGTTTATGTAGTATATCATTTGTGTTAGCAACCATAGTATAAACTAGACGTATAAACTAGACCCTCTTTTTCTCGTCCTTTCAACTCCTTTCCATCCAAAGGTTGCCTGGAATAGATCGCTGTTAGCGATAAGGCCGCCGTTTGTGGCACATTGTAAATAATTTTGTGTTGTTACTTTTTATTTTGACTTGTACCTATAAACTTCCCAATAAAGAGTTTATCTATATATCTATCTAGACGGTTTAGTATGGAGCTAGCCAACCGTGTGTGAAATGTGTATTTATTTATATAGTATATATATATTTTTTAATTCTCGACACCACAGCTGAGCCCCTTAGCTTGCAACGGATAAGAAGACCCTAAAGCCGCGTCGAAAATCTCCGAGTAATGAATAATTCTCATTCCCTGATAACATTAGGTTATTTATAACATTTAGTCCGCCCTCGTCTCAGAGATTTATTTCAATCTAGTGGTTGACTAGAGTTCCTGCAGTGTGCAGAGAGCGTTAGAAAAATACCGGCAGCCGTCGCGGCGTGTCACGTGCCGGGAACGTGACGTACTCGCGCTGCTTGACACACACGGAGGACAAGGATGGAAAGCTCAGAATACAGAAGGAACCAGAAACCGTTTAGCGCGCCTAATACTGAGGCTACTAAAACTACTCTTGTAGCTCGCAATTACAGATGAACGCGGCTTCTGGTTCTTTCTGTATTCTGAGATGGAAAGCATAAAGGTTGGAGACGAAGAGATGGCTCTAGGGAGTAGCTCACTTGAAGAAAAAGCGTAACAATAACTTTATATTTTATATATTAGGACACATTTCACACACGGCTGGTTAACCCCATACTGAACCATTTCTAGTTCGTGTTATGGTAGCTAACACAACTGATATACTACATATACATACATACATATTTTATATAGATACATATTAAACACCCAAACCGACAGCCAACAAATTTAGCTCAGCACAAAGATGTTGAGTGATGAGTATGTGGACCAACCGTTAGTACCCGAAGTTTATTTATTAGGAAAACTATTGAGTGAACAAGCTACAGTCGATGCGGACGGTGCTCTTATGGGTAACCATGTACAAGACTGTAGTTTTAAAGTAGCATTTTCATCTGGGTGCTAACGTGGGTCGGATGACACGTTTAACTGTAGATCTCGGCTGTAAGTCTTCGGAATTATTCGGAGTTATTCGGAAGGCCATGTCAGAAGCTTTCGGGCAGCTTGAAAACTCTCGACATCTGCTTAGTTTTCGACGTGCGTAGCTTGCCACTAAGCTCACACGAAGAAGATGAACAAGATAGGAGTATTTTATCTATAGCTAGGTCAGTTGTAGTTCATCATCCTATTGTCCTATGTGTCCTACCAGTTCTCGTTTGGTGGCCGCCACATCCAGCAGACAGGTTGACGCGTGTTTTCACTACACCTCGCGGGGACCGGATGCGGCCTACACACACTTCCGGTGCAGGTTTGATTCACTGCCAGGGTGACAATTTGGAAACTGAAGGACACCGTTCTTTATTTTAATAAGCAGACATATGAACAAGTATGTGGCGTCTCTGTCACACTTTATCGCCCGCAACCAATCAGAGCGCTTGTCCTGAATCGCGCAAACGGTATTTTCAACGCGCGTACGACTGATCCTAGCTACAATGTATGACCGTTGGACGGCCGTCTCCGGACACAGCATCTGTCCAGGGGGATATCCCTTTGCTAGATGGAGACAGACCATCGTCGCTCCATAAGTAGTAATAATAATAATAATAAGTAGTAGTAACTAACTCTATGTACCTAATGTTTACGTGGTGAGCGCAGTTGATTTTTATGATAAATAATACTTTCCCGTCAGATTAGGCAGAGAAAATAGTATGTTTCCAAGGTGTATTTTACCAGCAAGGCGCATTAACATACAAGTGATAATCTGACCGAAGGTGGAGCATGACTGGTCTGGAGTAACTGGTTCTAAAGGTGGCTTCCAGAACACACCAATACACCACACATAGTTTAAAATAATAAAGTGCCTTGTCTCATCCTAATAGCAAACACTAAATTAACGTTAAGTAATTCTGCTCAGTACTTTTTGTAAGGCGTTAGCTAGGTTCAAATGGGTTTCTAGCAAAAACACACGTACTTACTCTTGCTCGGCTGTTTTTCAGCAAAAATAGCGTGTTTCGTTCAGTTCTACAGCTTGAACAGAGCGGTAGCTGTCCATAAATTCCCATAAGAGTACCATAGCGTTTTGCTCTAACGTCTTTACTGACCCTTATGTTGCCAGGCTTATAAACATCCAAGCACTTACATGGAAGTCTGAAAATAATTGAAATAGAATTTCAAAACTAACTTTACTTAGAATGCTTGGGGACTAATGGTGACTAATAATAGTGATAAGTATTAATTTGAAAAATTCATAGTTAAACTAAACAAAAATTCGTGTGTTATGAAAGCGGCAATTTTTTCGACTTGAAGACTTTTGTTTATACGTATAGCAGAGATTTGTACCTATAAAATGAGTTTATCTGATTTTGATATGAATTAAGAGAAGAGGCTAAAGCGGTAGTGGAAAACCTTTTACCACCCAAATCAAAACAAAGATACCTACAATCGTATGACGATTTAATGAAATGAGAAAATAAATTTCTTTACTAATTTGTTTTCTACTTTTTTTGTATTTGTAATGAAAAACACAGTGTTTACCTCGGGTTAAAGACTTATTTAGTCACTCGAACTATTAAACTATTATAGTCGCCAAACCCCGTCTCGGGTCTAAATAAGTTACTTTCATCCCTACGGTAACAATGTACTATAGAGTGGTTTTTAAACTATATACGGTCTTTAGGATATTTTTCGATATTTTTTACGATTTATAGGGATAAACTCTACATTCAAGATTTGTTTTGACAATATCTGCTATAAAAAAAAGCTGGAAAAACATCCAGTGTTTGTTTTGTCCATTCTAACTAAAGATGTGTGTGATTCTCAACTCCTCGACTAAGCACATCAGCTGAAGTCGGGAGCAGACAGATAAATAAGGCAATGGCCGCTCGCCAGCGCTTCGAATTAATAAATTTCACCCGAACGCGTTGGCACTTTCGCAGGTTTTAGATGGTGAAACGATGGGAAAAGTTTACCACTTAGATTCCATGATTTACTGGCGCAGACAAAAATTGAATTCCGGTGAAGGTTTGTCCAAAATATTTATTTTTAAATCATTTATTTAATTTTATACAGTGTTTTAATAAAATGTCACCCATGTGACAGAAATCCAAAATATTTTTGAGACCAAAGATTAATTTGCTTATATTTCTCTTATATGATATAAGTGGCAAAGAGGCAGACCCATTGTCGCTTTTATGGACACTTGTAAAGACCGAGGTACTCGTAGTACATCTATGTTGCCGACCGTATAAGGCCAATCAGGCTCCGGGTTCGATTTCCGGCACAGCCAGTTTGTCCTGAAATATATTTGTTGGCTGTCGGTCTGGGTGTTAAATATGTATCTAAATAAAATATGTATGTATGATATATGTTGTATATCAGTTGTGTTAACAAACTTAACATAAACTAGAAATGTTTCAGTGTGGGGTTAACCAGCCGTGTGTGAAATGTGTACGAACTAATATTTAAAAAAAAACAAGTCGGTTAGTATAAAATTCTGAGAGTGGATCCTTTAGACGGCTTTTAAGCTATTTTTCCGATATTTTTACCCTTTACGATTTATTGCGAAAAAACTGTAAAATCAATATTTATCCCATATCTTCGCCTCAACAAACTTGTAAGAATATAATTCGTAGCTACACGAGCCCACCCTCAGCCGAGGTCCTCCCCCGTTTGACAGATCACATTGCCCCATCTCCTCGATTTCCTATCATTAATTTTTTTGCCCATCCTCGTTTGGCGAGATAGCGACCGCTCCGAAGACAGAGCTCATTAATCTCGCAATGGCGTCCAATTAATATTGTGCTTTTTTGTCATAATTTTATACTGTTCTTCATGAATAATTAAATTAAAAGAATGGATGAATTACATATTTATCACAATCTCATCATGTGGTTATCAGAGTAAAGTAGTTAATTAATTATTAATTAGTAGTTTGACGACCTCGTTGGTGTCAAGGTTACCATGCCGAATTGCCAATCAGAAGGTTCCGGATTCGATTCCCGGCATGGCCAACATCTTTGTGATGAACTAAATTTGTTGGCTGTTTGGTCTGGGTGTAAAATATGTATCCATATAAAATATGTTTGTACGTATATGTAGAATATCAGTTATGCAAGCAACCATAACACAAACTAGACATGGTTCAGTATGAGCCTAACCAGACGTGTTTACCATTAATTCTAGTTTGTATTGATGATCTACATCTCTCTCATCGTGAGAGAGGGTCCCAAGGCTCACTCAATCCTCAAGGCTCAATGGGAACGTAAAACGGGCTGCTTAACCTAAATAACCTATATATTCTATAAATCCTTTTTTTTTAGTTTCGTTTTAACAACTTAACCGACATAAGAGAAAACAATCTTTCTATCTTTTTATCAGCCGTTTAACAAACTCAAGAGTGAATAGAAATGAGTCTCCAACTCTGCTAAGGCAAATGAAATGCAAATACGTCGTGGAGATAGCTTATAGTAAGGGAGCCCACTGTGCTAAGAATTACTTGCATGTGTTATTATCACACTCTTTGGATTGGAGCATGACATTTTTAATATTACCTTTATTCCATGTAAAAAAGAATTAAATACATTTCAGGGTAAATATAGGTTGTTTTTCATACGTTCCTACTAACAAGTCTAAACGGAAAATGTTTATTACAATACTAGCTGTGCCCCGTGGTTTTATCACCAGGGTCTAAACTATCTTCGTACCAAATTTCGTCAAAATCGGTTCAGCCGTAGGGTGAAGTAGTAACAAACATACACGCACTCGCACACAAACTTTCGTAAATAATGAAATCCAAATTTCTAAGTGATTCAAGTAGGTATACGAGTATATCATATATCTTAAAGTTATTACAATAATTAAAATTAAAAGCAACGGCTCCAAGAATACAGGATTAAGAAAAATTTTAAATAGCTTTTTATAAGTATATGAAATAATTTCTTCGATTGTGCTTTTATGTTCTTGATTTGATGTAGACACAAAAATATTTTTCACTTTTTACTTACAGTTAATATTCATAAAAGTAGGTATGGTTTTAAATTCGGTTCTTTGTTTTTTAAAAACAATTTTATCATAATTCTGTTTGTCTCTCCTACTATAACTTTTCTCGTCGGAAGTCAATTCCAAGAGTATCTGTAAACAGTCTGGAAGTAGAAGATTTAATGGTGGAAATTGCCCTGGTTTGTTTTATTCTGGTGAATGACACTACAAGCATAGCGAGCGAAGACTGCATTAACTGGCCTTTTGGTTTCCGTTGTATCTAGGTCTTGGTGTCAGCAACCTTTTATTCAATTCAAACACAAATTACTTTATTTTTTACCAGATTTTATGAAAAAATCCTAGCATACGAGTAGTTTAAAAAATATATAATTAATTAGTAAATAAAAGAACTATTATTATTACTATTGAGCAGACATTCTACAGTTATGACGACTTTCTGAGAATAAAAAAATATTTTAGGCTCGGCTTAGATATATTTTATGTTAAAAACATAAACTTTAGATACCCGTTACTTTTAAGTGCATTGATTCAATTTATTGTATTGTATATTGTAATTATGAAATGACGTGTAAATCTTAAATGTGCTAATAAAAATACTTTGACTTTTGACGTTGTATATTGGTTCTTGTGTAGAGGCAGTAATTTTGATGCAATCTCAATAAAACTTGCTAAACAGGTACTAAAAATAAATAGAATTTTAGGTCGTCGACGATTTTTTATTAAATACAAATACAAAAATATTTATTGACATAAGGTACAAGTACACAATAATAATAACGAAGCTTCTGGTCTCGTGCTAGTCGTTAGACTGTGTTACGAGACCAGATTCCTCTCCCAAAGTTTACGTTTACATATTTCTTACGTCTAAATTTACTAGTACATATTTAATCTAATATACACAAGTACTATGTTATTAAACAATAATAATATATTATACAATGCCAAAAGAAAAATAATAAATTCGAAACAATACAATATTAGCTACATGCATACGTTATGGAGGGATAGTTCCCATAAAAATGGTTGCCTGTAAAGTCGGTTTTACGGGCGAAGATTTTACGTGACAACGTCTGCCGCGTGCTGCGCGCGCGGCAGACCGATCATAGTTGAGTGGGAGAGAGACGCAAGGCATTCGGCGGGCCTCTCTCTCGTTCGGTGACTCATCGTAACGTTACCGGGCGTTACACTTTTTCATAAGTGACTCCCAGCCGCAACCTAATTTAAGACGTTGTCACGTCAAAAAGGTGAAAAATTTGTTGCAGCGTTATTTTCTGATCGTTTTCGGCTCAAGACAAATCTGTCGCCAATCTTCGTTGAGAGCCAGTTATTACAGACTAGGCATGCTCCACTTTAGGCCAGAGTGTTGCTAGCTCACGTTGTTACGCACCCCGCTGGTCAATACCTAGCTGTAAGGAATAAAAAAAGAAGAAAATGTTATATCCCTCAAATTATATGTATGTAACTCAAAATGTGAATTGTCTGAATATTTCTATAAGTTACCTCTGTGCCAGGGAAGGCAGAGCAAGTTTCCATGCTAGCATAATGAGGAACACAAGTTACCGCCACTTTTCTCTATACCGTAGACTTGTTGTAGCGAGTCTTGTGTTTAAACTTGTTGAGAACTTTTGCAAGGTCCCATACAAGTGCCTTATAATTTTACTTGTTCCTTATTATTAAAGTGGCGAGTGTAAATTAAAAATTTACTCAACATTTTGTTTTGGCGGCCATCTTAGATTTGATTAGAAGTTTTTTTTTTAATATTTGGACATATTTTACACACGGCTGGTTAGCCCCATACTGAACCATTTCTAGCTCGTATTATGGTTGCTAACACAACTGATATACTACATATACAGACATATTATATATAAATACATATTTAACACCCAGACCCACAGCCAACAAATTTAGTTAAACACAAAGATGTTGGCCGGGCCGGGAATCGAATCCGGAACCTTCTGATTAGCAGACCGGCATGGTACCTATTTGCGGTCCTTTTTTTCCTAAGAGTCAGTTCATACGAATCCTATGAAAGTGTGTAATCTTTTGCTATGCATAATCCTTTTTTTTATATGACATTTCACATACAATTTACAACCCTTATTTATTATTTATTACATTATGCTACTTTTTGACGGTTTTGGGTTTTAGTTATAAAATTTAGAGTTTCAAATAAATAACACAAAAGGAGAAAGATATTTCTGCTCTCTTACTGCAACTTCATTTTGAATTTCATGCACTAATCATTATGGCCTCCTGTGAAAAATTGCCTTGTAACAATTCAAATAAATTAATAATTCTGTTCTATTCTAACCTACTAAATTAATGGTAAAATGTCGCCGATTTCTTTTTGGCCGTTTTCCAAATAGTCAAGCTTAAATCTAGTGCTCCATAAACTGAGTCAATCCCGAGCATAGAACAGAAAAACACTTCACGCCGGAAGATGGACCCAAGATTAATTGTGACGTCAGCGGCGGAAGTCCGCCCAGTCGAGGGGGCGGCCGGATGTAGAGGGGGGAGCAGACCGGACATCCGGCGAGCGGCTGTTTGCCGGGAACCAGGGGATGTTGGACTCAGTCTGCGTGTGAGATTACGTCTCACAAGTTATCCAGATAATTTTAATAATTATGAGCATAAATTATGATAATTCAACCCTTTTTGGGCAGTATTTTATGAGCGCGGACGCTGGGCTTCCCGAAACCGAGATTTGGTTAATTAAAGCGCTTCTCTATTTACATGAACCTCCGCATGAGTGAGGAGCTTCTGAAACGCGAAGCCCGCAGTTAAGTGCTTATGCTGCCGACCATACATAATAAAATAGGTTGCTTAAATGTAAAATCATTTTTAATCTGTATTCCATCCTACTTCCTAATTCATAGTGGAACTAGGAAGTAGGATGGAATACAGATTTTTTATTAATGATTATTAATTTATTTATAATAAGTTTATATGTATACCTATTTCTTAGTTCTTACATTCGGGGTATTAATTTGTATGGTACTTTGACCCTAGATTACTTTAATCCCGATTAAAGCGGAAAAATCACACTCGTAATAACGATATTTACACGTACTAGTATCTAACAATTCTTATAAAATGTATTTTATTATATATATGTACGAGATTAGATCTACATTCAACCACCAACTGGCCTGATAGGAAGCTAAGGTATGCTATGACCTTAAGATGTATCTGGTTTTTTTTCACTCTATCCTTGAGTAAAATAAACGAGACCTAGGAACTCCTTCTTCTCCTTAAAGAAACACAGTGAGGCATCAATTCCATTCCTTAGCGGTACGCACGATGAACTAATTTCTATGTAGCAAAAGCACCTAGTCACTAGACTAAAACACAAGAAAAAGGTTAAAGATAAGTATCGCTATATGAGTATTATACCTATTTCTGCAGTAAATTAAACCTCGAGGTACCACCTAACGACCGCCCCAATCGCTACCTATATCGTAAATCTGGCATTTAAAAGCTCAAACTGGACGGGAAACTGCAAACATAGCAGCCAAAATAAAATAAAATGCCCTCCCATTACCAGTATAAAGCGACTCCAAACTATGGCAGTTTCAATACATGGGACAGAAGTGACCACGTCAATGGGCGGTAAGTACCGCGCCATTCAGAATGGCCACACCAACCCAACAAAACTCATAAAACGACGATGTGTAACTCTCTACTTTAAAATTACAAACAGTCGGGCAAGTTTTAGAAAACTCATCCTTGCTCGGGTGCAGGACGCAGATATACAGAATATACTGGATAAGTTTTAAGCAAGATAAGACGTATTACCACATAACCTAACGTAACCTGGGTTGTTAGGAGTTATCTTCTATTATAATCGATAAAATCTTATTATATCTTTAAATGAGCAATTCTTGTATATATATATAATTGGAATCTCTGAATCGGCTCCAACGATTTTCATGAAATTTAGTATATAGGGGAGGGTTTCGGGGGCGATAAATCGATCTAGCTAGGAATCATTTTTATAAAATGTCATATAAAAAAAGCTCGGTCAACCAGCTACTAAATATTATTTATGAAATATTTTAATTATATACTTTAGTAATTTTTTGTTATTGTTTGCTTTTATCATAGACCAGAAAACGTCTGAAAAAATGGTAATTGAATTTCAATTCATAAATCTGTAAGCATCAACATAAATAAATAAGTATAAGCAGCCCATTTATACTCGTACATTTCCATTGCTAGGACTCAGGGCCTGATTTTAGTAGCATAATCCACCACTATGGCCAGTTCCCGGTTGATTGATGAACACGTCATCTGCTTTTGTGGTCCACGGAGCATGTGCGATGATTTAATGAACGAGTGCAAATTTCACACATAACTTCAAAAAAAAGACATCGGAACAAAGCGCGTGCGAAGCGACGTTATTAATTATTTTTTGGATTAATTAATTTAACACTTTCCATACGCTCCACTGTCCCTCCCTACTCTACATTAAGCTCATTACCACCTTAGCAAAAAAATGGAAATTTAATATTTTGATTCATTTCCAGCAGCTTTACATCCGTGTCGTCGTTTTGTAGCACTTGCCAGTACTAAAGTTCCGGAGTGGGTAAGAGCTAAGAGATGGCGTATGAGGATATAATGGCGCGCGTGTGAATTCATAACAAACAACGTCTCCCAGGACCGTGGAAACTCTATCTATAACTTTGAAGTTATAGGATCTTCACATTTACACTTACTTGCTTACTAAACTTCTGCCCCCCCCCAAGTCCGATGATTAAGGCACTGGGAACTGTAGCCACTCCCAATAGTAGCCACTGCTATCAATGGGAAGTGACGACAGAAGCCATTGGCTAAATATATACATGATTAAGTCTAAGGAAAGGCGTATGAGGATAACTTTATATAGTGCGACCGTGGAGATTCTACCTATAACTTAGCTATATGATCTTTACATTTAAATTGTAGGACTATACTTCATATTATATAGTGGCGTATGGCGAGCTTGTAAATTCATAACAAATAAGAAAATATGGCTGTGAAGACTCTAGCATAGAAGACATAAAAGCTTTGTATTCACACTTCACTTTCTCTAATATTACTTGTTTTGAATGGAGCTACTGACAATAATATAGTTAACGAAAACGATTTAGGAAATGTACAAAAAAAATACTTCAACGCATACGTTTTGCCGCGACTTTTTGCATGAGATAACTGTTTTACAAACTGATTTCCCGAAAGTTGTTCGCTTAGATTCGCATTCGTCTAGTAGAAGCTATTTGATATAGTTGCTTTCTGTCGTTAGGTTTTAGTTACTAACAACCCCCAATAAAAGTTCCAAACATTTAACTACACTTAGTATTTCAAAAATGACCTAAATTTATCACATGAAAAATCCTGTTCGCGCATTTTTACTTTCAAAAAGTCATCATAACAATTTAACTTAAATTGCGAAATCTTAAAACATTTCTTTATCTAAGTTGGTAATGTATGGAAGTGTATACGAGTAGGTACTCAATACTGCAACTGCAATGCGTAACATCCCAACGTATAAATGCGAAATAACAATGACTGAAAACTTTGCCTACCAACATCGAGGCTTCTGATACTTGAGAGACGTCCAAACTTACCTATCTGCTTCGAGAACACGTACATTCATTGTATTATGATGGTACCTGTAGCAAACTTGGGTGTCTCTTCACTAAGATGAAAAGCGTAGACGGTGTTCATAGATAAGAAAGTGTCAGTTTTGCTGTCAAATGTAGTTTGAAATGGGCTTCTCTCTATGAATAGCTTGGTACTTGTAATGTAAATGCGTATTATGTATATACTTAATTAAGTACTTGACAGAAAAAATTCGTTCCAGATTTTTTTTTTAAATCTAATTACTAAACCTTGAGGCTCGATAACTCTGGGCTAGTTCACAAATTACAAGTAAACGAGTTTGCGAACATCTTGTAAAATATTTTTCTGTACATATCATTACTTTTAAGTTTCCCATTGTAATCACTCGCTAACTATTAAATTCACCGACTAGCGAGCTAGTCAAATAGTTCAGTGTCATCGAACCTAAAATTATCATAAGCTTTAAAACAGCTCTGCCTCTTAGCGGCCTATAGCAGTAACTTCCAAAATATAAAATGGCAGCACTAAACATTAGCATAAAATCAAAAGACATCGTCACCCGCGTCGCTTCCACAAAATTCACTTATTAAAACAAGAAAACTTTCCCAAAGCACTCCCGAAGTGAGTAGGTGTGGTATAAATTGAAAATATCCGGCAAAAAAGCTGGATTCTTGCGGCCCTCTTCATTACCATTTATATGGGAGAACTTGAGCTTAACTCAAATAACTTGTAAGGAAACTTGCTAATACATAGATTAAAAACCTTGGCAACTCTGATTTGCATAATGCTGGTGAACCCGGCTAAAGTTAGCTGCGATATCGATGACAAACCGTTATACCTACATATAAATACTATTAATGTAGATGGATATTTTTTTAATAGTGTGTACCTATTATAGTTTTGAAGTTATAGGTACTTTACAAGAAACGCCTTAAAACGTGTAAGAAAGTAATCTACATAATATTAAATAATTGAATTGACTATGAAGAGGGTTATTCTCTGGTGGTAAATATTTTTCTAGTTTCTACCACCGCGTATATTTTAAAACATTTTCACGTTTCCTTTCGTTCCATGTTCTTGCTACGCCATTTCACGCATATTTTCCGCCCATAAAAGGAGTCCGTAAGTAACGAAGTTCCCTCTTTCGGCACTTAGAAAATGATTTGCGATTATGTTCCCCAATTTATTGAAACTCCCCACGTCCTAACTGAAGTGGGTCACGCTACAACTCCGACAAACTCGCGCCATAACAGCGAAAGGGTTATCTAAATTGTCTGGAATTATACAGTTTTAGCGCCATTATCGATAGAAACGATACACCGCCATTTCTCAAAGGCTCGCGTTTATTATCACTTCAGGAATAGCTATCTTCATTTGGAGCCTATTATTGCGTGACGCACGCCACGTAGCGTGACCCAAAAAGGTTTTACCCTCTGTCTGCGAAGTTACACTTGGTGCACTTCTTTTTCAGCGGGCAACATTTCTGCTCAGAAGTAGGTAAGAGAGAAGCAATAAGGTCGTTCAATTTGGAGAAAACAATAAATCTGTGAGGGGTAATGTTAGATATCTATACATAGGTCTTTCTTCTGTAACCGTGCTTGAGTACTGGCCGAGTTTCCTAGTTTGCGTTTTCCACGCGAGTTTTCAGAGTTTTCCTTCTAGTTTCATACGGAAGCGAAGAACTATGATAAAGTAACTAGGTCGTGCAAAATTTCTAAGCAGGCTGCAAGCTGTTGTAAGTTGTAAGCCGCACCAGTTCGCCGCAGTTGCATGTTTGTTTTGAATATGGTAAACACCACTCACGTTTATTAAAGCTGCATAAGTGGTACCACATTGTAGCAACAGAAGTTACTGAATATTTTAGTTGGGTAAGTAAGCAGGCTCTTTCTACGGTTGGTATAATAAACTACGATTTTTTTCTGCAGCTTATTATCACATTAAAAGTTTTTTTTTAGAAAACATTGATACAAGTGTACATTTTAATAATCAGCGCCACCTATTAGATACTGTGTGAACGATTTGGTAGCCCTCTGCGCAATCAACAGAGAAACGGAACTAATTTCATACCATGGACTGCAACCCGTTAGTAAATGTGACCCAAAGTATGCGATGCGATAGATGGCAACATTATTTTGTAGCATACTTTGGAAATCTATCTAATTTGAAATATAGTAATTCTTTTAAAAGTAATAATTGAATAAAAACTTTAGAACGCCTAAAAACAGCCATTACAATATTTTTACAATCAACATTTTTCGGACCAATCGTAATCTTATGTATTAAAAAACAACCAAAACCATATTCTTTAATATCTTTTAATTTTGTTAGATGTTTTATTATTTTTATATGTAAAGCCGTACTTTTTATCTGATCTAATTGAACGCTTTATATTACAGAGGGGATCAAACTATGCACTTATTCGTATTATTAAATTGTATCATTAAAATCAATTTGTCAAGGAGCCACTCATCCCGCCCGAGATCTTGATACAATCTACAAGCATCCGGTACAAACATCGCTACTATACATACCTATATTTATATGTAGGTATAACGTAGAAGCTTAATATGTTAGTATGTCACAGAATCATTATTGCATAACTTAGTACAAGCTATATATACTACCTTTCCGTCAGGTTCTATCCGGAGTGGCCTATTAAATTAATTTTATGAGTGTTTTTTTTTATTAGCTTAATCTTATTGTATTTGTATAAACAATAATTATTTGATTTGTGTTGCTAATAAAGACATTTTGAATTTGAATTTGGATATTTTTATAAGAAGACGGTGACACCACGGGTCGCTACTAGTCGGAAGCTATCCCCACAAGCCGAGTGAGCAGAGTACGCTGATCTCGACATTATTCAATTAGAATGATAACACTTAACATGATTACATGTAATAAAATTGTAATGTCTTGTTTCCGAGACGCGTGGGCCCGGTCGGCCCGCTGACCCCTGCTGCTGCGGCACTTGCTTGACATGATCTGGATGACTCCATGATGGATGCTACCTGTGCTCAGAGAGATCAAGTAATTACTCGTACATTGGAATATAGTATAGTGGATAAAATGTGAAATACAAATTTGTCAAAAAAGCTACGTTATTACTCCAACTTAGACCGTTTCAGTTTTAGTTTCAAATGTTCTTTATTTCAAAATTTAATTTGGAATAATCCCGACCCTTTCCACCATCGGCCGAGTAGGGAAACACCAAGGCGGTATCGTTATTCTGTGGAGGTGCCTAAGTCGCGTACTAAGCGGTTTGCCTCCACCTTCATTGTGCGTACCGCCAAGGTGTGGAATTCTTTGCCAAATTCCCTGTTCCCAGATAACTATAATCTAGCGGTTTTCAAGGCAAGAGTGAACTGGTTTCTTCTGGGCGAGCGCGCTTCACCTTAGATCGCATTATCGCTTACCATCAGGTGAATTGCGGTCAAGCGCAAGCCCAATTATGAGTAAAAAAAAAAGTAACAATATTAGTGTAGCTTATATAAGAATGCTAACATATTACATCAATTAATAACTTTATAGTATTCAAAGATATTGAGTTTATTTTGAATGGCACATTGTCAAAATTAAAATTTATGTTCGATTTAGTAATAGCAAATACATTTGAAGTAAATGGAGAAACGTAGTCCACCTTCTTGTTGTTGATGATGATGATACTAGACATTTAGGAGTAACATAAGATGATCGACTTTTTTATTAAAAAGACAATAATAATTGTCTTAAAGCAAACACTTATTTTTCTTTATTAGTAATAAGATAGTTCGTTATTAGACCGAAGATCTTCAGCACTATACGTATAGTGTATAAACAAAGTGTTTCTTTCTGTCTTAGATTAAAAAACAGTCTCAAAAATCAATTTAGCAAATTAATGCAATCTGTTGGGCATTCATTTTGGGATGACTTCGAGCTTAAGTGGTTCAATTGGGAGTTCAGAATGTACATACCTATATTAAGTAAACATATTTCATTCTTCTTAAATTTTCTTAAAAGCAAAGCAAAAGCAAAACTATCTCTAGAAATAAAAGAAAGTGTGGCGTCTCAAGATGTCGAAGGTCAGGATCCATTTAGATGTTTAGCTAACTATATTAATTAGTAGTTTAGTAATGATTAGTGTAATTTCTCTTCTCTTCTATTCTCTTTTGTGTTTAGTGAAATATTAACATCAATAATATTAAATCAAAATCTATACTGAGAGATACTATCCTTGGTATCGACAGCGGGCTCTACAAAACGTACACTTACAAAGTTACATCGTAAGTTGCAAAATAGTACAGCTAATACTATTATTCAGTAGTTTTAAGAAAATCTCAACACAACGGAAGTCTCTTGTTGTAAGTGTCATAATGATGACACACCGCGGTCACACGTGAGGAGGGGAGACTGTAACTCCGTCCAGCTGTACATCACGTGCGAAGAATATGATTTCTAATGAATTATATCAATATCTTTGGAATTGTGTCTACTTCCTACAACCTTGGTAGATGGCCAAAGTCAGTCCATACACAAATTACCCCTTAAAATCCTTATCAATGATCGTACTCAATTCTAATTGAAAGGAAATACGCCCTCCTAAAATTTAATTTACGCCAGGGTAATTTAGCCACCCCTAGCAAAACCAATTTGTCTATTAATTAAGATGACGGAAAAAAATGTGTCTTCCTCACGCAGGGAGCTGTTGTCCAACGGGCGGTTAAGTGTTGAAGTTTAATAAACTGTTAATTAAGAGCGCGTTGGCGGCGCGGCGAGGCAGGCTCCGCAGTGCGAGTCGCGCGGGGTCCGGGAGCACCCGGCATCATGCTGTCGCCAGTCCTCGCAGTCCTGTTTACGATTACAGCGGTCTGCGCTCGCGAGTTCAACGTTACCTACCTCAGCGTCCCCGCAGAAGTTCTCCCGACTCAAACCGAAGTCGAAATCGAGTGCCGCTATGAAGGGAATTTCACGCTTCTCAACTGGTTCAAGGGACCTAACGAGTTCTTCAGGTACAAGCCTTGCGCTGCTCCAAGCACCCGCTCCTTCCCTGTCCTCGGAGTGGGAAGAATAGAGCTGGTGGTCTGCGGGCCGACAGTGTGCCGCCTGCGGCTGGGTGCGCTCACGGAGGAAGCCACGGGGCTGTACAGGTGCGACATCGAGCGTGACGTCGTGCCCTACAAGTTCGCCACGAGAAGCGCCTACATGCACGTCCTCGCTCATCAGCACAGGCAGCCGCTACTGGAAGGCTTGGATACTGTATTCGGTGAAGGAGACGAGATGAAAGCGTACTGCCGCGCCGATCCGTACAGCGAAATCAGGTGGTACGTCAACGGAAGAGAGGTGAAAGATTTGAGAGGATCCCGCACGTTCAGACACAAAAGCTCCAGGTTGATATTTTCGGGTGTGCCTCCCACGGTGACGGTGCAATGCGCAGAAGCGGTCAACGGAAAATTATCTGGATCGAAGGAGGCGAAGGCGCACTGGATTGAATCTTTGAAAAGTTATGAGGATGAAACTGCTCAGGAGCAAAGAAATCGGGCCGAAGTGGCTAGAATTAAGCTAGGACTTGTAATAATTATGTTAACGTATATTTTGCACACAATAAACTCTTAATCAGCGTTTTTAATGATTATGTTGATAGCCTAGTATTTAAACCTTAAAGCCAAATTTAGAGCTTAAAACAAATAGAACATTTAATATATGCTTGCCACAATTATGTAATTTTTTAATTATTATTGACCAAGTTGTTGCTTAATATACATATTTTTTCCTAGAATATTTTATGCAGGTGCCAAATACAAAATCAAGATATTGAGGTCAGGAATATAAATGATTTAGTACTATGTATTGCATATACTATTTACCACAAGATTGAAAATATATTTTGACTGTATTAGTGAGATCATGCTGATCTGTAATAAGTATATTGGTACATTATAATAGCTAATATGTATATATGTTGCAGTATGATGTACAAAAGTTTTAAAGGGAATCATTGATTAAATGTATACCTATGTATAGAAAAAATATGTGTTTCAATTTTTACGAATCAGTAACTTGTTAGGTTAGGTTCACAGCTCATCATCAACATCATCATCATAAGCCTGTCCCTTCATTGTAAATGCCTCACCTTCAATCAATGCCATATACCTTTTTATTTTTTGTTGACGAGGGGGAAATCTTCAACAAGATATCTGGCTACGATGGGGCGCAGCCAGGTTATGTGGGATTTGTACCTACTAAACCCCCCCGGTGACCTGCCTCTGTGCTTAACAGAGGTCTCCGGATTCTTCCGAGAGATACTCTGGAGACCTCCTTGCACTGCGCTGTGGACCGTCCCGGATTGTTTCCGCCAACGGACGCGAGGGCGACCGTCACGCGACGCCGCGGCGTCGTTCACCCCGGGCTCGATGAAGCGGGTGTTGGAACCCCATCTCTGAACACCCTCAAGTCTGATGCCCCTTTTAGTCGCCTCTTACGACAAGCAGGGGCAATTCCACAGCCTTATTCTTTCACCCAGGCTGCAGGGTTAACATGCCATATACAGCCAGTTTCCACAGGCTCTTTCCAGCTTGCCCAACTATGCCATCTTACCAAGGGCACAGAATAATAACTTGTACTTCGATGGGGCTGGTGGTCTCGGCTTATATGTAGGTATAAAAATAGCTTCGCTACTTTCCCTCAAATTAAATACAATCCATATAAACAAATATGGTTTAGCAATGTGAACGTAAAACAGTAACAAACCTACACACATTTGACATTTGATACACGTTCACTCTCAAGCAATTTTGGTTCTAAAATATGTGTGTAAATATAATTGCCTTACGCATACCTATCGTTTTGAATATTTGACATAAAAATTATGTTAATTTTAAACTAAGTAGTTTAAAATTAACATAATTTTTATTAATTAAGAAAACCGACTACATCGATTAAAAAGAAAAATATAGGGCCTTTACAATAAAAAAGTAATTTTCAAAACCAGGTTAGAATGAGTGACTACCTTTGAGGTAACAAACACAAAGTAATTGGCCTTAAGTTTAATAATGTAAAATCAATTAAATGAATCATAGAATTAATAAAGAATAGCATAATAATAATATACTATTAGTATATATTGTGCAACACTGGTGTGGTGAAAATTAAATTTTATGTGAAAATATGGTGAAACTTATTTGCGCGCGTTTTGCACCTTAATGTGTTACCAGAGCAAAATATTTTAAAATTCGTAGTAGTTCTAATACAAATAATTTATTTTTTATTAAGCACAATGATAGAGTTTTTTACAGATAATTCTACAATGATTACTTTTATTAAATAAGCAAAAACTTTTTTAATATTTTAACTAAACAATTTATAACTTCATAACGCAATGCCGTAATAAAATTCTTACTCGACGGGATATTATTAACACCAACTTAACTAACAAATACATACGATGCATCTTCGTTGTTATTGGTTTGAATAAAGTAAAAAATTACGAAGACATAATAGATACATGATAATTATTATTAGTTATTTTTAGTTATTAGTTGTTTTAATCTAAGATGATTTATTATTCTACTGAATAAATAATATGTAACATATACTTTAAAATAATTATGTGGATTCTCAATAATGCAAATCATATTAATGTGAATATATCGACTCTGTACATACTTTTTTTTATTACCACATAAATACATAGTGTACATTGTTTTCCAGTGGTAGAAAATTAAATATTTAGTCGGTCAATATTAAGTTTCAACATGGCGCAAAAACGATTATTTAACGTCAAAACTGACAGACAGGACAGCGCATTGCGCAAAGCGAAGTCGAGTGTGCATGTTACACGGTTGAATCATGTTAAAAAGTTTTTCTGAAATTTTAGTTTTATGTTACATTCAGTGCTCAAACCATTTCATAAGAACTGATATATTGAACTTTTCTCCATCTTGATCAAGTGACAAGCTTAGTTTAAATTTAGTGAATTGAATACCTTATTATATTTTAGTTTTACTTCGTTTAGAAGCGTATTTTAGTTATCACCATGCCTAAAGGGAAAAGAAAAGGAAAATTCGGTAAGTTAAGTGCGCGTGCTATTTTTCCAACTGCTGGTTTCGGGAGAGCGTGGAATTTGCTGAGATCACGCGCCGACCTTGTGGTCGCGGTCTTTCCGCGGGACGTAGCAAAATGACGTTTTGCTGGTTGGCTCACGGTCAATAGAACGATGCCAATATCCTAGATCTACCATATGCTGCACTAACACTACGTATAGGTACTTTTTTACAACAAATTATTTTTGTTGTAACAACAAAGTCTTGTGTCAGTGTCATGTAACCTTGCTTCCTATTTTTAAATTTCACATGCTCTCAGCTTCTCAGTGGCATATGGAACCTGCTCGTGGATTGCAAATCTATGTTATACCTATTTCCATAATGAAAGGTTTATTTGGCCTTCAAACAGCCTCATTACTGACTTATGTAATTTTTCAAACCTTTACTTACTTCCTGGTTCAGACAACTATGTTGACATAGCTTGTACTCTGTTACACAATATGTAACAGTATGATTGTAATAAAGAAGTAGATATGATGCCTTTCTATGGATATGTCATATTACACAACTTATAAAATGAAATGAAATATCAGTAAATGATAGATTACTAGTTTTTACTACTTTTATAAAATTGCTGTTAAAGCGGAATCATTTCTTCATATTGCTTTGTTTGTTTTGAATATAAGTGTCAAATTCTTACACTATATTTTGTAAACAGTATAGTTTTGCCTGCATTCCACAAACAATTATTAAATTGGTTAATATACTATTATTAAATTGGTTATGAATATTTGCTATAATAATATATAGTATTCTGGTTTTGAAATATACAGTTTCTTTGTTCTCATAAACTCAGTACAGATGCAAAATACACATATATATCTCTAAGTCAATGTATGTAGTCATTTTCCTATCTTAGTCTTGGAATCTAATGTGTTGTTTACAAACACTTGGATGACTAATGAGTAACATGACTAAGCTAGTTTAAAAGTAGTAATTTCACAATAGTTCCTAAGGTTGTGAATGCTTTTGAAAATGGGTATGAATGAAATATATGAAAATAAATAGGTACAACCTCTGGAGTAATTCATCTTTTTAGTCCAGCGCACTACCATTAGTGCGAAAATAAATTGTACTTGACATTTGGAAAAATGCTAAAATTTCTTAAAGATAAATATTTCCACATTTTACATATAAATTTCACATATAAAATGTAAAAAGATTGCATCTACTGACTTTATTGGTATATAATTTCCAGAACACAAGCGTACGGAGCAGGCTTACTCCTCAGACGAAGATGCTGGCATCGACATGACCCTGGACAACTGCTCTGAAGCTTCCCTGCAGTCAGACCTCAAGAGCAACCATGATGATGCAGGTAAATTGACCAGCTAGGCTACTACCAGCAGATAAACATATAGTCTACTTCTAACCTCGGAGTAACACGGGTGACACCACCAAGCTCAGCTAGTTATAATAAAAAAACTTGTCTCAACGAGCTAAATATAAAAATCTACAAAGCCTACTTGCCTTGGACAATATGAAAAAGACAAAGTTATAGGAACCAACCATTTGGTATAAGCTATAAAGTATGGCAAGTTCTATGACTCCAAAAGCATGTTGTGAACGTTTCTATGACTCATCTGTGGCGCAATATATACTCGTATACATACCAAGTATGAGGCTATAAATAATGTGACTCACAAGCCTCACAAGCCAGTCTGCTTACTTGCACTTTGTACGAGAAATGCATTCATTCACAAAATAATAAAGCCAATGAACTACCTATATAATTTTTTTTGTAATGCATTGATGTTTTTGTTTGGAACAGCTGTTAACTAATATCCAAGTTGTTATTTTTCTTAATGGTTTGGTATTTTTCTTGACATATTAAAACAAAAAATTAAAAAATATTTTGCGTTAATAAATAGTTACTCAGTAATTTGAAAAGAAATAAATTATCAACCAATCTGACTTTTTGATATTAATATAGTAGTGGTATTAATGACTTAAGTGACATTTAAATAATAAAGGGCATAATGTGTTAAAAGCCATATTAAAACACATATTACCAATTTTAGTATGAAAGTAGTGGCAATCGCTGGATCAAATATTACAAATCAACACTATTCCATAACAAAATTATGTATTATGCAGGTATTTGAGATATTTAACTACAAAAGTTGAAAAAAATCAAACCATCTCAGAAAGTATTATATTTGCTATACATTGGTGTACTCGGGAGGTATATATAAAGTTTATTTTATCAAAATTGAACCACAATAACTGGACTTATTGGTGACCTTGTACCACACTGTCATCAAAATGTTAAAGAAAACATGCCGAATAGACATAAATATCTTAAGTCTCGTGAGTCAACATCACATAACAGCGTGACCTTCCGAACGTGCCATTTTTATTTCGTCAAGTGTACATAACGAGCCGTGTGAGTGACCTGTCCAATGAAAGACGCGCGATGTATTTATTTACCTTACTGACGACGTGTAATTAATAACGCATGTCTTAAATAATGAAAAAAAAAATGGTTGCCTGTAAAGTCGGTTTTACGGGCGAAGATTTTACGTGACAACGTCTGCCGCGTGCTGCGCGCGCGGCAGACCGATCATAGTTGAGTGGGAGAGAGACGCAAGGCATTCGGCGGGCCTCTCTCTCGTTCGGTGACTCATCGTAACGTTACCGGGCGTTACACTTTTTCATAAGTGACTCCCAGCCGCAATCTAATTTAAGACGTTGTCACGTCAAAAACATATATATAGGCAATTTTAGCGTTTTCAAGTTTTTAGGGTTCCATACCCAAAGTGCCATGGTTTTTTTTTAATCCGCGAACAGGACTCTATTATTAAAGCTTCGCTGTCCGCCTATATGTCTGTCTGCCAGCTTTGATGTCTGCCTGTCTTTCACAAAGCTGTATCTCATGAACAATGATAGCTAGACAGTTGAAATTTTTACACATGATTTATTTCCGTTGATATTATTGATCAACGGGAATATATTGATATTACAAATATACTACTTAGGCCACAAAAGTAATTAACAGAATTAGTGTCTCTTGACCTATCATTTAATCTCCATATGAACTCCAGTACATATGAAATTATGAACTTGAATATTATCTTATCTAAAACGTGATGCAAGTATTGGTCGGTCTTATCTATATTGTAACACCAAGTAATCAAAACGTGTGAGATACCAGTAAAAATAACATCATTGTATAGACAGTGTAAACTGTATATACAATGATGTGTGCATGTCTGTGCATTTGATGGCGTTATAGAGAGTGGTCGTTAAATGGAGAGACTGTAACATTGTATGGAATACAAGCTAAACCGACTAGAGCCAATTGATTTCGACGCTTTAGAGAGTGTTTCGTTAAATCGAGTGATGTTACATGGAGTTTACACTGTATATTAAACTAGCTGACCCGGCAAATGTTGTTTTGCCTTTATTAAAATTGTTTTAAGAAAACTGACATGACAGTTGTTGTAACCATGTTGTTGCTTGTCAGATATGTCAAATGCCATGAGGTACATTATAAGTAAAAAATATTATCATCATCATAAGAGTGAACCGGTTTCTTCTGGGCAAGCACACTCCACCTTAAATCGCAATATCGCTTACCATCAGGTGAATTGCAATCATGCGCAAGCCCATTACGAGTAAAAAAAAGTCATACACATTAACACAATTTACACACTATCTTTAAAATTATGGCCTATATGTTATTCTGATGTCTAAGCTATATTGAGAACTTTCATTAAAATCTATTTAGTGGTTTTGCGTGAAAGAGTAACTTATAAACTTTATACTTCCATATAAACTTTCGCCTTTTTTATATTTTATAAATCAATAATCAGTAGGATAGAAGGAATAAGCTTAAAGAAAGGAAATGAAGAAAAAACAAAACATTATGTATTGTGTCACAGCTATACAATACCATGTATAATAGGTGAATGTCAGCGAATACTCGTATTTAATCAGGTGGCGTTTCGCTGGCGTCAATTATACTAAAAATAATTTATTTGTTTACGTTCTCTATGTTCACGTGATTTCGGTATCGAATCTAAGGTCGTTGCGGTCAAGTCTTTTACGGATGACCGAAAAGTCACATTTATATCTAGACACCTCTACACAGCCCCCGAGTCTGGTATTTAAGACACTGGCAACTGTCACAGCTATCAGTGGCAATAGAAACAAAAGTTACTATGCTGAGCGATGCCAGTATACTATCTTATTTATCCTGTATGTATGTCAGTCTGTCTGTTAAAATATGTAATTAATAAATAAAGGTTTTAGATGGATGGGATGTCGAATTGTAAAGAGTGTTAAGTTTTTTTGTTTGATGTCATTCAAAGGTAGTTCTACAATTCTACGCGGCAACTTATTAAACATACATATTTTAGAAGAAGAAAAAAACATTGTTTTCAAAAACACCTTAGCCAGTCTGTTTGCAGGTTTTCTTAAGTTGACCTACTTTCTAATTGAGTACTTTTTATTTATCGTCCATATTTCTTTTTCGTCATATATTTCCAGTCGTATTTTACGTATTGTCTATTGCAATAAGCATGAGACACTATTTTTAATGTAAAATATAATTAAGTTTATATACATATAATTAAAAAAGGTTAACTTAGTTAAAATTATATAAATATTTTTTATTTAATTTCTTCTCTATTTTCATTTCATTGACTGCACCTGAGCCACTGATTCAGAAGATCTGAATATTGTTTCAGTTATGCAACTACAAATATTTTACAATACCTCAGCTAAATAAATTACCTACGTAACTTACTTTCAGATTACAAAAATTGCATAATTATATAAACAAACTATGAATTCGATTCTGTCTCATGTATCTCGTTTTGTATAAACTTCGAGCCAAATATGTTATTAAAAATCAAGCAAGCCGTAAATTTCTCAACTCAAGGTTATCAGGCGACCGATAACACTCACGTTTCGGAACGTCATCTGTAATATTGAGTATATGACCTTGAACGTTTCATATGCGTCAGTCATATCTTCTTCTTCATCGTATGAGCTAAGTGGCCAAACTCTGGTGTCGAGAGTTTTCAAGCCGCCTGAAGGTTAGGCCTAAGACTAGCAGCCGGGATCTACACTTTAACGTGTCATGCGACCCACAGTAGCGCCCAGAGGAAAATTTGGCAGTTTCCTTTGATAAGCGACAGTCTTGTGCGTGGTCACTCATCCAAATACCGTTCGCATCGACCGTTGCTTAGCTTCAATGATCGCGTGAGATCACCTTAGCTAGCTGAGCTACAGGCACTTTACTAAAACACCCAAATATTACTTCTTACAAAAGTATATTAATACTAGCAACCCATATCTGCTATTGCAGGTTCTAGTTCTAGGTTCTAGCATTATTATACTAGAACACTTAATACCAATGAACCAATTAAAAAAATACTTTTACTGTTAAATGTAAATT
Organism: Mellilla xanthometata; assembly: GCA_035578125.1. Classification (NCBI taxonomy): domain Eukaryota; kingdom Metazoa; phylum Arthropoda; class Insecta; order Lepidoptera; family Geometridae; genus Mellilla; species Mellilla xanthometata. The sequence goes on from JAPUBQ010000008.1 coordinate 1,899,254, forward strand.
CAGGCTCGCGCATCTGTGGGTCTGTACAATTATCTATAAAGAATGGCAAAAATTTGAGCTATAATGTATCCGTGTGATAGGGCAGGACAGACTTAAAAGTTCAATGGGGTGTCCGTTCATAGGTTGCGCGTGTTCCGCATAATTTATGTTATTCATGTTTAAGTAATATAAGGATAACTGATTAAAGAAGCTTCTGTCTGAGCAGTCTTAAATGGTGCAACTCGTCTTGTTTTTATTAATTTAGACATAAAAATAGTGTGTATCGCTTCTTAAGTGTGTTTGGAATTCTCCGACCACTATGCATGAGCATTTTTGAGCGTCATTAACATACGTACGTAGAGAGGCAGTCCACGTGACGCGGTTGCCATATCTAGCATAAACCAAGGTTGACTGCTGTTATTAGGTAGACGATAATGAAAAGTCGTCAGGCTGCTATTAAAATCCTATTATAGATGTATGTAGCCGATTTCCTTGTAGATTTTGCTGAGGTAATGTGTGCTAGACATAGATTAATGAAAACATAGATGATAATAAACAAAATATTCATATATTTATTATTAATAGCATAGTCTGATAAAATTTTTGGTTCTAACGAAACAGTATCAGTAAAATAATTTAAAACCTTCCATACTCTGAATTATAATGGCTGTAACAACATACTATTTTAAACTTGATGAATGATTGTTGATTGTCATTTACTATTTCTGACAACCAATAATTTAATTTCACAGAGTATTAAAAGAAGCCTACCAGCAACGCAGAGAATCCTACAACATGGTCAGGGCACCACTGTAGTTTACAAAGTAGCTTTTTAATTCTAGTATAATTTTTAGTCCCTACTAATCACTTATGTAAAGAACTACTAGCATTCGTTTCTTAATGTAATTAACGAGGCCTTCTGCTGATTAATATAATAATATAATTTAATGAATGTAATAGAGTGATAATATAATGTAGTAAATATAATAAAATGATAATGTAATGTAATATAATAATAATTAATAATTGATTTTGTTAGATAAGTAAATTAAAGCATGTCACAAATATTTGAAATTGTAGTCCTATTACATGATGTACGACATTCTAATTTAAGTCATTGGAAGGAACTAACCTCCATGACACGGGCGCTCAGTCCAGTTTGAGGGTTAGGAAAAATAAATTATGTACAGCATTTAATGAATAAAAATTTTTTGAATTCAGGGCTAAACAATTCTCAATTTAAAGATCCCAGGATCATAAATTTCCAGCAGACCTTTAACTCTGGTTTAATCTAAATTAAAACGAATCTTCATTATCTTTCCAGAAAACGATATCCAAGAGAAGTTTGAAGAGAAAGTCCTAGAAATAATAGACGGTCTGGGCGCGCGGTCGAACGCTGCGCGTGCGTCGGCTCTGGTGGCGCTCCGCGGCGCGCTGCAGCGGCGGCCTCTAGCGGGGCTGCTGTCCAACCACCGCGCCACGCTCGCCGACCACGTGAGCCGGGCGCTCCGCCGGGGCAGGGACGCCGAGAAGAAAGCCGCCGCAGCGGTCGCACCGTTACTAGCTTTGCAGGTAGGTTCTTCTCTTTTCCTTTACTCTTTACAGCTAGGCATTGGACCAGCAGGGCGCATACCCACACGAGTTTAAATGTTTGAAAAATATTCTTCTTCGTATGAGCTTAGTGGCCAAGCTATTTCAAGCCGCCCAGAGACCTCTGATTTGGTTACCGACTGCTTGTAGTGAGACTAAAAGCCGGGTCCAAAACTTACAATTTAACGTCCCATCCGACCCACGGTAGCGCCCAGATGAAAATAACACTTTTAATACGACAGTCTTATGCATAGTCACCCATCCAAACACTGTCCGCATTGATCGTTGCTTAGCCGAGCTACATGGGCTTCTAATTCAAAAATGGCTGTAAGTTGGTCTTCCTCTTGCTCTCTTTCCTTCTATGATGTATTTAATGAAATGTCATATAGGTGGTGTACCATCATTCCTCTCCTATCTATCCTCTATTGTTGTTAATATGGTTTGTCGTTTTTGTACCAGGATTTAATTCTTTATCTTATCTATGCACCAGTCTGTGCCAGTATAGTGATGATATAATTAATGTTTCAGATCGGCGAGGAGGGCACGGAGGAGTACGTGGCGGAAGTGCGACCCGCGCTGGCGGCCGCCGCTGTAGACAAGACTGCCTCCGTCGACACCCGCACAGAGGTACATTGTTCAATCCGACGAAAATAGGACTTCATTCATACTAGTTCAATCTATTAACCCTTAAAGGGACGATATTGTTTCACGTTTTAAAAATTATATTTGTGTAATAGACATGTATTACTGTCTAGCAAAAATTAGTAAAAAAATCTAGACATTAATTTACTATACTTTTTTTTGCAATAATGTAAGTGTTGTTTAGAAACTACATTGCGCATAATTAAAAAAAAATTAATGAAAGTCAATTTTATGTGTGATTTTTAGTATGTTGTTTAAAAACAACATTGTAAATTTAAGGGTTAAACACAGAAACACAGAACTTTATTAGCCATAAATAACATACGTTAAAGGCAAGTCACACTACAATCATTATATAAATATTTAAAAAGACTAGTTATATAAATTAAACTTATGAATTCATCATTCATAAACGTCTCCACATTAAGAGCTGTAGTATTTTTTGACTCTTGACGCAAAAACGACAGGTTGATTTATACGTTTGACGTGATAATATACATAATGCTAGGTTTGAAATAAGACGGCCACCATCACATAATGTAGAGTCGAGGGCTATTTAATCGACATACATGAGAGAAACTCATTTCATTTATAAAAAAATTCTCAATAGTATAAAATAGGATAGAATAATCTATAAACAAATTAATAACAAACGGTTTGTTTTGTTTAGAGTGAATGTACGCTTAAATAGTAAACATGTATATGTCCAGTGTTGCTCGTCGCTGGCCGTGCTCTGCTATCTCCTGGAGGAGGACGTGACGGAGATCCTGGAGGTGATGCGCATCTACGAGACCATCTTCAGCGGCAGCTATCTCAAGGTACTCGCTACATACCATCGAAGGAAAAAAGGCTATTATATGTCATGTTACATAAATTTACATTACATTATAAAGGCTCCCAAAGTAGTTTTAAAAAAACTGTGTTATGGGAACCAATGGCGTCTCCCAAATTTTCTCAATGTTTACACTTATGCCAAAGTAATATAAATACAATTTTTTTTTAGAAGTTACCTTAATGCAAATAATAGATGCTCTAATCGTATTGTACTACGTGTATCATTTGATATACGTAGCGCCAGCTATTCGTATTTTCTTGAAACGGCTTCACTCGGGTTACGCAATCTACAATCGTCATATCACTATGCAACTGCAGCGCGTTGCGGAATTTGGCGGCAGCTAGGCTGCTCGCTTGACTTGCAGCGCCATCTAGGTTTCATCGGTTATTAAGGAAAACTTCCGCGCCACGCTTTATTGTATGGGTATCAGCAATCCTCTCTAGTATTCTGATCTCTGATCTGAATCTGAATTTACTTTTACCTGGCTACACCTTAGTATTTATATTTTGCAATAAAAAGGCTTGCGCTTGATCACAATGCACCTGATAGCAATCGATATTATGATCTAAGGTGGACCGCGCTTACCCAGAATAAAACCGGTTCACTCTTGCTTTGAAAACCGCCAAATTACAGTATGTTGGTGAGTAGAGGGCGCAATGTATAATAATATAAATGAAATACCCGGTCGGCGATATCACTGAAGTCGCAGGTCCTACCTGGACGAGAAGATCGATGCAGGTGGCACATGCAGAGGGAGGCCTATACCCAGCAGTGGGATAAAGAGGGCTGTGGATGATGATGATGATGACCCGGTCAGCTCCAGCGGATGACCAGCGCTGATTGCCTTCAATCAGCACAGGCTGAGCTGGGGTTGGTTTTGTGGCATGTAAACGTTTTTCTTGTGTATTGTTTTCTTTGTTGACAAATTAAATGTTTTTTTTCTTCCTCTTGTTTTTTTTTCTTTCTTGTTGTAACGGTGTGTGTGTGTGTGTGTGCAGGGCGACGGCAGCGTGAAGGTGTCGGGCGTGGCGGTGGAGGAGGGCGCGGTGCACGCGGCGGCGCTGGACGGCTGGGCGCTGCTGGTGTCGGTGCTGTCCGCGCCGCACGCCGGCTCGCTGCTGCGCTCGCACCCGCCCTCGCTGCGCCGCCTCGCCTCCATGCTGGCCGCCTGCTCGCTCGAGGTAACCTCGACTACAGTCAAAGCGAGTGTGCCTCGGTGGTAATCACATCTGCTTTCTGACGGCCCCTGGTTCGATCCCGGCCCTACACCGATGACTTGTTTTTCAAGTTATCAATAGGCGGAACTAAGTATGGATCTTATCTTAGTCTTACGACGGTAACTGAGAACCTTATGGTTTTAAACTTGATTATTTAATTTACACAATAATTATTATTTATCTACTTTTACTTATGTATTTAGTGTAATGTTCTATGTTTTAACCTAACGATTTAGACACAGCAATCAGTTCTCACTCCGCTATCATATTAGCCAAGTTAATAATAATATATTTATTTTCCAAAAACCTTAAGCGAGATACATTAATTTTCCCAAAATTGTAAGCTTTTTATAATAAATTTGTTACATAATTATGTTAGATCCTCTTAGGAATTACAAAAATATTTAAGAAGATATATAAGAACTTATCGAAATAGTACAGTAATAACTAAAAGCTTACATTCAAGTTTGGATATAACACTGCTTGTGTTAGTCGCTGTGAGTGTTCAATGGACCCCAACCTAGGCGTGAGCCTGTATCTTGGCGGTCCGTTGTACCTTTGTTACCAGGTATGAAGTGCGCGCTAATTTAGTAAGTTACAATTACATAATTCAATATTCATGATTCTAAATAGATGACAAAATTAAATATTTAGTGTACTTCCGCTGTGATCCAAATTAAGACAAGTAAAGGAAAAATCAACTAAGATCAATTAACCAAGCTTAATTAACTAAGACTAATTAACTAAGATCAATTAACTAAGATTAATTAAGATTAACGTTACCTATCACAATTCGGAAGTTCTTAACTCTACACGTGTTTCGCCTAACCACAAGGCATCATCAGGAGATGCTGACTCTTCGAACGACAAGTCGAGAGTGAGCATCTCCTGATGATGCCTCACTCTCGAAAAGTTTTAATAAAGTGTTAATCTATCTATCTATCTTATTGACTCAGGCGTTACTTTGCGGAAATCCATTGTAAATAGATGACAAAATTAAATATTTAGTGTACTTCTTCGAACGACAAGTCGAGAGTGAGGCATCATCAGGAGATGCTCACTCTCGACTTGTCGTTCGAAGAAGTACACTAAATATTTAATTTTGTCATCTATTTACAATGGATTTCCGCAAAGTAACGCCTGAGTCAATAAGATAGATAGATAGATTAACACTTTATTAAAACACATACTAAAAATAATTACAGAAAAAAAAAAGGTATTTAAAAACTAGTGCCTTAATTGGCGACCTTATCGCTAAAAGCGATCTCTTCCAGGCAACCAATTCCTAGAACGTACACATAGAAAGAGAGACGAGGTGTTATAATGTAAGTTATGTATGATTCTATTACGAATATGATGAAAGTGTCGTGTCGTGGGTGTCAGGTGCGCATGTCTGCGGGCACGGCGCTGGCGGTGGCGTACGAGCGCGCCACGGCGGAGGGCGAGCAGCCCGAGCTGCAGGAGCAGCTGGCGGACACGCTGCCGGCGCTCGACCAGCTCGCGCGCGACTCCAACAAGTTCCGCGCCAAGCGGCACCGCAAGCTGCAGCGCGCCACCTTCCGCGACATCCTCAAGTACTTCGAGGTACGCACGCACATATTGCATCTTATGTCTCTCATATTGTGGGAACTGGTTTTTTTCCTGGGTAAACGCTCTCCGCCTTAGATCATAATGTCGCTTACTATCAGGTGAATCGGGTATATGAGAAAAAAAAATTTTTTGTGACAAATAGAAAGATTATATATTATTTTATAATAAAACTATTTTTTATTATTTTTTTTTTGCAATAATTCAAAAGTTATTTCAAAATAAAAACAAATTTTTGAATCCAGTACCGAAGACACGCCGACAATTCCCGAACAAACCCGAGCGCGTGTGACGTCATCATGTATTTATATAATCTTTCTATTTATCACAAAAAATTTTTTTTTCAAATACCCAATTGTGATCAAGCGCAAGTGCATTTATTGTAAAAAGAAATACAAAATAATAATCGCTATAGAAGTTCTATGTGTCTCCCCTAACACATATATGGCATGTGTACGATATTAAATTCATATGCGTATGCTTCGACCAAAAATGTACCAGTTTTAAGATGCCGTCTCTAAAAACGGCAAGGAAAATAAGACCACAAGTAAGTGTGGTCTTATTTGAGTTTCAGGAATTTGAGCGTTATTAGTATATTAATACAGTTGAATTTTCTAACGCTCACTGCGTACGGTCATAAAATATATTAATATGTTATCCCGGAGCAAGATAGCTTTTGTTTATTACGGCACTAGTCGAAACTCAACCTTTAGATACAGTGGTAAGTTTGACTTGAATTTAAATACTTTTTGTGACGTAGTATATTGTAATAGATACAATAGTATAGTAAACTCATGCCATTTTTTTGTGCTGTGTTTGTATGCAACACTGAATCTGATGTATATGTCGCGTGTGTGCCAGACATGTCCAATACTACAGGATGCCGCTGTGAAGTAATACGACAAGTGATGCTTGTACAAACTTTTATTACACAATTACAAGTTATAAGTCCGAGACGTGCGCACACGGCGAGCGCTTGTAGTCGACTGTCCCTGCAGCGTTTTTTTTGATAATGACTATGCTGTTGGCCTGAGGGGCCTCTACAGCGACACCGGACAAACCGTCCCTGCAGCGGCCGAATGCAGGCGTTATATAGTGGTGGGCGCCGTGATTCATCTGCACGTGCGCTGACGGGTGACTCAACCGCACGTTGTCATTCGCAATAGGCGGCTGACGCCGACATATATTTGTATTCAACGAGGTCGTCAACGTGTGTCGTGTCGCAGGAGGACGAGGTGCCGTCGTTGTCGGTGCGCGTGGGCGCGGAGACGGTGACGTGCGACACGTGGAGCGCGTGCGCCGCGTACAGCGCGCTGGCGGGCGCGCTGGCGGGCGGGCTGCAGGCGCTCGCGCCCTCCTGCGCCGTGCTGCGCGCCGCGCTCGACCTGCCGCTCGCCTCGCCCGCGCTCGCCGCGCCCCTCCACAAGCTCAACAAGCTGCAGCGGGTACCTACTACACCATTATACCTATATATCCGTGCCTGGCGTGAATAAGTTGACATGTCCAAAATGACAATTTTTCAGGACGGCCATTTAAAAATTTGACCTCTTCCTGTTATGTAACCTCTTCATGTTATTACCACTGGCTTTATCTCAAAAAGTTGTGTACATTAAGAGCTGTAAATTTTTTACATACAAATATCGTATGCGTAGAATGCATATTAGGCCAATAAAAAAAAGTGCAAGTCGAGATGTCAACGTATTCACGCCAGGCACGGATATATGTCGGAGAATCAGAAGAAAAAAACGCGAAGATTCTCATCGACATCATCATTAATGGTTACTGGCTTGGTGGGCGTCATCAGGGTTAAGTCCGAGCACAAAACACAATAGTCAATTTCACAATATTTAATTTAGGTCTTATTACACCTCCCAGAAGAAAGACGAGAAAGAGGCCGCCCGCCACTGACCTGGTGGTCACAAATTCAAAGAGACTTTGAGAAAGCCCAAATAACTGTAGAGACAACCCGAGACCGCTTGTCTTGGCGCAAGAAAGTGAGGAGACCCGACCCCAAATAATGGGAACAGGGAAGACAAAGAAGATTACACTGTAGGCAAACTGTTCACAATAATTTCGGATAGATATCAAACGATCAGTAGCTTAGACCGAGCAGTGAGTTCAGGGCTCGGATCTTACTTTTCAATCACAATGCCACGATAACACTATCTCCAACCGACTCGGTCAATCAACCTCACACGAAATCCTCCCTGAACTCCGCCGCTCTGACTTAAGTAAAGATGGCGTCCCGACCCCACTCGAGAACACGCTCGGCTCTCCTCGGTCAATCGCTACGATTGGTCGATAGTTCCGATTGGCTGTTTACAAATTTTTAACTACTCCTAAATAAACAAGGCTTTATAATTTGGCAGAATCGAAAGTACAAATTAAATCTAATCAAGATATTTGAAAGTAATTTAGCTAGTTTTTAGTAAACTAATAACACTTGAATCAAAACTAGTAATCAGACTCATAGCTCCTTCCGCTACGGCCCTCTTGTGATGTACAACGCAAGCCCGCCGAGATAGCGTTGCTCACTCACCGACATATATATATTTGTAGAATTAATTATAATAGTTTGTAATAATGATTGCTATGTAAATTTTGACGTGCCTATTGTTACGAAACATGATAAGGCTAGTAAATTATCTATGAATCTATATGATAACACAATAGGATGATAAAAAGAAAATTCAAGCGATGAGTATAATAACTGAGTGTCTGTTGTGTTTCAGCACCTGGCCAACAGCGCGGCGTGTAAGGCGCGCACGGTGGCGCGCGGCAAGAACCGAGACAAGCGCTCCGCCGCGCTCGCTATCTGACCGCCGCGCTGCTCGCGCCCGCACCGCGCACCGCCCGCCTCTACACTCGACACACGGCACACATGTTCCACACACACTCGCACTCACATCCCACTAATGTCATGAAGGCGAAGTTTGTATTTGCGTATGTTTGTTACGAGTCCACGGCTGTTAAATTTGGTATCGAGATAGGTAAAGGAAAAATTATATATTAAGTATATTACCACAGTTAAGCTTAACATCAGGCTAGCTGCGGTCGAACGTAAGCCTATTCATCAATAAAAAAAAAACTTCCGCTGTGATCTGAAACCAAATTGAGACAAGCTAAGGAAAAATTTAAATATTAGAAAAAAATTGGTGTGTTCCTCCGACCGACCACCACACCTCCACTACAACAATGTTATTTATAGAGTTAGGTTTACCCTGCATTCACATAGGTTACTTTATCATACATAATAACAAGGCGGGGCGAAGCTACGAATAAACTGTTGACTATAAAATCGTTTTGTAAAATTCGAGTCAGTAAAGAAAGCTTTTGGAAGTTCTTCTCCTCTCTCATGCATAACCAAATGAGTGTATGCAAGAGAAAGAGAACTTTTAAATTACATTTTTTTATTGACGCAAGTTTTTTTACTGTATATCTGAATAGATCGTTAGCAAAATTATAGATAAAATATCTATGAATGATATACACCAACTAGAATATAATTATTACACATAATTCTAATGCAGCCGATGAAATTGACGTATCTATAAGTAAACTGACGCGTATGAAAATGTAAATTTTTAGATTTGTCACATTGGTTTTGAAATTAAATTTTGATCGACAGAATTAGATTTAGGAATGAAATTATTTGCAATATTGTAAATTAATCGAAAAACACCAAAATTAAATAAATGATATAGATATTTTTAGTACCAGTTCAGCTGTTTAAATCTTACAATTTGAGACATTACATTATTTAACACATAAGTAAGTTAATAAGATTTCATACCATGCCTGACATATTGTTGAAAATGTCATATTTTTTTATCAATGTGTCAGCCTCAATTGTTAATGTCCAGTCACTGTCATCGTCTCATACGAAAGACAGCAGCTGGTAAATCACTTTTTTTTTCTAAATTTAAATTCATATTACTGCCAGATAGTATTTGGATTCACTTAAGGCGGTGATAGGTGCAAAAATATTGAATGTACAGTTATTTCGCTGTAAATCGTAATACCGTAAAACCTATCAGGCTTATTAATTAGAAATAAAACTGGTTCAATAAATCTAAAATCAAGTTTTTTGCACCAGTATTTTTTCATATTGATAAGTATGATAGGTACCAAAATAAGTATAAATATTCTGAGAGTAGTTCTTTAGACGGCCTTTAGGCTATTTTTTTTTCGGAAGATTAGCGAATTATAGCTAAAAATCTGTAAAAACAAGATTTTGTCCTAAATCTTTGCTTTAAAAAGCGGAACGTATGTCCTATGGCATATGATCATGTCTAGTGTAGGAGAGTATGTAGGTTAAGTCGCATAGTGAGACGCTAGACATCACTCCGCCTTATTAGGATACAGTAGGGGGTGGTGGCGGCAAACGTGACGGATACATTCTAGATAGAGCTAACTCCAGTCAATAAACAACATTTTGTAAACTTGAGTTATCGTGAGACATATTATATTTTTGCACTAAAAAATGGTCACACTTAAAAAAAAAATAGTTTGAAGAGCACAAAAGTACAGTAATTAAATCTATATCTATGAAGAAAAAAAAACTCTTTTGAGCTTTTTTCGCTGGCAGTAGTATTTTGACAGTTATCGTGTGAAGTTGGAAGCAAGCGCGATCCTATTCTTAGTTGGCACGCATAGTACGTCGAACAATGATGACGCTCGTAATGCGTCGAAACCCGTTGGACGTATATCCAAAGTTTGTTTTAAGTAAGTGTGACCGTTTATTCGTGCCAATAAATAATCAACAGTTTTAAAAGCTGTTATCCTCTCGCTTGTGTAAGCTACTAAGTGCGACCAAGAGGATGCGAACTTTGAAATGTTTTGTTTATTGAATCGAGTTGTGACAGTGGCAACTGTTATACTGAATAAGGTAAACAACTCAATCTTCTATGGGCGGCATTAGTTAGTCCATGTAAACAACTATTTTTCTCCAACTTTTGAAAAATTGATAAAAATAGGCTGTTCTCCAAACACATTGTACCGACAACTCCGCGGCGCCGTAAAGCGAATACCCATGATATGCTTGATGCGATTGGCTGCCGAAATCACGTGGGTGCTTAAGTTAGCCAATCATCGCGTTACGACGCCGCTGAGTTGTCGATACGTGTTTGTCTGTGTGTTTTCTCCGCTTTTAATCAAAAATTGTAGAACGGAAGTTTGTCCGGACATACTGAAGCTTGAAACGTTTTGTGTTACTTATACTGTCATCTATGAGTCGATACTGATACCTTTTTATAAAATCGATTGGAAAGCGCGAAACATCAAACACCATTGTAATTTTCCTTATAGTTGCCACTGTTTGTAAGTTTGGAGTTTTAGTGTTGGGTCGTTCTCGAACATTCTATTTTTTCATTGTTTGCCACGCAATGTTATGTAAGGATGGCACTTCTCATCGGTATTCGTTTTCGCGTATTCGCTATACAATAACGAGCATAGTATAATTGTTAATATGTTGTTCTTAATCGCTCATTTGACAAATGTAACGAATACAAAATGTCTGTGTATTCGTTTGTGATGATGGCCCTATTTTATTTACATATTCGCGTATTTGTGAATATTAATGGCGAATACAGCACCGAATAACGATGTGAAATGCTACCATAGCGTTGTGTTCTTGGCCAAGTTGTTGTCAAAATTGAATGAAATGAATAGTAAGATTGATGTTTTCATATCATTTTGTAAATAACATTTAGTATGGTTCTTACTCCATGGCTTGAGGGCTTGTCAGGTGACCTACAAATGTAGCTTCATATTATTATTATACTGCGTTATAATGTTATTTTTGTATTTACACATTTTTTAATGTTTTTAGATATAATTGTGACCAAAAATTTAATACAGTGTAAACTCTATATGACGACTGAAGCAACTGAGCATTTTATGGCATTATAGAAAAATCAGAAATATAATACAAGCTAAACTAACTAAAGCCAATTGATTTCGACGCTTTAGAGAGTGTCGTTAAATCGAGTGAAGTTACATGGAGTTTACACTGTATTTTTTCAAATATATTTTAGTGGTCAAGTTGTGGAGTAAGGTAGCATTATATTTTAACGGTTGATATTTTAAATATTTTTATATGATTTGTGTCAGCGGCTGTGTTAATACAGATCATGTACATTAATTTGAAAGTGTCTCTTGTAAATATTATTTGTTACTGGGGCCGCGTGGATTGTGCGTTGTACCGGTGTTTATGTCGATGGATTGTTGAAATAATATTTATTATGAGAACAAAGCACTTGTATTATTTAGACCTACCCATCTTAAACAATTCTATCCGCTTTCTAGACTTTGATTCGTTATGCGCCGTCATTTCTTAACCACTACCGTAACAAGCCGATAACTGTTCTAAATATAAGATATGCAAAAATCACTAAAAATATGAGCATATTTACATAATAGTGGTAGCGATTCAGCGGCACACACGACTAGACTAAATTTAAAGAAGCCCCGTCTCTTTTCATCTTAGGTGGCCAGAAAGAGACTGCACGTTCCGAACCACAGTTTTCATTACTATTTTCGTGAACACCTCGTTGAGCTAATGGTTATCATGCCGGACGGCCAACCAGAGGGTTCCAGGTTCGATTCCCGGAACGGCTAACATCTTTGTGTTAAACTAAATATGTTGGCTGTCGGTCTGGTTGGTAAATATAGATATAAAGTATTTATGTATGTATATGTAGTATATCAGTTGTATTAGCAACCATAATACAAACTAGAAAAGGTTTAGTATGGGGCTAACCAGCCGTCTGTGAAATGTGTCCAATAAAAACAGTTATATTGTTGTTATGTTGTTTATAGAACTGTACTGATATAGGCTATTATAAAAACTATATATTTTAAATTAGTTCGAAATATTTATTTGATTTATAGGCGAGCAGCATTATGCTGATGTGCTTATATCACACTGAGTTGTTGCTGAGATTATTTTTTTAAAAGTTCACATAATGTCCACTGTTCAACGTCTATGTTCAAAGTTCACTGGTGCACTGATCACAGGTTAGCAAGAGATTTTTTGTTTTTCTGCAACCAGCTATCAAGCCGGTTTTTAAAGCTAATACTTAAACTAAGACTTAAAAAAAAAAACAAGAAAATAAGAAGTTTCTATCGAGTGAGCAGCAGGTAAACAATGAAACAGCAATATAAACACATGACTAGCTTTATTATCAGACATCGATCCCTCGCTCCCGCCAGACCGTCATACCACTTCCCTTCCCCACAACATTTAGATACAACAATGAAATACATAGAAACCTTACATCTAGCCGACTGAGGCCACATACCTCACACACCGGGGGGCCAAGTCTCTTATCAAGCACTGACAGTGGTTTACATTTGAAGGAGATATTCCTCACAGATACACCCTCGCTTCGTTTAACAAATAAAAAAACAGTTAAAGATACAAAAGAGTTTTGGCAGACATTTTTTTCAAAAAGATACCAATGGTCAACATAACTTACCTATGTATGTCAGCCACTGCCAGTATTCGGCCATATTCTTAGGAGGCTTAATATTATTGTGTAAAATTAATTTATCAGGTATAACAGCCAGAGGTATGGTTGACATATATCTAAAATATGCTCTGACCGTTCAGATGACTTGACCCGAGAAACATCAGCGTCCAAATTTAAGTATGTATTTTTAAAAATTCCTTACACTTTGAGGTGTTTATTTTTTTCGATTAAGTAAAAAAATAATGTAAGATATGGCTAATAAAAGAGATACGTATTAACATTGCTTTTTAAAAACATTCCTCATAAGGAATCGAAAAGAATACCGTTTTATTCTCTTTCAAGTTAGTTACTTTCAAACTTTCCTCACCCCATAGCCTCAGCAGAAAAAAATAACAAGACCAGTTTCGAAACTTTATCTTGAATAAAAAAATTATAAGCTACTTTTCCCAAAAAAATAAATCCTTACTAAGAATAAGATAACCAACAATTCTAGTCTTTATTAGGTCACTGTGTCCAGGAAGTATACAGGTCTTAACTTGAAAAAGAGCTTTTTTTTCTGCTGAAACTTTGTCCACAGGTATGCGTCCCCACATTTCGTTGCACAATATTAAACATTTAAGAATGAAACGATTCCCGCTTACTCTAACAATTGTTTCAATATAAGCTCGACCGCATCTCGAACTACTCTCTAAATACATGGTCAAGAAAGTTTTGACTTTCCTTTTACATCTACAATATACGTTTTATTCGCGTCAATAAAAAAAAAAACATTTAAAAATTCGTCTCCCCTTAATCTCACTAATAGTATGCAAGCTAAGGGACGTTAACTTTCAAATATTTTCTTTTTAGACGCGAATTTCATATAATTAATTATTGACAATGTGATATTTCGCACTTGCTACTATTTATTCCCCTATTTTTTTTTTATAAAAATATTAGTTTATTTTGCATTTACGGAAATATAAAGTGACTAAAATAAGTTGATACATACTAGTATAGCTACGTACAATCGACGGACTCCCGAACATATATCCTTGTGTCCTCACACAGCAAACAAATTTGGCATAATATACCGAAATACTGCGTTACTTTTACTACAACATTACATTCCCCAATTAAAAGGAATTCCGTCGTTTGTACACCATTTATATACATAACATTTATTTAAGACATCGAGATACAATTCTTGTCCTCGAAAAATTATGAACAAATATAATTGTCTATAACTTATCGATTCGAGATTGTATTTTAACATTGACTATTTTATCAATATACGTGTTGATATATAAACTAAGTTTCGCGATCAATTCCATTCTACCAACTCTTCCAATTTATTTTAAAACGAAGGCAAAGTCAGATACCTTAGTATGATTTAAATCCCTCGAGAGATGATCTACATAAGTGCACATTTTACACAACCAGGGTATCTGTTTAAAGGTGGACGCACATTTGTTCCTAATAAACGCAGCGGCACATCTGATTAACATTTCCATTTATTGGTCTGTATGTAGAACACACTATTTTATTACTGACTTAACTTATCTGCTCTTCAAATGTGCATCCATCTTAAACGATGACAAGCCTGTATACATACGTACTACTACACATTTATTATCATAATATACATTAACCCTAACAATAATAGATTAATATTATCTAATATAATAATTATCTTCTTTATCATACTAAACATTTATTTTGCTAATCTTACTCGTATTTTATTAGGAAAGAACAAAAACCTAGGCATTTACTGCAATTCCATTAATATTAATAATGCAAAAAATATATATCAGAATATGTACAATAAACTTCTACACGAAGGCTTTCGGTAATAGTGGTAACTTACATATAAAATTGAATAGAATTAGTTTGTGTACAATATAATTAAAAAATTGTACACAAAACACTTACACATATACTGCTACACTGATTGTCAACGTCAAATTAAAGATAATGTGTATTATTTATTGATAAATCGAGTGTACTTACTACCCTTAGACACTTAACATCGAAATCATGTAATTTTAATATTGAAGCTAATCTATACACTCGTGACTCTCAGCTAGAGAATAATTATAATTCTACAAGTCTTATTTGAAGATAACAGACACAAGGTACCATTAAATGGACGAAAATACGTTATGATACATTAGGACGTATTCATAAGGGACCCGATACGCCGGGTGCGCTACGCGATGGCGTATTATGTGACAGTATTCATACTGTATACAAGAGTATGTATGTATAAAATAGTATAACAGTGCTATACAGTCGAACCTGGATTAGTGGGAAATTCGTTTTGTATCATACTATTATTATTAACACTCGAAACAAAAACGACGGGTTTTATGTGTTACGTGTCTGTGGCTCTAGTTTCATAGTAGGTTTTTGTTGTTCTTCTTCTTCGTATGAGCTAAAGTAGCTATGCTCTGGTGTCGAGAGTTTTCAAGACTTCCGAGGACTTGGCTTTTGTTTGGAAAATGTGTTATACGGAATAACTAAGAACTCACACTCTCTTTTCGAATAAAATCGGGACAAGATAGCGGTCTACATTATTTCACAACTTTCTCAATATGGATATAAAATGAAAGTTATTAATAGTAAGCTATCGCAAATTTCACATCAAAGATGGCTGCCACCGGAATAAAAACAGGGGTTTTGTGATTTTATTTTTATTTTTACTTGATTTAAAACACTTAAACGAATAGTAAAGTACTAAACACTGTCACATAATACGTTCGCGATATGAGCCTTACGTGCTAGCTCCGTATAACGACTCATATACACACAAAACAATTATTATTGTACTTCATTTCCAGGTTTCCCATAATCATGTCAAGTATTAAAAAATAATTAGAAACAACGTTCCAGCAACAAAACCTAATATTGTAAGTAAGTATTGTATTAAGTATCGTAAAATTCTGTATTACAAGGCAACGATTAAGGCTTCGATTGAAAACAAGTTACAAAAATACGTTCAAGTACATAATAATTAAGATATACATAATAGCTATCTCAGTTTCTACGGTTTTATATATAAGTAATTAATAAAATATAAATAGCACTAATATGTTCCTGATACAAAAAAAAACTGCTGTATGTTGACAGCAACAAAAAGAAAAAAATGGTTGTCATAACCCCATACAAATTTAATATCTTACACAAATGCTATATGTGTGTTAGGAGACACATACAACTTCTATTTTTTTTTTACATTAAATAGACTTGCGCTTGATCACAATTCAACTGACGGTAAGCGACATTATGATATAAGGTGGATCGCGTTTACCTAGAAAAAACCAGTTCACACAATAAAAGAGAACGATATTAAATTTGTATGGGGGACGTAACAAAAACGTTTTTTTTTTTGTTTTGTGTTCTGTCAATATACAACAGATTTTTTAAAAGTTTGTTGGGCTCGCGGCTTAGTTTTGTATTTTTGTAAATGATAGGGAACTTTTTATTTTGTTACTATTTGAAGAATACAAACTTGTTTTATCGAGATGAAGGCATTATTTTTTTATTTAGAACTAGAGGTTGCCCGCGGCTCCGCCCGCGTGTAGGTCGCTTTTTGCGTAACCTGTGGAAAAAATCTATTGTATCCTATACCCGTGCCAATTTTATATAAACACTACATTGCTACGATATCAAAATAAGCCGCATCTGTCTTTCCGCATTCGATTCCAGAGATCTAGTTAACCTCTGTTTTAGCTATTTTGGTGGTGATGCTACAGATTAGATCGTTTTCTCCAAGTCATTATTTTAATATAAATAATAAGAGTACGTGAATCATACCACTAAGTAAACCACATACTTAATTTCTAATTCATAAGTATTTAATTTCAAACACACAAAACTTTCCCTTTGAACTTTAAACCCCAATGGCATACCTTAATTCACTCCTAGCAAATATCATTACAAATTTATTTTAACCAGCATACTACAACCAAAACAACGTTTAAGACGGTTAAATTGATAAATAAAAAAAATTCCAATCAATCTTTCACTCCCCTCTCCCCTATAAACCCTTATTTAACCCCTGGCAAAAAAAAAGATTTTACATAAACTATACATATTCCAAAATTCATTGCTAGAAGCTCAAAAACATAGAAGTTTTATACAAACTGTTTTACCCCCTCTCATCCCCTCAGGGGTGGAATTTCCAAAAATCCGTTCTTAGTACACGTTTAAGTACTAAAATATATACACACTCCAAATTTTACACCTCTAAGTTCAAAAACACAAAACTTTCATTTTTAACTTTCAACCCCAATGGCATCCCCCTTAATGCACCCCTGACAAAAAAAATATAATTTTAATTTAACCATTTAATAATCTATTACCATGACAACTTTCAAGACTTTAATGTGATAAATAAAGAATTTTCCATACAAACTTTCACCCCCCATTACAAACCCTTAGTTCACCCCTGGCAAAAATATTTGATACCATTATTTTTAATTTTACATAAACTATACATAGTCCAAATTTCATTGCTGGAAGTTCAAAAACGAAGAAGTTTCATACAAACTGTTTTACCCCCTTTTACCCCCTCAGGGGTGGAATTTCCAAAAATCTATTCTTAGTACACTTCTAGGTACTAAAATATATATACACTCCAAATTTTACACATTTAAGTTCAAAAACACAAAACTTTCATTTTTAACTTTCAACCCCAATGGCATCCCCCTTAATGCACCCCTGGCAAAACTTTTTAAAATTTTAATTTGACCATTTAATAAACTACTACCATAACAACTTTCAAGACTTTAACTTGATAAATAAAGATTTTTCCATACAAACTTTCACCCCCCATAACAAACCCTTAGTTCACCCCTGGTAAAAAAACTTGATACCATTATTTTTAATTTTACATAAACTATACATATTCCAAATTTCATTGCTATAAGTTCAAAAACAAAGAAGTTTCATACAAACTGTTTTACCCCTTTTCACCCCCTTAGGGGTGGAATTTCCAAAAATCCGTTCTTAGTACGCGTCTACATACCAAAACAAATACACCCTCCAAATTTCACAACCCTAGGGCCAGCCGTTTGGGCTCTGCGTTGTCTATAGATGAATGAATGAATAGGTCAGGACAAAGAGTCTTATAGTATAGATTTGATTATTCGGTATTATGTGCATTAGAATTAATGGAATGTAGACTTATTTATTGTCATGTAGATAACTAAAAAGTAATAGAATATCCAATAAAAACGGTAACCATTTTATACAGTATATACTATATAATGTATGTAATATGTATTATTATTTATATACATACCACACCAATGTTTTCAATTCAACAACTGAATTAGGCCATAATTACAATAATATTGTATTCATTAATTTTTTATATATTAATTATATACATTACGTATTGATAAGCTACATTTCCCCTTTATCAAAACTACATATCGTTACTACTTACAATAAGTGGAACTAATTTTAGAAAATGTTTATTATTTACAATTAATTAATATTCCTAATTTAATGAATTTTCTTTGTAATTGGGATGAAGTATCATAGTACATCTAGTCTAGGTTGTATGCTTTTAAACTAACAACTTTAGTGCCGCGAATTACAGAAATTTGACTTAATATATTGTAATATAAACTTTATTGTCCAATTAAACCTCTTGAACTTATTAGAGAATTCGAGCATGAATTGTTTTTCAAATAGACTATTAATTTTTTGTTTTACGCATAACGTATTTTTATAAAGTAGATATTGATTAAAGTATGTATTAATTTAATGTATTTAAGAATGTTTATGTAGTATATCAGTTATTTTAGCAACCATAATACAAATTATAAATTGTTTAGTATGGAGCAAACCAGCCGTGTGTGAAATGTGCCCTAATATGTATTTATTTTATTTTATACGTAACAACTGCTCCATACAAAAGGTATCTGTTATCAAAAACCGTTGAAAATGTTGAGTGGAATTTCCTAAAGTCTTTTGTGTTTTTTTTTTCATGTATACTTCAGACACTCTTATATGGTTTTGCGTTTGTTACCAGCAAATTTGTAGTTTTAAAGATTTTTCTAGTCATTTATAAAAATTGAAAACAAATCCTATTTACTAAGGTTGTGTGGAAAACGTGAAAAAAAACACTAACAAAGCTTAGAAATAAAGACAAATTATAACAAGCTTGCATGAATACAATATATGTAAGCAAATTAAAATAACGTTTCTTTGGTTTTCTCGAGTAATGTGCAAAATATTTACTATAGAACTTTGGCTTTATCAAATGCATTAGTGTTTCTAAGTTTTTTGTTTACAAATAATGATATGAAAACTTCGTAAGGCGAGAAAATGAGATCGTAATATATAAAATGACTCGTACTACCTAACTATACCTAAACAAATAACACATGAAAATGTATATACATTTCTAGTCTTAAACATAGCTCGCTGCTTTCAGGCAAATCTTTTAATTATTCTACTCCATTAAAATAAAGACGTCATATATATAAAGTACACAATTATAATGATATCCTTATTTAAAATGTATGTTTACGTATTTTTTTAATGTAAATTTCTATATATATAATAAAATAATTTACTTATATATAGACAAGTTGGTTTTATCCTATTTATACACTTAGCTCTTTGTATTATATTATATTTTATTTTATTATTCATGGGTTGTTGTTATTTTTGCCAAACCATAGAAAATAAAAGTAGGGAAAATAAACGAGTGGTTTGATAACATGTAAAGACAGATAAAATGGATGTTTTTTTTTCCTGACGTATCATATTCTTTTTTCTCTGTTATCCATGGTATAAATTAACTATATCGATAAGGATAGAAAGAAGCCACGACCTAACAAAAATTATCAACTTTGACAAAGCGTCTATCTATTACAGAACACGAAATAGAGTATGCCTTAGGTAATATGAAAAGAGGGAAAGCATCAGGCGAAGATGGCATTTATGTAGAAATGCTGCAAATGGGAGGTGAATCAGTATTAAAAACATTAGCAATCCTCTTCAACAAGGTATTGGCAAATGGTATCACACCAAAAACTTGGAAAAACGCAATAGTTACAATTCTTCACAAAAAAGGCGATAAAGCAAAACTACAAAATTATAGACCAATTAGCCTCCTTTCTCAAGTTTATAAGTTGTTCTGCAACAGAATGACTCGAAATCTCGACGAATACCAGCCAGTAGAACAGGCGGGGTTCCGGAGTGGATACTCGATCATCGATCGATACATACTGTCAAGCAGATAATGGAGAAATGCAGAGAGTATAACAGGCCCTTGTGTTTCGCATTCGTTGATTATGAAAAGGCATTTGACAGTGTTGAGCACTGGGCTGTGTTTAATTCTCTGCATCGCTGCGGTATCGACAAGCGGTATGTGGCTATCCTCCGAGAACTTTACGCTACCGCCACGATGCAGGTGCGCATGCATAAATTAACCGATCTCATTCCAATAGGAAGAGGCGTGCGGCAAGGTGACACTCTTTCACCCAAGTTATTTACATGTGTCCTAGAAGACATAATTAAGACGTAAACTGGGATGAAAGAGGTATCAACATCGATGGCCGAAACATGTCGCACCTGCGGTTCGCCGACGATCTCGTTCTAATAGCTGAGAACGCAGCCGATCTCCAGCTCATGCTCACTGAGCTTCACGAAGCGTCTGAGAGCGTCGGTCTTAAGATTAATATGACCAAGACCAAGATCATGACCAACCGATCGCGACGACTTAATATCGCCGTATCTGAGTGCAACATCGAAGAAGTCAAAGACTACATTTATCTTGGTCATCGTTTATCTTTTGATCGAGGCTCTCAGCTGATGGAGATAACTAGGCGCATCCAGCTGGGCTGGGCTGCCTTCGGAAAACTAGAAGACGTTTTTAAGTCCAAACTCCCTCAATGCCTCAAGACCAAGGTGTTCAACCAATGTGTGCTGCCCATCCTCACTTATAGTTCCGAAACATGGCCCCTTACTAAGGAGCATATCCATAAGATCCGGGTAGCCCAAAGGGCAATGGAACGGGCCATGTTAGGAATACGCTTGGTAGACCGTATTCCCAACGTTGAAATTCGACGGCGTACAAAAGTCGAAGACGTGGGGATACGGATTGCCAAGTTGAAGTGGAGATGGGCAGGACACTTGGTGCGTAGGGAAGTCTCTAGGTGGAGCAGGGCAGTCACCGAGTGGTATCCGAGAAACGGAAAACGACAGAGAGGCAGACCACCAGCCCGATGGTCAGATGACATCGTTAGGCACGCTGGAAAGAGCTGGTGGAAACTGGCTAAAGACCGTACTGTATGGCGTGTTGGAGAGGAGGCCTATACCCAGCAGTGGGAAGACACAGGCTGATGATGATGATGATGATGATTGACAAAGCGTAAGTACTCATTCCACTATTGTTAACGTAATGTTACCAACCAAACAAAAATCTAATTGGCAGTCAATTAATAAACACGTGCATAAAGGTCTACGTCCAATCAAATGATTAAATATGAAAGTAGACAAAGGATTCGCGATGTAGACAAAGATATATTACACTTTACAAATTTAAGAGAAAAGATAGAGAATCAAACTAATTATTTTAGATATAACTTTGACAGCATTTGCTTTTAATTCTCATAGCAAGAAGTATATAAACACTTCTTTATATGTATGTACAATATGTGGTCAGTACTCCTAGTATAAGTTTTTATCGAAGGCGTAAAACTACATCAAGTTTACGTTTCGCTTTCGTTTTTATACGTAAAACAAACTCTTTGGCTGAAATATTTCACAGAACCAATGAGATTTACTTATTATTGTCAATGGACAGAACTTTACCGAAACGGAAACTATAATATACTTTAGCACGTTCAAAAAAACTTACAGTAATCGGCGTTAAATATTGCACATTGATTCTTGGAAAGAGACGACAGATAAAACGTTACATAGGTAGTGTGCGACAGCGAAAACGCTATACGAAGCCGAAGATAGCCGATTCTCTTTTTCTAAACGATTGTTTTACGCCACCATGCTCAAGAGATGCACATCCCTGGTGCGCAGAGTCCGGGCTAGCCCTAACACCATCTTGAAGTATTTGCAAATCTCTTTGACTTTACAGTACATGAACCATTGCCATATGGTTCATGTACTGACTAATGAACTGTAAAAAATAATCATATAAAATATGTAAATTTTATATGACTTTATTTTTTAATTTCTGTCATATCTGTATGAGTTATTTTATTTTTCTTTTTGTTTATTAAAGTTTATGTAAAATATATGAGTTGAAAAAATTGACGAAATAAATGGTATTCGAATTGATAGGTGCAAATATTTATCGCCAGATACCAATGGGTACAGCCATTGTTATTTTTATTACACTAACAACCCCACTCTAAATACCTACTTCTATTCTGTACAACAGCAAGAATAGTTTTAATTTCTGAATTACGTCTAATAATTAAATTTTATTATATTTAATTTATATAACAAACTAATCGTTAAATGTTCCCTTTCGACTTTCATTCATTTATTTACATTTTAATATTCCTAACATCATACAGTAATTATATCAACATACAGTTATATTATATAACATATTCTGATAATTATATTGTTATAGTCAAACCGTATATCCTAAAGCTCGGTTATTTATAATTCGCACCATTTAAAAAGAACGCTGGTGAAAATTCTGCGCAAACATATTCAACTAAATATATTTTTACAGCTTTACTAATAGTATCATTTCCGTATTCGCCATTGTTTGCCAATTACAACAAATACCGAATAGCGTTGTGAAGTAATTAAACTATAATTATAAGGTTTAAACTTTAGCATTCGTGTTATCTATAGTTATGCAACTATAATTGATTATGATACAGTAGGCAAACAAAAGTAGCTCTTTTCGTCATTTACCCCCAATCTGAAAAGAGTTCCAGACTTTCTTTTTCAGACTTTTTTTTTGCTTTTATCTGCAAAATGTACATTTGCTATAAACAAAACTAAATAATATTTTTTTTATCATGTATATGTACACATTGTTCTATTTACATATTTCCATTACGTTATTTATTTTATTATGAGAACTAAAATTAACAGGCAAAAGTTTTTCAAGAACTTTAAATTACGCTATTTAACATTACATATGTACGAGTAGGAGTAAATAGTCTTAAAAACATATTAATTAATTTAAAATGTGAATGAAAAGTTAAATGAAGTCGGTTAAAAAAACATCAAACAGCCCATTTAACCACAATATAAACCAGACTAGCGGGCAAAACCTATATTAAGTTTGCTACCATAAATAATTGGCCAATAGCGCGTCGGGATCGTGCATGAAGGGTTCCGACCATAATATTTATTATTTATAATATTTGTTATAGCGGCAACGGAAATACATAATTAGTGAAAATCTATCACGGCTTCTGTGATACAGCATGGTAACGGGCAGACAGCGGAGACTTGGTGAAACGGTCCCGTTTTAACCTTTTAGGTCTAAAAATCTATAAATATATGATGTTTATAGTTAAACATCTGGGGTATATTTTTTTATTGCAACAAACAATTTGCTCCGCTAGTCTCGGTTTATTTTGTCATCAAATCAGCCGTTCAATGTTTATTTCAAACCTTTGCGCACGAAAGGTTTCAACAAGAATGTATATCTAAGTAAGCGTGTAACATCGTAGTATTGTTTAACATCAGGCAAGCTGTGGTCAAACGCAAGCCTATTACAGTGTAAACTCCATGTAACGT
This sequence comes from Mellilla xanthometata, assembly GCA_035578125.1. Classification (NCBI taxonomy): domain Eukaryota; kingdom Metazoa; phylum Arthropoda; class Insecta; order Lepidoptera; family Geometridae; genus Mellilla; species Mellilla xanthometata. The sequence continues at coordinate 1,923,304 of JAPUBQ010000008.1, forward strand.
CACTCGATTTAACGACAAACTCTCTAAAGCGTCAAATCAATTGGCTATAGCTGGTTTAGCTTGTATTCCATAATATGATACATTCTCTCCATTTAACGACCACTCTTTATATCGCCATAAAATGCACAGTCCCTTCAGTGTCGTTATATAGAGTTTACACTGTAGTTGTAAAAAAAGAGAGGAAAGTCTTTCGAGCGCCACCTGGGGTGAAAGGTCAATTACCAGTTTTACTCGACCTTGTGTTTCTTGTTCTGAGTGTCATCTTCTTCATCTTCCTCGTCCTCCCACTCCCAGTCCGGATCCTCCTCCTCTACTTCACCTTGCGCACTCTCCTCTCCATCCTCCTCCTCTTGGTCCTCCTGGAATACATCTTCTGTTAATCACAAGGCACTATGGGAGCAAAATAGCATACAGTGTAAACTCTATATGACGACACTGAAGGGACTGTGCATTTTATGGCGACACCTAATTCGCCTTAGACACTATTTTGACTTTTGACATGACCGGTGTCAAAACTGACACCGGAATCTGATTCCTGACTCTCAACAACCAAATATATAAAATAAAATAAATAAAGATAGCCTTTATTATCTATTACTCACATGTAGGTTAGAACAAGATTTTACAAATACTAGTTTTTAAAATAAAAAATTCAACAGACTTTTTATAATGTAAATGATTTTTTTGTTACAATACTATCAATCTTATAATTTAACAACAACCTAATATATAGGTACGATATTATTATAGATATTAAAAATAAAAGTATCAACTTCGACTGTAGTGGAGGGACCAGGAAATGAAAATTCCCCGTGCACCCACTGGTGGGTGGATTGGTGGGTGGACGAGTCATGACCCGTTTCATCAGGCAAGCTGTAGTCAAACGTAAACCTATCAAGGGTAAACAGAAGTGTATAACTCACGTCAGTGTGATGCATGACGGCGATGGGCGGCGTGTGCAGGTGCTGCGCCACGCGGCGCTCGATCAGGTACGACACGTACTCGTCGTACAACAGCCGCAGCAGGTGGAACGAGCCGAACGACGCCGCAGACCTGCGTGTGCACATGCCTTGTGTAATACCTCCTCTACACTACTCGCGAAGTCGAACGAGGTTAGCCGAATAGAATAATGTACAGAGGCAGTTAGGCTTACTATGCGTGCCAACTAAGAACAGGACTGTCAAACCGCCATCTTGCACAATAATACGCGCAAACGTCATTACCAAAGTGTATGGTGTGCGAAAAAAATTGTAAACAAATTATATTCAGTTTATATTTTTAATGTACGCTGTTATGCTATTTCTTATACATTTTACGGCAAGCTAATTATAAATGAGTAGGATTTGAAAGTAAAAACATATTTAAAATATATATTTTTTTCTTTGTTGGCACTTCTTTTTGTACAAAATAAAAAGAGTTTATTAAACTGCTTACAGCACTTAAGTCGAAACTATCCAAAACCAATGTCTCATCAAGTGATTTTTTTAGATGTTGTTAATTTGCCTTGGGTACTTCTTACCTGTAGAATTAATTAATCCAAAATTATACAGTGATCAAATTCAAGAATCGTTTTTATGTGAATATAATAATTATACAATAATGAAATTTATATCTATATGCACCAAAAAAAAATCCTTATTACGCTGTCTTTGCTGGCAGTACTTTTTTGACAGTTATCGTGTGAAGTTGAAGCAAACGCGATCCTATTCTTAGTTGGCACGCATAGTACTTCGTGCAACTTTGCCTCGCCTCGGCCGGCTTCCGTTGGTTGTCGGTTTTTGCGGCCGAGTCAAAGGGCACGAAGCTACACGAATACGCTCCTCGCGTAGTTGAAGGAGTGTTTAGTGTAGCACTCAACTTCGGCCGAGGAACTTCGCGAGTAGTGTAGAGGAGGTTTTCAGTTTTGTTCCAAACTATTATTCTGCTATCGGTTTTCAAGTTTCGATCAAAAACATTAATCGATTATATCGATTTTCTTAATTGAGACTGACAATATTAAACCAACAAAGTCCGAAAATCAGGTAACACCAGGGGATTAAAAAACAGCATCATGATGTTTAGCGGATCACAGGTACAGACATTCTGCTTCCAGCTTCAGGACTAGGCAGTTCTGCTTAGATAACATAGTGCCCAGTACCTAGCCTGGCTTGATTTTAACTAATACAAAGTAAATTGAGTTAAAGTCGGCCTTTGTTTAATTCTCCTCGGAGGCTATTCAATTGGTCCAAAGCGCCACGGTTTTTTGTATGAGAGCCAACAATCCTCTCTAGTGTTCTGATCCCTGCTAAATAGTAACTTATCTAGAATTTTGCACAGATATGTGATAACAGCCACTTTGCTAAGGCAGTGGTCCCACCGGCGACGATGAACGTGAAACGAGTAGAACTAGAAACTATAAACGAGTTGGCGATCAGCGGGAAGCGAGTGTAGTTTTGATAGTTTTGACGCCGGGCTATAAGCGAGTGTGTAAGTGCGACGAGCGATTACTCGCGCCACTCGCTCAGTCCTGTGCAAACGTACGTACGAAATGAATAAGATAGAAATGATGAAGCGGGCGAGTATCGCTGGACGAGTATTGCTGAGCGAGTTTATTTTTTAAAGCTCGTCGCTTAAGCTATCAAACTAGTAAAGTGAGTCGTCGTCAGTGGGAACAGTCAGCGATCAATTGTTTGTATATGCATCTCTTTTATTTACACGGAATGTTATATCTATTGAACGTTTCTTGAGCGAGAAAAAAGTCGATAGTTAACCGTTTACTCGCCGTTGGTGGGACCACTGCCTAATACAAAGAAGAGAAGGCCCGCACCCACCTGAGCGTGAGTTCTCTAATGACGAGCGAGGAGTAGAAGCTCCAGTCGAGCAGCAGGCGGCGAGCGCGCGGCACCAGCTCGGCGCGCCGCGAGTACGGCTCCAGCGCCGAGCGCACGCACTCCTCCAGCCACTCCGCCCACTGCTCCAGCGTGGCGCCGCGGGACAGCGTGGCCTGCGGGCACCACCACATGTACACGCTCTACACACCTATACTATAGACATGTCGGCGTCAGCCGCCTATTGCGAATGACAACGTGCGATCGAGTCACGCGTCAGCGCACGTGCAGATGAATCACGGCGCTCCCACAACTATATAACGCCTGCACTCGGCCGCTGCAGGGAGGTTATCTCTGGCCCGGCGCCATCAGCGCCCAGCCACTTGTCCGGTGTCGCTGTAGAGGCCCCTCAGGCCAACAGCATAGTAATTATAAAAAAAAAAAACAAAATAAAAAAAAAACGCCGCAGGGAGAGTCGACTAGAAGCGCTCGCCGTGTGCGCACGTCTCGGACGCATAACTTGTAATTGTGTAATAAACGTTTGTACAAGCATCACTTGTCGTATTTCTTCACACCGGCATCCTGTAGTATTCGACATGTTTGGGTCTCACGCGACAGATATATAAACACATTATTAAAACACTCACATAGAGATACACTACAGAAAACACTTAAAAAACTTAAAAGCTAGTTTATATTTAAAAAGTTAAGTCTATTTTTTTCACGGTCCCCCAACAGCTATTTATATAATAATATGTGACATTTGTAGAAATTAAAAGTCTTCTCACATCGACATGTATAATTTTAATTGATTTTTAAAAATCTTACGACAATTCATCAAAGCAACATAGCTATATGTACAATACGCACGCCAAAACAAACCCTTGCGCGGGCGACGCGTTGCGATCGCCCCGCAAAACACTGTACCTACTTAGGCAGATAATAATTAGCGCTTATCTGCTTCAACCCATTAGCAGACGAGGTTGGTCCAAACCACGCGATGTTAGCTTAAGTCTAGAGAATGTGAAAAAAATATAAACTTAATTTGTGTGTCCAAATGTGATGTAGATAGTGAGTGACATACCTTGAAGTCCTGCTCGAGGCGGTTGGCGTTGTCGTGCGATGCGCAGGCGCACGCCCAGGCGGCCTGCTCGCGCACCACGCGGAAGTCCACGCGGTTCAGGTCCGACACCATCTGCAGTACAACCACACATCACATATCTTGTATCTTGGACATTTATACTTTTTGGATCTCTGTAGGTCAATACCTATTTTACTGAAGCAAAGAGCCAGTTTGATGAAAACTGGTCGAATATTATTCTATTGATGACAAAAATATTTGCTATCTACAAACTGTCTAACTCGATTGTTAGTCTTCGAAAATGTATACCTTGTACTACTACTATGTATACCTAGGCGAAGATACTAACTTCTTGGCTTTACTGATACGCGATGTAATTTTTACTTAAACGCTTTGTTTTGCCACAAAGTTGTGGTTAGGGTAACATTTTTTTTATTTCACAAGAAAATTCAATTTACGCATCTCCCGCCACAAGCCTAGGGGCGAAGTATGTCGGGCTCGAGAGCCAGAAGGGCCGTCACTACCGACTAAAACCTAACAGTGTCGAATCTCACGACGGGAGCAGAGATGCTAGACCGCTTCGCGCAATACCTATGCTCTCCCCGCCCAGGAAAAGTGGTTTGTATTTCTTTTTTTACTCTAAATAGGTCAGCGCTTGACCACAAATGCACGTGATGGTAAGTGACATTGAGTTCTACGGTGAAGCGCGCTTACTTAGAAGGAACCGGTTCACGCTTGCCTTGAAAATCACCAGATCATAGTCATTGGGGAAAAGGGAATTCGGCAAGGAATTCCAAAGTTTGGCGGTGCGGACAATAAAGGTGGAGGCAAAACGCTTAGTGCGTGCCTTAGGCACCTCAACTGTAAACCGATGCCGCCTTGGCGTTTCCCTGCTCGTCCGATAGTGAAAGGGGCCGGGGGGAATTACTTCATGTAATTCAGTCGCACACTCGCCGAAATGCAACCGATAGAAGACCGACAGACTGGCAACAATGCGACGGTGCTCTAGGCTCTGCAACTTTGCTTAGCAAAGATTGTCATTGTATATGAGCATTTTTGCACGCCGTTTAATTGACTCCGTTCAATTCATTTACGCGTCTCCCGCCACAAGCCTAGGGGCGAAGGATGTCAGGCTCGAGAGCCAGAAGGGCCGTCACTACCGACTAAAACCTAACGGGGGCAGGAATGCTAGACCGCTTCGCGCAATACCGATGCTCTCCCCGGCCAGAGGAGGTTTGTATACCTGGTGTATCTGGTGCTGGTTGGTGAGCACGGCGCGCGCGGCCTGCGCGAGGTGGTTGAGCGAGGTGTAGCGGCGCAGCGCGGCGGCCAGCGCGGCGCCCGCCGCCGCCCCCGCGCGCGCCGCGCCCCGCGACACCCCGCGCGCGCCCGCACACAGCGCGCTCTCCACGCTCTTCGCGAAGTTGCGGATCGCCTGACGACACACCAAACACTATGCTATCACAACGTGATCTATACTTCTTCAACGGCGGTACAAAACAATTTGGTTTCTTAGCCAAGTGAATGTTACATACCTTGAAGTATTCTGATCCTTGGTCCTTACCAGGGATCAGAATACTAGAGACATAAACATAAAACATCTTTATTTAGCAACGGTATATACAGTTTTGTACATTGACACATATACTAGGCTTAAAAGTATATATATGTGTTAATGCACATTAAGATGCTCCCTGAATCCCACACGAGGTACATCTTTTGTTGTGGGATTCAGTGCCTTCTTTTACCCTCTTACAAGTCATGATTACATTAACTTTAATTACTAAACATAATATGTAGTATGAGAATTTATAATTCCCATACAATAAAGCGTGGCGTGCAAGTTTGCAATAATTACCAATGAAACCTAGATGGCGCTGCAAATCGAGCGTGCAACCTAGCTGCCGTCAAATTCTGTAACGCGCTGCAATCGCATAATGGTGTATCGATAGTAAATTGCTTGACTCGAGTGAAGTCGTTTCAAGATAATACGAATAGACGGCGTATAAATTTTTAAGAAGAGGTTGAGCGTCTATTATGATTATTAGTCTGTGTTATATTCGTGTAGCCGGCCTCTACTAAAGCGCGCTCCACATTCTGCACGAGAGGTTTTGTCTCGGGTCTCGCCAAAACTATTGACGAGACGAGAGCAGCTCTCCACATTCTCGCTCGCGCGTGTGGACATTAACAGCTATCGCCCTTTGATTCGGATACGAAATACCGACACGGGATGGAGACTGCACGAACATAGGCGAGACTTGCCGAATATGTCCTCCACATTCTCGTACTCGCTACGTCTCGTGTAGTTTTGCCGAGAATGTGGAGCGCGCTTAAGCCGCAACACGAACGCCGTCATATTCACTGGCAGGTGCGGCACTGCGTAGTACCATCCCATTGATATAAAGTATCGGTATGGATGTGGGGTGTGAGGGATGGAGCACCTGTGTGAGCGCGGGCGGGATGGGGCGCAGCACGTCGGGCAGCAGCAGCTGCACGGCCACCTGGTAGAGCTGCATGTCGGCGGCGCGCAGCCAGCGGCACACGTCGCGGCGCGCGGCCAGGCGCGCCAGCGTGCGGCGCCAGACGGCGGCGCCGGCCCCGCCCACCGCGCCGCGCCAGAACCCGCGCCGCGCGCGCTCCACCGCGCCCGTGTCCAGCGCCGCCACCGCCTCCAGGAACGCCGCGCCGTGCTCGCTGGCAACATGCCCGGAATACTGTGTCTAACCTCTATACATACATCCCACACATAAACACACAACACCATTGTAGACTTCGTTAGAATTTTTAATGTAAATAACTGGTATGAAAAAAAATAACAATGTATTTCATTAGTGTTTATACTATAATTACTTGTTTGGGGAAGACTGACTGCTGCAACACAGCTCCCGATAAAGCAGCAGGCAGAGCCTCTACGTATATATATTTTAAGCATATTTTTGTGTAATAAACATTTTTGTATTTGTATTTGTATACAACTCTGTGCTAACATTCCGCTGTCCTTCTGTCAGATCTCCAGGTTGTAAATATCTCATGAACCGTACTGGCTAGAATGTTAACAGAAGTATAGAACTTTATTGTAAATATTCGACTCCATTGAATATACACACCAGTTTTTTTTACGAGGAGGAAATCTTCATAGATCCCAACTACGTTGGGTTGTAGCCGGGTTATGTGAGATTTTTACTCACTAAAACCTCCTCAATGGCAATCCCTTGTGCTTTCAAAAGGAGGTTTTGGGATGTCGTTTTGATTGCAACAGAACCCCTGCAATTTACTGTACTTCCTCTAAAATGACGTTTTCAACTTTCCTAGACTTGACCCTAAGTCAGGGTACTAACAGGCCCTAGACCTCCTTTCAGTCGACTTACACATGTGACTGGCAGGGCTTACTGCATTCCGTCTACCCCGGCTCCAGGGTCAAGCAGTAAGGATATACACACCATAGCACATGTTTTTCATATCTATAAAATTAAAAATACCTACCACTACTTTTAATTTTCATAGAAAATGAATCTCTGTTGTCACTATATGGTTCCTTCCCTCACAATTGCAAATAACTCATTGGTTGTAGCACTAGCACTCGTTAGTGCTACAACAATAAGGATGTTAAGATAAGTGAGTATACCGGTGATGTTCCCGGAGCTGGTGGAGGCAGTCGGGCGCGAGGTCGTCGGGCATGTGGTGGAGGAGTAGCGGCGGCGGGTCGGGCGCCGTCACCGCGCCGAGGTACTGGCGGTGCGCCGCCGCCGCCGCGCCCAGCGGGCTCGGCGCGCCCTCCGTGCGCCCGCGCGCGCGCTCGCTCTCCTCCTGGGTCATAGCGCACACTTATACTTAAGAAAGAAAGAAAGAACACATTTATTTCAGACACAGAAGACATATACACATACATTATTTTAAATTACATAGAACGAACATGAAAAAAAGAAGAAAGACAGACGCTAATAGTTTACTTCAAAATCAGACACCACCATCTGACACCACACATATGTGATTTAATTTATGAGCACTAATACAGTTTGAAAAGCCAATTCATAGACCTTTCGGCGGCTTAAAAACTCTCGACATCAGAGTTTGGCTACTTGGAAAAGAAGATATTTAAAATATATATTTTAAAATAATAATTAGCTGAGTTGTGTAACACATTACCGAAAACCGCAACAAAATCATATTATATTTTGTGGTCCTTCGAGCCGGATCACACTTGTCATAATTATTATTTTATTGTACGTACGCGTTATTCGTCTTAATCGTTATTATCTTATCCAGTATCTGTTGACGAACTGTTTGGTAGACTTAATTCAGAATATTTAGTTATGTAGGTAACAACTTTAAATAAATGATAAAATTATTAATACTCATAATATTTATTGGGGGGTTCCCATACAACAAACGTGTTATTTTTACACGCTTTATATTAGCTTCACCTGTATGTTTGTACGTTTGTAACCGACTTCTTAGGGCGCGATTTTGACCCACTTTAAACGGCCAGATTTCGTTGGAACTTTGTAGATTTATTGAGAACCGATGACAATACACTAATTTGATAAAATTATTAAATTTTTTTGTTATTTTATTTGTATGTTTGTTTGTAACCGACTTCTTTGGCCCGATTTTGACCCACTTAAAACGGCCAGATAAGCGTGTTTTTTAGTTTTTTTTTAACTACTATTATTACTTTTTCAAAGATATGAACCTTTCTTGCGAGAGCCCGAGACGGTCTACTATTCGAACCTACATGGCACGTACCTGCTTGACGTTCTCCTCGCTCTTATCATCGCCGCTGTCGGGGTCAGTGCCGGCGGAGGGCTTGGCGCGGATGCCGTAGTAGTGGTACTTGGAGTTGCCCCTGGTGCCGAGGCGGCGCGTGCGCAGCCCCACGAACACGGAGCGGATGAGCTTGCCGAACGACGCCGCGTTCACCGGCTCGAGGCGGTGCAGCGAGCAGTGCCGGAGGTAGTGCGCGTACAGCGTGGACCGAGGCAGGGACACGCCTGCCGACATGTTACAAATAACTATGGTTCATTGCTTTTCTAATAAATACGACAGTATATAATCTTATATATAAAACAAGATGTTGGCTGTGCGCAGGCCGCAAGCGCCCGCGGGTGGTGTTTTCAAAGAGGGTTAAAGATGGGCCACCTCTGAATTAAAAAAAAAAAATTGAAAAATTTCAAGTCGAGGTAGTAAAATAGGTGAAAAACCTTAAATTCTTGATGATATTTTAAAATCTGTGACTATCAACTTGTAAAGCAGTACTGTAGAATCAAAACATGATAAGGCTGTCGAAATACTGATAATGAACCCCAAATCAGTCAAATAAAAAGGTAATAAACATGTATGCAATTTTGTTAGGTTGATGATGATGATAATGATTTTGGGAGTGCGAGTGTGGAGCTTGGCCTTCGGCCTCACTCCACCCTTACCTCGTATCTTACCGTACTCCTCTGAAACGGCTTGAATGATTTTTACCAAATTTTATAATATGCGTTTTCAGTAGATCTGAAAACGGCTACTATCTATTTTCCATACCCCTAAGCGAGGCAATACAACGTTTGTCATTAGTAAATTTGTCAACAGAGTAATATGCTTTCTTAATTAGCATAGACTTAACCTTTGTCTTAAATTTAATGTCACTTAATTTTTGTACACATTCAATTAAATTATACAATTTGAGACTGTTAGTTACAAATGCTTTTTCGATTTTTACAAGTCTGGTCACAGGTACTATCAGGTGGTCTTTACTTCTACATGGACGTTTGCAGCGGTTATGGCATATTGGTGTAAATTTTTCTGAGCGTACATAATGCTAAGGAAAATGTATAGACTGGGCAAAGTCGTAGTACACATATGTAGCACACGCTAGTAGTGAGGTGCCGGGCCGTGTCGCATAGCATTTGAAAAGTGTTGTAATTACCCTCCGCGGTCTCGTAGTGTTCAAGCAGCCACTGCACGGTGGCGGGCGGCATGCGGGGCGCCGCGCCCGGCGTGGCGGGCGACGCTGGGGCCTCCGCCTCGTCGCCGGCCACCTGCGCCAACACAATTCCCTCATACACACACCAACATATCGCACATTTGGTGCAACAACGGCGTTACTAATAAAGAGTTTTGACGTGACAACGTCTTAAATTAGGTTGCGGCTGGGAGTCACTTATGAAAAAGTGTAACGCCCGGTAACGTTACGATGAGTCACCGAACGAGAGAGAGGCCCGCCGAATGCCTTGCGTCTCTCTCCCACTCAACTATGATCGGTCTGCCGCGCGCGCAGCACGCGGCAGACGTTGTCACGTAAAATCTTCGCCCGTAAAACCGACTTTACAGGCAACCATTTTTTTAACTGGGCTTTTTTTAACTGGACGTCCCGACGTTGTAGCGTCAGAAAGTGTGCCGTTTCATGATTCATGAGCGTCTAGATTGCCTTATACATTTGAAATGCATGAAAATTGTGACGGGAGAAAAATATTTCCGCGTAGAAAACGGTCACACTTACTTATTATTATAAGTTGGAATGAGTCCAACAGTTGGAATGAGTCCAACAGGGTGAAAAATTATGACTACTATTTTTATTTGATTTGTATATAATTTAATTTAATTTGATTGTATTTATTTGAATTGTATTTTATTGATATTCGTTTAAATTGTATGGATGAATTATTCGGAAATAAACTACTTAATTAAAAAATGCATTCAATTCACAAATGACACTCGCGCTATCTAACGGCATATCATTAACATAACAATTCGGTCGATGTTTCTCCGCGTGGAAATATACTTTTCGAACATTATGACATAACAAAAACTATTCGACAAACAATTTAATTTCGACGTTGTTGCACCAAATGAGCGATATTACATTAAAAACAAAATAACAAGCTTTATTATTGTAGCTCGGCTGGCTAAGATGATCTGACGCGATCATCGAAGCTAAGCAACCGTCGATGCTTATGCTATGTAAGTGTGTAGATACCACGAGGCCGTATGCGGTGTACTCGGCGTTGTTGGCGCCGCCCCAGCCGCCGGTAGGGGGCGCTGGCTCGGCTCCCACGCCGCTCGCCACCGTCGCCACACCGTACACGGGGTACGTGCGGAGCGTCTCCCTGCGGACACACACGTATTATATGAGAAGATCTTTCTTGGATGCGAATAAAAGAGCCATCAGACTCGAAGGTGTTCGGAGATGGGCTCCCATGCATCAGATTCGAGGGGGTTCGTAGATGGGGCTCCCATGCATCAGACTAGAGGGTGTTCGGGGATGGGGCTTGTGACCGTCGACGTTGTTGGCGGATCGGTCATTTATCCGGGAAAGTGCAAGGAGGTCTCCGGGGTATTTCCCGGAAGAAGCCAGAGTCCGATAAGCACAGAGGCAGGTCACAGGTGGTTTTAGTGGGTACAAATCCCACATAATTAACCTAGCCGGGCCCCATTGTGGCCAGGTATAATGTTGAATGATTCCCCCTCGTCAACAGAAAAAAAGGTCTTTCTAGGATATATACGGTCATGAAACAATTTTAGTACATTTATTTGTACACGTGAAAGAATGTGTGTATGTATTTTTTTACTTCCGTTCTTTACGCTCAAACGACTAAACCAAATTGATTAAATTTTTGTGAAAGTCACAGTCTAAGCTACACATACTCATATCAAACTTTCGTCCAAACCAGTTTAGCCGTTTGAACGTGAAAGAATTAAGTAACATTCAAGCTTATAACTTTCAATTTGCAATATTTGTGGAAATATAACGAATGAATGAATAAATTGTTATGAATAAATAGAATCAATTAATGAATAAATGTTTATAATAACTAGAATAAATGGTAATGAATAAATATAATTAATGAATGAATAGATTGTTATTGAAGTGAAGAAGAGAGTGGTGCTCCTATGTCAACAAGGTTGTTACCGACTTTGAACAAAAGCGTTTAAAAGACCTGGACAAGACACTATGTACATACGAAAGACCCCCCTAAAGCCTACAATGATGGCCAACTGCAATGTGCTCCATGTAATAAATGGTTATTATTGTATAGACAAGAGCCATAGGGCTCTGGTAACTAGGTAATACAATAGGTTAAAATAAAACGTTAAAGTTACAAAAAACCTTTTTCTTTACACCTAATGGGCGAGCCATTAACCACCAAGCCATATTATGAGCTAAGGTGGAGTTAGAGCAAAACCTAGAAGAAACTAATTCACTCGTGTATTGAAAACTGCTAGAATCAAAGTATTTAGAAAACAGAGAATTCCACACCTTGAATTTTCAAACAATGAAGGAAAAAGCTTATTGCGCGCCTTTGGCAATCCCACAATATATGGATCCTCAGGATACCATATCCCAGGAATAGAGCGGGAGAATTAAAAAATAAACACATTTAACTAATATTTAGTTTTTAATAATAAGATCTGCGCCTGTAGCTCAGCTAGGGTGGTCTGACGTGATCATCGAAGCTAACCAACGGTCGACGCGGTCAGTCTTTAGATGGGTAACCAGGCACAAGATTCGATTGTCTATTTAAAAGTGGAATTTTCATCTGGGCGCTACCGTGGGTCGGATGACACGTTATATTGTAGGTGCTGGCTGTAAGTCTCAGTGCAATCAGCCGTTAACCTAAGTCAGAGGCCTACGGGCGGCTTGAAAACTCTCGGACATTTTGGCCTAGCTTATGAGCTAGTAAAGCAAAAAAGTAGAAGAAGATTAAGGTCATCATACTCACATCTGTTGCCCCTGCGCATATATCTCCTGAGGCTCGGTGACATATTGCACGTGATAGTTCACTCCGTTGCCGCCCTCGCCTGTCGACAAACCACCTTATTACTATACTACATAAGGTTCAGAATATCCCCACGCATTCCAGAATATGTGCACAATTGCTTACAAACTGTTAGTGATAATGAACATATATATTTAGTATAGAAAATGTTAATTTTAGGATGCCCGTAAGACATAATGGTTAATGGAAAAAAGCCATAAACTAGGAAGATTACAGATGTTTTGGTAAAATGGCAATTCCTTCAATTAATGGTAGCATTTGTCTTGCATGAGCTAACCTAGATATGACAACTGAATGGTCAAGCTTATAGAGTTCAAAAATTAAACTTAACTGTGATTGAAATTCCGCATTTGCACCGCATCTAGGAAAGGGCTTGTCTTAAGCTTCTACAAAAAAAACTGTTCCACGCGAAAGTCGATAAGAGAGGCAGGTTCGATAAAAAAAAACCCTTAGAAAATCTAGTTTTTTTTGCACTTCCATTTATTATTATAACAAAGAAGCGTCTGAAAGCTTCAATAGATCAAATAGTTCTCAAACTAACCCTGAACAAAAGTGAGAACGTGCTGCCTCTTGAGGCAACAATAAGAACTACACCACTGGCTAACACTGGAATTTAAATAGAAACGAGGAATCGTATAATCGCAGTAGGGCTAGCACAGGATTTTCCGAACGCGCAAACTTACATTTGAATTTTCGTTTCGTTTAAATCTTATGTTAACTTAGATAAAATAGGTATATTCATTGTTTTTACCAAACATTTGAACCAATGCGATCATTTCTGTATGAATGGAACTTAAAAGAAACGAAAACCCTAATAGTCCGGTAATTTTAGACAATTGAAATAAAGAAAATTCCGACAGAGCCAAATCTTCGTAGAGACCTTAGGTTTACCACAAGGAATAAAGTGTCAAAAGTCCCCATCAGTCCCGTGTGAGCTTAGGGACTTATTCGGAGCCCAAGGTCAAAACTTCTACTACGACTATAATGTATTTTGCGAATTTGTAAAAAGTAGTAGCAGCCCTACGGGCGTCTAGAAGGCGACTGACTCACAGGGGTAGTAGGGCCTGTAGCGCGGCACTTCCATCGCGAGACACGTCTCCCGGGCAACTCCGGGGCAGCGACCAGCTTCCCGCCCCTCCCCGCGCCGCCCTGCCCTACCCCGCGTCTCCCCGCAATGATCACACCCTCACTCCCATCCCACTTGGCACTCTATCCCACTCTCAATATACCTTAGCTGCTCTTAATGTGTTACCAGATAGAAGAACTGCTTCGGGAGATGGGACGTATTGGAATCATTTATGTTTGAAATTGAGAGACACAGATATATAACACACACACATTCCACATCCCCCACTTACACAAACTACAAATCACACACATACATCGCTTACACACAACACACACACACATACAAACACACACACCTTCACGCCACACACACAACACTAGACTTTGTAATATAAATAACTGGTATGAAAAAAAACAATGTATTTTATGAGTTTTATACTATAATTATTTGTTTAGGGGGAAGACTGAGTGCTGCAACAGCAAAAAGCAGCAGGCAGAGCATCTACGTATATATTTTAAGCATATATTTTTTGTGTAAAAAACATTTTGTATTTGTTTCTAACATGATTTAAAACAGATAACTGTGTAAAATAGCGCCTAACAGTGTATTCCGGAAGCCTCCTTGAGATCCAGTAATTCCAGACAAGGAAATTAAACATTTTCTATCTTGTACCAGTGTCGCTAACTCAGAAGTACACCGCAGTATCCACGTAAAAACCGCCAAAGTATTAGAGATTCAATCCTCCATAAAGAGCACGAAACTGTACCACCCTAAACTGACAGAAATAAAAAATAAAAATAACCCTGAACCTTAGCTTTATATGATTCTTAGTATAACCAAAATGTACAACATTTTTTTACGAACTACTGAGAAAATTAATCAATATTTAGGTAAAACGTAAATCTGGCAGTAGGCAACACTGCATTGTACATAGCTGGCTCTCAGAGTACATAAGGCACCCGGCGCCAGTTATTTGATCCCATATAATTGCAAACTTTCCTCTTTAATACTTGTTAGAGATCACAGGTAGACATTGATAGGGGAGATTTAATCTGTATGCCAAGTTTATTAGAAAATCAGTAGCGCAACTATGTATATATTTTTCCTCGCAGACGACCTCGTTAGCGTAATGGTTACCATCTGTCAATCAGACGGTTCCAGGTTCGACTCCCGGCACGGCCAAAATCTTTGTGCTAAACTAAATTTGTTGCCTATCGGTCTGGTTGTCAAATACGTATCTATGTATATAAAGTATATTTACCATCATACGAACTAGAAATGGTTTAGTATGGAGCTAACCAGCCGTGTGTGAAATGTGTCCTAATATTTAATTAAAAAATCTTTAAGATCGAAATATCTATTAAAAATCTATTAAGATAGAAATATCCTTTAGTGTGATTTAATCAATTTAATAATGTATAATGTAACTAATGTGAACTTGACGAAAACATTGTATCCGTTTAATAATAACCTTTAAATTGTATTAGGTAGGATAAGTTATGACGAATAAAGAATATCCTATTCTATTCATTAATATTCGGCATATAAGTGCTAACTGACTCGCGTAAGAAGTTACATACCATTCATTATCTAAAGAACCGTTAATTATCGGCAAAATATCACGTTTGTACCTACTTAATTATATTCTGTTAACCCATCAACAGGCAAGCGGCCAGATACTGGTTCTTTTAAAAAACATTCATCTGGTAACCGGCCAGATACCTACTGTTGGGTCTGTTTTAATGTTATTCTTTGGAACCACAGTTTGGAATTGGAACCTACGTTTGGAACCACAGACCAAGTGTTATTAGAATGTATTTGTTATTATAGCAGCAACAGAAACACATCCACCACTTGGGAAAATTACAACTGTCTAGCTATCACGGTTCATGAAGTACAGCCTGGCGACTGACAGTCATACATACAGACAGCGGAGCCTTAGTAACCTTTGGTGGGTAGTGGGTACCTTTGGACACGTAACCCAATTAAGATCTCTTTGTCATCCAAACTTAGCACTTGCCATTTCAATTACCGGTGCTCGTTACGAATCGATTCGTCTAGCCGTCTCGCCGTCCGTCCTTGTCACTCATACATACAACACTACATAACGCTATAGTATAATATCTTGACAAAAACCGTACATAAGGCGGCCGACTGGCACGCTTCATATCAAAGGTAACCAAGCAGTCATTTCAAACAGGTGATCTATTATAGTCGCGATGCACGATACCCTATCATCCCCTGTTAAATTCACTATTCACAATATTCACTCACGTGAATAAGTACGAATAATCCTCTACAAAAAAACTAGCACATATAACAAAGAGGTAAGGTCCAATTCGCCGGTCGGACCGGGGTGTATTTTAATATGGTATCAGTTTGACAGGTGTATCAGATTGAGAATATGTCAGAGGGTACCAATTGATTGTACTTCATTTGGGATAGCATCAAAGGTCTTAGTGAATGTTTGAAGCTATAGAAATTGTGGGTTTAGTCTACTATTGTTAGTATTTTTGTCGATATATTAGTAAGATTTTTTAAGAAATACCGTATACTTACTCTCGATCAAAGGTAAAATTCATGTTTTATGATTCAAGTGTAGGAAAGATAACATCTGTTTGTTATCTAAGAACACAGATAAATCAATATAAAAAAGCAACAAAACATAGAAACCGATCAAAAGAATCAAGACTCTATTAAGACAATGATATGGGCAAAATCTCGAATTTACAATATTATACTAGTTATAAATCACTAACGGTTAGAGTTTTTGAAAAAAAAATATAGACCGTCTAAGAAGAGTAAATCTAGGAATATTCATTTATACCAATCAGATTTATTAATCTTAAACCTATTCATAAAAAAAAATTAAGATCTTTTGAACGAGTTTTTTTTTCTTCTAATGCGTAGATCTGATTGATGCCAAAACGTATGTGCCATGTATGGTATAATGGAATTATTGATTAGTAACTGATATATAGATAAAACTGTAAATTCTAGATTTGCAACAAACACGAATCAAAGCATGCATGCACAATGCAAATAATAATGATAAGTAAATAGACATGCAGTGCAAGAAAGCAGTATGAAAAGGCCAAAAACAAATTTTGTAAGCAATAATAAAAAGCAGCACCTAACCCAGAATTTTGAACTAATCAAAGAAGGTCCACTACTACTTTTCCCACACTAAGCGTTAAATATTAACAATATGGTTATATTTTGGTTTAGTTTTAGTAATATCAATTTTATTAGTCAATGGAGTAACTGTATAAAAAAATCAGTATTAGTTATTACCAGTATAAGTTAAGAGCACCGAAGCCATAGATCTATAAAAAGATATAGAACAGAAAAATGGAACTTGCTTTCGTCATCGCTGATCGGTTCCGGCTTCAGTTCATCCCCGGCACACCATGGCCCCTGCACTGGCGCACGGCACACCAACAAAACAACACGTGAATACAGTGTGCAAAATAAAAACAAAAAGTGCTGTGATAACCTATTGACTCAGGCACTACTTTGCAGAAATATTTTTAGATGGAAGAAAATCTACTATTCCTTATTTATTACAACAGGCACATGTAACATGTATTAATGGTGGCGATACTGGTGCACATACGACTAAACTAAATTAAAAGTGACTCTGTCTCTTTTCCCCATTAGTGAAAAGAAAGAGACGGCATGATCTAAACCATGGTCAAAACAACTAAAACCACGTCAAATATCAAAAATATATGTAAGTATAGGTAAGTAAATATAGGTAGTTTTAGAGCTGATACAATTGGGTGTGTACTAAAATCGCCTACATTTTCCATATTTGACGTGATTTTAGTTGTTTTGTAGGTATATGGTTCAAAACGTGATGTCTCTTTCGTTCACTAAAGATGAAAAGTGACAGAACTACTAAATTTAGTTTAATTGTGTGTTCGCCAGAATCTCCACCAATTAAATAAACTATAAAACGAAATCTATACAATATTTAGCGTACTTCCGCTGTGATCGGAAACTGAAATAAGCAAAGAAAACAAGTGGCGCAGTTTAAGAAAAATATTAAACTATGCCGAAATAATATTTGATGTTTTCTTAGCTTGTCTCACAATTTGGTTTCAGATTACAACGGAAGTATTACTTTAGACTTTCTTCCATCTAGTGCTGTGACACGTGCGACGAATTCTAATTCAATTGAGCTACTTCGACTTAAATATAAAATAAAAACTCTAGTTGAGACACTTTAATTTCACTGTTGGCGATCTAAAAGCAAAATAAATAGTTTATTTGTTAATTAATTAGTAGGCAAAAAAACTGACAGACATGTAGTAGTTTTGTCTAAATTGGCTAATAAGTGACTTTCTAGCTCATAAAGGTTCATTGATTTGAAGTCAGGAATTTGAACTGATTTTAATTTAACCAGCGCGAAAACGCAGACAGCATGGGCACCACATTTTAACCGACTTCAAAATACCGAGGAGGTTCACACTTTGACTGTGTATTTCTGTTTAAGGTTCAAAGTCGCATGGGCAGATGGGAAAAAAACGTTTTTTGTTTGAAAGGGTATACTTCGAAGGGTACCTTATTACCGAGTCAGTTTTAGTTTTTTGAGGAAAGCAACGATTACTACTAAAAACCGAGCCGTATGTTTGTTTGTATGTTGGTATAATGCGCAGAGGCCGTAATTTCGGACCAACCTTTGTCCTTCCCCACTGGATCCTCCGAAAATAGCGGATTATAAATTGCACGCATATCAATATAGAAAGAAAGAAAAATGATTTGTATTGCGCAAAATAAATAAATGTACTCGTACCAACAAGATTTTTACCAACTCCATTTGTGCACAAAGGGCGCTGTAAAATATCAAAACTAAAAATTCCTTAAATATCCAATTATATTATTATTACCTACTTTGCTATTTCAGTAGGTAGTTTGTGTAAGCATAGTCTTGGAGACAGATTTATTTTGTTTTTGTAATTTTATTGATAAGATATTTTCGAATATATTATTCGTTTGTTTATTTTCCATAAATACATAATTCATTTACGCAAGCATGTTAATTAAGATATACTTTGTTGTCAACCGATCCAATTACAAAGTAAAATACTCTATGAAAATTTTAAATACGCCAACTAGTGGAATTATAAGTGTCTAAACAACTAACTGTTGAAAAAAAAAAAACTACAAAATAATTTCACATCTAAACTACTATTTTATCTGATGAATCTGTCATAACTACAAACAAACAATCTGCAACATAAACAAACATTATTATATAACAATAAATAATTATTATAGAACAAGAATATTTCGTCACAAGAAAGATATCAGCTAGGAAATAGTAGATTATTTGTATTGCGAGTGATGATTTTCAGTCGTTAAAATAACGATTAAAATAACGGTTTTTGCACCTTTATGCTTTGTCTCTGTCTCGGACGAAACCTTTCAGCTCACATGAATTTCATTCGTCTTTGACTTCGCTTTTCCCACAAAGTGGGGCGCGCACATCTAGATCTAGATATGAAAGAGGAGTGAGTGCATGCGGCAGAGATGCGAATGTTGAGATGAATGTGTGGAGTGACAAGAATGGACAAAATAAGGAATGAGTACATTAGAGGAAGTGTGAAAGTAGCCCCAGTGAGGGAGAAAATAAAGGTCGGAAGGTTAGCGTGGTATGGACATGTGATGCGTAGAGAGGAGATGCGTGTCACTAGGAGATGTATGGAAATGGTAGTGCAAGGAAGAAGAGCAAGAGGCCGCCCGAAAAAGACATGGATGGAGTGTGCGAATGAGGACATGACTAAGAAAGGATTTAGTGTGGAGATGACGTCTGATAGAAGAGAGTGGAAGAAGAAGATCTGCTGTGCCGACCCCAACTAAGTGGGATAAGGTGAAGAAGAAAATAATTGAATCGTGTTATACCAATATGTTGATTGAGTATTGTACGTACTTGCAACAATGAAGGTGTGTTGCGCGTCTGTAGCTGAAGGGCTGGACTGTCCGGAACTGTCACCTGCCACTTCCACCACCGTCCTGGACACCTGCCGACACAGGGGAAGACTCCCATAGGTATATTTATGCCAAACACTTGTGGCGTCTCTGTCGCACTTCATCGCGCGCTACCAATCAGAGCGCTTGTTCTGAATCGCGCAAGCGGTATTTTCAATGCGCGTACTGGTCTTAGTTACAATGCATGACCGTCGGACAGCCGTCTCCGGGCACAATATCTGACGGGGGGATATCCCTTTGCAAGGAGGCAAATGGAGGCAGACCGTCGTCGCTCCAGTTATAATACCATGACGTGTATCATTCGATATACGTAGCTCCATTATCGGATATTGATAATTCAATCAAATTAAAATAAATTGGGTGCAACATTATGATCTTTTATCCTCAAATCGTAACGACTCGTGTTGGTGGTACAGAGTAAATCCGATAGATGGAGTTTATAGCGTTCAACGTAGCCGCGCGCGGTCTGTCCAAAGAGACAGATATAAAGCTATTTTAACAAAAACATATAATTGTCCAAGTGCGAGTATATGGCATGTTGCAGGTGTATGGAGTTGTATCTCACCTACTGTATGGAGTTGTATCTCACCTGGTGTATGGAGTTGTATCTCACCTGGTGTATGGAGTTGTATCTCACCTGGTGTATGGAGTTGTATCTCACCTGGTGTATGGAGTTGTATCTCACCTACTGTATGGAGTTGTATCTCACCTGGTGTATGGAGTTGTATCTCACCTGGTGTATGGAGTTGTATCTCACATAGTGTATGGCGTGCTGCAGGTGTATGGAGGTGTATCTCACCTGGTGTATAGCGTGCTGGAGGTGTATGGAGTTGGGTAGCTCCGGTATGACGATCACCTCACGCAGCGCACTCGGGGAGGCGCCACCGGCGCCCGCGCCCGCTCCGCCGCTCTGCACACACAACACTCACTTTAGCATAGGGTATTTTAATACGAGCTAAGAACATATACTCAGCAACAGAGTGGTTCACAATTGGAACAAGTTGCCCGAGGAAGTAGTCAGTGCTACGTCAGTGAACAGCTTTAAAAACCGGCTTGATAGCTGGCTGCAGAAAACAAAAAAATCTCTTGCGTGTGTCTTGCTGTGATCAATGCACCAGTGGACTTTAAACATTGACATTGAACAATGAACATTTTATGAACAGTTAAAATTAAATTTCAACTCAGTGTGATATAGGCACATCAGCATATTGCTGCTTGCCTATAAATCAAATAAATTTGACTATGAATGTACCTATATTGACACTACTTTTAAGATGACATTTTGATTGTCTAATTATTATTTAAAATAAAATATCCTAATTATAATTTGTCGTATATAATTTTATATCTTAATTCTTAGACTAGCACTGTGACTATTTTATTTATTAACAATTTTATTAGTAATTAACACCTATTTTATTGATTGTCTATTTTATTAGTAATATATTTATGCTCTTATTTAATTTTGAAACTCTATTCACTAAAGAAAGCATTTCCTCTTGATCTTGAGACGGGTTTCTCTGCAGTTACAGTATTTTTGATTTGGTTTCTTTTTTGTTCTTATGTTATTAAAATAATTAGATGCTATTAGGTGTAATAGTGCATTGATTATGAATAAATAGTTTATCTTGAAGAAGTTTTAAGTCCAATCAGAGGCAAAGCTTCTAGCTACCAGGGCTGGGCCACCTAGCTCATACGAAGAAGAAGAAGTAATGTACTGAAGGTTACCTGGTGCGGCTGCGCAAGTCGAGCCGCCATGTCAGGCGAGGCGGGCGGGGTGGACTCCACCAGCACCTCGTCACCCGCGCACTCGAAATCTGCAACACACACACACATAACACGCGTCAAAAAAAAAATTGCCCAAGTGCGAGTCATTGTTAAAGTTATCTACATTTTTTTTTTACTCTTAATAGGTCAGCGCTTGACCACAAATTCACCTGATGATAAGTGATATTGAGGTCTACGGTGAAGCGCGCTTACCTAGAGGGAACCGGTTCACTCTTGCCTTGAAAGTCGCCAGATTATAGATAGTCATTGGGGAACAGGGAATTGGCCGATTGCAAGTCGTGTTTGTTAAAGTTATCTAAATAATTGGGGCGATTGCGAGTCAGGCTCGAGCATAAAGAGTTCCATATTATTCTACATCATCTTAAAAAATGGCATATTATCACGATTTTTGTATGGGAGCCTCCTTTAAATACTAATTTTATGTTTAGTTTATTATAATTTAATTATGTCACACACTAAAAACTAAAATGAGTCACCGGTGATGCTATTTATCCTTAGACCTATCTCCTGGATTCTATTCCTATTTAAATATTGTAAATTGACTTTAAATTGCAATGATAATAATTTATTTATATTATAATTTATTTACTCTGTAAATATTTAGGGGATCTTCCAAATAGGTACCGTTATAAAGAACTTTTCCTTTTTAGAACTATCATGAAAGTCATAAGCAACATTTTGGCAAATAATATCTCATTAGCAATAAGTATCTAAGGTGATGCCCACCTGTCCACCCCTACAAGTTGGCTGATCAATACCAATTATTATAATTGAGAAAGGGGAATGCTACCCCTGTATTATGTTACCTGCATTTAATTATGAAACCTTAGAACACTATTAAAAATGTGCAGTCAAAGTGCAATACAAACATAAAATAAATATTTAAAAACTTATATAAATATGTGTACAAAAAGATGTATATTTTTAAATAGCATGAAACACAACTCAATCATGTGGTGATGTCAAAATTTTAGCAAATAGAAGAAAGTCATTGTTGACAGAACTTTAAGTTTGATTTTATATAGATATAGTTTAATATAAATTAAATATCATACATTAAAAAATCAAACTTTGCTTTACTTGAATTAAAAATATGATCTAATAATAAAAACTAAATGTTAATTGAGAAGTGTCAATTAAATATTACATAATAAAGTTGATAATTTGACAATACATAATTTAAACTCAAGTTACACAAATAATAAAATAGAAGCATTAATGGTTTTCTATTTCTATAAAATATATAAAATTTGTGTCTATGTGTAATGTTAAAGCAAATGAAAACACTAATTGTGTATAAACAAATAAACAGAATGAATGGTTGCATAACACCATCCCAGCAACTGAGAGGTATTGATCTGTGGGGGCCTGCGGGTGGCGCGGAGCCTGTAGCCTGGCAACACCTCATCCCGTCCCTTCATTACAGCACCCACTCACTTTCCAAGTAGAACACATTCTCAAACCCCATCTCGGACATTTTCACTGGCACAAACTAATTTAGAAACAAAACACTGTACACATTATTGTGAGTTCGCAGGGACTAGTGATATGGAGTATTGATCAAACAACGGTTTCTATGGTGAGCGGTTGAGCGGACATGTTTGCATGTTGTCAGTGGGACACTGGGAGTGTGGCAGCTGATAGGCCAGCAGCCACGGGCAGGTGGTGTCACGCTCCACCGCTGCCACCTGTCATCTAGACATGCTCACACCAACAATATTTATTGTTACTATTGTGATCATTACCCTAACTCATATTGTTCTTAGTTTGAATTTCGACAACTAAATGTTAAACTGTTGTTTTGTTCAGTTCACTTTTATGTGTTCTAAGTTTGCAGATTAGGTTTTTGTGCAGAAAATTAAGTACCTATTTGTGCATAACATTCTGTAGTCAATTTGAATGTAAAGTATACTTATTGAATTCTATTGTGATAGAGTAAATTACTGTACGTATATTTTTAGGTAGGTGCATAAGCGGATTGGTAAAAGGTACTTTAGATAATGCTAAAATCAAAGGTCATAAGGTGAGACTGGGTTGTTTGTGTGTGCGCATGTTGAGTCTGCATGTTTAACGGAAATGATTTACATTTACAGGTGAAATAGATATGTAAGTCGGCGCGTGCCGTGCCTGGCTCCGTCGTCCCTCTACGTCTCCCGTCCTAACAAGATACGGGAGGGGAGCAAGCAAGGGTACTCTCCCTCCGCAAGCGTCGCACGCAAAACCTCTACATTCAGAAAATCATATCGGCCTCGTTACGACGCGATTTAAAGGTATAAAAGGACAAAACTTTCAGCAAATCTTCAGGCTCACCTGCCAGCCATACTTCGATCTGTCAAAATTAACACGCCCGTAACAAAAATACGTCCACAAACCTTATTAGACGAATTAAATCGTGCACTGGTCGAGACGAGCCTTAGATCCTGTCTATCTTTGTGCAAAAAGTTTTATGTAACCCGATAAGAATTGACTTATCAATGTTGTTGTCTTGTAGCTACGCCCGTTTCCTAGGCTACGGCTACAAGACCCTAGCAGCCCGGCGCCCGGACAAAATTCCTTTTGACTAGTGATGCGACTAAGTTTTTACTAGCAATCGATATATCGCTGATTTTCTTATTACAAATGTATGATTCGGAATACAATATGTAATACTAGTTGTAATAAGTATACTCCAAGATATTTTAAATTTTAATGCGATAAAATTTACGAGTTAGGAGTTAAAGATCCAAGTCTTTTTATTACACGCTTTTTACACACTTTATATTAGCTTCACCTGTATGTTTGTATGTTTGTTAGTAACCGACTTCTTTGGGCGCGATTTTGACCCACTTTAAACGGCCAGATTTCGTTGAAACTTTGTAGATTTATTGAGGACGGATGACAATACACTAATTTGATAAAATTATTACATTTTGACGTGACAACGTCTTAAATTAGGTTGCGGCTGGGAGTCACTTATGAAAAAGTGTAACGCCCGGTAACGTTACGATGAGTCACCGAATGAGAGAGAGGCCCGCCGAATGCCTTGCGTCTCTCTCCCACTCAACTATGATCGGTCTGCCGCGCGCGCAGCACGCGGCAGACGTTGTCACGTAAAATCTTCGCCCGTAAAACCGACTTTACAGGCAACCATTTTTTTTGTATTTTAGTTTGTATGTTTATTTGTAACCGACTTCTTTGGGCGCGATTTTGACCCACTTAAAACGGCCAGGTAAGCGTGTTTTTTAGTTTTTTTTAAACTATTATTATTTCCTCACAACCTCTTGGCCAATTGACGGCATAACCCTACACTGCAATTTACATTTGGCTCGTTGCGTAACACAAGTTACCCCAAATTATATATTTCCACACCAGATTATAATTTTTGCAGTTAAAATTTACACAGCATTAAAGTACTACCTGGAAAAAATAGGCAAATTAGTTATTACGCCTCCCATTATTTGTAATTGAATTTGAATTTCATTTGAAATCAGATGATTAGCAGTTTACCAGTTTCAGTGGTTCTTATCTAATAGTTTCTTAGTTCTAGTATAGAGCTTAATTAATACTTAAAATCATACTGTTTGCCAAATATGTTTTATGTTTTGGAGAAATCAATATAAATATATAGCGAAATTATAAGAAATTAAATATATGGTCTCCCATTTCAAGCTATTTTTGCAGTTTTTTTTTTCTTGTAATGGTACAGACTCCTTCAATTAGAATTAGACTCCTTAATGCACGAGCCCGAGCCGCACTTGTGTGGTTATTTAATCCGGTGAAATACAACAAGTTATAGTTGTAATCTTTCTTCGTGGTGGAATAACACTAACAAGTAGTGTTGTGCCCATCACTATTGCTTTTCTGTCATTCACAGTCATTCTATTCAAGAGAAGACACAAGCAGATAATTTACTTAGTCTATGATTTTTTGACAAAATTATGTGCGCATGCACAGATTTATGCGCAAGAGTCGTTAGGTATTGTCAGGAAAGTTAAATAATTGGCTAGGTACGAGTCTGGCTCACGCATGAAGAGTTCCGTACCATTGTTGGTACGTTATATAAACGTACGTTTCCGTACCATACTCACAATTTTACAAAATATATAAATGTATATTGGCTATCAAATTAAATTATAAAATTTAAGTATTTATTCGATCTGTATAACAATATTTGGTAGACCCTCTATACATTTACAGAATATTGAACTATGTATTAAAATAAGAAAATAATATTTAGGGTACCTCTAATATACGGGGTACGCGTGTGTATGAGTTGTAATCCATACAACAATGGTTCGGAACCCTTCGTGCGCGAGCCCAAATCGCACTTGGCCAGTTAGTCAGTTATATAACTTTACATTTCTGACAGAAGTGGCTGGTTTAATTTAAATTAAAAGTTAATTTCATTGCAACTGGGAGACGAAACCGCAAACCTTTTATTCGACTTATCTACTATCATCAACGTTTTAATACCTTCACTGTAGAATTCATAGATCGCAGTAGATGTGCCATTGCTGATGACTCGCTTCATAATTATTATTTGTTTAATTTAGTACTTGTCTTTGCTATATCTCACATTACAATAGTATTAATAACTTTATTAGTATCACCTTGGTAATTAATTTATTTATAGGAAATTAATAATGTGACAAGTATATGACACAATTCATTTTTTTCTTTTAAGGAGACAACTTAAATCCAGATGGCCATTGAAAAAAGGATTTATTTCTTGGCTACCTACACTCTCTTGTTTTATTTCTATGAATCATTCTACTACAAATAAATGCGTGTTTTCTGTGAGTGTTTGCTAAATTTGTGCACTCAAGCGGCTACCCCAATTACAATTAAATTTGGTGTGGAGATAAAAGACCCTGGATTAAGAAAAGTTTATTTTTATCCTTCTGTAATAATAAGAAGAAGACCACAAGGCGCATTTAGTGCTAATACATATTATTTATAATAACAGCTGCTGGCAATCGAGGCGATGATATTGTTTAAAAAATGTATTTATATATACAGTATATACTTACAGAATTACGAAAATTGGTAGGTATGTAATTTTCACAAATTTATATGGTGAGCTGTTCTTATGAATTCTGCAAGTTGGTAATAAAAATATCAGTACAAACATTTTGTACCTACTGATATTTTATGTCACATAGTTTTGATTTTATTTATTCTACAGATTTGGTGTATGTGTTTTAGAAGTTAACTCATAGATCTATACTTTTCCTACTAGATTTTTCATTGCCATCATCATTAACTAATAGGTAATACCTACCATAACTAACTATCTTACAGAAGTAACAATAAATAGGTTTTCTCTAAAATTAAGTTTATAGTTTGAGGTTATAAAAACAACGATAATCGTCGGCCGATGGAGTGAAAGAGATGCGTGATAAGCACGTAGAAAGAGAAGATATTACTCGCATCCTCTATGAATATCAATACTAACAAAATGTCAAAGTAAAATGTAACTAGTTGTAGCAGATTTTTGCTGTTTTGGCAAATTTTGTTTTTTAATTTTGCCCGTAACAGATTTACGAAATATTATGTAATAGATGTAGTTCCCGCTGGATACACAAATAAGCGCGTTAGTGCATCAGCCCTTTATGGTCAAACGGCTAAACCTTTTTAGATAAAATTTAGAATGAAAAATGTGATGCCTAAGCCGATTTCTTATATCAAGGTGCTAATTCATCACATAACTACTTACTTTTTATTACGAAAATAGTTGTGCTTCCCATAGGTAATAATTCAATTACACTCTCGTCACTCAGAAACGTTATAGCTATAGATCTTATGTAATGTTAAGTAAAATTATAAATAAGCGCTCGCTCCTCTTGCGCAAAGTGCTAGTTGACAGGCCATAATACCCTGTCAAACATTTGCGCTACTTAATATTCAAACTAATAAGTTCTTCAAGTATTTATGTTTAAGAATGTCTTAAAGCCTTTTCTGGTTGTCTAATACCCATTATATGTCTAATAGCACCGCGGGAACATCTAATAATTTAATAAAAATAACGTAAGGGGGGCAATACAACAAAAGTAATTTTTAATCAATATTTTATTCAATCTATGTGACGACATTTAGTAAGCCCTATAAATTAAAATATTCAGAAGATAAAAGCAAATAAAGAAACGTCTTAGAGCCATTTTTTTAATTATAGTATGCAATCGTGTGTGTGAGCCTGATTCGATTTTTTTTCCATCAGGTGGAAAAAACCTGGGATTCGGTTACTTACGACCAATAGGTACTAAAAATCAATATTAACTTTAATTTTCTCTTCAATAAACGTATAGGTTAATCACCTCATTAACCTGATTTTTAATACCTAACATAATACGGACAAAAAAAAATAGTATTCATTAAAATTTCTTAATAACAAAATAATGGGATTGATTGGCACCTAATGTTGCATACGTGGCAATTTCGCTAATTTTGAAATGGTCACACAAAATATTGATTTTCTCAAAGTTCGACTGAAAGACTTGTATATTGGTCATGAAATAAATAAATAAAAACTCAAAGTAAAAAAAAGGTTTACTATTCTTCAAACAACTCTACATTCACACAGACCAGTCAGATCTACATTTTTATCAAACGAATTCTTATACATAGAAATCCTATCTACATTTCCTATTGTGCAGTGCCTGCCTCCAGTTTTACAATGCAATTGATAGTGAAAAAGCTTCATGGAGAAGAATGTACCGTTGAGGTTTGACACGTTCCTTTGTTATGTTGAATAAATGAAATGACATTAATATACTGCAGCATGTAGAGTATAGATACTAATTGATTATTTTGTTTCAGGTTGAACCCACCACTACTATATCTGAGTTGAAAAAAAGTATCGCTAAACAACTCAAGGTCCCTGCGGTTGCTCAGAATCTCTTGTTCCTTGGAAGGACTCTGGCAGATAAACAGACAATTAATTCTTATCCTGCACTCAAAGACGGCAGCAAACTGTTTGTAATAGTCAAGAAACCAGAAAATTATCTTGATGGTTTATACGAGATCTGTAAGAAATCAGGAATGTCTGATCTGGAGGCTAAGAATGTATGTCGGAAGTATGTTGCTACTGTGAACGATATAGTCTATAAACTATCATTGGATGATATCAACAGAATGCTTTCTAATGAAATGGGCTTGCAAACAACATTTTATGATTTTAAAAAATAGATAGCATATTCAGAATCAGTCACCTTTTTACACGCTTCACCTGGACTATTTGTTTGTAACTGACTTCTTTGGGCGCGATTTTGGCCCACTTTAAACGGCCAGATTTCGTTGAAACTTAGTAGATTTATTGAGGACCGATGACAATACACTAATTTTATAAAATTATTACATTTTTTGTATTTTTGTTTGTATGTAACCAATTTCTTTGGGGGCGATTTTGACCCACTTAAAACGGCCAGATGAGCATGTTTTTTTTAACTATTATTATTTTGTTTAAACAAACCCATCCTTATGTAAGGTAAGAGTAGTGTATTAAAACAAGTGTTATTATGCAATATTTGTTTAATTTTAATACATTCATGCATTTTTTCTCCTAACTATAATATGGTTGATGGCAAGTGGACACACTCTAGTGTCTTTCATTACATCTTCATGTAAAATAATTAAATGCAACTTATAAACTAGTGTCAAGAACTGCCTTAGTCAAAATACATATAATTGACCAACATTTAAAAAATATGAAAAGCTGTGACTCAAATAGTTTGTATCCTATGTATATATGTATCCTTCAGTCAACATTGAAATAATGCAATATTTCAAATCATCTTAGTTTTATTGTAAAGAGTAAGAAATATAAAATACAATTAATTAATAATAATTGTTGAGTCATTCAGTATTTCATTGAACTAAAACATGAAAAATATTAATTTTAAATATAATAATACTGAGCATAGTTCTTGACAAGGTTTAGAGGTAAGAGACTAGCATAATATGCTATGACTTCACAAAGTAGAACCCTCCATTCAAATCTCAGAACACTATTTTCAATATGAAAGTGTTCTCAAATTCCATCACCAAACTGACCAGACCACACTGCCGCCAAAACAGCCAGTTATAAAAAAGTCCTATGAAACTTCACAGTGATCCTAAACCATTTCAAATCAGTTTCAAACTTCGATCAAATATATACCAGATTCAGTGTTGAATACAAACACAGCACAAACAAATGGCATGAGTTTACTATACTATTGTATCTATTACAATATACTATGTCATAAAATATTTCTATTCAATTCAACTTTACTGTTGTATCTTAAGGTTGAGTTTCGACTACTGCCGTGATAAACATGAGCTACATTGCTCTGCGATAAGAGCTATAAATTTTATGACTGTATGCAGTGAGCATAGCGAGAAAATTCAACTGTATTATTGCTTAAATTTCTCAAACTAAAATAAGACCACACTCTTACTTGTGGTCTTATTTTCCTTGTTGTTTTTAGAGACATCACCTAGTACATTTTTGATCGAAGGTTACAAATGGATTTAGAATAACTATGTGAGGCACTTCTCCTTACACAAACCTATTTGGAAACAATCACAACCTTACGTGAGCCTACACTTTCAGGATTAGTGAAAGAAATATCATTGCTTATAGTTTCCATTCTTGAGCTCGAAATGCAGAGACAGCGGTAACATAACAACACATCTTTAGGATGTCTTTTTCGTATGAAAAATCATGTCAATTTACTTAACATTGCATCACATCTTTTGTGTTGTAGTCTGTGCGTTCTGAGTTTTTGAACTCATATTTACATGCTTATTGGCAACCTTGGAGTATGTACTGACTAAACATGTTATCCTAAACAATATACCTGGTCTATCACAAGCAGTGGAAAAAGGTGATCATTTTAGTTTTCCACATATGTCTGTATAAACATAAAATCATCTTTATTGAGCAAAAATATATACATTTTAGTACCATACACATAGTCAATCATATTGTTTTTAATTCATATATTACGTAGCTAGTATTGTGAATAGCCTAGGGTTCCCTACCTAAATGGTACCAACATGTCCCTATTAATAATACTCTGCTGTCTGTGTCTGTCACTAGGCTGTATAGCTAGACATTTGAAATTTTCACATGTGATGTATTCCTGTTGCTGCTATAAAATACATATACATTGTTACATGGTATTTGGAGGTTATTCCAATCTAAGTGATGACTTATAATTTGACGAATCCTAACAATATTATAAATAAGATAGTTTGTGTTTAAGTGACTCTAATTGATTTTGATGAAATTTGGTGTGAAGATAGGTCACACTGGTGTCACCTATCTTCTCTAATTTCATCAAGGCTACTTTTTGTCCCAAAACAATTGTGGTTCCCGTGACACCCAAATAACTTCAAAATCTCCGTTTTTTCACTACCTGTAGTAGACCTATAAAACACAGCACTTAAATTGAGTAAGTAATGTTATATTCAAAAAAATATTAATTTAATTTAGCTGAGTTACAATTTATTTGATTCATTTCTGCAATTTCGTATATTCTATTTATTCTGATAGTATATAGATTGAATATTGATTTTCAAACATGAATACCACATAGAATTATTACTACTAAATACTATTACATAGTAGAATTGTGACAACATTTGTTTAATATTAGACAGATATAAACATATTTAATTTCTAGTCAGAGATTTTTTTTTTTTAAACTTTGTACAACTATATACATCAACTAAGACACAGAGTACATTCCAACATACACATTCAATATCGACCTCAAATAATAAAATAAATATCAATTTCGTTGGTCAGTGATACTTACATTAACATTATTTACAAGTTACATATTTTATGTCCCCAATTTTTGTTGTGGACGGATATTCAATTATTCATTGTGATGGTAGTTGACCAAAACCTACAAATAGCATATTTTTGTTTTTTATTCTCTGGCTTTCAAAAAGAGAGAAGGTTATCAATTTAGTAGTAGTACACAATGTTTGTTACCACATCTCAGTCATTTGTGAAACAAATAAAAATCTTTTCTAATATGAAGAGGTACCTGTTAGTTTACTACATAACGATCCTAGAATATTGAACAAAAACTCAAACTTTTAGACAGTCTGAGGAGGTTTTTTCGGAACTAAATCTGTGATACACCCGCGTTTTATTTTACATTTAATGGGCTTGCGCTTAATCGCAATTCACCAGATGGTAAGCTATATTGTGTACTAAGGTGGACCGCGCTTGCCCAGAAAGAACTGGTTCATTGCCTTTAAAACCGCTAAATATACTATATAATACTTATTAGGAAACAGAGCGTTTGGCAAAGAATTCCACACCTTGGAGGTACGCACAATGAAGGTGGAGGCAAACCGCTTAGTACTTGACTTAGGCACCCCCACGGTATAACTGGATGCCGCCTAATGACAAACCCTAAACGAGACAAATTAAATACATTTGGTACATACTCTTTCGAGTACATACAGCTCCTTATACTGACAGTCAAGGACTGCCCTTAATCCAAGTCTTTTTCCGGGTGGATCTGATTCTGAGGAACCTCTAAGCCTGGTTCTGCACCAGCGAGTTGCTGGCGTTCCTGGAACTCACCAGGTGGCTGGAGTAGACCCAGGACAAGTCGACATACCGGTATCACTAACGAAGCCAGCCCATCCCAACAGGTACTAGTAGTTCTTCGTATGAGCTAAGTGACCAAGCTCTGGTGTCGAGAGTTTTCAAGCCGCTCGAAGGCCTCTGACTTGGCTTGTACTAAGACTTAACAGCCAGGACCTACAATTTAAAAGTATCATCCGACCCACTGATTTAGTAGTTAAGGAGTTATACCATCAGACTATGTGAAAAATTGTAGTAGCTTCACAATTATTTTAACTCTAGTTAATAAGGAACGACTTTAAAAGTTATTGTCCTCTCGATTGCAAAACCTAACGAACGCTATCTAGAGGAAGGAAACTTTCAAATGATCTCTTTATTGAATCAAGTTATACCTCAAAACCGTAATTTACAGACAGACTAGTTTGCTCTTGAAACCGGATAGATTGGATTGTGTTGCTTAATAAATATTTTACAAAAACAGTACAAGATTATGGTTGGTTAAGTACAACTTGAGATTGATAATGTTGATAGGAAATGGTTTCTTTACACTTTTTTTAGATTCATTACCATCATCTACCTATTTAACTTCTTTATTAACTTATCATACCACATCCAATCCAAAATGTACGAGAACTCGTCCCAAATGTATGAGAACTCGTCCCAACTTTACAAAAACTTGTCTCAATTTCATAAGAACTTGTCTTAAAGTTGTTGAAACCTTCCAAAGGAGGTCGAAAGTCCAAAGCACGCCAGCGCAGTTTGAACCTAAGGGCGTGGTGACAGAGCACAGTTTGTCTCGCGCTCAGTCGTAGTCGCTATCCTCCACGCTCGAGGACTCCGAGTCGGAGCTGTCGGGGTGCCGCTTCGTGATCTCGATGCAGTTGTCCACGTCCGTCAACTTTTTCAGGGACTTTCCTGAAATATTAAACAGAATTATTATTTCATCCAGTATATGGTTCGTGAGATTGTATGTGATCGGGGTAAGAGCGGAAATTTCGATATGATCGAATTTATCCAAAAACAGTTCTACTTGCCAGCTTTTTTATGCATTATTAGGCAACAACTCACCTGATGCTAATTGATATTGGTAGAATATATTTTGAATATAATTGGCTTCTTCGTATGAGCTAAGTCATTCACATTCAAATTGAAAATCCACATTTATAGTAAGGACGGCCAAACTGTGAAACTCCTTGCTGAAATCACTGTTCCCACTTAACTACAATTTTTTTTAGGCAAGCACGCTCCATCCTAGACCGCAATATCAATTAGCATCAGGTGAGCCTGGCCAGCTGGCCAGGCTTCTTCGTTGCTTAACCGTTCAGCCGTTGCTTAACCGTTCAGCCGTTGCTTAACCGTTGAGCCGTTGCTTAACCTTTCAGCCGTTGCTTAACCTGGATAATATCACCTTAGGAAGGCGAGCTACAGGCGCTACTAGCTAGCCAGGGGAGGAGCAGAAAATGGTGTGGAATGTAATTTCGCTGCAATTACATTCCACACCATTTTCTGCTCCTGAGTACAAAGACCCACCCAGGTAGAGAGATACATGACATACCGGTGTGCGTGGTGAGCAGGCGCGCCTCGCTGCCTGGCGGCGCGTGCGCCCCGCCCAGCCGCTTGGCAAGCTCGCGCGCGCGCACCGCCGCCGACACTGCCGACATCACAAACCACGTGAATCACGATCATAACGCTTTTTACAAGAATCAAGCGAACAATCATTTAGTTATTATTCTTGGTGTTATATATGTATCTATATAAAATATCTATGTATTTATATAGTATATCAGTTGTGTTAGATACCATAACACAAACTTAGAAATGGTTCAGTATGGAGTTAACCAGCCGTGTGTATATGGGACAGTTTCAGTTGAGAACCCTCCTTTTTTTTTGAAGTCTTATTAAAGTGCATATTATATTGAAATTTGTATCGGATAATTAAATGTAGCAGATAACATTTAAGTAAATAAATATTAGGACACATTTCACACACGGCTAGTTAACTCCATACTGAACCATTTCTAAGTTTGTGTTATGGTATCTAACACAACTTTTAAGTAATTTAACACAACATTTAAGTAAATAAATATTAGGACACAACTGAAACTGTCCCATATACTATTGTATATGGGACAGTTTCAGTTGAGAACCCTCCTTCTTTTTTGAAGTCTACATATAAATGTATTGAAATTTGGATCGCATAATTAAATGTATTTCTTGCCCCCCCACATTTCTAACAATAAGGTGTAATAAGTTAGACGTGTTTGTGTATGTCTATCTGTGACATCGTAGCTCCCGCACGGATGAATCGACTTAGATTTATTTGTACGAAAGGTGTATTGGGAGTGTTCTCAGATGTTTGATGAATATAGGACCAAGATGGCTGTGGCTAAAATAATTGAATCAACTTACCCATAATGGGTATCAAATGAAAGGGCTTGACCAGCGATCTAGAATAAATAGAAAAGTAACTTGGTCGATAAAATGGTAACCATTTTACAACCCCACCGCGGTATTTTACACAATGGGGCAAAACAGCTATCCGCGCGCCCGCGTCACATTGTCGGTGGCGTGACCTTGATGCGACCAATCGCGTGCGAGTTTAGCGTGTGTGTGTTTCGTTGAGATAACAGTATAATTGTGTGCGTAGATGGATCCAAATTCTAAGCGGCAATTATATGGTGTTACTCTTCCGTTTATTCTAGTTCGCTAGGCTTGAAAGTATAAAGTGGCCGCTCTTTTTGCTCGTTGATTTAAAAACGAAGTAAGTACTTATATTTACCTCTGCAGCCTTCCTGGCTCGAGTCTTCAGTCATGGAGACACGCTCGGTGCGGTACACGCCCGTCACCAGGTCGAACACAAACAAACACTGCAACAAACAAACGAATATTGGAATTAAACATTGGAAAACCAACTTCAATTCAAAATTCAACAACCAACCGACCAACAGCCCCGAACAGTAGGACCGACCTGTTAAAGTTTGCTCCCACATCGCGTGCGATAGCGCTGTTAAATAAAATAGCTACTGAGGTAGATATTTTTTACTGTAACCTGGCAGAATTCATAAGAGGCGCTCATTTCATTTGTGAAAAGTTTAATAAAATAAGTTAGTTTCATATATATTTATTGGGAGGAACTTGTTTTTTTACTGTAACGTTTATGTTTAAGAAGCGATATCATCAAACTTTTCGACATGACGAGTACTAGATATAGGATGATGATGATGATGATGACGTACCTCGGCGGCGTACTGGTGGCGGTGCGTGAGGCAGGCGGCGGCCAGCTGGCAGCACGAGTCGCACGCCGCGCTGTCCTCCGCCGCGCCCGCCCAGAACCACATCGCGCACAGCTACATATAGGATGATGATGATGATGATGACGTACCTCGGCGGCGTACTGGTGGCGGTGCGTGAGGCAGGCGGCGGCCAGCTGGCAGCACGAGTCGCACGCCGCGCTGTCCTCCGCCGCGCCCGCCCAGAACCACATCGCGCACAGCTACATATAGGATGATGATGATGATGATGACGTACCTCGGCGGCGTACTGGTGGCGGTGCGTGAGGCAGGCGGCGGCCAGCTGGCAGCACGAGTCGCACGCCGCGCTGTCCTCCGCCGCGCCCGCCCAGAACCACATCGCGCACAGCTACATATAGGATGATGATGATGATGATGACGTACCTCGGCGGCGTACTGGTGGCGGTGCGTGAGGCAGGCGGCGGCCAGCTGGCAGCACGAGTCGCACGCCGCGCTGTCCTCCGCCGCGCCCGCCCAGAACCACATCGCGCACAGCTACATAATATACAAACATAAATACATTTTTCCAAGACTGTATAATTCATTTCATATTTATTAAACGATTTGGAATAAATTCGTAAGTTATGTATTTCATGAAAATAAATGTTTATGCAATAAATAGTCATCGTTAATCTGGAAAAAAAAATCGTAATATTTTATTTTTATGACATATTTAGTTCCTATCAAAATATGTTCTTTTCTGCATATTACTTTTACAAAATAATGTTGATGTTTACATCTGCCAGGCGTCCTGTGACGGCCAAGTTGGACTCGCACATTAAGGGTTCCATACCATTACATGTAAATAATTGGCCTAGTGCGAGTTGGGCTCGCGCAGGAAGGGTTTTGTACCATTTTTGTATGGGCTCTACTTAAATATTATTTTTATTTTATAATAGTTATATATATAACTAAATATTCTGTGAATGTTTTGAGGGTATACCAAATGTCATTATAAAGATGGAGTAAAAAATGCTTAAAATTAAGCATTTTTATTGTATGGGGACCCTCCTAAATATTTTTTATTTTTAGTATTTGTTTTTATACTGGCACGGGGAGTACATAACTTGTGAAAGTTTCAGATTTCTAGCTATCACAGTTTCTGAGATACAGCTTGGAGACAGACAGACAGCAAAAGCTTAGTAATAGGATCCCGTTTTTACCTTTGAGGTAAAAAATCCAATTATTCAATTCCACATATACGTTTTTCAAAGACTTTACGAAGAAGACTGTATTGCCAACACATACATATTAACATATTATTATTACAGCTCATTACCATCTTAACTGTCACTAACTGCTTTCAGATAATACAAGTATTTTCGCCTACTCAGCAATAGTAATTAATTTTTCTTCATATTTCACACACGGCTGGTTAGCCCCTCTACCAAACCATTTTTAGTTTGTATTATGGTTGCTAACACAACTGATATACTACATATACATACAAAAATACTTCATATCGATTCATATTTAACACCCAGACCCACAGCCAACAAATTTAGTTCACCACAAATATGTTGGCCATTCCAGGAATCTAACCGGAGATCCTCTGGTTGGCAGTCCGGCATGGTATTTTTTTTATATATTTTTTTAAACTATTCACACACTGCAAGTTAACTCCATACTGAACCATTCCTAGTTCGTGTTATGGTAGCTAACACAACTGATTCACTACATATAAGTACATACATATTTAACACCCAGACCGACAGCCAACAAATTTAGTTCATCACAAATATGTTGGCCGTGCCAGGAATCGAACCCAGAACCTCCTGATTGGCAGTCCGGCATGGTAAACATTACGCTCATTCGTCAGAACGGTGTGATATATACTGACCCCGCTGAGACAGCCGCTGGAGTGACACACGTCGATAACGTGGCAGCCCCAGTCGAAGCAATATATGAAGCGTTGTCCGCTGAGGTTGCACAGCCGCCCGCATACTTCGTTGCAGAGAAGCTCCGTGTCTAAGGACCGCTGCTGTGCCCTGTCAATGAAAAATTAGATTTACTATGAGGATGGGTTAGACCTTACATTGGCAACTTTTTATCCCGGATTAACGCGAGTAACGCCGCGGGGTGTAGCCAGTATGTTATTATAAATGCAAACGTTTGTGTGTGTATGTTTGTTACATCTTCATGCTCAAACGGCTGAACCGATTTTGATGATATTTGGTATGAAGATAGGCTAGACATTGAATGAACACATGGGCAACTTTTATTGGTTTATACGAGTGTGTGTGTGGTGATTGGTTTATGGAGAGCAGCGGCAATGCGCGAAACGGTCCTCCATCCCTGCCCCCGTCGTGAGATGGGACACCGTGAGGTTTTAGTCGATAGTGACGGCCCTTCTGGCCCTCTAGTCCGACATACCCCGCTCGCCTCCCCCAGGCTTGTGATGGAGGCTTGTGCAGGAGATGCATAAATGCATTTCCTCACGAAAAAAAAGTAGAAGGCCCCGAGTCCCAGCGGTGCGAACGTATAGTGGGCTGCTTATGCTATTTATATATGTAACTTTTATCCCGGATTGTGGTAGTAATAAATGTAAGGTGTACCGTATGGTGAGGTGCGCGGGCGGCGCGGAGGCGCACAGGCGCTGCCAGGCGGGCGCCGACACGGCCTGCAGCGGCGCCAGCCCCGCGCCGTGCGCCCACAGCGGCAGCGCCACGTGGTACCCCGACATGCAGTCGTCTGCCAAACGACAACAACACCGCTACTTCATATATGAGGCCACCAGAACCAGAGCGGCCCAAACATAAACCACAAATTATGTGGATATGTGCTGGGCCAGTGTGCTCTATTCAAAGCAAAAAATCAAAAAACGTTTATTTTGTCAAAGGTTACATAAAGATTAAAAGTAATAGGAATCCAAAGGCTCCCAAAGTAGTTTTAAAAACTGTGTTATGGGAGCCAATGGCTTCTCTCAAGCTTAATCTACGTTAACAATGAACTTATGCTAAAGTACTATACTATATAAGATAATTTACGCTATTTATACTAAAATAAAATAAAAAAAAAATAGACTAAAGCCACAATACTAATACTAAAATATATCACCCGTTAACATTGTGTGTGTGCGCGTGTGTGTATGTATGTGTGTGTGTGTGTGTGTATGTATGAGTGTGAGTGAATGTGTGTGTGTGTGTGTGTGTGTGTGGTTGAGTGTGTATGTATGTATGTCAGTGTGAGTATTAACATTGTTTTAAGAATCAAAAAGCCATAACATATTTTTTAGCACCATCTATGATTATTTATCGAAATTACCTTTGAGCCACTCTGGCTTTGAAATTAGGGGTTGGAAAAGGGGCATTGCCGTGGTGAAGTAATAATATCACAAATTGTGGTTTGGGCCGCTCTGGTTCTGGTGGCCTCATATATACTTTACTAAAATATCAATACAGTAGAAACTCGATTATCCGGCCCTCACTTATACGGATTCGCGATTATACAAACTATAGACCAATTGTCCAGAGTCGTATTTTTGCAAGCATGTACGTGTCGGACGGATCTGGCATCACCCCGCCCGTACCAGCTGAGAATAAAAAAAATAAAATAATACGATTTTCTTTGTACTTTCGACTATTCAGATTTTCCATTATCCGAATGGCTAACAACAACAATTAGTCCGGTTAATTGAGTTTCTACTGTACATATTTTAAAATAATTAACATAGATTTTCTATATATACATATGGAAATATTATCTATTATATTATCATATATTCTATAATACAAAAAATTAATACACTCTTCATGAACTGGTGTTTTAGAATTACACAGTTAAAAAGTCTTAGTGAAAAAAATGATATTTTTAAATTCTCTCAAATGATTTTGTTTAAGGACATCGTGAGATCTAAAATAAATAGTCAGAGTAACTTGTGTTACATACAAGTGTATTAAATAAATAGAAATGTATGAAAGGTTAAACTAATGAACATGTTTTACGAACATTTTCACTTTCTGAGAAACAATTACCTCGTAATTGCAGTTTGTACTGCCGACCTTGATAACAATAACAACAGCCGCTTAACGATACACTTCATTACCTATGTTAATATACCTAACAACTGAATAATATGCAAAATACAAGGAAACATGAATAATTAATACATGTAATGAGTATAGAAGCTAAAGTTAAATTAATCGACTTACCTTCAGAGTCGGTAAGAATGGAGGTAATTTCATCGTCCGTTTCCACAAAATATCTGGTAAAGAATTTACTGCACTTGGAGTTTTCCGAATGTACTAAATAGGGGTCTTTAGCATCGACGGGACAGTCCGATAGAGTCTTGGAGGTGTTGTCGTGGACTGCCACCGTTTTGAGGGAGCCATCGTCCAGCATCTCCATAACTCTATACTCTGCTTCACTGTTCTGATCCGTGTCGTCCAGAGTGGAGAAGCCAGGTTTGCCCTCGCAGCTGGTGGTGGGCGACTGGGGCCGCTCTATCTTGTTTTGCGTCCTCAGCACCACCGTCTCCACGCCGGGGGACTTGGCTCGCTTCCCCTGGCTCTTGTTGGCCGCACCGATGTAATACTTCCGGTTACTCCTCAACACCCTGAATGGGACGATGTTCTCGTTGTTATCCTCCGAGAACTCGTACTTCTTGTCGGCTAGCCGCCGCTTCCTGAACATGCTGAGTTTCTCACATTTAGTATCCGTTTCTTCCACAAACTCGTACGCCTTCTCCGCGTTCAGTCTGTGCGTCTCGTTGAACCGCGACATGCTCTCTGCGGGCCTCCGTCTCGGCGACCTCAGTGGGGGGCTTATGAGGGTCCTGATGGACGGAGAGGGTCCCTCCCACTCTTCCATGAGGTTGTGCGATATGGAGGAGGCCTGGATGCAAAGCTCTTGCCCCATCACGTCGGGCAGTTGCACCGGGCGAGACATCTGATACGGTTCCATCTCAAAGTCCGAGAAATCCGCTAGAATGTTTTGGACCACGTTGTTTTGGTACTTGGGTGACTGGAAGGGTGCGGAGGCCTCGGAGGTCTGCGGGCTGTTGGCGAGCGAGCTTATCTCTCTGTCCAGAGAGAACTTGTTCTCCTCGGGCTCCGCGCGCTGCTCGGATGGCTTCACGAAGTCTATCTCGAGGATGTGTATGAAGTCTGTGTAGATGATGATCTGGTTGGAGTAAGCGAGCTGAACCACAGGCTCGTACATGCTGGAGTCGGACGTGCAGTAGAACTTGGTGTGCAGAGCGAAGTTATGCTCCAGGCAGCGCTTCACACCCAGCTGGGGCTCTTCTGAAACTGGATACGAGAGTGATATTAAAATACGAGTACATAGCGCTTGTAGCTTGGCTACCTAAATTTACATAAAAAAATTGCTTAATTTGTAGTAGGGGTATTGTTTGTAATAAAATTTACAGGTTTTAAATCCATTAAACACCACCTCACATGGGCCTAGCTTGGCGTAGCATAAACGTAAAATTATAAATAGAAATACTCATAGTATTAAGTTAAAATATTTTTTATTGTTCACGTACATACATAGAATTGTTTAGTAAGTACCTGTACCCCATGGTGTTTCACGCGTTAATCCGTGATAATACATAGTCTGTGTGTTAATCCAAGGTCTAAACTATCTCCATACAAAATTTCAACCAAATAGTTACAGCCTTTTTAGTGTGAAGAGGTAACAAACACACACTCACATACTAAAACACAAACAACCTTTCGCAGTTATAATATTAGTAGGAGGTAGTATAATAATTTGGCTTACCTTCGTCTCTGGCATACGCAGCACAGTGCCGGCAGCCCAGCCGAGGGACCCCCACCACACTCAGGTATGATGCTGTAGAGCACGAGTCGCTGCGAACATCACATCATCTCTTCAGTATATCCTACAAACTATGTTTGGATGTATGTATAAGTATTACTCATTATTACTCATTGAGTCTTCAACACCTGTTTTTTAACCCTCGACGCAAAAAAGACGTGGTGTTATCTGTGGTATCATAGCTCCCGA
Organism: Mellilla xanthometata; assembly: GCA_035578125.1. Taxonomy (NCBI): domain Eukaryota; kingdom Metazoa; phylum Arthropoda; class Insecta; order Lepidoptera; family Geometridae; genus Mellilla; species Mellilla xanthometata. The sequence continues at coordinate 1,964,632 of JAPUBQ010000008.1, forward strand.
ACGGTTGAACCGATTCAGTTATTCTTGTATAAAAAAAATATTAGGCGGGAGTGTTTTTAACTATACCATAGACAAAGTATTTAATATAATTTGTCTATGACTATACTATATGACATTGGAAAATAGCCGATCACTTAATTTCGTAATTTCCCTAACATGGATATCAAATAAAAGGGATTGATGAATAGAATACTACACTTCAAATCATACACTTCAAATATGATGGCCACCATCACAATGTTGAGAGGGGAAATAGTAACAAGAGGATTTAGATTTGAATTTTATTTATTAACAACTATTTATTTATTTGATTTATAGGCGAGCAGCATTATGCTGATGTGCCTATATCACACTGTTCAATGTCAATGTTTAAAGTTCACTAGTGCACTGATCACAGGTTAGCAAGAGATTTTTTTTGTTTTCTGCAACCAACTATCAAGCTGGTTTTTAAAGCTGTCCACTGATGTAGCACTGACCACTTCCTCGGGCAACTTATACCAATTATAAACCACTCTGTTGCTGAGTATATGATGCCCTGTATTAGTGTTGGCAAGATCACTAGAACTTATAATTAAATTTAAAAAGCGTATTTCACAGCTCGATCGGGCGTGCAGCCGTCTAAGTCTATGTCTTTGAAAACAAGTTTTTTCAGTTCATTTCAGACCAAACCAAACCATTTCTAGTTTGTATATGGTTGCTAACACAACTGATATACTACATATACATACTTTACATTGATAAATATGTACCACCCAGACCGACAGCCAACATATTTAGTTCATCACAAAGATGTTGCCCGTGCCAGGAACAGAACCCGCGATGACGCCAAAAAGGTCATCAGTTCTTTTTATGGTTTTCTGCTGTTGGTTTAGGCACAAAAACAGTTGTTATACTCACGCAATCCCATACACAACCACAACTCCGGGGTTGTGTTTCCACTGGGCGACAGAGATTATGATCTTGCTATCCACATTGTCCTCTCCAAACAGCGGCACGCTGTGCACCGGCCGCACCAGCCGGCCCGGCACCCACGACAGGAAGTGCAGCCTAAAAATGAAGTCAACAAATACATTATAAAATAATAATTATTGTTATTACTAGCAAACTAATGGACGTGTGCATTCTTCCCGTCCTCACATATGGCACACAGATGTGGTCTTTGACGGAACAGCAGCGGACTGCTCTCGGCGTTTGTCAACATGCAATGGAGTGCAGTATTTTTGGAGTCAAGTTAAGAATCAGGGTACGCAACACCACACTGCGCTCCAAAACCAAAATAATAGACGTTACGCAAAAAACAGCTCAACTGAAATGGGACTGGGCAGGGCATGTTTGTCGCATGCTGGACGACTGCTGGGCAAAGGCCACCACAGCATGGGTGCCAAACACTACTAGACCTCGAGGAAGACCCAGGAAACGGTGGCACGACGATCTATGTAAGTTTGATAAGGACTGGGCCACCAAAGCCGAAGACTGGGCTGACTGGGAGGAGAGAAGGGAGGCCTTTGCCCGGCAGTGGGACACAACAGGCTTTTAATAAAAATTATTATTATTATTATTACCAGGCCATATTTCACACATGGTTGGTTAGCCCTTAACTAACCAACCATGTGTATAAAGGTTGCCTGGAAGAGATCGCTGTTAGCGATAAGGCCGCCGTTTGTGGATTGTTGTAAATATTCTTATGTTGTTACTTTTTATTTGTTGTACCTTGTACAATTTGTACCAATAATTTGCCCAATAAAGAGTTAATCTATCTATCTATCTAAGCCATTTCTCAAGCCGACCTGTGATCAGTGGACTTTAAACATTGACTTTTTTTTTTTAATATAAATAAATAAATATTAGGACACTTTCACACACGGCTGGTTAGCCCCATACTGAACCATTTCTAGCTCGTATTATGGTTGCTAACACAACTGATATACTACATATACATACATATTATATATAAATACATATTTAACACCCAGACCCACAGCCAACAAATTTAGTTAAGCACAAAGATGTTGACTGGGCCGGGAATCGAACCCGGAACCTTCTGATTAGCAGACATTATGTGAACTGTTAAAAATAAAATTTCAACTCAGTGTGTTATAGGCACATCAGTATAATGCTGCTCGCCTATAAATGGAATAATAAAATAGTTTGGATTATGATTATGATTATGATGATATTATGATTATGATACACAACTGATATATCAGTTGTATACATACTTGTATCAATACTATTTAACATCCAAGCCAACATATTAAGTACATCACAAAGATTTTGGCTGTGCCGGAAACCAAACCCAGGACCCTCTGGTTGGCAGTCCGGAAAGGTAACCATTATGTCAACAAGGTTGACGACCTCGTTGGCGTAAAGGTTACCATGCCGGTCTGCTAATCAGAAGGTTCTGGGTTCGATTCCCGGCCCGGTCAACATCTTTGTGCTTAACTAAATTTGTTGGACGTGGGTCTGGGTGTTAAATATGTATTGAAATATAATATGTATGTATATGTAGTATATCAGTTGTGTTAGCAACCATAATACGAGCTAGAAATGGTTCAGTATGGGGCTAACCAGCCGTGTGTGAATGTGTCCTAATATTTATTTATTTATTATTTAAAAAAAAAAAAAAAAAGGTTGTTATCTCTTTAAATACTGAATTTTGTTTGCCACAATAAATAATTTAACAATAAACTGTTTTAGTAATAACTAATATGATCTGCACTCTGTAGTGATCATCAATGTTAAGCAACAGTTATTGTAGATGGTGTTTGCATGGTTGACTATGTATAAGACTGGACATACAGTTGTTGTAGAAGGTGTTTGCATGGTTGACTATGTATAAGACTGGACGTACAGTTGTTGTAGATGGTGTTTGCATGGTTGACTATGTATAAGACTGGGCACACAGTTCTTGTAGATGGTGTTTGCATGGTTGACTATGTATAAGACTGGATGTACAGTTGTTGTAGATGGTGTTTGCATGGTTGACTATGTATAAGACTGGGCACACAGTTCTTGTAGATGGTGTTTGCATGGTTGACTATGTATAAGACTGGGCACACAGTTCTTGTAGATGGTGTTTGCATGGTTGACTATGTATAAGACTGGGCATTCAGTTGTTGTAGATGGTTTTTGCATGGTTGACTAGGTATAAGACTGAGCATATAGTTGATGTAAATGGTGTTTGCATGGTTGACTATGTATAAGACTGGGCATTCAGTTCTTGTAGATGGTGTTTGCATGGTTGACTATGTATAAGACTGAGCATATAGTTGATATAGATGGTGTTTGCATGGTTGATTATGTATAAGACTGGGCATACATTTTTTTTGTCATTGGTCATGTTCAATTGCAGGTCCAGGCTGTTAGTTTTCGTACAAACAATTGTTAAGCCAAGTCAGAAGTATTGTTCTATCAGGCAACATATTCCTCTTTTATTGGAATAAGCCTTACTTTGAAAGAAGAATATGCCTGATAGAACTATACTAAGCCTGAACTAAGCCGGTAGCCTTCAGGCAACTTAAAAACTCTGGACATCAGAGCTTAGCCACATGGCTCATACAAAGAAGTGAAACTCAAACAAGTTGGATTCTTTCTGATATTATTATTTAGTGATAATGTTTACAGACTGATTAAAATTAAATTTCAATCCAATGAGATATAGGCACATTCGCTGTATGCTGTTTGCCTATAAATCAAATAAATAAATAAAGTACTTACATGTATTTGGAACATTCTCTAAATGTTATTGTGTTAAATGCAACAGTACTATTGAATGTAAAACTAAGAAGGAACTGTCCACACTGTGAGAAGCCCATGAATATGTGCTTCCTCAGGTAGGACATAGGCACCATGTCCGTGAGGCAGAAACGCAGCCGCGGTAGGATGCGCTCAAACACTTTCTGTGACTGCCCATGGCCCCGGGATGTGCTGCCAAAATACTGCAAATATAATAAAATCTTCCATTAGAACAGTTTCATTTTGTAAAGAATAATATCTTTATTTAGTAAGAAATCTATGATAAAGCAACGTACTTCATTCAGTTTTTAAGAATGTAATTATAATAATTTCTAGCTAAGAAACGATATTATAAGTTCAAGACCTGCCTAAACCTAGAGATATTAATAAAAAATTATAGCGGCAAGAAATAAGGAGAATATTTGCGTTTGTTGCTGAAAATATATTATCTGATGACTGAAGTCACGTTTTATTTAGCTGGGCTATAAAGAAAAGTTCAGGCACAAAAGATGAAATGAAAATAAAAAAGAAACTAAAAGCTTGGACCAAGCGCGAGATGAAGCTTGATTGTTATCAATAATATTTCAGAGCGTGGACATACCTCTCTATTAAATAATTTGTGAACGATATTACTACTATCTGTTGTTCGGTTTCTGTGTTTATTGCTGTTTTCATTTAGACTATTTGAATTATAATTTTCGGGATCCTTGATCACAGAATCCATGATCGTTTGTTTTACTTTTGATTGATTTATTTTTGATTTTGACAGTTCAATAAAAGAGAATGATCAATCTCACAGATTGTATGAGAAATCAGGAAATCAGTTGAGACAACATTGAAGCACAATATGACATGAAACTGTAGTGTATCCGAACGCATGTTTATCTATATCACAAAAAAAAAACAAGCTGTCAAAAATTAAAAGTGCACGATCAACGGATTTGTTCTGCTTTTAATACAAAATTACAAATATTTTTTTAGAAAAGAAAATTTGGACATATTGTTTCGGTGAAGCATACGCTACAATAAATTTATTGAAATGGAGCCAATGACCCTGGGTAGTCCCACCCACTCCCCTTCAGGAAGTCCCAATGTTCAATATTTGCCGCCTTTTCTGCTCGGAGAAATGAACCCGCCGACTACACCAAGAACTAATAGCTTATCGCCGACAAAGGGCAGGAATCTCGCATTTGGTAAGATAAACCCTAGCATATAATATTGATATCCATAAACCTTCAGGAAAATGAACGGCTATTCTAACCTTACTGCACCAAACATCTCTGCATGATTAGGTACCTTTCATCTCAGTAAAGTGAAGAAAACAGTAAAGCCATCAGCTTTGTTCCAACGTGAGCATCATCATTAGTATCATCCAGCAATAGTTTTTTTTTTATCTAAAAGAAAGGCATGCAGAATATGTTGCCTGAGAGAACTGTTAAGCTATTTGTACTGACAAATCTTATATTCTATTTAATGATCTATACAGGGGTCAGACAGAATCCAAGTTGGGTTATGCCAGGTTAATTACACTAGACTAACAATGTACAATGACTGTGACACCAGTAAACCTTAAAGTAATCTCTTATTTTCCAGGGTCACCAACTAGTCCATCTCAAACATCGACTCCTGATCAGAAAGCATATCGCCAAAATATGTCCATGCACCAACAGGCCCTCTACAACCAACAGAGCATGTTTGCAGATATTCCGACGTCCCCTAACATTTCTTACACTACGAAACCTAGCGGGCCACCAATAGAAGATTTATTCGACACAATAAAGAGCAATGAGCCTTCTAATAACAAGTCTCTGTTCCAAGATAGTTTTTCAACATACAATAATAATTCAATGACGAATTCGTATGCATATAATGTAAACCAGTCTGCAGCCAACCAATCCATGAACAATAATTGGCAAGACAGTTGCCACGAGCAGGACGAGTATTGGGTCACAGTGTTTGGGTTCCCTCCGAATGCTGCCAACACCGTGCTCACGAGATTTAGCAACTGTGGTGCCATACTTGGTATGATATTATTTATATCATTTATTTATTTCATTTATAGGCGAGCAGCAATATGCTGATATGTCTATATCACACTGAGTAGAAATTATTTTTTTAATAGTTCACATAATGTTCAATGTCAATGTTTAAAGTTCACTAGTGCACTGATCACAGGTTAGCAATTTTGCAAGCTATAGGAACCTAGTTTGTTATGATAATTTGCTTTGTATCCACAAAAAGTAGTTATTTCTTGTAATATCTTCTTAATCTGGGTTATGTTCAAGTCAATGACGCAATTTTATGTGTCATTCTCTTCTTCCAAGAAAAGATTGTAGGCCAGATCTGTTTTGTGTAAAACAAAAAACTTAACCAAATGATCGAAGTTAAGCAATGGTCAATTCATTCAGTTATAATAGGTGCCCATGTAAAAAACTTATTTTAAAAGTGGCCACTTATAAAATAACAGTCTATTATAGTATTGAAAATTGACATTTGATTCATATCATATACTATTGTTTTGATATTATATTACTAGAATTAGTAGTGAATTGACATTTTGATTAATATCATATACTATTGTAATGATATTATATTACTAGAATATAATTGAAAATTGACATTGATACATATCATATACTTTTGTAATGATATCATATTATTTGACTTGTAATTAATATGATATCATTTGTATTAATATAATTAATACGAATACAAATCATTTATTGATAACACCAATATCAATAAATGATTTGTATTCGTATTTGGCCTGTCTGTTGAAAGCGAACAATGTTGCAGACAAGCAGTACCCGACGCAAGGCAACTGGACGCACATCCGGTACGCGACGCGCGCGGAGCGCGAGCGGGCGCTGGCGCTGAGCGGGCGGCAGGTGCTGCCCGGCGTCATGGTGGGCGTCATCGAGTGCAGCCAGCCGCCGCGCGGCGCCCCCAGCTCGGGACTCGCTTCGCCGGACAGGTGAACGATGCTCTTCTATTTATTCACATTACACCTAGGCATAAGCATTCTGCATGAAGAATGAAGTCAAAACTTAATCCTATCTGATGACCTCATTGGCATAATGGTTACCATGATTAGCTATAAGAATAAATTAAGGTCCTGGTTACAGGACCATTTGTTTTATAGTTTTGAGAATTATCTAGAACTAGATCATATTTTTAATATAAAATGAATAACAATGTTAAATGACGTAATTAGAATGTAATTTTTGACATTTAACATATTAATTCACTTAATTTTTTTTTTTTGACATGTAACTAATGGTGTTATTAATAAATATTTGTATTTGCATGCCAGGTTCCGGGTTCGATTCCCGGCATGGCTAACATCTTTGTGCTGAACTAAATTTGTTGACTTATGGTCTGGGTGTTGAATATGTATGTATATGTAGTATATTAGTTGTGTTAGCAACCATAATACAAACTAGAAATGGTTCAGTATGGGATTAACCAGCCGTGCGTGAAATGTGTCCTAATATTTATTTTTATTTATTCTCTCTTTTTTTTTTTTCTTTTTTATACTAGGATGGGTTTGCGCTTGATCAGAATTCACCTGATGGTAAGCGATATTGTGATCTAAGGTGGAACGCGCTTACCCAGAAGAAACCGGTTCACTCGTGCTTTGAAAACCGCAAGATTATAGTTTTCGGGGAACAGGGCATTTGGCAAAGAGTTCCACACCTTGGCAGTCTCTATGGTCAGATTGCTACAAAAACAAGGATAACAATAAAAAATAATTGGCTGAGTGTGAGTTGGGCTCGCGCATGATGGCTTAAGATAATGGTATGGAACCCGTACCATTATCTGAAGTAAAATTGCAAGGAAAAATATTGCTTCTTAAACTTTTTTCAACAGCAATACAACATTTATTATCTCTTTAGCGCTACATGTGTAGGTACTATCTAAGCGATTATCAAATCTATATTTTGTTTCCAGACATTCATCAACGAACATTCGGTCGTTATGCCCCACACCGTTGCCCAACGCTCCTCTACCGCAGCGATCTAATGGAATCCTCTCGAAAGCACTTGACTACGTACTAGGATGGTGACAATTATCACTTCGAGTGAGTAGTTATCTGAATAATTTGTAAATATTGGGAAATGTTAAAGTTAATTATAATAGATCCTACCATTTATTTTCTTTTTGACAGTTATGTATTGTGACGAACATGCGTCCATGTTACGCAAAAGTTCAAAATCAACTTAACCAATAGAAAGCAAAAGCAAATGCGTAACATGACTTGTTAGTTAGTTATGTTCTATTGGTGTCGTCAAAGAGAAAATAAACTGTTGGATCTGCTATAGTAATAAGTTTTCCACCCTTTTGAGATGTCGTACAATGGGGACTGGACACTGAAGGTACGGAGGCATGCAGTCAGCACCAGCGATTAGTAATAATATTTTATGATTATTAATTTGAGAGAGGATTAATTACTAAGTTTAGTTCTCTAATGTCTCACATGCAATGTTTCCAGTGTCAGTAATTTTATTTTACAGTACCCGGCGATAATATTGCACATCGACCTTTGGAGAGAGACAATCGCCTAAATACTTCGTATCTCTGTCGCAAGCTACTCAACTCAACTCATTTTAATTTTTTTCACATAGGAATATATAACAACAGTCATAAGACACTTGTAAAAAGTCAACATCTAAATTACATTAGAAAGAATATGTATAAGAATATTTACAAAAGTAAATATATAGATCATGTTATTGTCATATGTAAAGAAAAATTATTACATTACAATAAATTATTACTGACTGTACTGTATTTCATGCAACAGATAACGCTTTACGAAGCTGGAATTAGCGATTGTCTCTTTTCTAAGATTGCTGTGTGCAATACTTATCACCACAGGTGTAGTTATATATATATATGTAATTTGTGAATATTGATACAATCACTATTTTTGTTATGAGGGTTTTAATTTCATACAAACACTATTTTAAACCCCGACCCCGACCAAGTTTGACATGTCTGTGTGTGCATCGTGGCATGTCATCAGATGAATCGATTTGAGTCGAGAGTGTTTTAGCGGTTTTATAAAAATCGGTCCAAGATGCCTGCCACTGCAAAATGGCGTGTCACATATTTTTTCACAACGTTGTCTAACTACCACTATTAGAACTAGACTTCACAATATGATAAATTTTAAATACAAGATGTCCGGCACCAAAAATTTTTTTTTTTTTTTTTTTTTTTTTTTTTTTTTATTAGGACACTTTCACACACGGCTGGTTAGCCCCATACTGAACCATTTCTAGCTCGTATTATGGTTGCAAACACAACTGATATACTACATATACATACATACATATTATATATAAATACATATTTAACACCCAGACCCACAGCCAACAAATTTAGTTAAGCACAAAGAAGTTGACCGGGCCGGGAATCGAACCCGGAACCTTCTGATTAGCAGACCGGCATGGTAACCTTTACGCCAACGAGGTCGTCATAATAATGTCAGGGTTTTACAGTTTATTTATTTCCATTGTTTGGTCAGTGTTTGTATGAAATATGTATCTGTAGCGCTTTTTTAAAGTTTCAATATGATGACATGTATATATATTTATTAAGTAAAGGAGAAATGAAATTTTTCGTTAGAAAAATTATAACTTTCCATATGTACTAAAATAGTTGATTCAAAATAAACTGATTTTAGCATGACATTCTTTAAAAAATCTAAATCGGCAATCCTTAATTTTTCAGAAAGTAGTCTGTAATAATAATTTGTCAAATTACTAATAGAGTTAATTTTAGTAAACAAGGCTTTGTAATTTTTTTTAAACAAAAGATTACTTAAATTTTAAGCTATCAAAAGTTAATTAAAATATATGCTTGTAATCAAAAATATTTAAAAATTTAAAACGAATTATTTATTACAGAACTACTATGTAAGATAATATTTACTCTGTAATGTATCATAAATATTCTAAATACTAATTAATTAAATGAAAATAAAAGCATTATTTCTTATAATTATTTGTTTTATTTTATTACTAAATATTACATAAAAATCCCTTAACACTATGAAGATTTATTTATTAAGCAAAACTTATTGTTTGCCTAACTAAAAAAATTGAGTTGAAATTGTTTATTAAGTGAATTGATGTTTATTAAGTGAATGAAACATAATAAAAAGCCTATTTACATAAAAACTCCATTTACAAAACATTTAAAACAATCAAGTTTCAGTAAACGTAATAGAACTACATCAAATAAAATTTTAAGAATTTTAACTGTAATATAACTTTATCATTACAATTTATGCGAAAATCATTGTATTTTTCATTCTTTTGAACCCGCAACCGCATGTTTGGGCCCGATTTTTTTTGTTCGATAGGTGTGTTATTCGAGAGTTCTTAGCTATGTTTGATGAAAATTAATCTAAAATGGCGGCCGTCACAAAATGGCAGATGACGTTAACTGCCTTAATCTGGGTATCAAATGAAAGGGCTTGCAGCTTGGTTAACAGAATACATAAACTTTGATAAATTTCACAACTGCCTCAATATGAGTATTTAAGGTCTTGATTAGTAGAACAAATACAATGTGATAAATTTCAAATCTTAGATTGCCGCTACATAATGTTGAGTAGCGGGATTTCAAAAATTTGTCCTGAACTCTGTGAGCCACTCCAATGTAACAGATCCAATGCAGGACACAGTCAGCGTGGTGTGTGCGGATCCGAGCATACTCTTATCATCATCATCATCATCCAGCGACGAGGAAGAGTTAACATCTATCCAGCCGGCGGTATCTGCGCGAGAGCAGTAGCGCGCGCGGCGCGGGCGCGGGGTTCGATGACCCGCAGTGCACGCGCGGATCTCGTCGGCGGCGGTCCGTGTAACACTCGCCCCTGAAGATGGTGCTCGAAAGCACCGAAATTGTTGGACTCATTCCAACTTATAATAATAAGTAATGTGACCGTTTTGTACGCGAAAATAAAATAAGGGATTTCAAAAATTTTAATTTATACTTGTTTTAGAGAGAAATTCAAACTCTCAATGATATATTAAGTAATTTTTTATATAATCTTGTGTTACTTACTTAGAACTTATGCAGAACATAATATATTCGTGATAGTCATTCTGTTTCATACACAATGGTGCTTTCCCACACTTGTTGTTAAAAATGTTAGAAAACATTTTTGCCGTTTTCTAAACAAAGATTTGAGAAATATTTTTATGTTGGGTAATATCCCTCAATGTAGGAGCACCTAAAACATCTAACATAATGTACTAATGACTAACATTTGTTAGTAGATGTTACATGAAAATGTTAACAAATATAAAATGTGATATTTTCCAGTTTCATTGTGTACTTATTTATTTTAACGTTAATAAATTATTTTGTATTTGTATATATGTTTCATTATAAATATTTGTAACAGCTGACTTCAAAATGTATGTATTTAAACTACATATTTATTTCCCCAATTTTTAGAATATTTAAAAACAGACATTCTTTTCTACAGAGTTATTGGTTACCTAACGCAACTGATATTAGCAGTGAAAACTAGACAGTTCGTAATAAGAAATCACTGCTCTAAAGAGCTATTTGTATGGAACCACCAACTTTTAAATCAAATATCATAAAAGTAGTTTTCTAGACATACTAAAGACACCTTAGAAGATTCTCCAATTGTAATGAGATTTTTGCTGATGGAAGAAAATCCAAAATATGAAGAGTACTGCTGTGAAACCATTTTTTTTACATTAAAATGGGCTTGCGCTTGATCATAATTCACCTGATGGCAAGCGACATTATGATCTGAAGAGTTCAACGCCTTCGCAGTTCGCACTATGAAGGTGGATGCAAACCGCTTAGTACGCGCCTTTGGTACCTCCACAGTATAAATCTTAATCTCTTCTGTTTCACAGCAGAAGTCCAAAACATACTTTAGAATGGATTTCCGCCTAAATCAATAGGTAAACTACTATATTTGTTATATATTCTACTTGGGTTGTTCAATGGTAGCGCTGGCCAGGTCGGTCATCTTGGGGTACTTGATGTTATGCTTATCTAGCTCGTTCTGCGACCAGAGGATCATACGCAGCAGGCTGCACAGCTTGGGGTTGGTGTACTCCTGGTTCTCAGACTTGAGGATGGCTGCGTTCAGCTCACTCGCGATCTGGGGATGTAGTACATGGTTATAATATACTAATCCTAAATTGTACTTAGTAAACTGTTATTGTAAGGCATATTATATATTTGCACAAACAAATAGTCACACTAACTTAAAAAAACGTTGGATATGCGCCCAGCATTACGAGCGTTAATATGAGCGGGGATTTTCGTGTAGATCTCGGTGACAGTTTATGGGATGCTACTCCCTGATAATGACGCTTATAAAGTCTCAAAACTCATTGGACGTACTATATTGTTTTTAACTAAGTGTGACTGTGCAAATATATTTATTTATTTAATTTATAGGCGAGCAGCATTATGCTGATGTGCCTATATCACTCTGAGATGAAATTTAATTTTTTACAGTTTATAATATTATGTCCAAAGTCAAAAATAAGTACAAAATTATCCACTGACATCCAGTTATTTCAGTACTTGTTGTGAGCAGCAGTGGTACACAGATTGTACCGGGCAGCAGTCGGCGAAGGGCGAGGTGTGCTAGCTTAACTGTCGGCGGCACAGCACTGTCATAAGAGTGAGACATGTTACCTTCTGGCTGTGCGCTGGAAGCAGTAAGTCGGTGAAGAGCGAGCCGTGCTAGCTTAAATGCCGTGTGTAAGAGTGAGTCAGGTTACCTTCTGGCTGTGCGCGGGAAGCAGCAGGTCGGCGAAGGGCGAGGCGTGCGGGTCGGGGAAGGCGAGCAGCGCCAGCGAGCGCTCCAGCTCGGTAAGCGCAGCGCGGTCGGCAGCGCCTGCCTCCGCCAGCGTGGCGCTCGCGAACGACAGCGCCTCCTCCGCGCGCCCCAGCCGGATCAGCTCCAGCAGCTGCAGTTGCTGGACAATGATAAGAAGACATAAGTTCTCTTCAGTTCCTATATTTTGATTTAACAACTAGTATTTGTAAAATATTATTTTAACTTACATGTGAGTAATAGATAATAACGGCTATTTTAATTTGATTTATCCCGTGTCCAAGATATACAAAGACTCAATATTACTCACTATTATTATTTTATTAAATAATAATGATGTTAAAACTAACATACTAAAAATAATTAAGTTAAAGCAATATTTTAAAAATACTCATTGTTAAAAAAAATGTAACTGACCAATTAATTATAATTATAATAAATAATATGACTTATTTGTGACAATACTAACAATCTTATAATCTAAATGTAGTTGGTATCATCAAGTATGTTTATAAAATTAAGTAGGGGTAAATATTTTATATATTATTTAAGTTTTTGTAGATATTATTTTTATTATTCTCTAGTAGGTAATATACATACATGAAACATGAAATTGTTCTATGACAACCACACAATTAAATGAATAAATGGACATAAGATAAATCTATTGTAAACAAATCCTGAAAGCCTTAAACCACCAGAGTTTGGAGTGGGAATGTAATTTGTTTTGACAATCCAACAGAGTAGTAATGCATTGAAAATGCAAAAATTCTTGCATTTTGAGTATTCTACTCAAGCAGTTGTTTAAAATGTATGACTGTTACCTGTAAGTGAAAGTAAAGATATCTATCGTTGTCCAGTAGCTCAGGATGCAAAGCATTGACCATTGCAATAGCCTCAGGGATGCGACCAGTCTGCACGGCCTCACGGATCATGATTCTCTCGTCCAGGGAGCTGCAGAGTGCAGGCTCCTGCAACCCGGCCTCTTGCTGGAATTTTATTGCAGCCTCCTTGAACCCTTCTGGAAGCCACAATACCATATGGTTTGAATATAACATACCATAGAGTAACTTCACTAGTATAAGTACATACTTATGGTCATTGTTAAAATAAGTAATTTCGTGACATTTATTGACTCATACACATAAAATGTTTGCTCTGAAGCTTAATTTTCGTTTTGAATCAGTACAACAAAGGAATAACTGGAATATTATTTCAAAGACAAAGTTTATTTAATTCTGACTTAAGAACAACATTTTCAACTATTGTATATGGTAGGAGATGGATACAACAACTTTCCAGTTACCTGTAACTAAATAATTCATGATCAACATATTCATATCAGTCCTCGAAATCTGTAGATCATCAGATTTCTTGCGGTCGTAGTGTCGCCTTTCATCTTTATCATGTGCGCTGTTTGTGGAACTTTCGAAACTCATTGTAATATATCACGAATGTTATGACTTATTGTAGATAGCAATAATTTGGCAAAAATTCATCAAATAATTTGTGAAATACAAAGAATGGAAATCACTCAACTAAAATGATTTACGAAATATGTTCGTTCACAGCTGAGTTGACAAGTGAACGAAAAGAGCGTAAACAAATGTTGGTTCTTTCGTGCAGGCAACATTACGACAATAACGCTTGTAGTCTATGATTAAATTAGAGACGAGACATAATATTATTAGTCACAGTTATAAGTCATATAATCTTCTCTTTAGTACGTTCATATATCTAGGGTCGCTTTGGGAGCCCGTGACCACAATAATTATCATCTAGGAATAAAGAAACGTATGACAAAGCCGAAATCATTTGTTTCTTCTTCGAAAGAGCTGTGTCGAGTTTTTAAGCCGCCAGACTTAGCTTAACAACTCCTTGTACAAAGCCAAGACCTATTAGAGTAATTTAAACTAATTTAGCGCCCAGATGTACCTAAGTGCCGCTTTGAGTACGGTTAGCCATCCAATTACTGGCCGCAGCGACCGTTGTATCGCGTCAAATCATCTTTGCAATTCAGAAGAAGGGACGGTCAGTAATAACCTGTTTTTTTTCTCTTTCGTGGTAATAACTCAGTCGAAGCTGCAGGAGCTCCCAGGCTGGAGTTTAGATAACATCAATACAGTAATACCCCGGACTTACGCGATAGGTGGGACCGAGCGCTATCCGCGTAAGTCGAATTCGCGTAAGTCGGGGTACAATTTTGCATATACATACCTATAGTCATACAAAGTATGTTTAATTGGGACCGGAGACTATAATTTAGGAAATATAAAACAATAATTTAAGAAATAAATTTTAATTTAATTCTAGATAATATGACAAACTATATTTATAAAATGTATAAACACAATCTGAAGTGCGCGGCTTTCAAACAAAAAACGTTAAAATAGACGAGAAAATTAAATCGCGTAACTCCGAATTCGCGTAAGTCGAGGTAGCGTAAGTCGGGGTATTACTGTATTGTTATAGATACCTACTATTGGAAACCAGGGCATACATTACCGAAATATGAAATAAAAGGCCCTGTAGGTGTTTAGCTAAATTTATTTTCAGTTCTTAATTGCCGATATTCTAATGAGCGAATAATACAATTTAAAAAACCTAACCTATTTTTATTGAATAATGCTTGGTAACAAATTATACGTTTTTGTATTCAATAAAAGTCGCAACTAAACATTAGAAAAACAAAGTCCCAACAATGTTCGTCTATGTGTATCATAACTTCAGTATAATATTGTCTACTTGACACAATAGTCTCGCATTATTGAGAAAAAAATAACTTACATTAGTTTAAATAAAGCTAGTTTTTAAGAATACAATTGTCTAATGAAGCTGTTGTCAATGAGTAAATTTAGATGTACACGACAAAATTATCTTTAGAAAGATAACACACTTTAAAGAACTTAAGTAAACCAACTCCGCGCCGTTCGAGCGCAACACAACAAAATAATATAAATTACATCTAAATCTACCAACAATTCGACAACACTTTTTAAGAAAGTAAAGTAAAAATGAATCGTACTAATCAAAGAAATTATGGCTAACTAATTCGCGTTAATCGAGGACATTGATTGAGGCACTCTGCGTGAATTTATTACATGTGTACTAGTTACTAGAGGTCCATTATTGCTTCGGGAAGTATAACATTGTGTACTTCTGGTTGTGGGTGAACCTGGAGTTAGGAAGTGTGGACTTGTCCAAAGTAAACCGGTGGTCGGCAGGAGTCGACTCGGCGTCACTCCCTGAGCACAATACCCAGCGTACCTTACCTAAAGCATTATAAGCTAATTTATAAGTGTATGTGGCATGCACTAAACGGTGGAACTTGGCCTCGATAATATTGTCATCTGATGCAATCTTGCACTAACTAGCACTAGCAAGCGCCCATCTAGCTAAACTTGAAATGCTTGCTCTTAAAATTTAAAGTCATAACCTAGTTTGATTTTGACAAGTTTTGCAGTTGAAAAAAAAATAATTATGCAGGCAAGATTATACTCTAAACATAAATATCAGTCATATATCAATATAATGTGTAGGCCAAATTCCACCAGCAATCACAATATCTCGATTATTTCAGGACAATTTATATTCCTGGACTTAATATTCACATATACCAAAATATGTTTGTCTTGATATAACGCAGCGCTGCACCGCATGCCGACTCCATTGTATTAGGACAAATCTGAAAAATAAATGTTCCAAATTATTAAAATGTTTTTATGCTTTACTTATTGTTTCCAGAATGGAAATGACAACGCATTGTTTTATGTATCAGAAGGCACCAGTAATTAGGGACATAAATCTCTTAATATCCTATTGTAGTTGTTATTTTATGGTCCAAGTTTTATTTATTTAAAGTACAGTAGTAGAGCTTTACAAATGACTTACAGTAGTTATATAATTATTACGGTAGCACGGCTACTCTTGATGGTATGGTGAAGGCAAACAATATGATGCACGAAGCACCGTCTCTGTAGTTTTTGTCATTGACATGTGTCAGCCAGTGAGAAATATATATGTAAGCTTTGTTTATGGTATGTTGGAGGATGACATTGCATACGGCAGGACAGCCGAAATGTCAAAGTCAAAGAATTAATGAAATTTAAAAAGTGAACTGAATTGAGGCGTTACAGAGTTGATCTACAAATAAATAACTGGAAGTAAAACCTTTTATTGTCGATTTTTCTGTTTTTAGGTTTGTACATTGTGTGTGTAAATATTAAGTTTTCGTTCTATTGTAATATAATATTGTAAACTAACAATAAATCTTTCTGTTTTTAGATAAATCAAAACTGCGTTTTTCTCCCGTAGTATCCAACATATTATATATATATATTGGTGGCGATTCAGCGGCACACACAACTTAACTAAAATTAAAGAAGCCCCGTCTCTTTTCATCTTAGGTGGCCAGAAAGAGACGGCACGTTCTGAACCACAGTCAAAACAACTAAAATCAGTACCAGTGGGTTGCTTACCATTCAAGCATTTCATCATCATGGTGTCAATGACTCAAACTCATAATGTCTAAGAAATAGAAAACAATGAACCATATAATTTACATATAATTTAAAAAAAACTGTGTTGCCCATTTTATCTAAGTATGAATATGATCATATGAAAATTGTAAAGCGATTCTGTCACCTATAATTTTTAGTAATTTAATTTTCTCTAATATATAACTTAAAACATATCAAAGTTATGTTAGAATAAATTGAGATTCTATATCCCAAGATGTTCAAGAGAGGAGTTGTGACTGTAGATCAGTCCCGTGCAATGTATAAGTGATTATAATAATATGCTCAGTGTTAATGTTTCAAAGGGTGTTTTGTGTATATACTATATAGTGTACTATAGTAGAAACCAAAGTGGTGATATGGCCAGCGTGGTATAGTGGTACTGACAGCTGGGCACAGGCTCCGTGTGCATGTGGTCGGCGTCCATGGGCCAGGCGAGCGGCGGCGGGCGGCGCTGCACCTGGTCGCGGTTGAAGCGCACGAAGGCCTCGTACTGCTCCGCCAGCTTGGTGTTCAGCGCCGACTCGTACTCCGAGCGCAGCGCCACCTCCTGCTCGCGGAGCATGCGCTCGCAGATCATGCGCACC
The DNA here is from genome assembly GCA_035578125.1 of Mellilla xanthometata. Classification (NCBI taxonomy): domain Eukaryota; kingdom Metazoa; phylum Arthropoda; class Insecta; order Lepidoptera; family Geometridae; genus Mellilla; species Mellilla xanthometata. The sequence continues at coordinate 1,982,319 of JAPUBQ010000008.1, forward strand.
TGCAACCGACATAGTGCCTTACTTAACCTATTACAAAACATGCTCAAATTGAAAATTCCCGCGTTCCTGTTCACCGATCATCTGCGAAACGTCAATCGACTATGACACATTAACCGGCCAATCCCTACAGCGTTTGTTTTCTAGCCAACCACGCGACACTGGCGCTAAATTGCGGCAATACCGCAGAGGCCACAAATAAAAATTTAATAAATAAATAAATAAGAAGAAGTTGAAGTTGACTTCACCTCACAGCGGTTTTCGCATTCCCGTATTCGAATTAGCGAACAATCAAAATGCCTATGTGTGGTATATTGGATAATTTTATTTATTTGTCTTATTCGCCTATTTGATGGAGTTGGTTACTGTGAATGCCGTATTCGCCTTTATTGATGTTATTTATGTTCGAGACTTCGTCAACATTCTTCCCGAATACAGCAAACATAAATAACAAAGTATTTATTGTGTTTTGACAGAACATATGAACATATAAACAGCCAGGACAACAGGCACTCGCCTTATACTGCCCGAGTACTGTATCTCAAGTACGATAGTCTAAGGGTGTGTATCTTACGAATGTGCAACTCGAGGCATGCGAACTGCGCGCGCGCTCCATGGCTATGGTTTGGTGCGCCTCTAATTTACAGTTCTTTTTACTAGCTCAGTAGTACCCGTACGTCGCTTAGGTTGCATGCGAACTGCACGCAGGCGGGGCGCGCACGATCAAAAATGCACGCGCGCAGCTTGCTAACTGCTAAAAGATGATTGGCGGGTTAAGGGCTATTTTCTATTAAAATTATTTTTAATTAAGAGACAATATTGCATTTAGTAACGTTTTGTAACAATATGTGGAACCCTTTGTCATACAATGTCACACATCGTTGATTCCCCCTTAACATGTGATGTAACTTACTATATAATTTGTTATGACGATGTAACGTATCTAACACTTGTTAATATTTTCAATGTATATATATTACTTGTGGCTATAAAATAAAATTATTTCATTCTTATATAGATACTAGCTGACTCAGCAAACGTTGTTTTGCCTCACTTAGGGGTATGAAAAATAGATAGTAGCTGATTCTCAGATCTACTGAATATGCATATAAAATTTGGTAAAAATCGGTTAAGCCATTTATATACAGAGGAGTATGTTAACTAACATTGTGACATGGAAATTTTATATATAAGATATGAAGATATAATATGAATCCCTATATCCCTTTCACTAAAATATTTACTTAGTCACTAGCATACATCACTGAAGAAAGCATCACTCGCAGCACGAGAGACAACTCTCAGTGTGAGTGCTGCATGTCAAATATATTGTACATACATTTACAAAGTAGTTAGAGTATTATATTATGTGCTTTTTTTTTGTTCCGCCAGTTCTCCCTTAACACTTAGTCAAGGACGTTATTTGGGTTGAACAATTGCTTGCGCATTTAATGTATTTGTTAAGATCGGTCAATTTGGTACCTCATATACTGAAATGAATAACATGAATATATATATATATATTATGTGCTTAGTTTCGCTTTTTAGCTTTGTAAATATTTTAAAAATAAATATTAGATTGATCCCTTAGTCACACCATCATGCATGTTCGGCTGGACCAATTTAATTATTTTTTTGTTGTGTTTATTACTGATAGGAAAAGGTTTTTATGACAGAAAAAATGGCATTTTTATAACAATTTGAATCAAATAATCATGGTCATGGCAAGACAACGTCTGTCGCAAGTAGTGTAATGTATGTGTTAAAGTACCTGTTTGAATGTGAAGAGCGCGCGGCTGCAGGCGTGGTGGTCGCTGTGCGCGGGGTGGCGCGAGGGGTGCGGCGGGGAGCAGTCTCCCTCGCTGCCCGAGGAGGAGGAGGCGCCGCCCGCTGTGCGGAGCTGCCGCCGCCGCTGCAGCCGCTTTACTTCGTTACGGATCTCTTGCAGCACCAACTCTGCATAGACATAACAATAATATCTTTCATTATATGTTTATAATATCTTATCTCTATCATTATGAGAATATATAATTTTTTGTTTGTTTGTTTCACACATGGCAAACCAGCCAGGAGTGAAATGTGTTTGTTTCTCTTTATTCATATCAAAGATGCTCGTAAGTAATCACTCAGTGGATACCAATTTACCTTTAAGCTTTGTTTGATATAATGGTGTTTTGCAGTTTTAGAGCAAGTTGGTATAGTGCTGTGTAAAAGTATATAGTTAATAATTAAATCATAGATTGTAACCTTCATTAAAACTAAATTAGCTTCATCAAGACAATCTTGAAATAATTAAGTTTCAACTTTATTTTATAAGTTGACTAGATACGCCCCACTGTGTTACCCACTTTAATCCAGGATAAAAAGTAGCCTATGTGTTAATCCAGGGACTAAACTATCTACATACCAAATTTAATTCAAATTGAAACAGCTGTTTGTGTGTGAAGAGGTAACAAACGAACACAAACTTTTGCATTTATAATATTAGTAGGATTTCAGTTCAATTTGCGTTGAGAGTTTTGAAGCCACAAAGACCTTTTGTAATATATCAAAGGATAATGTAATATATCAACCAACATTTGGGAATTGTCAGTCAAAAGCTAATTTTCAGTCATCCATCCAAGACATAAATAATTTAATAATCATGGATAAGAATGGGCCAATTTTATTATTTGTTTATAAAATGGTTATATTACAGACCATTAGTAAATAGCAGAAAACGGAATATGTAACCTACAGATGATTAATTAGTAGTCTATGTACTATATTCATAATACAAAGAAAGTATGTAATTCATAGATAAAATAAAAATACAATACAAAACTTATGTACACTTCTTAGATCATGTCTATACTCACATAAATACCATGTATACTGTAAGTCAAAGCATGTGCTAGTGGGCCCCTTAGAAAAACTTGCATCTACCTGCAGTTTTTATGGTCCATGGATTTATTGCCATGAAAAACCACAGTTGCCTTTCAAGTTCCAACTGATTTGTGTTAAAGATATGCTACGGTTTACCATAGCATTTATCTTCATTATCATAAATCAACCAAATTAAAATCCCTGTACTGAATCAGCTGATTTAGAAAACCTGTTTGTTAAACAATGCAGTGTCAAAAAAGGACATTAGCCTATCATGAATTTTATGCTTAATCATCCTATTTTGCTTTTGTTGAAATTACTTTGTTTAGACTTTTAAAGCTATATTTACATGTGAAGGTTTTCATAATTTGGTAACACCTACTTTCTGTTCACTTCAGTTCAGTAAAAAACATAAAAACCAGTCAACTAGAAAGGTAGTATTTCCATTAACTCGCGCAATTTACTGATTCTGTCTACAAAGAAATGCTACAATGATGCCCGCAATACAAAAACTAGCCACTAAGTATATACAACAAAAGGACTTGAAAAAATTCACACAACGATCTTCACGAATCAGTCGTCTCACTCTAACATGATAAAAATATATTTATGATATCACGATATTCAATGGCATAATATAATTTCTTACGAATTCGTTAGCGTAGAATAGATAATCTTATTACATTTTCCCACATTCAAGGTCCTTTCAAGATATAAAATAGACTTAAGAGGCTGGTGAAAAAAATAAACAAACCTGGGGGCATCTTAGCAGCTGCACTAACGGCTTCTCCAAAAGCCGAGCGTTGTTCTGGCACTCGAATACCAGGGCTTGTGCTTGAGCTTGTGGCAATAGGAGAGCATCTTCGTCTCTTTGTTGGCAACTGGGACATAGACTCCCAATCCAAATTTCTTTTAAGTGTAGCGCACGCCATTTTCTTTTTACGCCCAACCGATGTCCTCTGCCTGTACGATCTTGTTTAGACTTTTGGCTAATGTCACTGACTTATTTCGATACAAAAATAATTAACGTATCTAACTATACTAAGCACTAGGTTTACAATATAAATTGTTTTACGTTGTGTTACAAAAGGATCTCGTAGATTAAGCACGATTTTGAATCGTTATTTTCTCATTTACTTCCAAAAAATCCGGCAGCGTAGAACACAACACTCAGTTTCAATTTTATTTTGCATTTTTTTGTTTGACATTTTTCGGTTAGGTTGTCGTCATTGCATGAACAAGTACACAGATAAAAAATCTATCCATAGACAAGCTTCAAGTTTATCAAAGAGGTTAAGTAATAACCTATGAAGTTTATTGCTGAGTCTAGATATATCCGAACACAAATTATTCTGCTTCTAATTTCAAGATATGTAATTAATTTCATTTATATTATAAAATATATAATATTACCTACCTCTTGTAAAATAAAAATAAATGTCATTGAGAATCAATACAAATAAAATAAGATGTATTTCAGTGATAGCAGCCAGCAGACGCATATGATTTAGAGCAACTACAGTATATAATATATAAATATAAAATAAATATATACAGTATAAAATATATATATACTGTTGTAGTAATATTTTCTTACGTTGTTTTTACTTATCATATTATGAAAATACTATTCAATATCAGCTGAATTATAGGAGACAAGTACATGCATCGTATTATTAGATTTTCAGCTGCTACTGTCATATGTCAATCAGCTGTTTTGCTTGTTTGTGCTGAAGTTATCTACGCATGAATGTGAGTCATAAACCAATACAATAAAATAATTTAAGAAATAGTTTATTTTAAACTGCAATAAATTAATTGTAAAGGCCTTTGCCTGTGTTTTTGTGTGCTAAACTGTAAATAAAAGCCGCCAAACTGGGGAACGAAATGTCATCATCCGCTATGGAAAGTATCCTTTAAAAAAATATTTCATCATGTTAGGCGTGTTCATAGTATTTTTAAATGATAGATTAAGATGTTCTTTATTATTCATTTATGTATATGTACTAGGCCTCTATTCAAGTTTGTGGAAATCTAATAAGTTATCCAGATGAGTACCCAAAACTATGCGCTGTACTTTGTTATGTACTTATGATCTATTTCGTCATGGCTTGATCATCAATACATTTCTTGTAAGTCCTTATTACTCATGTTAGAGCATAAAAAATATTCAGAATATATATATAGAGAGAGAGAGAGAGACAGACTGGGTTTGTTATTATGTACAACAAAACTACATAAAGTAATGTTTCTTGTAAACTAAAAGTAAGAGTAAAGTTTTCTAGACTCACAGTATGTAATCCTTTTATGTTACTTATTAAGAACTACAGGCCTTTCCACTACTAAACTGCACCCATGGTTTTGTGGCTGATTAAAAAGTTTTCTTTTTACATTTTAACTTATTATTTTTATTTTATTTGTGATTAGCAGAACAACTTGTTTGTAATTAGTAGTAGAAAGTATCAGGCATGTAGTATGTTTACATTGGTAAGATGTTAATTAGCAACTTGCTTATACTACAAATATTATTTTCGTCTAAATTCACCTTAACTCTACCAACCAGAGCATCTATTCAATTTAAAATTTGCTGTAAAAGAGTTGGAACGAAATTCAAAGAAATGCGAAAAAGAAGAGAAGCTAGAAAAGGAAAAGGCAAAGAAAGCTATACAGAAAGGTAATATGGAGGGTGCCCGAATACATGCAGAGAATGCAATACGACAGAAGAATCAAGCTCTAAACTATCTCAGGATGTCTGCGAGGGTAGATGCAGTCTCCAGCAGAGTTCAAACTGCACTTACTACTAGAAAGGTAAAAGGAATCACTACTTTTTATTTTGTGTGTGAAATTTTCTTTTTTTTTTTTATTGAATTGATTGATCAAATCAAAGTACAAAATGATTATTTTTGTCAAGTAACATATAAATTTGAATAAAAAATAATTTTCTTGAGTGTAAAAAGAAAAAAACCTAATATGTAATATGGAAGTAATAATTTTATGGACATAATTTGAAACACATAATTTGAGATATATGCTTTTAAAATATATTTAAAACTATCAATTCAGTATACTTATATTCAGTATTGTGAAAAATAAGTAGTCTCCTGTATTCAAATGTTTTGTTTTTTATTTTTGTCTGACATCACACTTTCAGTATTATTTAATAACTAGATAAATATTACATCAGTATAATTTCCCAAATTATCTTTTACAGGTAACACAATCCATGGCTGGTGTGGTGAAGGCCATGGACGCAGCCATGAAGTCCATGAACTTGGAAAAAATCTCGACACTTATGGACAAATTTGAAAGCCAGTTTGAGGATCTGGATGTGCAGTCCTCATACATGGAGAATGCCATGTCTCAGACCACAACCACCACTGTACCTCAGGGAGATGTGGACACCTTATTGCAACAAGTCGCCGATGAGGCTGGGTATGTTCATTGCACACAATACTATATACAGTTACAGACAGTATGACAGCCATATATATATATATTTATTTATTTATTATGGTTCACAAAACAGAAAATAATCAAAACTATAACTAAAAAAGATTAATTATCCAGGATCAAAACTAGATTATTTTCCTAACTATGTGTACATAACATGAACAAAATTAAATATAAGTATTAGAAAGAAACAAAGAATCAAAACAAAACTACATAACTAGTTGGTGACAAATAGGTTAAGCTACAATTTAATTTAAAATATATCTAATGGTAGCATTTCACATCGATTAATAGTGGCCCATTGGTGCCTTGAAAACTCTTGACACCAGAGCTTGGCCACTCAGCTCATACAAAGTACATTAAGCCCTACTATCTTATTTAGCTCAAATGCAAGCCTATCTAGCTAAAAAATAATGATAGTGAAGAGGTTAATTACAACCCAAAGATGGGGCTAAAATTTAAAATGCCATCCCACCTTTCATTATTGACTATTCCGCTCGTGAACCACTACTTTAGACTTCCATTTTATCTAACTGCGAAAAGGGGAGTATATATACCCAGGGAGTAAAAGAGGGAATTTAGTGCATTATACTGCCCAATTAAAATATAGAGTATATATATGGATATAATATAGAATAATAATAGGGCACGTCCAATTACATTAATTAAATAACTTAAAATTGACGACCTCGTTGGCGTAAAGGTTACCATGCCGGTCTGCTAATCAGAAGGTTCCGGGTTCGATTCCCGGCCCGGTCAACATCTTTGTGCTTAACTAAATTTGTTGGCTGTGGGTCTGGGTGTTAAATATGTATTTATATATAATATGTATGTATGTATATGTAGTATATCAGCTGTGTTAGCAACCATAATACGAGCTAGAGATGGTTCAGTATGGGGCTAACCAGCCGTGTGTGAATGTGTCAAAAACAACATAACATCAGGCTAGCTGTAGTCAAACGCTAACCTATCAAGGAGGAATTTCGGAATCGGTTCCAACGATTTTCATGAAATTTAGTATATAGGGGTTAGCGATAAATCGTTCTAGCTAAGAATCATTTTTAGAAAATGTTATATTTATAAAAAAAATACCGCTCGGTCATCCAGGTACTATATATAATATAGAATAATAATAGGGCAAGTCAAATTACAATCATCAAATCACTTAAAATTAGTCAACTATCATAAAGAGCCCCCTCCTAGTTCCGTGCTGAGTAATGTATGTATTGTGGTGTGTGCAGGTTGGAGCTGAACATGGAGCTGCCGAGCGGCGTGCCCAGCACCTCGGTGGGCGCCAGCACGGTGGTGGCGCACGAGCAGGACGAGCTCACGCAGCGCCTCGCGCGCCTGCGCCAGGCCGAGTAGCGCACACATACTGGATATTGCCGCGCTACCTGCCAACAATGGTGTCGATTCTGGTCTACATACAACTAAACTAAATTTAACCCTTAAATGGACAATGGTGGCGATTCAGCGGCACACACGACTAAACTAAATTCAAAGAAGCCCTGTCTCTTCTCATCTTAGGTGGCCAGAAAGAGATGGCACGTTCTGAACCACACACAAAACAACTAAAATTACGTCAAATATGAAAAATGTAAGCGATTTTACAGCGCACCCAATTGTATCAGCTCTAAATCTGACGTGTTTGACGTGATTTTGTCGATGGTTTAGATCGTACCATCTCATTTTGGTCAATTTGATCATACGAAAAGAGACAGAGCTACTTTAAATTTAGTTTAGTCGTGTGTGCCGCTGAATCGCCACCAATGTTGTTTTTAAACAACATACTAAAATCACACATAAAATTGACTTTCATTTCATTTTTTTTTTAATTTTGTTCAATGTAGCTTATAAACAACACTCACATTATTGCAAAAAAAGTATAGTACTTAAATAAATGTCTAGATTTTTTTTCAATTTTTTCCTAGACAGTATACATGTCTATTACACAAATTTATTTTTTATAACGTGAAACATAAATCGTCCATTTGAGGGTTAAAGTAACTCTGTTCCTTTTCACCATTAGTGAACAGTAAGAGACGTCATGATCTAAACCATAGGCAAAACAACTAAAACCACGTCAAATATAGGCTGATACAGTTGGGTGCATAATCGCCTACATTTTCCATATTTGACGCGATTTTAGTTGTTTTGTATATGGTTTAAATCATGCTGTCTCTTTCTGTTCACTTAAGATGAAAAGTGACAGGACTACTCTAAATTTAGTTTAGTAGTGTGTTCGCCAGAATTGCCACCATTGGCTTTGGTACATAGACAAACTACTTTTTTTTGTTACAATGAAATAGCGGTCACACTTACACTTAAATATATTTTTATTTACAATATTACCAGCTACAACAGGAAGTCAGCAATTTGGATAAGCTTTAGTTATAACTAAAGTTAGTCCAAAAACTCTAGCCCTTGTCAATGTGTATGTCTTCTCACACCGCCATCTAGTTTTGGAATTTAGAACTAGCTCGATTAATAAATGAAATGCTGTGCATTTAGGAATTAAAGACTTACAGAATGCAAAACATTGATTGTAACTTTGACATACAATTGGCTACATCGGCTTCTACAGAAAAGCAGTTAGTCTCATCCGATTTTGTAAGACCTAAGCTAAATATTATTGTCATCCAAATTGATTCGGCCGTTAAAGTAAAACTTTGAGCTGATAGGTTGATTTTAGTTTGATTAATTATTATAAATGTGAGATATGATTTCCACTTGTTTCCAACATTGTCAAGGTTTGCCAGAACAATAAATATTTAGTTACAGATACAGAAAAGTAAGAGTTTGTTAGCTCTCATATTTTAGACACCATTTACTTTCGAGCTGAGAATGTTGTGATTATTGTTGGCAAACAACTACTTTAAGATAAGATAACGTGTAATATTTTGTACATTATCTCATAATATATTTCTATTACTAAAAGTTGTTTAACTATTTATTTTTCCCCAAAGAATTTAAACTTTTATAATGTACTAGCTGACCCGGCAAACGTTGTTTTGCCTTAAAAATATATAGTAGAAGATTCTCAGACCTACTGAATACGCATATGAAATTTGGTAAAAATCGGTCAAGCCGTTTCGGAGGAGTACGGTAACTAACATTGTGTCATGGAAATTTTATAATTCTTTATTGGACACATAAATAAAAAAGGCACAGTAAAAGACAATTAACTTAAATTTAGTGTACCACAATTGGCGGCCTTATCGCTTAAAGCGATCTCTTCCAGGCAACCTTTGGATGGAAAGGAATTTATAAACGACTAAAGAAGGACGTAGTGTACAATAAAGAATAATAAAAACATACATATAATATTAATAATCTTATCTTGATTTATATAAATCTCGAGTCACAATGTTTGTCCTCAATGGACTCCTAAACCACTTAACCGATTATAATAAATTCGCACACCATTTGTGCAGTTCGATCCAACTTGAGAGATAGGATAGTTTAAATCTCAAATTATAGTCGCAATTTTAATTTATTGCTAATATAATTTGTTATTATTAACCTATCTATATAGTAATTGAATTATCAATGAAGTAATTCGTAAAAATGAAGTATCTTTTTGTACGTGTTACTCCTAACCAAAAAGAAACCTGGCAATAACTAACCTTAGGCCTATATTACTTAAAGTAGGCGACCATACGTTTTTATCAAATCGCTAGTGCCTTGAAAATTCGCAAAACGGACACAACCGTCAACACCGTCTGCCCTCACGCGTCTGCCCGCGTTCGGGTCGCGCACTCAGCGATGAGCCACTTCTTCCCCACCGCACCTACCCCGCTCCCCCCACGCCACGTTCGCCTGGCGCCGCTGCCGGTATTTGCTATGACTCTGCATTTTAAATCTGTGATATCTTCGAAAATATTTATTTAATTTACATGCTGTAAAAAGCCATATTGATCTTTATTAAATGCACAATGTATTTAAGATACTTAATTGGATAAGGATTGCTTAAAATCGCTTCGTAAATAAGCCATTATTTCTCGTACAAAGTAAAGGATAAAAAGTGGTTATTGTGGGTTATTCCTAAGAGATAAACATATACCATCACGGACTTTTTTGTAGACCTTTTTAAGTTGTCCAAAACTGTAGTAAATTGTTTTGATCTATCTTGTAGGATTCAGTCAGCGTTTGCAATGTAAGCGCAAAAAATGTGTTTTTTTTACGACCTCACATTAAAAACCTCAAAAATTGTAGCCTATGTGTTATTCTGATGTATAAGCTATAGCCTATGTGTTATTCTGATGTATAAGCTATATTGTGGTAAAGTTTCATTCAAATCCATTCAGTAGTTTTTACGTGAAAGAGTAACAAACATCCATACATCCATACTTACAAACTTTCGCCTTTATAATATTAGTAGGATGCTAACCAAATTAATCAAAATCATCTTTATTGGTAAAAAAAAAAATTACACACCATAATTAATTACACAAATTATTACGACTCAGTAAGTTTCCAAATACCTATCATATCCAAAGAATCAATAAAACAACCCATACAGCTATTTGTAATCTTTAATGTAGACACAAGAACGAAATTTAACAAAATAGTACATAACATTTTTACAAAGAAGCAATCCAAACAAATAGGACAAATAGTGGCTTTCTAAAAATATTTTTATCAGACTACTTGGGCAGTGTTTATGATTTCTAGTATTCGAAGCAGTCTGAGCTCTTTCTTTGGTCGAGTGCAACACAATAATCTTAAATGTTGCTTACTGCCAGATAATATCCAGCAGGCAGGGCTCGAGCAAGAAGCCGCACAGAATTCTTTATAATGCTTATTATTGAGAATCCTATGGGACGTTAAATCTGCTGCCTCCAATGACCTTTTTACATTATTCGTCAAAGAAAGCATTCGAAAGTTCGAAAGATAAAGCAAGTGAGAGGACATCAACTTTCAAATTATTATTTTTTTGACTCGAGTTAAACACGATTCTCGTTTCTTTTTGACTCGAGTTAAACATGATCATCGCTTCTTTTTGCTCACACTCATTAGGCTATGCAAGTGAGAATAACAACTTTCAAATGTTTTCTTTATTGCCTCGAGTTATTGATCACGACGATTCTGTCAAAAGCGTATCGGAAAAGAAGACAAGAGTTTCTTTTTGAGAATTTTTAATCCAAATGAAAACAAACACTACTGATCAAAATTTGTAATTTATGTAATTTGTTGAATTATTTAACCAATATCGACAATCAAAATGAATTATAATCATTATATTGAATCATTTATTTTGCTGAATGATTGAAACAATAATAAAAAATGATGATTTTATCAATAAGATGAGTAATGTTATGCAGATTCAACTAATTAAAAAAAACAATTATTTGGTCCTGACCAAATATATTTTTTTACAGTGTAATTGAGATTTTGTTAACTTAAATTTACTATGTATTTATGAAATATGTAAGTAATAACTGGCCAAATACTGTTGACATTTATTGAATTAAATCACATGTTAGATAATACCTGCATCGAACACACATACTTAGGCTACATAACTAAATAAATATACTTTAAGTAGGAGGTTTCTGGTTTTTAGGGTGGCTTTGTTTTTTTGGTACTATTGTCAATTCGAAGAAAAAAACAGCATCAAACATCACATTCTGTACCGTGTCAACGAACTTCTTGTATGGAACAGCTGATTTTCGTTTCACCAATTTTCATAAGCCGTCCTTAGAGCGCAGGTATGGATAGTCTAGAATTTACAGTGTTATCGTTATAAATATATAATGTATCTTACACTGCTTTAGAAGATACAATATTGGTACAAACTAGATTTATCAATATGAAAAGAAAGTTTTACATTCTTTGTATAATTTTCTTCCCGATTCATAAGCCTGTTAGACGGACTCTATTAGTTCGAAATTAGTATAAATATTTTTATACTTGTTCTTTAGACAGTTTAGAAAGTTTTTTATTCATTTTACCATTATTATTTTCATATTATATCGATAAAACCGAATATAACATTTTGTGCATATTTACGCCATACATATTCTGCGTTCAAGTTACCAGTAACCCTCTTTACGGCAATACTAAACAATTATAACTTGTAAACATTTAAAAGTTCCCTCTCACTCGCACACATTTAGTTACGCAAGTGACGCGTAAGACGCATATAAATAAAGGGAAATAAAAAGTATCAACAGTAGAACCTCGATTATCCGGCCCTCAGTAATACGGATTCGCGATTATCCGGACTACAGGCCAATTGTCCAGTCATATTTTTGCAAGCATGTACGTGTCGGACAGAACTAGCATCGACCGGCCCGCGCCGACTTCTCATCGGAAAAATAAAAAAAAAGACGATATTCTTCATACTTTCGATTATCCGAATGCGTGACAACAACAATTAGTCCGGTTAATCGAGTTTCTACTGTAACTCCTTACAATCATGTTCACATTTATGTTAATTCTATTTTTTACAATACTATTGGAAAATGCTATTTTGGTTTAAGCTACTTAGTAGTACATTTAACTAATTATTTCTTTTGGTGTAACTGAATTAAATAATTAACAAGTTAATGCCTTATGCTTAAAGTTAGGTGCCTAACATTACATAATACTATGTTTTAACAAAATACTGTTTGGTGTAATAAGGAACTACAAATATGGCTAAAGGCTGGCTGACACTGAACTGGTTTACGCGCTACAAGCCACAAAGTTCGCAGGCAGCTTGTAAACTCGCTCCGAGTTTCTTTACATTCTGCTTTTGAAAATCGAGTACGTTTCCTGTCCGCTAAATCCAGTTCATTTGTAATTATCTCCTTGTCACTCTTTCTTGATAACAGAGTATAAGAAATTAGTTCTTAAAACAAAATAACTGGTGTTTGTATACCTTTGGTTAAATTCTATGCCTATTAAATAGGAACGCTGGCTGGTCTCGAAGGGGGCGCCGCCCCCCTTGAGGTGGGTCCGCTCGGACTGAAGAGCAGCGGCAATGCGCAAAGCGGTCCTGCATTCCTGCTCCCGCCGTGAGATGGGACACCGTGAGGTTTTAGTCGGTAGTGACGGCCCCTGTGGCCCTCGAGCCCGACATACCCCGCCCGCCTCCCCCAGGCTTATATTATCCTCACAGAAAAAAAAAAAACAAAAAATAACAAAAGGAACATTGGCCGGCAATATATTTGAATGCCAGCTTCAGCTGCGGTACAAATGACTTATTATTAATTAATTAATGATTATTTTTCTGTATATTTAATTTAAAGGAACACGAATATTAAAAGAAATCATCACATTCCGCGACTAGCGTTGAGTCGACCATAGCTTAGATCGGCATATTATGCCGGAAGACGCGGCCTCGAATTCCGTAGCTTCTGATATTTCCGATTACTTTTCTTAAGCGTACGGATCTATTTAATGATTGCCGGTTTAGCATTACAAATTAAAAATTGTAATAAATTTTTCAACTAGCAATACTCTTTCTGAGGGGTGATTCTACCCAAAAATAGGAAAAAATTTAGCTTAGACCTGACCTTAAGTCATCACCAAAACAAACAAACAAAAATACTCCTACAAATTAGTCTATTTGCTTTTAAGTATTTTTTGTTGAAGTGTTTTTTTTTAATATGAGAAAATACCTCATAAGAAAAATGTTTCATATTGGATCAATACTTTAAGCATTCAATATCTAAAGTATTGCTTATTTATAAAAAATGTGATGCCAAATAAGTTCATACAATACATGAGCGGACTTACTGCTCTGACATATAATTATTCGAGTTCACTTGAAAAAAAAAAATCTCAAATTATTAGCGCCCCGGTATAGTACCTATATAGATATATGTATATTATTTACATAATCATGTTATTCTACATTATTTTCGTAACTAAAGTGATGACTTTTCCGTAACTTATGTGCCAAGTGCAAATTCAATGTTCATAATAATATACATAGGTATAAACTGTGATATGGAGTCTATATAAAGCAGCTATATTTATTAGTCTTTAATATTTTCGCGTAGAAAACGGTCACACTTACTTATTATTAAAAGTTGGAATGAGTCCAACAGTTTCGGTGCTTTCCGAGCACCATCTTCAGGGGCGAGTGTTACACGGACCGCCGCCGACGAGATCTACGCGTGCACTCATGTGCACTCGTGCACTCGTGTGTTGGACTCATTCCAACTTTTAATAATAAGTAAGTGTGACCGTTTTCTACGCGAAAATATTAAGATGCCTTACGTGAACAGTTTACAATGTTTAGTCTTTAATATATATATAGTAGACAACTAAATATAGCTACTTTGAGAGTGGCTGTTAACCGGATTAGAGCTTCTTTTTGCTCACACTCATTATAGGCACTATAAGTATCGCTAACTCGTGTGGTTATGCGGACTGCTGATCAAATGCCTAGCTGTAACGAATAATAAAATAATTTGCCAAGTGCGAGTTAGACTCGCGCATGAAGGGTTCCGTTCCATTGTTGTATGGGAGCCCCCTTAATTTTTTGACGTGACAACGTCTTAAATTAGGTTGCGGCTGGGAGTCACTTATGAAAAAGTGTAACGCCCGGTAACGTTACGATGAGTCACCGAACGAGAGAGAGGCCCGCCGAATGCCTTGCGTCTCTCTCCCACTCAACTATGAACGTCTGCCGCGTGCTGCGCGCGCGGCAGACGTTGTCACTTAAAATCTTCGCCCGTAAAACCGACTTTACAGGCAACCATTTTTTTTTTCTTTAAATATTTGAAAACGCTGCGCAAAGTCTCACAAAATTCAGCCTAATTTAAATACAGTCGACTGGGATACAATTTTACAACCAGAGTTGTGACATGGTTACATTAAAGTATTTATGTTATATGGCTGCGAATTTCAATCCACTCTCGTATGTTTGTTGTATGGGAGCCCCCCCTCAAATATGAATTAATTTGATAGCTAATATACATTTATATATTTACGGCACGGGAAATGCACATATTGTGAAAGTTTCAGCTTAATAGCTATTACGGTTTCTGAGATACAGCCTGGAGACAGGCAGACAGCGGAGGCTTAGTAATAGGGTCCTGTTTTTACCTTTTAGGTACGGAACCCTAAAATTATATATCTTTATTGAATCTAGTCAAACTTGTTAATTCCCATAACACAGGTCCGTGACAGATGTCAGCGCACACCGAGTCATACTTGTTAATTCCCATTCCATTTGCACTTGGTCCGAGTCAGGTGTCAGCGCACACGGCGCGAGTTGCATATTCGTTACGCGTGTGCAGCCTTGAAGGCGATCTGGTAGAAGACCCAGTCCTCGAGGAAGGAGGGCACGAAGGCGCTGCACTTGGAGAAGCGCACCGGGGGAGTCAGCTTCACCAGCTCCTGCTCGTACAGTTGCAGGGAGTCGGGGGACCCCGCGCCGTTACCCTGATGACGGAAATTATGATTTATTTACTTGAACGACAATTAAAGAGAAAATAATTGGCTTAGTGCGAGACGAACTCGCGCATGAAAGGTTCCGTACCATTATTTAAAAAAAAAACGTGAAAACACATTTTTTGTATTTTTATTTATTTGGAAGGGTAATATACATCTATATATTTTATGAACATACGAAATATAGCAAAAAAATACGATAAAAACCCGTTTATTGTATGGAGTGATTAGTGTGCATAGTGACGCAGTCTTCAAGCCACATCAGAGGCCCTTGGATGTCTAGAAAACTCTCAACACCAGAGCTTGACCACTAAATGTGTATCTATATAAAATATATATGTATGTATGTATATGTAGTAGGTACATCAGCTGTTTTAGCCACCATAACACAAACTAGAAATGGTTCAGTATGGGGTTAACCAGCCGTATGTGGAATAAGTCCTAATATTTATTTATTTATTTTTATATACTTAGGTACTATGCACAGAAGCTTCACTTCGCAATGGTTTTCAAAGAAATATGAACTCAATCTGATAAACAATATGATTTAATTTAGCTCGCGGTCCAGTCGAGCACGTGTTCATTTACATACCTACCAATTTCTTTTCGAAGGAATATGGACCTTAATTCACTATATTACGGTTCATAATAAGTTGTACATGGTTATACGTATTGAAAGAGCCGCGGACTAGGGTTGCTTACTTCGACGCTTTTTTATTGTACTTTTAGGATATTGGAATAGTAGGGGGAGAAACGGTTTGTAGTTTGAATTAATTTCATTTCATATGGTAACATAATGTAATCCAGTCAAAATAGATTATACCCTTACCTGTCAGCGTCTTTAGGTAACCAAAAAAAAGTTAAGTTTTTGATCACGATCCGTATTTAAACAATTAAATGCTGCACAGTATCTTTTTGCTTTTTATAGTTTTGTGTCCATCTTGCAATTATATAATGAATCAATCAAATAATTAAGTTGAACGTGGTCGAACATATAGCGCGCACGCGTGTGTTTTCATTCGCTTGTGGCAGCCTAGTAGATTGTCCCTTGCGCAGTGGCCGCCGCCCGTAGGTATGTTTTTAACACCTACACGCGGAGTGACACAGGCCTGGTCATAGGAAGAAGTAGTGAACTCACATGTGTCATAAACTTGCCGTCTGGCTTGAGTATCTTGAAGGCAGCGTTGAGTGTTGCCAGCATGAACTCCCACAGCTCCCCGTCCGCTGTCTCTGAGATGGGAATGTCGGTGAGGTCCCCAAATATGTAGTCCACCTTCTTGTTCTCATTGATGAACTTGTTCACCGTCACCATGCAGTCACCCACCAGGATCTGGAACGTGGACAATTACTTGTTAAGGGCAAAATAAAAACAATTGCTCATAGAGAATACATTATAAGAGAAATCAAGGTGGCGGCTGCTGAAGATGCGGAGGAAAAAAAAAGGTTAAATATGCAGGTGTTGAGTCTGAATATTTTTTTATTCCTTTCGCTGTTGAGACTATGGGCAGTTGGGGTGCAGATGCGAGGAGGCTAGTAGAAGAACTCGGGCGAAAACTAGTGAATAGGATGGGGGATCCCCGTTCTCGATCGTACTTGGTGCAGAGGATAGCCATTGCTATTCAGCATGGAAACGCAGCCAGTGTTATGGGCACCTTTGCACTAGGTACGCTCATGGGCGGGTTTGACATGTATAATTTTTATTATATTTATGGACAATAAAGACATTAAATTCATATTAGAGAAATCATAAGCAATATTATCCAAGTTTGTGTTTGTTATTCTTATCATTTATTGATATTACCGAGTTCAACCGCGTCATACATATTTGAGTGAAGCGCCTGACGTCCAGCAGTGGATTATCACGAAACAAATTCATATAAAATCATCAATTATAACAATATTTAAATTTTACCCTAACAATTCCAGATAATATTCATTATATTAATTTCATTACCTGCAAAAAGGCAAGATTATTTGTAATATCTTTATTACTTTCAGAAGTACATTTAAAATTTTAAAACCACTATTTTTCAAAGAATAAAACTGCCGAGCGAATTTTACGTTAATCGTGTTTTGGAGCTCTAACTATTCTTTACACTGAATTAAAACTGAAAAAACCGTAGCACTATCATTTATAAATATTGAAAAATTGGGAAAATATATTGCTAAATGATAGTACTACGGTTTGTCTTTCAGTGCAAAAAATAGGTAGAGCTCCAAAACACGATTACGTACAATTCGCTCTCTACCAGTTTTTTAATTGGTAATTTTAAAATTGTATAATAATGTGCTTCCGAAAGAGATTACAAAAAATACTAATAAAAAATATGTATTATAATATATTGACACTACTGTAGTAGCCTACCTCATAGTTGGTGCCCCTGCGCGTGCGCAGCACGTCCCCGCAGATGGCGCGCATGTGCTGGTCGCACGCCTGCATCACCACGTCGTCGATCTCCAGCATCCACACGAACTTGGGCTTCTCTTTCAGCAGCTCATACAGCAGGGCGCCGTCGCCGCCGCCTGTGCACAGCGAGCTAATGTCATCTAACATTACTAAGAACACCAACGGCTGACCTAGATCTCTTTTGTAACACCGATGCTGATATCCACAAGGCGGCAATGTACTCGCTCTCAAATTTGTGTGAATTGTGGCCAAGCGCAGACCTATTTAGAGTAAAAAAAAGAAGAGTCTTTGGGTGGCTTGAAAACTCTCCAATCTGATTTCCAGCTAGGTTAGAATCTATTTCAGATCTCTGAAAACTAAATTGTATAATGATTATTTTATCTTCAGGGTTATCAGGAAAGGGTATGGTAAGCCGAAAACACGCTAAAGTACACATCATTCTGAACATCTTTTGTTCAAGCAGTTTCCCGAAAAGCCTCTTAGTTTTTGAAATAAAGCCTTCTAAAGTTTTCACAAAAAAACGTCATTTGCGCCCCTAATGTTCCGGTCAATCACCCGCGCACAGCTAATTGTGACCGTACAGAAATGAAAGCAGTAGCCTAACTTCTTGGCATACGTAACTAAGGTAACAAAACTAAATATGTGGTACGGCTGAAGAGAGTAAGGCACACATACAGTAGTAGTACTTTTCAATTTTTGTTTATTAATGCTTGTATTGTTTTTAATAACATTATTTTCTTCAGTCTTTTGTTTTTCGTTATAACACATGTTTTGTTTCGTTAGTAACGTAATGACAACCAGTTAGGTAGGTACCGATCTCCTATTTTAGTGATTAAATTAATTTCCGTGAATTTATTAAAGTTTCATGTAAGTTGCTGTACTGTATCTACGAACGCCCGCGCTCGCGCATTTATCAATGAACAACGCGGTTAGCGGGGTGCGGGGTGGGTGTGTGGGTGGGATAGCACGCGGTGCTCTGATTGGCGCTCCAATCGTTCCCTGCCTCTCGCACCGATACGACGTCCCGCGCACTCCTGTTGTACTATCACGATCACAAGTGAATTGCTGTTTTCGTTAATTGTTTATTGTTGTCGATTGTTATTATTTGTTGAGTTTGTTTGTTTAAGTTTGTCAGTTAAGTTTTTTTTGGTAATATTTAAAATTGATTTTAAAATGCGTACTAAAAACATTGTTTTAAAAGGAAATAAACATTTTGTATAAAATGTTTAAGAATAATAATTATAAATAGTTTTAATAAATGAAGAAGTTTAATCTATTTCGTATTATTTTCTAGCATTAGCACTGTACATGAATTTTGAACCACTCCCACTCAAATATCCAACCTGGTACATAAAAAAGGAAAAGTATTGTGTGCGTGACAGTACCCATGCGCAGTAATCCCCTCCACCCGAAGGTCATAGCCAAACTTTCGCCGCGAGATCTGTATCTACGAACGCCCGCGCTCGCGCATTTATCAATGAACAATAAGTCAACAAACTTTAGAGAGAGAGAGGGACAGACAGAAAAGAAGGAGACAAACATAGGACAATCCTGCCGGACGGTTTTAAGCCGACTACACACTGGAGTCAGATAACTCACGTAACATAATTACGAGTTACAACATTTTGGATAAAATAAATTTACTCAAACGGAAAGCAAGCAAGCATTAGATGTTGATGCTTAAACTAAATAATTAAATAATGACACAGACATGATAATATTTTTTTTACAAGGAATGGGTTTGCACTTGGCCGTAATTCGCCTGATGGTAAGCAATCATTACGGTCTAGGATAGAACGTGCTTAGTAACAGAAATTACAATTTCAAATTAGTACAGCTTATCGTAGTATGACTAAGATAAAGTGTAAGAGGCAAACAACTTACTTGAAATTTAATTTAGAATTTTAACAATCGGTACTCATTAATAAAATTGTTGATTTTCACGGAATAGGCCATCAACTCGTTTGATGAAAATTGTTAACCTAGTTAATGTTAATTCTAACATGTACAAATAAATTGTGTACTCGCCTTTATTTTTTACAACTATCTCGTAAGTTATGAAGTCCTGGTATTTCGCTCGAGCACGTAAAATAAATTATGAGAATTGTCGTCTGCTCGCTTAGCTGAGGAGTCTTTTATTACTACTTAAAACTTATGGAACCCTGGTATCGCGGCCAGTTGCCTACAAACTTTCGCGAAACAAAACAAAAAAAATCACTACAAAAAGACCGCGCGCGCGGCGTCTCTTATGTCGGTTCCTTTGTGTCATGGCGGCAATGCGATAGATATCAATAGAATCTGACTGTACAGAAATGAAAGCAGTAGCCTAACTTCTTGTCATACGTAACTAAGGTAACAAAACTAAATATGTTGTACCGTGAGAGAAACGGCTGAAGAAAGTAAAGCACACATACAGTAGTAGGATATGAAAATACCAACCAAATAAATTGTTATAATAAAAAAATAATATTTATTTTGCTAGTTTTAACGAATAATCAGGAATTTATGTGTTGAAAGTAAGATACATAAAACTTTTCAATTTTTGTTTATTAATGCTTGTATTGTTTTTAATAACATTATTTTCTTCAGTCTTTTGTTTTTCGTTATAAAACATGTTTTGTTTCGTTAGTAACATAATGACAACCAGTTAGGTAGGTACCGATCTCCTATTTTAGTGATTAAATTAATTTCCGTGAATTTATTAAAGTTTCATGTAAGTTGCTGTACTGTATCTACGAACGCCCGCGCTCGCGCGGCTTCTCTTTTGTCGGCTCCTTTGCGCCGTGGCGGCAATGCGATATCAAAAGAATCGGTAGCTATCATAGAAAACTTAAAACACAAGACGCAGGGCGCAATGGAGTCGCTAATAATTTATTGTTTGCGGAACTAGGTAAAATGTTAATTTATTATTTAGTACTTTTTTATTCGGATAAAGGCTGATTGTTGTCAAATGGTATATTAATGGTAATATTGACACAATCATCATTAAATAATAAAATATTTTATAGTAGGTAAATCGAAATCGATAAGTTAACAATGTTTTTTTTTTATTTGGTTAAAAATATTATAATATGCCGCCACTTACCGATATAGTATACTAGCTGCGCTCCGCGGTGTTGCCCGCGGTTTTAAAGGATACTAATGCTGCCCTCCCAAACATAAAGTGCAGTAATAGGAAAAACGAATTACTGTTTGTGTTGTTACATTATTTTTGTTTTAAAATACAATAATTATAACCATTAAGTTTTTTTGGTCTCTCTTACTACAAGTAGTAAAAAACAAAAAAAAAATATAAAATACTAGTTAAAATGTATTAAATTCTACTATTACTACACTTTTAAAAGTATACCTTTAATTTTACTTACTAAAGTGCAGTATTAATATAAAAAAAACTGCTGTTTAATAGATTTTTTAAATAAGATACTGAAGTTCTTTATTTACAGTGAAAGAAAACTACCTTTAAATTTAATATAAAAATTATGCTTCTCCACTAATTAAAACCACTATTAAATTTAAATGCTACTTATAATACTAAAATAGTTTATGGAAACATCTTACATAGAGCAGTATAAAAATTAAACCCTTATACGTTTCAAATCTTTTTTTACCTTCATTCTATTTGGTTTTTCACAGGTTCAAAAAAATCTACACAAGTTAAAATGCAGTAATAGCAAATGTACTGAACTAATACTGCACTTTAATTAGGGATACAAATAAAAACTACATTTGCAGTAAAATCAACTTGTATGGAGGCAAATAATACTGCACTTTAATAGGTTTTTTTATTTATTCTCCTAGATAAACTTACCACTTAAATTGTTGCAAAATATGTGAAAATACTGCAATTTCGCCGGAGAAATCAAATAATTCTTATGTACTTAGTATGTTTTTACTGCAATTTAGCTGGGAAACATTGTATATTTTCAGCAGAATTGACATATTTTTGCAATTTCCGTAAAAGAAAAATATAAAAAAAAACTTCTACAGTTGTTTTTAAAAAAAATATTAATTTCATTTATAGGTTTTTAAAATGCGGATTCAGAATATTATTTAGTTTAAAACTAATAAAAAGTAAATACTGCGGTTTAGGCTCGGGTCAATTTCTCGCATACCAAATGTTATCAAAATTAATCATCATTATTACTCCACTGCTTTCTTTATTCGGTTTTATATTTAATACATTTTATTTTTTCAACTTGTTAGTCTGCTATTAGCTATCAGTTCGTGCGGATTACGAATTTTGAAAGCTCCCGGATATTTTTGTTTTGTTTCTGTTAGTTGTATTGTTTTGTTACTTAGTTTATTTGTTGTTACTTGTTATTTAGTTCGTTTTGTGTGTTATTGTTGTGAGTGAGAATGGTGATGTACTCGAATGCAGAGTATTATCACATGATAATGTGCGTAGGTAAATGTGACGGTGTTCTTACGAGTGCGCGAGAACTGTACGCGGAACGGTATCCCAACTTGCCCCTACCGTCATACAATTGTTTTCGTAGTTTGACGAGCCGTCTTTATTCGACGGGGAGCGTGCGTTCATCGCAATCTGAAGGGCGGCCAGTTCCGGCTAGTCGGAGCCGAACTGATTTGGAAGAGCAAGTGCTGGAATACTTCAGAGAGGACCCGAGGCGCAGCACTACCCAAGCCGGTCTAGCTTTTAATTTAAGTCAGAGCGCAGCGTGGGCTATCGTTCACAATGACGACCAGTATCCGTACCACTTCCAGCCTACACAGGAACTTGTGGCGCCAGATTACCCTCAGCGAATTACTTTCTGTGAGTGGTACTTGGCCTAAGTCAGTGAGGACGAACATTTTGGCAGCAAAATATTGTGGTCGGATGAATCCTCCTTTACCAGGGGCGGGATTGGCAACATCCATAACGAACACTACTGGGCGCACGAGAATCCTCATGTATCGAAGGAAGATGCATTCCAGTTCAAGTGGCGGATTAATGTGTGGGCTGGGATGATTGGGTCGCGCCTTATTGGCCCAATATTTCTTCCCAGCAGTATGGGTGCTGCTTAGTATCTGGAGCTGCTGCAGACAGAGCTAGAGGACGCGCTAGATGAGCTGCCGCTGTCTGAGTACAGGAATGTCATATTCCAGCACGACGGCGCGCCAGCTCACTACGCCCGCTCTTGCAGGGCTCACCTTGACGAACGCTTCCCGCTGTGGATTGGCCGAGGTGGACCCGTAGCTTGGCCAGCCCGCTCGCCCGACCTCACGCCCCTTGACTTCTTCTTGTGGGGCTACGTCAAAAATAAAGTTTACGCAGACGATTGCAGTACACAAGAAGACATGCGAGCTCGAATAAGCGCAACATTTGATCAATTGCGAGCGTCGCCGGACATGTTAGCCCGCGCCACAGGTGCCGTTCGACGCCGTGCTGCGCTCTGTATTGAGGTGCAAGGGACCCACTTTGAACCGCTACTATGAAACTAGGGCAGGTATGTTCCTCCTATCATTTATTTATTCATCGCACAGATACAGAAATTAATTTGATTTGTGGTGTGTAAATTATTATTGCCTAAATATTTTGTTTTAAATAAGGTAAAACCAGTTTTGTAATTCAATAATTTAGCCCTGGCACCCGATTGTCTTCTTGCCAAAAGTAAAATAGGTAAAATAAACGTGTCTTGATTTCGGCGCGCGCCAGTCCGAGGCGGCGCGTAGGTACAGAACGAAAAATGTGAATGAATCTACTAGGCGCACAGATGCCACGCGCAGAGTTAACGTGTAGCCGAGAGGCCATCTTGTTTCTTTGATTGTTTTGAATGAATGGGTGATCGTAGTAATTTAGGGTTGTGCTATTTTTTTTATAAAAAATAATTTTCAACTTTTGTATGGAAACAAAAATTTGCTGGTTTCCCTCTGAAACTTTCAGAACACATTCTTTATAACGAGTACTTTTAGGGATTTTCGGCTTACCATACCCTTTCCTGATAACCCTATATATAAAATTTCCATGTCAAAGTGTTAGTTACCGTACTCCTCCGAAACGGCTTGATCGATTTTTACCAAATTTTAAATGCGTATTCAGTAGGTCTGAGAATCGGCTACTATCTACTTTTCATACCTCTAAATGTGAAGGGTTGTTCACCCTTAAATTTTTACTTAAGGCAAAACAACGTTTGGCAGGTCAGCTAGTTATCTTTATATATTTTAATATATGTTGTTGTCAGTGGGGCTGCGATAATAAAAAGTAAAGAAAACAAGCCCTTTTTTTTCTATCTAGAAAATTTGAATACTCACCCAATATTATGATTTCTTTCCCTTCATAGTTTTCTTTTCCCCTTTGCATTAATGTTTCAGTGTAAATGAGATCGGCTTCGGCAATATCTACAAAGATTAAGAATAAAATTAACCTAAGTATTTAGCTAATGTAACCTTAGTTCACCTATTTTCATTAGGTTACATTTTTACTATTGCCAACTTAATAACAGTGTATCAGGTATGCCAGGAACTTGAGTAGGAATTATAAAAATCTCCATGCGTGGGTTGTGGCATGTCTGATTGCCCCAGTAAAGATTCATAAGGAGTTTACAACATAATAATAATAATAATAAAGCCATTTATTTCCAACTTGTTAACTTATTTTACAATGCAAATGTTGTAAGGGAAGGCACTGAATCCCACAACACAGGATTTGCCTCGTGTGGGATTCAGGGATCAACCAAGTGTAAATTAATACATATTTTATACTTCTAAGCCTAGTACTTATTTAGTCATAGTTTGTGTTAATTTACAAAAATGTACAACTTTTTAGTAAATAAAGATGTTTATGTTTATGTTAGTAAGATTGTTAGTGGTCTTTTTGTAGGCTAGTTGTTAGTAATGTTAGTCAACTAATCTTTAAGTTGGACCCCTCTTAGGGTGAAGGCCTCCTCCAGCTTGTCCCATTTTCCTCTGTCCTTTGCCTTGAGCAGCCAGTCTTACCCTGCTGTTTCGACTATATCATCCTTCCATCTCTTTAACACAATATATTTTTATTTTACATTATCACAATAAAATAAAATATACTAAGTACCATATTTTCATATAGTTCACAAAAAATAATTTACCAGGAGATCATATAAATACGAAAGTTTGTGTGCATGTGTCTGTGCATGTGTATGTTTATTATCTTTAATTTATACCCACACCATAATACTGACTTAACTTTATATTGTACACATATTTTATGTAAAAGAACAATATTAAAATTGCAATGATTTAATCTCATGCTAAAGCCGGAAGTTGTCTGCAACATATCCGTGATAATGATAGTTGTTTATCATTATCACGGATATATTGTAGACAACTTCCCGACAACAAAGTAACAGTAGGTATGAACTTTACTGTTTCTAAACTTAAATTTATAATTTTAAGCTTGTTGTAGTAAAAAAAGGGCTAGCTTTGGAGGAAAGCTAGCCAGCGCCTCTTGCTACGCCCTATCACAACAGGGCACATGTAACATAGCCTTATGTCATACATGTGTTGCAAGATAATAAATAAACTATAAACAAAGTTTAGTGAATTTTCAATTGTAACAAAAATTGCCCAAGTGGGTGAAGACCTTAGTATGAATCTTCGGAATTTCCACTGTGTAGCGATGTCTCTTACCCGTTACTCTATACTAAGTTTATTTATACATACATGTAAGCTACTTACTCTGCAGATCGTCCAGCACCAGCATGTTGCCGAGAGACTTGGAGTGCACTATCTGTATCTTCTGGAAGTCTGAATGTTTTTCAAACAGCACCTTGTCTATATCATACTCCATCAGCCTTTCATCTGAAAACAAAGCTACAATCGTAAATTAAATGTAAATAAGTAATTCTAATTATAGTATTGAGTGATAAAATTTAAGCAGTCTTAGCCATGCCCTAGAAACTGACCATAGGGTGTGCTATTAATTGTCTTATTTGAATTTGAAAATTGGCTGCCAACCAAAGTCACAGAATTAAAAATTTAAAATATTAAATCTCTTGCTAACCTGTGATCAGTGCACTAGTGAACTTTAAACATTGACATTGGACATTATGTGAACTGTTAAAAAATAAATTTCAATCAGTGTGATATAGGCACATCAGCATAAATTCTGCTCACCTATAAATCCAATAAATAAATTAAATTTCCAGCATGGCCAATATCTTTGTGATTACCTATTTGTTGGTCGGCCTAAGTGGTCAATTTGTGTATGGATATAAAGTCCTATTTATGTTTACTTATGTAGTAGGTACTACCTATATCAGTTGTGTTAGCATGCATAATACAAACTATAAATGGTTTAGTATGGGGCTAACCAGCAGTGTGTGAAATGTGTACTAATATTTATTTATTTACGATTTAGCAGGTGCCACTGGTAGGTATAAATATTTACCAGAGGTGGGATAATATCTTCCAAATAAGCATCTCTTGATTGGAGCATAGGCTTGTGACTTATTTACTGTGATATACTTTCGTATTTGATTCTCGATAATTCTTGAGGTCTGAAAAAATGGAAAACCATGAAATAATGCCCATAAATTAATGTGTGTTACTAGTGTAACCTAGTACATGTGGCTCTGTATGGAGTGAATCAGACATTTGTGTTATTTATGGACGTCACAGGTGTTACAAACCAATAAAGATACCAGCACAACGTTATTTGCTCAATAGATACATATACTATTCTAATAAGCTCATTTTACAGCACTAACCTTGAGGTCAATTAGTGGTTCTTCAGATTCGTCTTTGTAGAATTCAATATTTATTGTGATGTATCCTCTGTCTAGCAGCCGGATGGTGACCGAGGATCCTTTATTCCCTGTTAATACTTTTAACGAGCCGCATTCGAGCTTAATATCAGCGGCTAAAATAAGATTTGGGATGTACTCTTTTAATACTGATTCCACTTGTTCAAATACAGTTTTCTGACCGATTTGGTCTTCTATGCGGGCCGCATCGAGTGAGAAGTCCAACATCAGCGTTTGAACCGACATTTTAAAAGTATTTAGAATTATTTACTGTATTTGCCGGGTTAGTTCGGCTAATTAAAATTATGCAAGACAGCCGATAGCAACGGCGCGGTGTGGTTGCGGTTGCGGACAAATTTGATCTGATTGAACTTCTTTTCAGTGTTGCCAAAACCAAACGAGCCATAAATCTACATAGCATCGTTATCATTTTATATTTTACCCATATGAATTACTAGCTGCACCTCGCGGTGTTATCTGCGTTAATCTGGGACAAAAATTAGTTAATCCTGGATAAAAAGTACGTGTTAATCCAAGGTCTAACCTATCTTCGTAGTAAATTTTTATCAAAATCTGTCCAGCCTTGGAAGCATGGAAGAGTTACACAGATTTTGAAGCTATTTGCGTATCTACGGGACCCACAGTTATTATCGGAATGAAAAGTAGCTTATATGTTAATCCAAGGTTCAACCTATCTTCACACCAAATTTCATCATAATCGGTTCAGCCATTTGAGCGTGAACAAGTACTAAACATACACACACACACACACACATACACACACTCACACACACACACACATACACAAACTCACACACACACACACACAAACTTTCGCATTTATTATATTATTAGGATGCATAATTATCATTGATCTAGGCGTCTTACAAACTCATGAGAATATTAAACTTTTCGCTCATTAATTAACATTTTAATTATTTACAAAGTTTAAAAAAAATAAGTAAAAGGAGTGCAGTGTGAAAATTAAAGCTTCGTTACTGCATCTGTTGCGGATATTGGTTTCTTTACGTTGGAAATAAGATTAGAATGAGTAAGATAATATGGTAAACGAAGAGAAATTTTAGCAACTTCAACGTCGTCAACAATCGATATTAAATACTAATCGGTTCTTGCGATATGTTAAAATACGTAAAATTACTTCCGATTTAGATGCATAGATCGTACTTTATTTTAGCATCAAAAATATGTATTAATACTACTTTCATTTTACGTCTGGCAGCATTGCCTCCTATGATGGATCATAGAGAAAATAATTTTTACTCTTTTTTTTTTAAGTTTAGCTTTATTGCTTATATTGAGTAAAGTTTTTTTGTTTCGATAGTAAGTTTTTCCATTTCCTTACTTCACTACTACTAAATAGTAGAAACTTTTAAATTATTTTGATTTATATAATTTTACAGCCACCTCTTCGGTTGATGAGATAGCGATCTCCTCCAGTAAATGATACTGGCTGACACATAAATGTAAGGTGAAATAAACAAAAAAAAAATATTGCACTGGCAACAACAAATCTGTCTGTCTTCTTTCTTTTTTGTAAAAAATTTGCATCGTGAGATTCTTGTGAAATGGCTGGAAATAATTCTGAAGAAGTAGAGGTGGGTATTCTTGTATTTGAGCATCAACATCTTTTACAACTACCTGTATTTATCGTCGCCTACCTAGGATGTCTTTAGTTTTGCTTAATTTGGTGATGTGGCTTCACCAACTTTCACTGTGGAGTTCAGCGTCTAATACACCGTACATAGCACTAAATAACGCAATCTTACAGCGAATAAAGTGACGAATAAGCGTTGAATAATCGATTAACGCATGACTTAATCTTACTCTGCAGTTTTAGTGAAAAAGTGTAGGTTAGGTTTTGGAGTAAAAATGGCTTGTGCATTCAAGGGGTCTGCAACGACCGAGACTAAGACCAACAGCACCGCGGAAGTGCCGCCAGAGTTCCTGATCAAGCACCCGCTGCAGAACACCTGGAGCCTGTGGTTCTACGACAATGACAGAAACAAAACATGGGAAGAGAATTTGATTGAACTTACCACTTTTGATACTGTGGAAGACTTCTGGAGGTAAAATATTTTTATGATACTTATTTGGTTTAAGCATTTAAAACAGCTTCTCTGGTGTTATTTACTGGCCAATTAGTGGATATTTAGCTGAATTTTTAATTGATATTATGGGTTGGTGTGACATAATTTAATTAGCTGTCGAGTTCTGATCTCCTGAAGCTTAAGTATCACATGAACAATGGATGTCTACCATTTGCAGAACTTTTAGTTTAATTACACATAAGAGAGGAAGTAATCAGTTTTATTTATTAATTTTTATTATGTAAATTAATGCATTGCCGTTTAACAACTGAACACCCAACATAACATGTACTGGATATAAAAATAAAGACTTAAATTATGTTGAAATGAAAAGTAAATGGTTCCAGATTGTACCACCACATCAAGCTGCCGTCAGAGCTGCGTCAGGGGCATGACTATGCGGTGTTCAAGCAAGGTATACGGCCCATGTGGGAGGATGATGCTAACAAGATGGGTGGTCGCTGGCTCGTCAGTCTTGAGAAGAAGCAGCGCAACTCTGACCTCGACCGCTTCTGGCTAGATGTTGTAAGTAAAAGAATTGCTTCTTGGTTAATAACTTACTGTCATTACATAATTAAGACAAGGTTAGGCATAGTATCTAAATAGCTAGGCTATAGTTCAATCCCCCCATGGGGCCCCGCATTGTCGAGGCGGGGGGGCTCAGTAACCGTGGCCTGGTCACCCATAGTGAAAGTGAAGAGGGTCCCTGAGGCGGGCCAGGTAGGTTGCAGAACCTCACTCCGGGGGTTTTCGGAGGGGTTTTGCTACTGAGGAGGGCTGCGGTGTGGTTTTGGAGACACCCACCGCAGCCGAAGGTGTGGGGCCGCGGCAGGAGAGAAGTGTCGGTAATACGATGCGCCGCTCTTCCTACCTGCCGCGGCCTCGACGGGATCGCCACCGTTGATGGCGGATGCGGTGGGGCCGCAGGGAGAAGGGAGTGGTAACCAGCAACTACCACTTTCCCTATTCTCTGCGGCTGTAGTGGCATGTGATGGGGCCACAGACCTGACCCTTAACGAAGCACATTTTACGGCATGAACGTGATGTGATATCTTTTTAAATTATAGGTGAACATATAGCAAAAAACCTAATGTTTAAGCTAATAAAAGAAAATTTCGTGATTTTTTTAGTCATTGTTTAATCATGACAAGAAATTTACAAAAAAATGAAACTCAAAAACTGATGCTAAGATAATACAATAAAAAATATATATTCATAAGAAAACAATAAAATTAAGCATGTTTTTGGACCTGCAGCATCAGCCACAGAAAGTAATCTACCTCAAAGATCTTCAAGCTCCGAAGAAGCAATTGAAGCTCTGGGAGGCTACACTCCCAGAGCTTCAATTGCTTCTTCAAGTAGTTCTGGACATTCTTTGCAAGAAATCCCACGAAATTCGCACAATAAACTCGTACGAAATGGGTGCCATACCAAATTGAAAAATGAAGGATTATTGGCTAGAAAAGCCAAGCAAGTACCTACACTGAGTGTAAAAGGTGTGAAAAGGCATTCTGTTTAGATTGTTACAATGAGAAACATGCTTAATTTTATTGTTTTCTTATGAATATATATTTCTTATTGTATTATCTTAGCATCAGTTTTTGAGTTTCATTTTTTTGTAAATTTTTTGTCATGATTAAACGATGACTAAAAAAATCACGAAATTTTCTTTTATTAGCTTAAACCTATAATTTAAAAAGATATCACATCACATTCATGCCATAAAATGTGCTTAAAGTTGTATTGAGAAATGAGTTACCCTTGACTCATGAACTTATTCAAAAACGTTCTCATGAGTCACAACTCACTGGAACGGGAAGTTGTTAATAACAATAGAAAGTAGGATAGGAAAGAGCCAACAATACAACATGACAAATTAATTAAAAACATCATAAAAGGAAAGTTGGGAGCAAGAAGAGAAAGAGGAAGACCTAGAAGTTCAATTAAGACCAAATAAGGAGTCATGTTGTAAAGAAAGGTCAAGGATTTAGCTGAGGATCTTCAGAAGTTTCTGGAAAAAAGTGATCGACAAGAGCCCAGCTTAAATATTGATTTATTGTCAGTACCGCATGTGTTATCCACATTAATCTGCTAAACTCGGTATATAGCTGTTTGGGCATGAAAGTGTAGCAATCATATTTATACCCATTCCCACAAACTTATGCATTTATAATATTAGTATGATGGATGGGAGGATGGAACTATTTTTTTTACATATTGATGACATTTTTGAGTTTATTTCCTTGTCTATTTTACTTAAGTACAAAAAGTAATGTTTGAATATGATTAGTGTACCTAAATTACACATATTGTATGCATATTAATACTTTCAATGCTTTCTGTTGATAGAAAAAACTCAAATATAACTAGCAATTATGGCCTAACAATAAAAAAAAATATTTATTATAAAATGTAAATATTTGTAACTTACATTACTTTTCTGGCATAATTTTGATGAAAACAATGCTGGAAGTATTTATTTACTTGCTAAGGTTAATTTAAGTAGCTTTAACACTATCAACGATAGTGGAACAGGTATGCCAGCTACCTAAGGCCATGCTCCACCATTACTTTAAGGAGGTAGGATGGTTTGGATAAGCTTGTGGAATGCTAAAAATGTCTCCTGCGGGTTGTCAGTGCAGGTCTGACCACCATTCACTGAAGAATAAGAATAAGCAGTATCTACTTGTCACTAAATTCTTAAATTTGGTTTCAGGTCCTCCTCCTTATTGGAGAAAACTTTGAAAATTCCGATGAAATTTGTGGAGCCGTTGTCAATGTCAGACCAAAGCTAGATAAAATAGGTAAGTAACTTATTCATTTTCACTGGCAGCAAATGAGAATTATTATAACCATAACCGTCTATTCAATGAGTCGAGCTTACAGGGATACTATTTGGTAGCGTCTAATTCGTCAGAAATTACACGCGTAGATGGCTGCGATTGGTGAACGCGACTAGTGCACGTCTCTGACTCGCATGATATCCTCGACTCGTTGATCAGACTATAAGAGGTTTTTGTCCAATTTTATACATATTTTGCTAATTTGTTTGTTGTAATTAAAGCTGCAATGTTGCATGTTATCATTATTATATAGTTTCCCATCAGGAGAATTCAGGCCAACATCTATTCTTTGTTTATTTGAGTTCTAGGCGAGCAGTATACTGCTCCGAAATTTTATTTAGACAGTTCTCAATATCTAGAATCCACTGATCGCAAGATAGTAAGAGCGAGAGTTTTTTTTAGTTTTGTGCAATTAGTTATTGAGCCAATTTCTAAACCTTTTGTAGTGTTAATACAAATTGTAATTACTTCGTTGATTACAGTAAATAAATTAATATACAATTAAAGAAAAAATAATAATAATAATTATTTTTTCTTATATTATTTATTTTATTTATAGGCGAGCAGCATTATGCTGATGTGCCTAAAATCACACTGGGTTGAAATTTATTTTTTAACAGTTCACATAATGTCCACTGTTGTCAATGTTTAAATTACCCTGATTTGTTGAACAGATTAAAATAACTAAACGTCATAAGAAGGTTTCATACATTTTTATATGATTCCTAAAAAGTGTAATAAAAAATGTTTTCCAGCCATCTGGACGGCGGACGCGACCAAGCAGCACGCCAACATCGAGATCGGTCGGAGGCTGAAGGAGCAGCTGGGTATCCACGGCAAGATAGGGTTCCAGGTGCACCGAGACACCATGGTCAAGCACAGCTCGGCTACCAAAAATTTATACACCGTCTAGCTGAACCCTCACCACCTCTGTTGGCTTACTCAATGGCGCCGGACTGCATCAGAATTGTTGGCTAAAGGTACACTCCATACTGATGTGCTGGGATCTTTCTATTTGTATTTTAGTTACAAATGTAACCTGTGTCCAGTGGACTGTCTAAATATAATTTTCACACACGTCTGATATTAGCATATCAGCATAATGCTGCTTGACTATAACCCAAGTAAATAAATAAATAATTGTAATAGTATTACACAGATTACATATCAAGAAAGTTACATAAATATAAAAGCCTATGGTTAATACAGTGCCTGACTTTACGTCAATAAATAAAACATTTGAAAGTTTGCTCACATTCAATTAGTTATGCATGTGAGTTCAAATGTTTTCTTTGTTGGCTCAGGTTATAGCAAATTTTTTTCAAGGGGCACTTAGTTTGCGTTAGGTTCTCAAATTGAGGATATTAAACTGAGGCAAATATAAAAAGTTACCGCCAGTAGACTTTTCCATTGTACCCTGCTGTACTGACCCTAGAAATTTCACTGGCAGATACAGTTTATCAGTTTGTGACTTGTAGTCTTTACTCTTGATGTAAGGCTAATTGGACACTCAGATTATAGGTAGAAACTACCTAATACTTTTTTGTTGTATTTGGTTAGTGTGTTATAGATCCTTGAACACATTAGTATGGGGTTATCCGTGAACAAGCCCTTAAGACTGAACAAATCTGCTTTTTGTAGAATGTCCGGCTGCCGTTTTTAAATTAAATGTTTATTTAACAGAATGTAGTATTGTTAGTTTGTTTGGGTTGTCTCTTGTATACATCAATACAAGCATTTGCGTATGGTTTCTGACGTTCGAACTTATGTGAATGTTAGTAAATGTAGGATTATAAAATTACGTTTGATTGTGCTTGGTTACAGGAACAGAGTTAGTATCCTCACTTACTATTTAAGGTGTCAAATTGTGATGTACATAAACTATTTGGTAGCTCATAAAGTGTAGCCGTCCTTTTCTCTCATATT
Source organism: Mellilla xanthometata (assembly GCA_035578125.1). Classification (NCBI taxonomy): domain Eukaryota; kingdom Metazoa; phylum Arthropoda; class Insecta; order Lepidoptera; family Geometridae; genus Mellilla; species Mellilla xanthometata. Next base: position 2,016,019 of record JAPUBQ010000008.1, read on the forward strand.
GTAGTGAAAAGTGATGGCATATGAATGTTGCCAGAACAGTGAGTGTTTCTGCCAAGTGCATGCAAACTCTAAATAAATGTCGTTAATATTGTCACTTAGGTGTAAGGTATGATTACTCAAGCCGCTGGGCTGGCATTTTGATTAAATCACCCAGTTATTAGTTATGAATGTCAAATATATATATATATTTTTACGCAAAACAAAATAACTTATGTATGTATCACGCTTTAGTTCTATCAGATATTGCTGCAACTTCTACTTTGGATGGTTGTTAAATCTCCAGCTATTTTAACATATGAATTTCACAACTGCTGTGTCTGTCAAACATTTGGTATTTTATTAAAAAAAAGTTATGAATATTATGTGTTTTATTTCAACCACACCATATACTACAGAGAAAATTGCCCAACTGAGAATTGTAGTTATGCTTTTGAGTGCTAGGTTTTTGATTTTGTCTTGATAAATATGCATGTATTATAGTATTATTTCAGTATTAAAAGTTTTAATTCTATAATATGGTAACACAGCATGAATTGAAGCGGGGGATTCCCTTTATTTTAATCTGTAATATTGACTCATTGTTATCAACACTAGAAATGAATTTTACACAGAACTGGCTCATTACGTCTGAGCCATTAGTCATAGTTGGCCATAAGTTACATATTGCACAATATTTATTTGTTTATTTGTGTTCTGGCAGTATTCTTACTTATTTATATACCGATAAGGTAAGTGATTTGTATACTTAAATATGCCAAGTGTGAAAAGAAACTGGTTTCCTTCAGCTCGATATTTTAAATTTATTGGTTATAAAGAATAACAAAAACTACAGTCAAGAGAGAGCAGTAGGTAGCAGTATTAAGAAATAACATTCACTTTGGTAAAACAGTTAGGAACATGGAAAATCATTTTTCAGGGTTTGAAAGGTCCAACTTGAAGTGCGATCGTTAATGTACTCGTAAGTAAATACAACTTTTGATGGCTCTTATAATATGGCTGTATCATATTAACTCATAATCAGAAAGATTCAGAGGAATAAAATAATCATAATGAGTAATTAGGACTCCTTTGATAACACACATAGAAAGATAAGCAACATTTTTGTTGGTGCTAAATGTATCGCTTCCGCCTTAAAAAGCTTCGATAAAATAAATATATTTTTGATCGTTGATAACGTCAGAATGAATCAACCTGGTAGCACAGTGTTACAAATTATAAAAACAGTTGATTTGCTTCCACTTTGCTCCTGTTTTCCTCATGGTTATTTACTAAAATTATTTACGCGATTCGAAAATGTTTTCAGCGATTAAATTTAATAATAGAGAATTCAGGGAAGGAAAAATGACGAAAGATGTGAAGCTTGCACGTGACTCGCACTGCGGGCAACACAATCTCGACTCTTGGCGTACTTATAGTACGTTTATTTTCGCCACGAACAGCCGGTTATTATGGCGTAGATATTTTCACTTACTAGGTATCGTATCTGTTACGTTAATCTGCGCTGATGTTAAGCGATATTATGATCTAAGATGGAGCGCGTTTCCACCAAATTGTCTCTGTAAATGTAATGTAAATAACCTACTTGACAAAATTATATTTCAGCATTGTAAAATGTCTCTTAACACTGAGGAATTAGAATTGGATCTTGTAAAGCACCCGTTGGAGCGACCGTGGAGTATTTGGCTCTTCACTAATGAGATCAAAAGCAAGAAGAACTGGCTCCAGAACCTTAAGGAGCTGGCATCCTTTGATACTGTCGAGGATTATTGGTGGTTAGTATAGACTATTGATAATATCTTGATGGCTGATGTAAGCAATGTCTCAGAACGGTGGTGTTCGTCACCGGGACGCATGGAGCTACTAGCAAAGGACAGAGCTATAATGTGTTCGTGCGGTAGAGCAGGACGGACTAAAGAGTCCAAACGGAGTATCAGTGTTTTAATGTTCGAGTGTTCATCATAGTTCCTGTTTTTCCTTAAATTAAGCTTACGTGTAGAATTAAATTCAAGCTATCAGACGCATTGATGTTATTTATTAAGACATTAATTAAGCGCATAATACACTGCGCGGAAAAAGTTAGTGATGAAATCACTTACCTACTTTTTCGGGAGAATGATAATGCTATATGCGATCAATTGGGATTTTTTCGTCGTTAAAGTTTCTTCACCAACTAACCAACATCTACAAGTACATCTACAACATCTTTCTACAAGTATCTGTACTTAGTTAGATGTTTGGATGTTCTGATTAAGAACATAACATTACAGCATTTCTGCCTTAATCTTATTTAAGGCACTGCCTAATATAGTTAAGAATATTTATAGATTGAAATTACTTTGACTTTGATATCTTATTATATGTTTGAGTTTGGCAAGATATGGTCTGTTTTTGAACAGATTGTCAGCCGTATCTCTCACAAACCTTGAACTTATCTTAGCCCCTACCACAGAATAATAACTTGTACTTCGTACCCCTACCAGTATCTGCCCAGAGTATTAACCCGCAGTGGCTTAAGTGAACTAATATACCGTTCAAAAATTAATATTTTCAGTAGTCTGTCAGTTGTAATTGTTTATACTATGTTATGTGGTAAAACTATTTCGAGAAAAAAAATATTTCATTGAGAAAAATATATAGGTATCAGAGACAAAAGACTTGTGAAGGTGACCGCAGATTATCCCGATCCATCTAACAAAACGTACGAGTATTTTGGAATTCTATACACGAAAGGTCACACAGTTAACCTCGTCAAATCGCCTGTCTCCTTAACTCGATTCGTTCAGTTCAGGCTAGCGTACGTTCACCTTTAAATTGTTCCAAGACTAAATAAGTAAGTTTATTGATGAATAGGCTTAAGATTGACCGCAGCTTGCCTGATGTTAAGCTTTACTGTGGTCTAATATGTATCACGCTTTCCTAGGAGGAACCCATTTACTCTAGATTTGAAGACCCCCAAATTGTACTCTCGGGAAAAAGAGACTCAGGAAGAGAGTTCCAAAGCTTCGCAGTTCTCACAATGAAGGTCGAAGCGAAACGCTTTGTGCGAATCCTCGGAACTTCGACAGTGAATCGGTGTCTCTTCGCTGTGTCCCTGATCAATCTGTGGTGGAAAAGAGAAGCGGGAATTTAATTGTGCAGATCCATTGCACACTCTCCAAATTGTATTCGATAAAATACAGACAGACTGGCAACCATGGGCCTATGTTCAAGGCTTTAAAGATACGCAATGTTGGCCGATGATCTTCTTGGCTAGCCTCTCAATCGACTCTAACGGGTGGTGTCGGGCACCAACAGACTAAACCCCCACAGTGTGAGCTGCCCTACGCTGTGTGTCCTGGTGGGAACATCCTCTGTGTTGCAGCCTGTACCACCACATGAAGCTGCCGTCGCAGCTGGCCGCGGGGCAGGACTACGCGGTGTTCGCGCGCGGCGTCTCGCCCACGTGGGAGCATGCAAAAAACGCGCGCGGCGGCCGCTGGCTGCTCAGCCTCGAGCGACACGCCTCCCTGCTCGACCTCTACTGGCTCGATACCGTTAGTACTACACATGTACATTAAAGAAAGAAATAACACATATATTTCAGACACAGAAGACACATACATATACATTATTTTAAATTACATAAAACGAACATGAAAAAAAAAGAAGAAAGAATAGTATGTGTCCGCTAGCGTCCGAAAAAGGTCAGCTCTCAGTATAAACGCGATTCAATATCCTACTAATATTATAAATGCGAAAATATGTATGTTAGTTTGTACGTTTGTTACTTCTTCACGCTCAAATAGCCAAATCGATTTTGAAATTTGGTATGGAGATAGCTAAGATCCTGGATGTGGACGGGGTAGTCGGGTTAATTAGGAGGAGCGGAAACTCATCCCGTCCTTTCCGGTGAGGAGGCCATCGTGAGGTTTTAGTCGGTAGTGATGCCCTTCTGGCATCGAGCCCGACATACCCCACCCACCTCCCCGGGTGTGGTGGGCATGCGTACATACATTTTCTCAGCCGGGTAAGACCCTGGATTAGCACATAGGCTACTTTTATCCCGGATTAACTTATTTTTGTCCCGGATTAACGCGGGTAGCACCGCGGTGCGCATACAAGAACATATTTGAAAGCCTCTGAGCAAAGCTAGCTTGTGTTTGGTCAGTGTCTTAAAAAAGGACTAGACTAGGGCTACAGGACTCTTTGCGTTTGGAAGACTCTCGCACTTACGCATTCCCACCACATGTCGGACTAGATGCCAGAAGGTCATCACTACCGACTAAAATGGCCTCCTCACGATGGCCTCCTCACCGGAAAGAACGGGATCTGGTTCCGCATCGCGCAATTGAAACCTATCACCCCGCCCACCCCCAAACCTATCAACTACGGTTTAATCCTATTTGTTTAATGTTTTAGGTTTTGCTCATGATTGGAGAAAACTTTGGCGATGCCAATGAGATAGTTTGCGGCGCTGTCGTCAACGTGAGGGACAGAGGCAGGAACAAAGTCGGTTAGTATACGATTTCCATTTGCGGAATACTGCGGGTTAAGTCTTTTGTGTAGCCTGACACTCATTCAAAAGTTAGTGATATGCGGGCCAGTGTCAGTTAAAGTTAGATATATCTGACAAGTTAGAGTTAGATTTATCTCACATCTAACTTTTAAGTTTGAGTTTATGTCAGCTAGTATCAGTCAGAGTTAGATATATGAATTTTTAACATAGGTATTTTTGAGATTATGTCAGTCACAGTCAGAAGTAGGTAGGTATATCTAAACATATTTAAGAGTTTATGTCAGTCGTTGTATGTTAGGGTTAGAGATATATCTATCATATGTTATAGATATACGGGTCAGTGTCAGTCAGAGACATCTCTGACTTATTTTTGAGATATTGGTCACGCCGCACCATGTGACGCCACGTGGGCGCACGGATAGCTGTTTTGCCCCGCCCACCGCGGTATTTTACGCGTGGACGGTGGAACCATTTTATCGGCCAAGTTACTTTTCTATTCTGGCTGGATGTTAGTATCTGAATAATTGTAATGTTCCAGCGGTATGGACTGGGAGCACGGAAGAAAGGCCCAACATGTTGGTGGGTCGGACTATCAAGGACCAGCTCCGGATAAAACACAAGTTGCAGTTCTGCGCTCACAACACTTCCAACGCACTTTATACTTGTTAGTCTTACAAATAATCTAGAATCAAGAATAATATTGTCTGTGTACATAGGTTTTACTTTTGTTACATACATAACATACGACAAATGCGTACAATCTATAAAGTATACCTATGTCTATAAAACTGATTTGATCATAATTATTAATCTTCTTCTTCTAATAAAATTTCCATGTCGCAATGTTGGTTACCGTACTCCTCCGAAACGGCTTGACCGATTTTACCAAATTTTATATGCGTATTTTGTAGGTTTGAGAATCGGCTATTCTATTTTTTATACCGCTAAGTGATAAGGGTTTTTCACCCTTAAATATTTTTTTTTAATTATTTGTCAAAATTTTTGGATTTTATTTTTTTATAATGTGGCGTTCAAAATACATACAACCCTAAATTTTTGCTTTTTTATCAACAACCCCTATGTTTTATGGCGAGTTTTGTACTTAGTTTAATAATTTTTCATCACACTCGATGACTGATCAATTATTATAGTGTTTTTAACTGAGCAAAACAACGTTTGCCGAGTCAGCTTGTTAATTATAAATTTAGGATTTGTTAGTACACTTACTATAATTTATCGAAAAAAGCATAGGCGGTAATTTTATTTACCTACTTACTCATCAACTTCAGTAAAGCTGCAGTATTTAGGCGGTATAACAATATATGTACACGATTTTTGTATGTATAAAATGCTATGGATTTATGTTATTTTCGTCAAGGCTGGGTTTGATTAATGAATCCAATACATGTGTTCACCTAATAGTAGTGTTTATGTTACTGTCAAGGCTTCTACATTATTTGTATGGAATAAAAGTGAAGAAAGTTAGGTGGTTTATTTTATATGTATTGCCCGTTAACTCTGACTCAGAAATTCTGCTCTTGTATTTAAGACACTGGCAACTGGCCAGTCACTGCTATAGATAGTAGTCACTGTAGCTCGGCTAGCTAAGGTGATCTGACGCGATCATCGAAGTTAAGCAACGGTCGATGCGGATGGTATTTGGATGGGTGACCATACGCATGACTGTCGTTTTAAAAGTGTCATTTTGGGCGATACCGTGGTTTGGATGACACGTTAAATTGTAAGTCCGGCTGTTTGTCTTAGTACAAGCAGTCGTTAAGCCAAGTCAAAGGCCTTCGGGCGGCTTGAAAACTCTCAACCACAGAGTTTGGACCCTTAGTTCATACTAAGAAAAAGCCACACGTAATAGTCACTGCTGACATTGGCAAGTACAGTAATACCCCGACTTACGCTACCTCGACTTACGCGAATTCGGAGTTACGCGATTTAATTTTCTCGTCTATTTTAACGTTTTTTGTTTGAAAGCCGCGCAGTTCGGATTGTGTTTATAAATTTTATTAATAAAGTTTGTCATATTATCTAGAATTAAATTAAATTATTGTTTTATATTTCCTAAATTATAGTCTCCAGTCCCAATTAAACATACTTTGTATGACTTTATAGGTACATATGTATATGCAAAATTGTACCCCGACTTACTCGAATTCGACTTACGCGGATAGCGCTCGGTCCCACCTATCGCGTAAGTCCGGGGTATTACTGTAGTCTATAATCTTATTTATTATTTATTCCGTCTCAGATTAGATTTTAGACTATTCCCGCACCGCTGAGCATAGTAATGTTTGTACCGGTTGCTATTGATAGCAGTGGATACTGTCACTGGTTGTGACGCAAGTTGCCAGTGTCTTAAATACGAGACTTGAGGGGCTGAAATCATGTCGCCAAGTAGTAGAAAGAATTTATTGTTAGGAAAAACGCATGATTAGTTAAAACTTAAAACTACTAGTACATAATTATATAACATTGTAGTCGGTTACAAAATATACTATACAGTAAGACTGTCCGAGGATAGGTGTCGCAAATAAACGGACGACCTCGTTGGCGTAAAGGCTACTAAGGCCGGACTGCCGATCGAGAGGCTACGGATTCAATTCCCGGCACGGCGAATATCTTTAATGCTTACCTAAATTTGTTGGATGTGGATCTGGGTGTGAGGGACATGGGACATGTAGTATATCAGTTGTGTCAGCTACCATAACACAAACTAGAAACGGTTCAGTATGAGGTTAAACAGACGTGTGTGAAATGTGTCCTGATAAAAAAAAACTGACCAAAGAATGTTCATGTGTTATTAAAAAAATTATCAACTTCCAATATCTTGATATTCGATTATTTATTTAATTTATAGATACTAACGCATGGTAAGTCAGTAGAGGTAAAGTTAAGTTTTTCTTCACGTGTTATTAAGCTACAAAATAACTATACTTACCTAAAAAGCCTTTTAGCGATAAGGGCGCCAGTTAAGGCACTAGTTTAATAACACCCCCTTAAGGGTGGAATTTCCAAAAATCCGTTCTTAGTACGCGTCTACATATTAAAACAAATACACCCTCCAAATTTCACAACCCTAGGACCAGCCGTTGGGCTCTGCGTTGTCTATAGATGAATGAATGAATGAATGAGTCAGGATAAAGAGTCTTATAGTATAGATAGATGCGTTTTTTTGTTGTTGCTAAAAAAAGCAGCAAGTTTTATTTTATTGTGAGTGTTTTAATAAAGTGTCTATCTATTTTTCTACCAAGCCAGTGTAATATGAAAAAAAAAATATTAATTGTTAATTAATCATATTCTGGACTGAATTTTTTTAGACAACCCATTCGCAATATATTGATTGACATATATTATTTGATATAAAATATCTTTCATCCATTAACCAGCTCGGTGAAGGTCGTTCTATAGCGGGATCCTATACCATATCTAACAAACTTATTATAGATAGGGTACTGAAAGATACAGGAATAGTATAAACTTTATTGCAACATGTAGTTAACGTAATGTAACGTAGAAGACATAGGTTCATAGTATAGTGCAAGTCCGCGAGTTGGTTTGGTTTCTAATCTCGGTCTCGACAGTTTGCTCTATCTTGTGCACTGACTCCTCCGCGGTCTCTATGCCCTTGTGCACGTTCTCTGTAACACATCATGTCAAATATATATACAGTGTAAACTCTATATAACGACACTGAAGGGACTGTGCATTTTATGGCGTTAAATCGGGTGACGTTACATAGAGTTTACATTGTATTTGTTTTAATTAATCTATGTTGTCTCAATGTTTGGCAAAGGTCTGCCCCAGTGAACCTGACCTTACGCCTTTCTATCCTAAGTAAATAAGGTAAGAATAAATCAAAAAGTACAAATTACAAATAAAAAAGAAGTTCAAATTAAATTGTTTAAAAATAGTGTTTTCGAATATAACGACTTTTATAAAACTGATTTTGTAAGTCCACCCAAAATGTATTTTATTATTTAAAAACAATTACATATTATTTAAAAAATCAATGACATATTCTTTTGAGCTATTACGCTGCAGGCTAGAACTTTTTTTTTATGCTATTATCGCACTCGTAATTGGTCATCTTCACACTTAAACATGTCACTTTACGAACAAATTTATTATTCGATAAGTCGGAAGTTCGGCGCTTAATGTGATTTATTTAATGATGTGAATGATTTTAATGTATTTTTTTGTTCTTAGTCAGAAGCTATACTCGTAGTTACAAATATGCTCATGCATTCAATACATACTTTAATATTTGAATAAGTGCTATTAAAAATGTAGATCAAACGTAATCAACTTACCGACAACTTGCTCCTCAATAACTTTGCCTTTCCCCATACAAGAATGCTCCTTATCTTTAATAGACTGAAACATTTTCGCGAATCTTCCTTTCTCTTTGACCACCACTCCGTCTTCGTGCTCTAAATCTTCCTGAGAGTCGATGTGGTCCTCGCTTCGTACGATGGGCATCACCGCCTGGGTTTTCGTCTTGCCAGCCTGCGGGCTAGACTTGTCTGAACCGCATGGAATAGTTTCGTTCTCTGACTGTCCCGTTTCGCTTTTCTGCCCGTCATCACTGTGCGCGGGGCTTCTGTGCGAATTATCCGGTATTTGCAATATTTCTGGAAGTATTGGAGTTTTTGGTGGCGGGGAATTTGCTATTTCCATCACTTTGTCCGGTACATCTAATACTTTCTTCGCTTCCTCAGGCACTTTTGGACTCAAAGCTATAGTTTTCTTTAATACTTCCTCTACGACTTCCACCTTTTCATTGACCTTGTCGGAGATTTCTTTTGTTGCCTCTTCTATGTTTTCGTGGACATTGACCGTAATATCTTTGGTTGTTTCATCTATTTTTGCGTTAACATTGTCCGCTATTTCCTGAGTTGTGTCTTGCACTGAATTTATAATATTGTCTGCCATCATGTCCATTCTTTCCGTAATGTTTGTGACCTCAGCGTGAACAGGAGGCATGCAGGATCCCATTTCATCGGGATTGATGTCTGCAACTCCATGCGGGCTTCCGGTCTCGTGTTCAAGGTCGTTAATGTTTACAATGTGTGAGCCGCTGACGTTTGCTTCTAATGAGTCTATCGATCCATTATCCTCAGCTGCGTTCCCGTTCATTTCGTCGACAGTATTTTTCGAGTCATCAACATTGCAGTTCTTGACGTTTTCAATAACTTGCTCGATATCCTCTGTTTTGTTCATCCCCGGTAGTTTCTGCAGCGGTGGCAGCTCCGTGAGAGATATCTGTCTGGTGTCCTCGTTGATGACGCTGAAGTCGTTGTTGGAGAAGTCCGCGTTAGAACCCTTGGTCGCGGTGAGCAGAGTGTGGCAACCGCCGCAAGCTACATTGTCTACGACGTGCCCATTCATAGCGGTGACCCGCTTCGGCAGGTATTGATTGGGGACCTCGTTAGAATTGTCGGCGTCATCGATATCCTCCAAACAAAGTTTGTTGTGCCTCGACTCGCCGCACGTGTAGAGCAGCCCGTTGTCTGTAAGGGAATGCGGAATGTTACAAACGACCAGTGGCGGCTGGCGCTCAGCGAGGACTAATCGTCCACTCCGCGGCACGCAACTTTCGTGCTCGCCGTACCTAACAATAATTATAGGACGGCTGTCGTCCACTATAGGTAAGTACTTTAGGAAATCAACTCAGCCGACTTTGACAGATCGATAAAAAAGTAACCACCTACATATGGGTAACGGTGAGGGTGATTTGCATAAAAGAGTCATTAATGAGATACCTGTAACGAAGGCGGTGTGCATGGCGCCGCACGCAACAAGTTTCAGCTGGTATCTATCGAACATCTTCTCCATATCGATTTCCGTGGGAGCGGTGACGTGTTGCACCTCCTTGGGCAAGCCGAGCTGGCCCTTCTCGTTGGAGCCGAAGGCGATGATCTTGGTCTCGTCCATGGAGAGCAGGAAGGTGTGGTTGGCGCCACAGCAGGCACTCTTCACGGCGATGTCAAGCGGGATGACCTCGGGGACGTACACTATGCTTGCGGTGTTCGGGATGCCGAGCTTTTGGTTCTCATTGTCGCCGGTAACGAACACCGCTCCTTTCGCTGTGGGAAAATAAATATTTTGGTTACTGACTACAGAAAAAACTAGACTAGCTTTGAAATTATTTTAATTTACATATTTAAGTATAATAAATTAATAAATAAAATAATTTAAGAATATATAGATAGGTTCAACTCGATATTTGACCAGAACTTTTGTCTCTAAAGGATGCTGTCGGAACACACCGTTAGGTACTTGGCGACAGATTTTCTACATGAACGTGATAGCTAACCACGCAAGCACTAGAAAATGTTCTACTTTGATAAATAATCGAACTCTGTTTGCCTAGCAAGAGCTATACACTCCCAGCCCGCACCATGCTCACTCACCAGTAATGAAGACAGTATGGTAGTAGCCGCACTCGACGAAGGCGATGCTCTCCACGAAGCTGAGCTCTGTGAAGCGCACGGAGGAGCGCGTCGACTCGCCCAGCCCCAGCTGTCCTTCAGAGTTGGAGCCACACACGAACACTCGCCCCTTCTCTGTACAAGCGAGGGATTTATACTTATCGAATGGTTTAAGGTTTAAAGATATTTATCTCTCACAAAAGATATTACAAATTATCACTTACGTGAGAATATATTTACATTATTTTTTTTTTGTAACTTTCGTCGCCACTACAAAATTATTAAGCAATTGAAATTAACATGTAAACAAACAGTTTGCCCGTCCAACGCACTGTTGAAGTCGACTTTTGAATGCGGTGAACGGGCTTAAATTTTTTAGATCTGAGGTTAATTTATTGAAACTGTGCGCGCCTGCAAACGTTATCATTGTTTTGCCGTAGTTTGTGCGAGTTATCGGCAAAACGAGATAGCTTGCGCGTCGAGTGCAGGAGTTACCTATGTGAAGAAGAAGAAGTAAGTAGTAGTTGTAAATTTCTCTGGTCAATAATATGGTCTGGTAATGTTGTGAACCTTTTGTTTGGTAGACTTACCGGTGAGTATAGCAGTATGGTTGCTCCCCGCAGACACCTGCTTGATGGCGCCCGGCTCTCCGTCCAGCTCCACAGTCTGCGGGATGGTGTGGTGCTCCATGTCCCCCGTGCCGAGCTGGCCCTCGTCATTACACCCCACCGAATAGATCACGTTGTTGTCTGAAACAGATACCGTGTGAGAATTGCTTGCTATTCACTATCTAGTCTTCATTGGAAAGGATATGGGACATTTGTGTAGTGTAGTTTGCTCTAAGGAGCAAGTAATGTAATGGATTTGTTTGAGTTCTTGAATTCTTTAGGACTGTCTATAACGCTGGTATTCTTTTATTGTATTTTCCTGAGAATTACAGCAAAAATAACCTGTTCTTTTCTCATTTTAGATCACAATTTAACTATCACACATTTTATTTGTAATATTTTTACTCTTATTTAGCTATAAAATGGAATAGATCTGCGTTTGAGCTCCACCTCGCCTGAGTGAAAGCAATGGTGTGGCCGCAGATAGAGTACACAGACCTAGATAATTCCCTCTATTCTTGAAGATACCTATAGGAATATAGTCCGTGGATTAAAAACTGTTAAAGAAAGCTTTAAATATTTAGCTTCTACTTCCCTGCCTTATCCCACTAGATAGGGTCGGCAGCAAATTTTCTTCTTCCACTTCCCTCAATCAGCCGTCATCTCTACAGTCTCTCTTTTTTATTTCAAGTAATCTCCAGAAGAGGAACAAGGCAATAGCACAAAGAAGCACTGACCAGTAACGAACACAGTATGCGCCCGTCCGCAGGCGACGAACATGGCTCGATGCGGCTTGAGCCACTTGACACAGCTGGGCCGCGTCACCTCGTCTTTATGGCCGAGCCCCAGCTGCCCCCACGCGTTGCCTCCGAACACGAACACTCGCCCGTTCTCTGCAAACATTCCTACATGGAGCTGGGGAAATACTGGGCCGAATACCAGCCTCGTTGACCTAATATTTACCGCCTTGGAGCGAAGGTATGGCAGAGAAATACCTAACTGTTCATTGCCACTGATGCCACCTGTTCCACCGAATTTGAACTTTTTTTTACAGCAGTTTACTCACTACCACTTGCTTCTTTAATTTACAGAAATGAAGCAATAATAATTTGAGTGTGAATCACATATTTTTTAAGAAATTTTAACTGGACCACAGCCCACTACTGGTTATTATGGAACATAGCCATTGGATTGTGATATCTGCTGTCTTAACTATCAGGTAAATTAAGATAAAGCGCAAGCCCTTTTCTTGAAAAAAAAACAAATTACTGAAATTACAACACTTTTATAAAAAAAAAGTTGTACTTAATTTAAGTAAGTTGCACTAATATCTTAGCCACAACAAGCTCTGAAGACATGTGTTTTCGAACCGCGAAATAAGTGAGACCCACTTTAGTAGTTGAGACTCGACCGCGAAAGAGGATATTGCAGCGGTCAACTATGAAAATTCTTTGGAAGCTAAGCGGACTCATTACTGCCCTCGCTCGTATCGCGGTGGAGCACGGCTCCAGTCGGCGGTACTCACGGCATATGACAGCGCTGTGCTCGTCCCCGCACGAGATGGCCACCACGGGGTCATTCTTGATGAAGAAGTGGCTTGGCTCATTCTCCGCGAAGTGGGACTTGCCGAATGTGAACACCGCGCCGGTGTCTGTCGAGCCAGAGGATAGTTTATATCAGTAATCGTCTATATATACCACCATACTTCCTACAACTCCTATTAATACTAGCTCTAACCTTTTTAAGACTTAAGGAAACTCAGATGATAATATTTTTTTGTCTGAATATTCATATAAGTACTGAACATTTATATAAAGAATAAAAAAATATGTTTACATGAATATATTTGTTATTTTCAACGCTCAAACGGCTGAACCGATTTTCATGATTAGCTATCACCGTGCAAAGGTGCGGGCAAACGCTAGTTCTGCAAAGTTCTGCGTTAAAAAAATCAAGTAAAAGACATTACCTTTAAAAAAGATTGTTTTAAGTTGGTATGGGAGCATAAAAGCATATTTGACATAATTATTGTATGTATGGCGCGGATGACCTCTGTAAAATATCGCCTTAATATCATAATTATAGAAGGCTAGACTGGTTATTTATTATTTTAATCCCGCGTCAACTAAATTGCGTGTTTTTTTTTCTTTGTATAGCTTTGCTTTACTTACCATGGTGAATTGATCATAACTTATTACTATTCCACGCACCTCCTACGATGACGGCACTATTCTTAGAACCCTTGCTGCGAATAAAAACCTCTGACGTCATCACGTGGCCAAATTACAGGGCGGTCAGTGTTTGGTTTATCAGAGTAAGAATGTAAGGGAGCCATTACTGGCCCACGAGCTTCCGGCGGCCTTGCGCTGTTTCGGCTATATTTCCACCAGTTATCAGATCCTAGACGTACATTACGGTGCCTAAGCCCTATGGAATAATTAAGTTTGGTACCTCCTTTTAAAACGAAAAGGTTTTAGCCTATTCATAAGTCGATATTACGAGTATAGCTTATGTATAACTATAGCATGGCGGTAGAGAATTTTCTAGTGGTCGCTTGGCTAGCAATCACCCTCGAATTGTAAAATCAGTCGCCAATCACCTAACAGGCGAAAGCTTGTGTGTGTGTGTATGACGACATCATATTTCATGACAATAATATAATAATTTAAGTAATATTTAAAAAAATAGTACATGTTTTATGAACGTAAATTGGCTAATGATGATGTGGTCTGAGTTAATGCAACCATAGACTAAACAACTCAAAGAAAAATAAGCTCTTGTGTTGATTCGTCTATGGTATAACATATTTATCAACTTATTTAAATACCGAACAGTACGTAGTGCATTTGCACCGTGAAACCAGAGGTCAGCGCTCGGTCGCATGCGAGACCGACATTATTGTAATTTTCCGCTTCTATATACATTATAAATAGCACATAATATACATGTAGTACCTGTAGCTCGGCTAACAAAGGTGATCTAACGCTATCATGGAGGTTCAGCAACGGTCGATGCGGCCAGCCTTTGAATGTGTGACCATGCACAAGACTGTCGTTTAAAAAATCCCCTTTTTATCTGTGCAGGTAGGTACAGGCTGTTAGCCTCAATACAAGTATAAGTCTATAGTCGTAAAGCCATGTCAGAGGCTTTCGAGCGGCTTGAAAACTCTCGACAAGAGAGTTATTAGTATTGCTACATAATGTAATGTGCAAAATCTTGTCCTTTTTGCATATATTGAAATGTATTTTTGACGTGTGACAATTTGTTATTAATAAATGATTGTATTATATTGTATTGGTATAATACATTGAATAGTATGTTTTCAGAGCAAACAAAACAGAGTTTGTAACAATTAAATTAAGTTAACAGTAATTCATATCAAATATAGTTAATTATCCAGAAAAGTCGTAAAAAACTGCTACGAGTACATACGAGTTCTATTTTTAAACTTTTTAAGAAATCGATTCTTTTGTTAACGATTTAGGATAAAAGTTTTGCAAGCATTATTAACTCTAACCATTTCAATACAATTATTTAATTTATTTAATTATCTCTTTCCATAAAGACAACTCACTGTAACGTCAAAATATTCACGATTCCATGAATGTCGTTAAACGGAGTTTAAGTCTTTCTTCATATTGTTTGCATTTTTTTTTACCTAATTTAACCCTATTTACGAGTAATCCTTGTATAACATATGGGATACATAAATATCTACAGTGCTTATGCTAATTTGACAGCAAGAAATGCGAATACAAGCGTAGCACTAAAGTAACTTGCTACTAAAGTTTATATTTATGTCAGGAAACGTAAATTATTATTGTACATAGAGTGCGGCTTCTAAGTGTGTTAAAACATGTTTTATAGTATACATTTCACACACGGCTGGTTAGTAGTCCCATACCATACCATTTCGAGTTTGTAATATGGTTTGCTAAAGCAACATACATATATACTACATAAACATACATAAATACTTTATATTGATACATATTTAACACCCAGACTGAAAGCCAACAAATTCAGATAATCACAAAGACGTTGGCCGTGCCAGGAATCGAACCCGTGACCCTCTACTTGGGATTTCTTTTTCCTCCTATAGTAGGAATATACACATACACATCCAATCTCGATATAATCGATAATTTTCGAATTCACTATTTGAAAATATTTTCCGTGGCGGGAATTCAATTCATTCTGGGGCATTGCATCCTGGGGCACCGACCACTGCTTCAACTAGGCAGTTAATTCTTTCGTGTATACCTCGATTCAATAAAGAAACCATTTGAAAGTTCGCTACCTCTTGCTCACACTTATTAATTAGGTATTCCAAGCGAGAAGACATCAACTTTTAAATGTTTTCTTTATCGACACGCGTGTCGGGTGTAGGTATGTATGTAGTCTACTACCAACACAGGCAATAAAAGTTATAAATTACTATGCGAACTATTAAGATATACATTTACACGAGATACTCATTACAGATATAAATATTTTGTTAGATCCTGTATGCATAAGTGCATTTCAGACACATATTTTGTCTCTAACCCTGGTCTTTTTTAGGTTTAGTCTAGTTAACTCTTTAATTTATTTTAGAATTGAATATGTCTATGATTGAATAAAACACTTATTAGTCTGTTGAATTAGTAATTAAAATTACATTCTGAATTATACGTCAATTATTTTTAGATAAAAAAAAACAAGTGCCTCTTCAACCCCGTAGCATCACGCGTAGCAATGCTACGCGCTACGTTGCTACAATTGCAGCAGCTACAACGTCTTCATATTCCACATCACCTGGTATATCATCCGTCATGATGACAGATCCAGCTCTAGCCTGCGTGTCCCGTCTCGCTCGCACTCGTTGACATTTAGGAGCGGGGGAAAGAGATGGGGTACTGTGGTTGTTAGTGTAAAGCGGTGGGTAAACAAAAGGCTAGCGTCGCATGGCGGTCGGGTGTCGCGGCGGCGGTCGCGTGAGGACTGACCGCGTGTGGACGCAGCCCCTCGGACGGCGCCGAGGGTCTAGGGTTACTGGAAGAGACCAGCTGTACTATATAACTCGTGTCAGTAAAGAATGCATTTAGAAGTTCAAGTCTCTTTAGAAGTTCAATCCTAACAAACCTAGCCTAACCCAATAAACTTATTAGGTTTTGTAAGCGTGAGGGTTTATCGCACTTGTGCGAGCAAGATAAACGATCTTTCAAAGGTGATCTTGATTGATTAATCGAGTTTTACACTACTGAAGTGCCTTTAACTCGGCTTGCTAAGGTGTTCTAACGTTTTTACCGAAGTTAAGTAACGGGCTGACCGGCTTTGGAGGGGTGGCCATGCACAAGACAGAATTAAAAAGAGCATTTACATCTGGGTGCAACCTTAGGTCCAATGACACGTTTAATTGAAGGTCCCGGCTGTAACTCTTAGTACAAATAGTTGTTATGCCAAGTCAAAGTTTTCGGACGATTCGAAAACTCTCAGAACCATATTTTGATTGTATTTAAGAGCTAGTAGTGTGTCTCGTACATAAATAAATATATAGTAATTATTAGGACACATTCCATACACAGCTGGTTTGCCCCATACTAAACTATTTCTAGTTTGTATTATTGTTGCTAACACAACTGATATATTATATATACCCAGACCAACTGCCAACAAATTAAGTTCTACACAAAGATTTTGGTCGCACCGGGAATCGAACTCGGGACCCTCTGGTTAGCAGTCCGGTATGGTAAACATTACGTTCACGAGATCTTCAAACATATCAAGTAAGTAGTGGAAATACTCAAAATATTTTTGGTTATATCCTGTAACCTGCAAAAGTTGTCAGTTCCACGGTTCAGGTTTACTCCGCTACCAATGTGTTATTATGGTGTAAAGCAGCGGTAACACTGACAACTGCAGTTGACCTGCCATGCCCCCACAAACCTGTACAAAAACGGCAAACTTGAAGCTTTTTCCGAGGTCTTTCTAATCTGGCTATAGATTCGTGCAGTAAAACGTTTTTCCGTCGGTATGTCATATATTTTAGTTCATTGATCTGTTTGCATTGTTTTTTCCGTAGCGCCTGTAGCTCGGCAAACTAAGGTTATCTGACGCGATCATCGTGGTTAAGTAATGGTCTTATATGGATGGCCTTTGGATGGGTAACCATGCACGAGACTGTCTTTTAATAAGTGGCATTTTCATCTGGGCGTTACCGTGGGTCGAATGATACGTTAAATTGTAGGTTCCAGCAGTTATACCTAGTACAAACAGTCGTTTAACCAAGTCAGAGGCCTTTAGGCGGTTTGGAAACTATTGACACCAGAGCTTGGCCACATATCTCATACGAAAAGAAAATGTCGAGTTTAATGTGTTTTTTTTTTGTTATCCGTGGTCCAGATGTATGAATGTCAATGGTTTACATTAGTCATATTTATTACATTAGTCATATTTATTTCATTAGTCGTTTACATTAGTCAATGGTTTTACATTAGTCATTTAAAAAACTGCGGTACAAACTGGATTATTAACTATAAATCTATTGATTTTAATCTAATCTATTGACTTTTAATATGTCAACTTTTTCATAACACAGTCATTATTACATACCTCCAAGGACGTTTTGAATGTGTCCATTATATTTATAATGACTTTTATTTATAATTCATACTGCGTTTTACAAGGACGCCGCAAAGTAATTTAAGTTAAATGAATGACTTTTATACGCTTTCTTTAATCGACAATAGATTTGCCATTTCGTGTACATACACATAAAATATTACATATACTTGCACTCGCTTTACAGTGAAGGAAAACATCGTGAGGAAACCGACACGTTTGAGGACTGATATGTATATCCAAAGACGAGTGTCATCCGCCAACCTTGATGATGCTTATGCTATGTTACACATAAAATATGATACAACAGATACATTGATAGAAACACAAATGCAGGAGTAAACTAATAAAAAAGACTAAAAGCCAGGACTTACAATTTTACGTAGCATCCGACTCACGGTAGCGCCCAGATGAAAATGCCACTTCTTTTAAAAGATTGATTGTATTGCATATTGACATTTAATAATTTTTAATTTTTGACGTATAATTGAATAATTATCAATAAATTGTTTATCTTGTCTTGATAATCTTTCTAAAGACCGTTTCTTAACCTCGATGATCGCGTCAGATCACCTAAGTTTGCCGAGCTACAGGCGCTACCTGATTAAACTCGATATGCAAATAGTGTTTCGAGCTCCTCGAAAGGTGAAGTGTAGACGTAATTATTGTTCAACCCCTGATGATGGAGTACCTACTCCAAGGTTAAAGGAAATTAGCCAAGTCATATAAGAGTTATGGATGATTAGTGTAGGTAATGTAAAAGAAAAAGTTGTGATTTCGAAGTAACGTTCAGAATTAATTATCAGGAATATATCTTGATAGAATAATAAATATTGAACTAATATTTAAGTATGTAATACGAGTAATCAAGGAATCAAAAATATCACGTGCTGCGGGATTTGAACCCGCGTCTCCGGCAAACCAGGCCGAATGCTCTAGGCACTAATCTACAAAAGATAATCTCAGTGTGGACTTAGGACTTACACAAAATTGTATATTACGTTTGCATGGATGTTAGATATTGGACCCAATATCTATAAAAAATGTCGCCACGCTCGATTTGCAGCGCCATTTAGGTTTCACCGGTTTAATTAGGGTAAACTTCCGAGCCACGCTTTATTATATACCTTTTTTTTTCGTGAGGAATTGCATTAACGCATCTCCCGCTACAAGTCTGGGGGAGGCGAGCGGGGTATGTCAGACTCGACGGCCAGAAGGGCCGTCACTACCGACTAAAACCTCACGGTGTCCCATCTCACGGCGGGGGCAGGGATGCAGGACCGCTTCGTGCATTGTCGCTGCTCTCCCTGACTCTTTATTATATACCTAGGAATCAGCAGTCCTCTCTAGTATTGTAATCCTTGCTTATAGGCAATGCACGTTGGCCCTTCTTCAAATATTTTCTATTCAAGGAAAATGTCATGGACAGATCCTTGGTTTCGAAGTGTGGCAAATCAAACAGTTTATTGCTCCGTGGAGCAATACTCGTAAATTAGTTCAATTGGCCTCCAATTACTCACGACGGTGGCAAGTTCATTACCGTCGGGTAAACGATACAGAGTTTCCGTGTGCTTACACTTTGAAGGAAAGTTTTTTTTTTTATATTGACATTGCTGATGGCCTGAGGGGCGTCTACAGTGACACCGGACCAGTCGCTGCATGGGCGCTGATGTATATTTCGATTAATATGACGACCTCGTTGGCGTAATGGTTCCTATGCCGGACTGCGAACCAACGGGTCCTGAGTTCTATTCCCGGCACGGCCAAAATCTTTGTAATGAACTAAATTTATTGGCTCGTAGTCTGGTTGTTAAATATGTATCTATATAAAACATGTATATGTAGTATATCAGTTTTGTTAGCAACCATAATACAAACTAGAAATGGTTTAGTATGGGCCTATCAGCCGAGTGTGTAATGTGTCCTAATATTTATTTATTTATCTCTAGATCTATAATCATGCCTATAATACAGCCACCTGGTTGTTCAAGAACTTAGTCTTGTTTCAAGCACCAATAAGTGGCTAACAATAATAATTTGCCTCTAATATATTCCGTATGTCGAACCCGCCGCCCTAAGCGACCGTCTAAGGAGTTCATGCATTATTAAGAGCTTTGCGTGAAACATAAATGCCAACGAACCGCTTAGAGAATTTGCGTCATACCTACTTTTAATACGAGGTGATTTCCATCGCTTTCTTTCTGGGGTTAATAAATTTTGAACAGGCAATAAAACAATTAATTGCGGTCAAAGTCTCGGCTACAACAAAAGGCTAGAAAAATGCCTAATGTGAAGTTATTCTTTGTTTTAGCAAAGCAAGAATGTTGGCCAAGATTAGGAAGACGGAGCGTCGGTCGTCCGTCGGCAAGATGGGTCGACGACATAACGCTTCTTTATAATAACAACGTGATTTTATAAAACAACTTTACAGAAGAGCATTTTTAAACATTTTGGTGTTAATAAATCCTGTTCTCTTTCTCTCATAGCTCCTAGCCCATTCGCTTAAAAAATGCCGCGTTTTTGTAGATAATACATTTCGACATCGCGGTTTTGAATATCAAAGAATTAAAAAAAATGTTTTTAATGTGATGTCACGTTGTTATTGTAAAGAAGCGATAACATCAGTCGCAGGTCGAATCTGGACACGATTGGCACAGGACCGAGATGAATGGCATGCTAAAAGAGAGGTTATTCCCAGTAGTGGGAGAGAACCGGCTGTGGATGATGATGATTATAAGCACTAACCTAGAGTCCAGGGCATCAGATTACAGTTAGCATGGGTTGCGTTAAACTAGCAGCTCTCACGTGAGATCCGTATCGCACACTGAATAAAATACTCAGTAATTCGTGTGTTTTTATTAACGTGTAAATATAAGCTGCTATTTAGTACCTGCTATAAATTTCGGGTCCAGGTTTATTACTAACGGTACAAGTATAAATTAAAAATTTAGAAAACCCACGTCTCAAAAATTGGTTGTGTCAGCCATCTTGGATTTGAAATTTATGTCAGTTTATGTATTCTTTTTATTTGATACATTTTTAGTTCACTTGCCTATTTTTATTAAAATTACTCTTCTCCATGCAAATGTTGCCTGGACGAAGCTTTAGCGATATCTAATTGTAGCACATTTTTTTAAGTTATTTTTTTCCTGTATTTGTGTGCAATCATTAATTTTCTATGTATCTATTTGTTTGTTAATGTACTAATTATCTAAATATGGCGCCCGGCTTGTAACTTACACCTACTGAATGCTTTTATTACTCCGAATGCTATTTATATTTATTGAATCACCGACCTCTATCTTAAGTTAATTTCCACAAATCCAATGTGCCTTACAAATCTTTATTGATCAAGTTCACTATCAAGTTAATAAACCCTTTATTTAAGTTTTCGTGCTCGGGTCAACCATTCAGGTCAACTCTTGGCTACATCAAAGCAAAGGTCAGGTTACAACTACTTACTTTTAGTAGAAAGGACTATTTTTCGTGTTAGTCGGGAGTGTTTCTTGTGTTTGATGGAAAATCAAAATGGCTGCCGACACAAAATTCCGGAACACCATCACCCTCACGGGTATCAAATGGTTGGCCAAACAAAGGGTTTTATTAATTACATATAATAAATTTCAATTCTAAGATGCCCATCACCATATATACGTTAGTCGGAACTTTTCTAATTTTTAAATTGAAATCTTCTTATATATTAAATTTCTATGTCACAATGTTAGTTACCGTACTCCTCCGAAAATATATACGTTAGTCGGAACTTATCTAATTTTGAAATTGAAATCTTTTTATATTTTATAAAATTTCCATGTCACAATGTTAGTTACCGTACTCCTCCGAAACGGCTTGACCGATTTTTACCTAATTTTATATGTGCATTCAGGTCTGAGTATCGGCTACTATCTATTTTTAAGGCAAAACAACGTTTGCCGGGTCAGCTAGTTAATCTATAAAAATGTGTTTTTTTTTTTTATGATGAATAGGTTCACATTTGATCGCAGCTTGCCTGAAGTTAATTTTTACTGTGATCTAAGATGTTACACGCTTGCCTAGAAGGAACCTATTTACTCTACATTTGAAGACCCTCAAATTGAACTTCTTAGGAAAAAGACTCAGGAAGAGAGTTCCAAAGCTTCGCAGTTCTCACAATGAAGGTTGAAGAAAAACGCTTTGTGCGAATCCTCACAGCTTTGACAGTGAATCATTTGAATGCACTGATTTTGTACCTGTAAGTTTCCTACCCTTGCTAATGTTAAGGCTAATCGCTCAATAATAGCTGTTCATATAACCTAGTTTAGCGTTCCATCGATTAAAGGTCATATGTTAGAAATGTGTTAGATGAAATAGAACTTCTAGTACAGGGCTAACTTTTAAAAATATCAAATTAAAACTGCTCGATTAAGATAAGTGTTTTTTTATCAAATAAATGAGAATAAACTAGTTATTTTTAGCAATGCAATGTATTATTTAATTATGTTCAAGCCCTAATCATTTGTTAGCGTATTTTTTTTATCAATTACAGCCTATTTTAAACATTCACTTTATACTACGTTTGTGATTTCGAATTAATTTAGATTATTTCAAGTCAATTGGATTGGTTTTCAATTCATTTTGTGCAAGTCGTTGATTAGACTTTACTAACGTTAATTATAGTGCATTTGCAACTCTATTTTGTTGAGAAAGGGTAGTTTTTCCAATGTTCGTGAAGCGTCAGGCGGTTGTTTGGACGCGGTTTCCATGGCAACCGTATCGGCAGATCTGTACTGAAAGTGATCCTCAATTGGTCAGCAAGTCAATGACCTTCGCAGATTTATGGATATTTTCACCTGAATATTCGCCACTTGATTTATGAGAGTAGTTTAGAGTAATAGAGAGTGAATTAAGTGTGGTTGTTAATAGTTTTTCTCTCTTTAGACGGGCGATGGTTTTTATAAGCTTAAAAATTGCATAGATTAAAATGTCTCTAAAGAAGTAAATAAATAATTAATTTACCATTAGACATATAACACATAGCTTCACTAGACGATTAGCCTGAATTAAAGCAACTTGTTTCAACAGTCTTGTTCGTAAAGAACTTAATTTTTATTAACTATACATTTAATAACTATTCATTTTTATTAATTTATGCTACTCCGAAATATTCATTCATATTATAATACTCTTTGTCTATCAACCATTTTCTTAAACAAGGCTTACATTTATTTATATTGAGTGATTACCACTACTACACCACTATATAGAGTATTATTAGTAACAAATTGTCAAACATCGGCTACCAGCTTTCTTTCGGTGGAACTGAATGTATTTTGCCATATTTTTCAATATTATTACTAACTTTTAATATTAATATGGCATAACATCACTTGCCGGGCCAACTAGTAGGAAAATAAAGAACCTTTTTCAAGGACATAGTTCTTCTACTCGACGCTAGATGGCGCTAGTCAAAGCTTGATAGTTATAGTCGTTGGTATTTAGTAATGTCTTAAAGTGCTATGATAATTCAGTAAAGATGTTCCTTCTATTAGCATTCCGAATAATAGACTTAGAAAAAAATAATTGGTCTCATCTCTTTGTTAATGTCTCTATTTAGTATTTATTGAAAGCCGTAGGTTAATTACACACAGACAGTAGGTTTCTTATTAGAAAGATTAAAGTGGTGTTTTATTTGACAAAAACAAGTCTTGTTTTTGGATTGATTGCCGACAATCAAATCAAAACAATAATAGTAGCAAATTATTTATAACTTAAATAAATAATAAATAGATATTAGGACACATTTCACACACAGCTGGTTAACACCATGCTAAACTATTAATAGTTTGTATTATGGTAGCTAACACAACAACCGATATACTACATATTCCTACATACATAAAAACTTTAAATCTATATACATTTAACACCCAGACCGACAGCCAACAAATTTAGTCTATCACAAAGGTGTTGGCCGTGCCGGGAATCGAAACCGTTACGAAAACGTTTGGGGCCCTCTGGTTGGTACAATGAGTAAAACAAAAGAATTTCGTCATACTTCATTTATTCAATAAATCTTAAGTTAAAACATGTTTTAGTAAATGCGAGGACTATTCATATTGGCAGTTTGTTTCAGGTGTTCCCACTACCTCTTTCTTAATTATTTCTGATTCGAAATGTTTCACTTACATTACCTAAATTACTACACGTTGAAATGCCAATTAAGTAGTACGACAATTGTGTTGTTTTAGATATTTCTTTACAAAAATTAACCAGTGCTCGAAAAATGTATTTGAATTCAATGGTTTCCTTAAGATTACAAAATTTATTTTATTTATATCGATTATGGATGAAAGAAGTTTCTATTAACTAAAGATGTTCATTCAAGACTCATTCTTTAAAATTAACTTTATAATTTAAAAAAAAAAAAAAACATGTATAGAAGTCATTGATATAAACATTGATTGAAGTATTCGCACAAGAGGGCATTAGACGCGACCAATTGATTTTTGTACGGAAACATTTTAGTTTTGAATAAATATAACAATATTAATTTAGCAATCATACAAAGTTAATTATAATTACTTATCGGTATAATACTAGATTTAAAACTAGTTCTAGTTGAACTAAATAGATAACATATTAAACCACAACATTACGAATAGTATTAAAAGAGTTACAGCGGGTTACTTTATATTAATTTATGTTTTACTGATCGATTTAATATTGGTGAAATTATCTTACTGACTAGTTCTTTATACATACTAAACAAAAATCTATGACATTTTACAAAACGCGCATACACAGCATCGTTTAATCGAAATATTATAAAACACTGGAATATAAATAAACAAAAATAAAACTTAAATCTAAAATAATATTATCTTATTACTATTAGGTATTGTTATAGACGAATCAAATATTTCACCAAATTTCAATGGAATCAAAGGACCCGTGAGGTCTCATTTTAGATATCTGATACTAAAGATAAATAACTATGCATTTACTAAATTATACCGTAGATAGAAATCTTTTGACATTCCAAAATACAGAAGATTCACAGACTACTGGTGCGCTATCAGATCTCAGATACAAAAATGTTACAAAAGCTTTCTCTAAATCAGCAAAATAAATGGCAGAGCATAGCCATGGCGACGGTGATACAGATAACTCACAATCACATTGAGGTGGTAACTATAAAATACCTAACGTATGACAAGACTCTCACTGGTTCTAAATATTCTAAAACTTGAGGTCTTAAAGTAGCAATTTAAATGTCCAACTCATTCTGCTGGCTCTAAGAAGAAATAGAGAAGAAGAGAAGGTACAAGAGAACAGAAGAATTGCCTTTTTACAATTTCAAAAACTTCTACATCACAAAGCTTGAAATATTAACATTACTACAAAGTATTCAGTTTCACTTTGTAATTAATACGAAGAGAAACTCTTGTAAAAAGACTAAAATTTAGAAGACAAAGATCTCAAGGAACTTAGAATTAATATAGAGGAATACACGTCGGTGAATCACGATGTTGGTCGATGCAAAATTGTACTGCTTTGCGAACTGCACGGAATTTCTTTAGTATCCATAGGTCAATTTACCTATGTATATAATATGTCTTATAATCTTGTTTAAGAAAGTTACGTTCTTAGCAGGTATTATAACCGATGAACTTCAGTTGTAATACGAGTAGTAATGCTACCAATATTGTTTTTAAATTTCATAATACCATGTTCCTAGCAGTTCATTAGCAGACATCTGACGAACCCACCAATCCCTAGCCGAGCGGCACTCCGCGACTCTGCCTGAGCACGGCGACGGGCGCGGGCGATGGGAACATATCAAATTCCTCGACGATGGCCTTGGGGTGCAAGGCACTGATGTTGTTGTCAACCATATAGGTTCTGGCGTGTGTCTGGGCCAGCGCTTGTTTGGGCTCGTTGACCAGCCAGTCGTCTCGGTCGCGCAGGCGGCGGCGGCGCGCCAGCTGCTTGTCTCGCAGGCGCTGGATGCGCACCAAGTGGCCCTTCACCTGCCGCGGGCTCAGCTTGAGGCGGCCTGAGCGCAGCAGCTCCGCGTTGCGCCGGTACGAGCCCTCGGGGTCGCGCCGGTTCCAGGTGTACCTACAACATGACACATTCAGTTTTCATTGTTCGAATAGCATGTGAGCATAGGTACTTACATGCACAGTGACAACATAGCAATTACTTTTGTATTATTTTTTACATCTAGGTATTTTTTAGCCGCGTCACAATCGTCGTCGCGGAACATGATTAGTTAGGACCCCCTCTCAAGAAGGCTGCCGAAACACACAATTGAGCGTTTGTCGACAGATTTTAAACTAGAAGGAGGCAGCCTGGACTAACCAGGCTAGCAATATAAAAAATGGTAATTTCGTTGTATTAGTATCTGGACCAACATAAGTGAGAACTTTTCAAGAGAAAGGACAAAGCAACATCGACAAAGCAATAAGATTGATTTATAAACACGATAAAGATCCTATAATTGGCCAACTTGAGCATTTCGCGTCTATACGTGAAATATGGCTGAAAGTTATCGAATAATGTGGACATTTAGTAGGTTAACGATCGTCTAGATTACATTTAGAGCGATTCCATTAAGGCCAATAACTTCCTGGTAAAGTAATGGTACGTGGAAACAGATCGTACGGTTAGGAATGCTTGTTTAGAGTTATATAGTATGTACTGTCCTGGTTGTTACATCTGTGTTTATAGCTGAATAGACTGATGCGAGAGCCACAGATACACGTTTATGGTATTGGTGTGGAGGAGAGCAGCTGCTAATTTGCTTCGCATTGGTCTTCTTCTGAGCTGAGTGGTGGGCTCTGGTGTAAAGTGTTTTCAAGCTTCCCGAGGGCCTATGGCTTAGCTTAACGATTGCTTGTACTAAGAATAACAGCCGGGACCTACAATTTCATTTGTCACCTGAATCATGGTACCGTTAAGGTATAAATGTCACTTATTATAAGACAGACCCTTTTTATAAAACATGATCCCCGATTTAAAGATTGTCGACTTAGACCGATGCTTAACTTCAATGATCATGTCAGATCACCTTAGTTAGCCAAATTGTGTCGGTAGCGCACTTATATACTTGTGGATACTCGATAGCGTCTATAAATAGATGGTGTGGAAGGAATTAGAAGCTGCAACCTACCCCGGGAAGGGTCTAGTAAGGCGGCTGAGTGCGGTTGGTCGGGACCTCTTCTTCAGCTCGTTGGGTGGTAGATCGTTCCTCGCCTGGTTTCGGTTGGGGTACCCTCTTCCGCGCTTCGGCAGCCGCCGCTTGGAGTGCAAGTCGAAAGACTTGGGGTTCGGCCGGGGGCTCACCGTCATATCCTGCAACACATTTCGTGTTTTGTGTGAAATTTGCATTATTATGAAGAAACATTAAGTTTATTTTCACACGCATATATTTATGTATATACATACATATGTATGTATATGTTAATCAATCGAGAAGATATCAAATTTGGAACTGACGCTTTAAAGACAAGTTATAAAAGTTTCAATCCACACAAACATATACTACAACAACTATCCTACTAATATTATAAATGCGATAATTTGTGTGTAAGTGTGTATGTTTGTTACTTCTTCACGCTCAAACAGATAAACCGATTTAGATGAAATTTGGTATGTAGATAGGTAAGATCCTGGATTAACACATAGGTTACTTTTATCCCGGATAAACGCGGGTAGCATCGCGGGGCAGCTAGTAGAGAATACAATCGAGAGGCTTACATTTTGCATAGCGTCGTTGACCTCCCGGCTGACGGAAGGAGCGGTGATCTCGTTAGGAGTTCCCATGCGCTGCCAGCGCCGGCGCAGCTCCTTCGCACTCGCCTTGTTCACCTTCTGCAGCTTCGTCTGGCAGATGTACTGACGCTGCTCCATGCAACTGCGCGGAGCCCATCTGGGAAGAATCATTGGAAACTTTGAGAGATTTCATTATAAGTATAACATTGACATCCATAATCCAACACTTTCAGTGTGACCCATGTGAGATAGATTTTTTGATACGGCCATAACAAGATGATTAAATAAGTATTTGTCCAAGTATAATCTGCAGCGAACCCTTTGATCATTCAGCTAAATGGATAAATGATATATTTTTTTAAAAATTGATAGTAAAAGTGAGCAAGATTTGTATTGTGCATCTAATTAAGAATCGATTAGGCCCGTTTCAAGTTTCATGTTCACACCAGCATTCCGTCCCGTCACAATCCTTGTTAGCTCTTAGCTACTTTGATGGATTTCAAGTGGTTGGTTATAGATCAATAAGAAATTTACACGTAATGAGTGTTATATCTACGATGGTTTACCTCATCCATCTAACTACTGGTCTTAACCCTCCTTTTCTCCATCTACCTCCGTCCCATCATGCATTTCGATGAGAATAATGTCCTTTACCATTTCTGGCTGGATGTTTAGAAATAGTTTGATGATTGATGAGTTATTGTTTATGTGAATAAAGGGAAAATGAGTGTGTCGTATGTCCAAACTGTTACGTATTAGATCCACTCTCGTTATAGGTTAGACCTTAACGAACCTGTAGCCGTGTTTCGGTTCCCGCTTGCCTGTCTTGTTTCTGGTGCTGCGGAATTTTCAGATATCATATTACTAATTGGTGCTTACTGCGCCAGTTGGTTAAATATAGACGTTGACATTAGATACCCTTACTACTTGATTGTAATCATATACTCTTGATTTTATAGTTTTGGTTTTGATGGATTCAAGACTTATTTTTACCAACTGACACTTTAAAAAATAAAGTTAGTTAATGAAGGAGAGTTTGTATTGAAGCTTTTAAATTCATTTCAGATTTAAAAAACGTATATATGTCCCTATTTTTTTCTACATAGTTTCATCAATAAATCGCTGAGTTTCGTAATATTACTTCTTTGAAATGTAAACCTGCATTTTTTTCTTGATTCTAGTGTTTGTCATCTAGATTTTTCAAGGATTTGTCATGACTGTTGTGTCATCACGCTTTGTAATGCATCCCTTATTAGGAGACATTGTTAATTACATTCATCGAAGCAGTGCCATAATTGGTAATGTCCTATTATTTATTTACTTCTTATGCTAAGTTTAAAGTGTTGTGAATGCATAATAGATCTATATTGGAGTTATCTATA
The DNA here is from genome assembly GCA_035578125.1 of Mellilla xanthometata. Lineage (NCBI taxonomy): Eukaryota > Metazoa > Arthropoda > Insecta > Lepidoptera > Geometridae > Mellilla > Mellilla xanthometata. The sequence continues at coordinate 2,045,306 of JAPUBQ010000008.1, forward strand.
ATTCTTATTGTTTGCATTAGGAGAGTTACATTTTATTGCAAGTAAACCTGATTTATCTTCCGTAAAATCTTTAAAATAAATATTGCTCTTTTGACTGTTTAGAGCTTAAACCCATATCTTGGATGGTTTATTGCAAATATTTCATTTAATCATTAATGTTTTGTAATAAGTAACAGTTATACCACAGACTACTAAATAGTTACTACAGTTTTACTGAGAAACCAATCTATGAGTGCAAAGGAAAATATTGTCATAAACTTTTCGTAGATATTTGTCCCTGTGTTCATTGACAATTCTTTTAACTAGGATTTAAGTCCGCGGTTGTTACTGCGTAGGTATCTGAATTCCTTTATAATACTGATTTTATTTGTTTTTTCTTGTACCCAAATGTCCAAAGTTATTCAAAGCCTGCATGGCCAGAATTCCGTTTATTTATAGCCGAGGGAATGTTATATTCACTATGGTTTTATTGTAGCCATATGGCTCACGGTGCGACGCCACCAACCACACAATGGTTCGTAAAACTTATTGCTTTTCGCGGTATAGATTTTTGTTTGCCAATATTGGGAATATAAGGTTCAAGGTAAAGGAGACAGCGAATGATGTAATATATTATGAAATGCAATCGCATTGAAAATCGTATGCTTTCGTACGTAGTGCTCCCTACAGTGTACCAGTTAATTTTTAGGTATCATGTAGACATAAGAACTTATGTACGTACATTTTCTTGTTTTTACAAAATAAATTTATCTTTGCTAAAAAAATGATGCTGTATTTGTCAATTATATTTTTTAATTAAATTAATTATTGTAATATACAAACCGCAACAATTGAAAATTAAAATGATAAATAAAATTGTATTTATTTATTTAGTTCCCAATAACACTTATCCTTTAAACGAGACAACATTTATACTAAATTTACTTTGTTCTATAAAATATTTTATGAACTAGTACGATTAAGAAGTAGCTTATAACATCTCTTCTGTTGTATCGTATGACAATTTCCAACCATTTCAAAATTAGAGCTATGGCCCTGCTCAGCTACTAATATCACGCTACTCAGTCACGGCCATGGAAAATAAGGGCTGTATCATTAGATAAACAATTAAAATAAATAAATAAGAAGTTAGAAGAGCAGCCGGTTTGAACACTTGTGTAATTTTTTGACCAGTTTGATAAGCACCCGACAGTGAGTCACTTTGATAATAATTGGTACAATTGCAATGAATTGGCAATCAGTGGCCAATTGAAGTGACAATTTTATTGATCCTAATGAGTCTTCGAACTTTTAACGGCCGCAGATTGGAAGACTGATATATTTTTCATTAAAAAGTTTGCATGAGTTTAGGCTGCATTCACATTCATGATATAAGTAGCTTTTGTTGTTACGAATCATGCAATATATTAGAAAAGACATTCGAATTTGTATAATAAGATTTTTATCAAGAAAATGTTACCTTATATGATTTTGCCAATGAGTTAACTAAATATAAGTAAGTATAATAACTCGCGTCAGTAAATAAAACATTTAAAAGTTCATGCCATCTCGGTTGCGTTACTAAAAGAGTGTGAGTAATAGAGACGAACAAACACACTTTCAAATCTAGATTTAATAAGTATTTTTTAGGTAAGCGAGTAACATCGTACACCATAGTATTGTTTAACACCAGGCAAGCTGTGGTCAAACGCAAACCTATAAGTTATATAAAACAATGTTTTCTTTATTGAATCGAGTAATTTTCTGATATTCTAAGTGTTTTAAAAGGACATATATAACTTCAACACTACTACATTCACCCAGCGATGCCTAAAGTATAGTTATTGGTCTCAATTACAAAGTACAATGTACTATTTTTTTATTATTAGACTACTGCTGGGCGAAGTCCTCTCTATTCTCTTTCCACTAATTCCGATTTCCGTTTTTGAGTCCAATTTCGACAAAAAAAGTATCGTATACATGTAAATAATTCGAAACCCTCATAGATTTTCTCACCCGCGTCAGCTTATACCCTGTACCGTATCACAGCATCCGATATCGTGGTTTAGATCGAATTCCACGGTTTAGGGTCCCGAAGTCCCCTGTCCTTGAGCCTGATTCCCTCAAACGTACGCTGGTCACGCACTCGATAAGCTTCTCTGAATAATACCGCTTTATTGGAAATACCCAGGGCCGTAATGTACTAATTAAGAGTCAAGTATAATACGTTTCCGAGAAGATTAACAATACTTGTGGGTGATGTCAAGTGAACTCGTATGATGTCACTGGACAATAAAACTAATGGTAGTTATCTAGCTATTATCGTATATCAATAGTGTTTACCTGCTTTATCAAGCGTTTGCCATTTCACTAATATTATAAGGCGAAAGTTTGTACTATGTAAGTGTATGTGTGTAAGTTTGTTACTTATTCATGCTCAAACGGCTGGTACGGTTTTTTATGATATTTGGTACGAAGATAGCTTTGATTAATACATAGGCTACTTTTATCCAGACTAATGCGGGCAGCACTGCGCGCCATAGCTAGTATGTCTATAAATAGTGTAATATTCATGTCAGTCTGGTGGATTCACAGACGTGCTCAGAAGATTGAAGCTTCGGGCGGCTTATTTGGACAAATAACATTTGTGTATTGATGAAAAAACGATGATACAGGTTTTTCTTAAATTTGTAATTTGCACATATTTTTCATTTGTAGTAAAAAGAGTGAACATGATAACAAATATTTAACTTAAAATACTTGCGGCACATAATTCTTACATTTTTAAATTAGAGTTCTTGAACATAGGTGGACTCTTTCCTTTGGAGGTTGTCACCGTAACTTCCATATCTAATAATAGACACCAATCAAACCATAACACATCTCTGAATAATCAACGAAATCTGACAAGTTGTTGGAGATATATGGTATTGGTTTGTACTAACACACAAACACCCTATCACTCCTAACGCATACTGGTCTGCGTTTCGTGGAAGTAATTAAAATGCATTTATTTCCCTAGTTTAAAATATTACATTTCATTCATTCTTAGGTTGTTTCAAATTCTGTAAATTTATTTATTTAAAACGTAACCAAAAATACCTTCTAAATTAATTATATAAATAAAAAACACACACACAAAAACCATACAAATAGTAAATTAAATCTAAGGCAGTGTCCGCGTAATTATGTATAATATTTAATTTTGAAGATATTTATTTATTTATATTAGGGCACCCAAAACCGGGTAAAGGCCTCCTCCTTGCTGCAAAAAATGCCAAAAATATGCAAATACGACTTTTAAAAAACCTCTATCGCCGTTATTTTCCAATATACAAATATTATGGCAACATATTTAATTATTATATGGGTATAATAATATTTTAAGTTTAGTATATACTGACCTGTACCACAGCTCTGGTATCATGGCGATGCAGTTGTACTGCAGCTCCTCAGGTTCCATCTTCTTCATCTTGCTGAAGGACTGGTAGTGCATCTGGCGCAGCTCACCCCCCCACTTCCACCCTTTGGAGGCGAAGTCGTAGATGCCTCCGATCCACCGCGACGCCTTGTCTGGAATATTCCAGAAAGTTTCCGGTGAGGATTAACGCTTACAGGCAAGACACAAAATATGAGTGATTTCGAAATAAATTGATGATGTGATATATTTTTGGTACATATTTTTGCTCTTGACCAATTTAAGATTATTAAAAATAAGCTAAGTTATTAATCAGGGATCAGAATATTAAACAGGATTGAGGCTCAGGCTCAGAACAGTTATTGTTTTATCTAACGCAATTAATAGTCTTCTTCAAGAAGGCAAGAAAAAAGAATTTGCCTTATCTCACTAGGTGGGGTCGGCACAGCAAATTTTCTTCTTCCACTTTCCTTTATCAGCCGTCTCTACACTCATTCCTTTCTCTCTCATGTCCTCATTTACACACTCCATCCATGTCTTTTTGATGTCGATCGGCCTCTTGTCCTTCTTCCTTGCACTACCTTTTCCATACTTCTCCCCTAACGCTATTAATAGTAGAAGTCATCATTAGTGATAACGGCAGTAGTTGCCATTGGTTAGAATAGTGACTTGCCCTGAAGCTCTTGTACGAGTGTATTGACATACCTGTCGTTTGTGTGTTGAGGTAGTTTCTCAGGTTCCTGTCCTCCCAGCGAGCCGGTACAGTCAGGTTGCTCTCTTTGTCCTGAAACAATACGATATCCTGTGTTTACTTGTGCGTGGCTACTCGATATGAAATAATGACGAGCTGATTCGAGTACGTAATTTACATCAAAGAAAAGATTAGAAAGTTCATGTCCTCTCACTTGGAAAACAAAGCTCTCTTCCTCTTGCAGACATTCAGCAAGAGGAATAAATAGGACGTTCAAATGTTTTCTTAATTGAAGCGATTTATATATTTAGAAAAAACTTTTTGTTTGCAAATTGCTACGTTTTTAAGTGATTGATTGATTGCGTGATTGATTGAGTGATTGCGTGAGTGAGTGAGTGATTGCGAATGTATTCATAAAATATATAAAAGTGCTCGTATTCCTATGATTTTTGCTAAGTGTATTTTGAACAAATTATAGTTTGAATTGCATATTCTAGTAATTTTTTGACAAAAGTCTGAGCGTATCTTACAAAATTATTGATAGTTTTATAAATTGTGTGCATAAATACCCAAAATCTTATTCATATCTAAGGCAACCAAACCACCTGTAGATCAGTGATATATTATAAATAATTATTAATACTCGTAATAATAATATCTAACTTTTGCTTTACAATTGCTATTTCAGCCTTGGCGCTTGCTTTGGCTTCTTATTATGATTTATTTCAGAAGCACTTTACTGCTGGCTGTAAACTCATTTATTTGTTTAGTAAAATGACGAAACATTAGCTAGCATTATGGATATATTGCCATTCGGGATCGTAAAGTTCTTTGGCAGTTCGATTTCAAGATTTGACGGTAGCTTTTTGTTTGTATTATACATTTGGAGTTGTAACCTGCTTTGGAAGGTTAGCTTTTGAATGTTTAGAATTCCTATGCACAGTATGTTTTGCAATAAATACAAATAATTATGTACCTAAATATTATACTTTAAACCTTGAAATATAAGTACTCGTAATATAGAAGATTCCTTCTTCTCTATCTCCACTATATCGGTGTAGCAAATTTTACTCTTCCACTCTACTCTATCAGATGTCATCTCTACACACACTCTTTTTTTAATTGCGTGATTCAAAAATGACGGTGTGACGTTTCGTGTGTGTGTGACTTTGTGGCACCGAAGCTCCTGATCGATGAAAGGATTTGAATTTAGTATTTGTTTTGTCTAAAAAGTGTGATAGTCGAGAGCGTTCTTAGCTACTACGTTTGATTATAATCTGTCCAAGATGACTGCCGCCGCAAAATGGCGGATAACATATTTTTTTTGTAATCCGCCATTACACTCCCAATATGGGTGTCTAATGAAAGGGCTTGACATGTCATCGTAATGTATGTATTTTACTAGTAAATAATTAACTAAATAATTATGTATGTTAAATCCAAGACGGCCGCCACTTCAAATAGTTGTCGAGGGATTTCTACATTTTTAACCGACTTAAAAAAAGGAGGAGGTTATATATTCGACTGTATGTATTTTTTTATGTATGTTCATTTAATTTATAGTATTTTGTAAACTCTTTTTAATCTTTACTTGTCATTCATGTCGTTATTCACACACTCCATCCATGAGGTACATTTATATTACACAGTAACAGTAAGCTATAACTATACCATGTATTTGATGCTTGAAGGAATCTGCCACCAATGGGCATACGAGTAGGAACATATTCGTATACCTAGATACGACTATAGAATGGAGCGCACAGTACGCTATGTATGCAAAACATAACAAACAGTGCGGGATGAAGTCATCGTTCTCATTGGCAATTGTCCCAGATAGGACACTTGTGCTGACACTTACAGTTCTATAGCCCAGGCTACAATACCCATAAGGTATACAGCGTTACTGGAAACTTAACAACTAACAACTAATATGTAAAGGGCGTTTTCGTTTCATACAAATAAACAACAAAACTTTTGTTCAACGAATTTAGAACTGCTATATACTCCACGCTTTCCCCGGATCCTTGAAATTTTTTTATGGACGGAAGTTCAGATTCTTTTATGTACCGCAAACTCATGAACACAAAAAAGTTTTTCGTACTAAAGCTGCCCTATAAAAGTTTGGCGTTATTTACCATCATAATTCGCGTCTATAAAAAAATATTTTTGAAAATCCTCTCATCCTTCTCGCCCTCTATTGCTCTGATTTGATAATACTTGGGGCACTTGACAAACAGGGTGAGTATAATGTGGGACACCCTTTGTGCAAAGTGTAACATGCCTAGTTTGAAATAACTCTCAAGAAGCCTGCCGGAACGCATCGTTACGTTCTTACCGGTAGATTTTTTAACCTGTGGGTGGTTGCTAGCCAGGAGAGTTTTGTTCACGATGTTTTCCCTTGACGAAAGCTCAAGCTTATTGGTGGAGATCAAACCCGAGAAATACAAAGTGGCCACACGCTCAAAAGAGCTGTCATCGCATCAAAACTTTACTATATTGACTCTTTTCCTTCTTCTTTGCTTATCCTACTTAGGTGGAGTCAGCACAGCAAATCTTCTTCCACTCTCTTCTATCAGACGTCATCTCCACCCTCGGTCTTTTCTCTCTCTCATGTTTTATGTATTGACATGTGTTACTTATAATAATATAAGCAGCCCACTATTCGTTCCCACTACTGGGACTCGCCTTTTCACACTAAGAGAGAGATATGGGCTATAATCCACCATGCTGGCCAAGTGCGGGTTGGCGGATGACACACGTTTTCGGATTTTGCAGACCTCAATCGTGTCGGCTTCCTCACGGTGTTTTCTTTCACCGCAAAGAGAGTGCAAATTTACACATAACTTAATAACAAGTCATTGGTGTAGGGCCAGGATCGAACCAAGGGCCGTCAGATTGAAAAGCAGAACGTTTTTACCACCGAGCCACACTCGCTATTTTACTTATACCTCTGTATAGTATAGTGGTAGTAGCTGCAGGGCCCCGGCGAACCGTCAATGTTGTCTCGGGACGACACTCGGGCGGGATAGATTGCTTCTCGGAAGCGCATTGTAGCTACGACATGTCCTGGCTCGGCGTTTGTAGTAGGTTCGAAGATAAATAACAGCATCTTCTTAGTTTACTTTCGTATTGGAAGCCTTCGAACCGCCACAAAGGCCACGAATATAGTTTTTCTGCTTTGATGCTAATTTCTATAAGCTTTCTTTTCTATATATTGAATAGTGGGCAACAACGTATAAAACTTAATACTCTCTCAGTATCCGGAGACTTAATATACTTATCATAAAAGGATTGAACTGATTGAGCGGTCGGTGTTGTCAGAACTAAACATATTTTTAACCGACTTCAAAAAAGGAGGAGGTTATATATTCGACTGTATGTATTTTTTTTTATATATGTTCACCGATTTCTCAGCCATTTGTGGATCGATTCTCAAAATTCTTTTTTTAATTGAAAGAGTATGGTTCTGAATTGGTCCCATTGTTAACTTTACTATTATTCTTCTTCGTTAGTAGTTCAAGTAGTCGTTAAGTCAAGTCAGAAGGCCTGGCTGTTTGAAAGCTATCGAAACCAGAGTTTGCTCCACCACTTGGCTCATACCAAATTATTAATATAAGTGCTGATCAGCTATCTGCTATCAAATATAACGATCCGTATCAGAGGAATGCGAGCTACAGACTCTGATGCTGGCTACACAATAAGACCACACACTTCAGGAAGCTCGCAGCAAATACCGATGCCCATTCTAGATTACCTACAGCGAACAGCTAATTATAGTCATATCATAGTACCCATAAGCATTGCTACTATACATTGGAACGAAAATAAGATCACCGATAAAGCGAGTGCAAATCCACACATAACTTGACAAACAAGTCATTGGTTTAGGGCTGGGATCAAACCAGGGGCCGTCAGATTGAAAAGCAGACGTTTCTCTACCGAGTTATACTCGCGATGGTATTACTTTGGACATAAAATCCTTCCGTTGGGACAACGCTATCTATATAAAGAAACCGAATCAAAACTGTTGCGAAGTTTTAAATACCTACGTACGGACAGACAGAAAGCCAAATAGCGGGGAGTGAGTTAATTTGTACTATGTAGTGAAGTGGCAAACATATCTACATATTTCTAATTTAGTTCTCAGGTTAGCTTTTATGACCTCGTAAACTTATATTGCCAGGTCAAATATGCCATTTATCTATCATAAACATTTTATACCCAGGTCAACTTCTTACGCAGTTCCAAGCACTGACACGTTTGAATAAAATTATTCCTACGACAGGCACTTAAAGAGAATAAAGCAATTTATCTACCTATCTTATAAGCTTATAGGTCAGCTCACTGCAGGGCAAAGGCCTCCCTACAGTCTTCATACTTATTTTTATTTTTTTTAAGGATAGAGCTATAAAAGTTTTCAGATATTCTTTTCTTTTTCTATTCTATTGTAGTAAGCTGTTAGCATGTTGGTTAAGACGCCCTTTAATAGTGGGCTACAGCATTAAAACGCATTTGGATTTTATTTAGATTTAATAATGTTATCAAAATTCCTTTCTCATCCTATAACTTAGTGGGTATTTTTATCAAGGTTATAGAAGTACATACTAGCAAAATTTAAAGAACTGTTTTTAGTTGTTGAACTTTGTGAAGTTTATCAAAAGTCATAGAAGTTTTTAAATATGAAGTTATTGTGAATAAATACGTCACAATCTGACCGCACAGTATACTACAACAATTTACGGATTAGTTACGCGCACAAACATACACACACGCACGCGCATATATACATACTCACGCCACCACACTCAAGCCTGTTATCCCTCGTTAGCAAAATTTACAAAAAATATAAAAAATCCTTTTTTCTATAATACACAATTATAACTACTCTTCAGGAACTAGTTGATAGAGTGACATTTTAGAATAACTTTGTGCAATATAGTCAATTAATAAAATTGTATAATAATCAATGTTCTAAACAAAATAGATACTTATAATCACAACCTGGCAACACTTTATTTTGTTTAAAATGTCAAAATCTATTTGTTTATTCTCATTTGTTTTCTCTGCCCAGTTTAGTTTGTTCTTATTCTCATTCTTTTTGTGTTTCTTTCTTGTAACGTAAGTTTTTAATAGTTAATTTGAATGTTAGTAAGTGTGTAGTGGCAAATGGTTCGGCGCCAGCGAACTAGAATATCCTAGTTCGCTGTTCGGCGCGGATAAAACTGTAGCCCCGCAGCACAGGATCGCAAGATATTTAGCGGGGCACCGCGTCCCAATAACGTACCACAAAATATACATACTTCATCCACTCTACATTAAGGTTGTGTACGTACAATTATTGTACGTACACAACCTTACAGCAAATAAAACATATTTGTATTTGTAACGATTCTATGTGTGTGTATGAGGAAAACTGTACAATTTGTCCGTGTGTGAGCACTAAGAAAACTGCAATTTATACTGTACCGTACGATCGTAACGATTTTTCGTAGCGACCATCACATACGTGCTGCCTCTTGTTAAGAACTACCTATTTACCAAAGTATCTCCAGAACTGATTCTAATAAGTAAAAAACTTATAAAACACATCAAAGGTTACCTTTAAGATTGTTTTTTTTTTATTTTTAATAATATTTGTTTTAAAAGAATCAAGAGCAAATATTTTCCGTTGGTTGTTATCGATTTGTACCATAGCCAATACAATCTCATGGGAAACGAGCTTCGCAGCTTTATTGATATAGAGATAAAACTAGCTATTAGCATTCCATATAACATGTCTATAATTACTGTGGAAGCGGTATTACTGGACCAAGGATTTCATCCAACGCTGTTCTTTATGCATGCTAATAAATTTTATTTATTGCCAGATACGAGTACATAAGAGGATATAGTTTTTGTGTGCTAGGTTTATACTACGAGAATATATGAGAAAAACATAGATTATATTTATTACAGTTGTCTTTGAAACTTAAAAATCTACTAAAACAGTTTACCAGATACAGACATTCCATTGAAACGGGCAACTCTCTGGATAGGCAGAGTTAAATTTTCAGATGTTAAGGTTTTTTTTTAATTTGGGTGTGTGTATTTGTTGTGTGAAGATATGAATGTCCATAGAATACTGGATATCTTTACTGCTCTTAGTACTTAAGATTCTGCAATACATGTTTATATTCGTACCTATAGAAGATAGGGGTGCGACTGTAACAGTCTTGGGTCAACCAGTAAATCTTTATGCACCCTTTAAAATAAACTATCTAGGCTTTATTATACTAGTTCCAATCAGCAATATGATCAATGAAATACGTTAGCAAAAACTTAAAAACAGTGTTTCGCAATGATAGACCGCGTGGGACGCGAACCGTCCAAACAAATGGTAAGTAGTCGCAGGTGCAGCCTTGCCGTGCATTTTTACTGGGAAAATGTTATACAAACAGTAACCTGTAAACACGCTAACTTTGTTTTAGTTACGTAAATAGCGGCTTCAAAGCCAAGGCTGAGAATAAGAGCGCGTCCGCAGACATCTAAATTGCTTCGGAATTTTGGGATGACTGTGGTTTTGGCAATAATTCGGACAGCGCGGATAAAATACACTCTATATACTATGTACTATCTAATATATAAAATTTCCATGTCACAATGTTAGTTACCGTACTCCTCCGCAACGGCTTGACCGATTTTTACCAAATTTTATATGCGTATACAGTAGGTCTGTACAATACTATCTATTTTTTAAGACAAAACAACGCTTGCCGGGTCAGCTAGTATCTCTATATATTTTCAAGCACATACATATTTCCTCCGTTTAACTAGTTATATAAACTGGCAAAAAGGGAGTAGTTTAGAAATTGTTATGGTCATAAAAATAATTACAAATACGTGATATCAATGTCCAAATAACATGTCCAATAACAATGGGGTATTAAATAGATTAAATGTTTCTAGAAAAATGTACGAAATAAAATAACAGAAAAAGACTGTGAGAAGATTTCTAAATGCTATTATTCATTTGTCGTAGACAGAACTATGAACGCTTGTTGAAAGAATAGCAAATATTTTTGTAGAGAAATTCTAGATCTATCACTCGAAGTCCGAGTTGATGACTCTTGCAGACGTCTGAATGGTGACTAATACAATACGGGTTTTCACTGACATGTGTATAAATATGAGATTCTGAATTGAGATCAACAATTCTGAATTTCTGAAGTAGGTTTTTCCAATCTGAAGAGATGGTTTACATGATATTTTTTTAAGATGCTCGTACTGGTGCTTATCTTAGTATGTATGTATAAGTGTTAGGTTAATAGGACTAATATACGGTACAGCGACCTCCAAGTCCTGTACAACAATAGCTTCAGGATGTTGCTGGGGCTGCCTCGCTACTGCAGCGCGTCAGGGATGTTCGCAGACGCGCGGACCGCATGCTTCCACGCGACTATGCGCATACGAGCAGCATCCCTGGTGCGCAGGGTTAGGGCCAGCTCTAACAATGTCCTGAAGATGATTGCGTCGAGGTTGGATTGCCCTTTTCTCTGGCATTGCTGCATCTCTCTGTGGTGGTGCCAAAGAGGAGGTTTTGACCTACTTGACCTCTGTATTTATATTTATTATCACTGACTATTATTTGTATTATTTTTATTTTTATTTAAGTTTGACTCTCTTTTTTATATTTTTTTTTTTTGACATATTTTTTTTTTTTGATACAGTTTATTTTATTAATAATAATTTTATGTAACATTTGGATATGGGACTTGATCCTGAAATAAATGAATTTGAATTTGAATATATGAATACGGCGACTTATATTATCGTATCACGTATTGTACGTCTAAGTACATACTTGTGCGGCTCAGAAGTTGCCAAAAATTGGGTAAAAAGTAAACCAAAGAGATCTATATCAAAGAGATCTATATCAGACTTATGGTCACCATACTCCTAGCTGAAGCACGCTTGGCATCTTAGAAAAGGAATGCGCGAAACAGACTCGTAATTTATATCCGCTAACCAGCGCGGCGGCGGATGACTAACGCAGATGCACTCACGGTTTTAAAACGAAAAGATAAGGCACCGACGCGAATAAATTACACTTATTTAGTTTGTTTGCAGTCTGCCCGACTGTATTTTGGGATGACTTTGACTCACATAAGGATCGGGGTCACGCGAAATAGAATTGCACAAGTTGACTGAGATATTGTCACGTTACTAGCTGCAGAATGACGGTTAGTGCGAGTTAGAGAACACAATGTTAGTGTTAATTTTAGTTCAGAATAATGCTTACTAGTGTGATCTAGGTCTTTATTTAGAGCTGTAGACTGGCAACGTTTGCTTTTTGTTTGATATTAAGGCGCTTTTAATTTAAATTTAGTAGTCATACTCGTATTTTGCAATAAATTGATATGTTATCATTGATATACTGTGCCTCTTAGTATCCGTAATTACACTTGATAATAACACTAACTCAGATTTATTTGAATAAATCTGAAATTTATTTTGTCACGAATTCATAAGCAAAGCTTAATTGTTTGAAGCAAAACAAGGCACCAAATACATTAAATTGATATTTTTATTTGAAAATACCTCTCCCATTTTCTGGGTATCACTACTAAGATGTATAGGAATCTCCCATTCTGTTTAAAAAGATGTTGATTCTGTCACTTCCGTTTACTAGCAACAAATCTACATCTGAAGTTTCTTCTGTGTATTGTTAATTTTTTTATGTTACGAGCCGAGTACTAAGAAGTTATGATACAGCTCTAGAGACAAATAGCACCTGTTACCTACCACAATGCATGCTATTTCAGTTTCAGCTCTCTAGCGATTCGTGTAAGTAATTGTATACTTTACGCCATTGGAATAGGAGATGTATTAGATTGCAAGTTGAGACTTTACGCGTAACATGTGAGAGCTAAAATTAATGTGTGTATGAACATAGAAATGATGTGACGTCAAAATGTTTAATCCTAGTAACAGGGAGTGTATTCTTTCGGTATCTGGTGTACGATTAGATACACAATTAGGTTGTACTTGTGGATAGCATTACATTTACCGGGTAAAGATTAGACACATTACTTTCTTAGTTAATCAGCATAACAAGATGATGTTGTGTTTTGTACAGTCAAGTGAACTATGTGGTTTTTTGTAAAATAAATAATTTTGAACCAACAACTTGACCTAAATGCGCATTCATTGGCTTGTTTCTCTTTGAGGTTTAATAAATCGCATGTGAATGACCGAAACAACGATATCCCCTAAACTGTTTACAACAAAACTCCAATTTATTGCTAATTCGAGAGCTTGTAACACTATAAAACTGAATAGTGTTGTAAATCGTGTTAAACGAACAACCCGCGTCCAAGGTACGTGCTTTATACACTATTCAACTTTTATTTGCGAATAAATATGTCGACGTTTAATTCGATGTAATATGAGTAAGAAACACTGAAAAAATAAGTCAATATATCAAAATGGTAGGTGTATTATACATACTGATTACGATTTTGATGACATATTTTAACAAATCTGCGTAAGCGTGTGGAAACCCAAGAAAACAATTAATAAAATATACGGCGACATTAATGACAAGATGCTCTTAAAAACACATAAACCAAAATAATTTACGCAAAAAAAAAATCTCAAAATCAATCTAAAAACATTAGAACTTCATGGCAAAGGGTTCAAAATTAGTTAAGAATAACTATAGAAAATACGTACAGTAAGTTTAAGGTGGATTGACAGCGCAGGTCGGGATCAAATCTGATTTTACTTATCTACTAACAATTAAAACATCAATTGCGACAATGATGATTATACTTAATGATAAAACGATAAACATTTTATAAAAATACGCTTTATGCACATTGAGTTGCATGAACAGATTTCCTCAGTTTAAAAAGGTGTTTTTATAATATTTAGAATAAGGAGGTAGGAGTATATCAGACTGGAATTAAAATAATTATATAATAATCATATGTACCAATCAAACCTCTGCAAGCGTTTGTAGTTAAATAAAGTTTACAAAACATATTTTTACGCTTTTAATCCGCCTTAATAAATAATAATACCGTGAACTCTACGCAAAATTGTGAATAACTGATGATTTTAGTAAATGAGATCGCGTTGACGTTTCCGTATTTTGACAGTTTAATTTAGCGCTCGATCGCTCCGGACCCACCGCGCGGATTCAAGTTTATTTTATAGACCTATTTAAATCAGCGCAAATGTCAGCGAACGTGTTTCTAAATCAGTAATCATTTAGAAAAAAACATTGACCTAGAAACTGTCTTCGAAATAATGTTCGTACGAATTAATAGGTGTAGAAAAATAAAAACACAAACGTTGCGCGTTGGCTAATTACGATTTCCGTAGAAACATGCGTTTAAGTTTTTTGTTAAACGTAGCACCTTCGTAGAGGCACTAAGATATCGTAGCGTTAGTAAAGGTAAATAATTATATATATAAAAATGTTTAATGTATTTTTGTATTATAGTATCAAAGAAATCAGCAGGTCGAGTAACCACACGATATATAGAAACTCTACATACTATGTGTGCTGATGCATGCCTAGTTTGGAATAATTGGCACCCAATGATGCTGCCAGAATGCACTGTAGTGGTGGATGTAGTTCTCAGTTATTTGAACAGTACAGTTCATCATCTTCACCATCTTCATTCTCAGACGGATCTCTTCCACAGCTTTCTTCTTTCTTTTATTTCAGTCTAAAAATGTGCGGATAGTTAAGACATCTGTTTTTGATGCTTATTCCAAATATAGTCAATGAACTTAAGCTATGACTATAACGTATTGTCTCTTAAACCTATATTTTAATGCTACAAGACCAGAATAATCCCCGAGGCTATTCGATTAATTAATTTATCGTACAGTTCGACAGTAGCCACGGTCGATTTATTTCTTGGAGTTAGTCCAAAATGAGACTTTATCGTCAGAATGGTATTTCGAACTTTAAAAACTTTCCTTTTCAAACTTTTTCTTCCTTTCCTTAGCAAAGATATAATAAACTTTTACCTTTTTTTTTGTATTGTTTCTTAGACTGTTAATCTTGCATCAAGGTGATGGTAAGCAACAAAGTGGTCTACGGATGAACCCGCTATGAACATCGGTTCATAAATACCTGGCACTAAATTTCAATTGAATAAAGGTTAAGAATGCTGACCAACTAAATACATGGATGGCATACCACTTCCGATTCACCAAAGATGAGTTGGTGTACAAACCAGAACAGTTTGTTGTACTACCCGGAGTTAAATGTTTCGAGTTTCACTCTAAACGTTGCTCAAAATCGATGGAAAATTATATATTTAAATATTTAATAACAAGCTAGTGTGGCTCGGTGGTAATAAGGTCGGTTTTTATTCAGACGGCCCCTGGTTCGATCCCTTCCTACAATGACTTGTTTGAGGAGTGTGACGAAACCGGCATGCTTGAGGATCACAATATCCGAAAACTTGTGGCATCCAACCCGCACTTGGCCACCACGCTGGCCTGGTCTAGCTGGATTATGGCCTATATCTCTCCCAGTGATAAGGCCCCGAGTCTCAGCAGTGGGAACGTATAGTGGGCTGCATGCGTATGCAGATCTTAACAACTATTTACCAGAGAGCATAGACAAGCTGCCGCCGCATCAGACGTAAGTTTCAGCTATCGAAAAGCTACCATATATTTCACGTCATTTGACGATATCGAATTGAAGCGTCTTGACTAGGTCCTCTGATAAGTGGTCTACGAGTATACTGTACGCTTGGAAGGAACCGGTTCAAAATTGAATTGAAAATAGCTTGATTATAGTTTCTATATTATTAGTCTTAAAATTGGAATGTTTGCAAATTATTTGTGTAGTGTAATGTTTATAGTGGGTGTAAGCGTGGGAACGATGCATTACCGACTGGTATAAATTGTGACACGAACCGAGATCTTTGCCAACTGGGTTACTTGTGCTACTGTTCCTAGTTTGTTTATGCATTTAACGAGTTTTTTATTGAATTCTGTGCAATGTTCCGCATTTTCTTGTTTTTAATGCAATTTATATGTGTGAATGCAAAAGCTACTGTAAAATAGGCTAATGTTTTGATTTGACTTTATAAACACGTAGAAATTAGATTTACTGCAGACCCAAAAAATTGTGAAAAAATCTAAAATTGAGTTTAGAATTAATTTTATACCTTTCGTTTTCAATTATGATGTAAAACTAGATTGCTGAATATTTTAGCGCAAATTTCAAACAAGGAATGCTCCACTTTCAGCTAGAGAGTCACAGTGGTCTTTTTAAAAGTTAAATAGGCTTACGTTTGACCGTAGCTAGCCTGATGCTAAGCTTGGCTGTGGTCTAAGATGTATCACGCTTGCCTAGAAGGAACCTATTTACTCTAGAGTTTTATGATTACACAAACTGCTGGTCAACTGTATATTTTTTCTAGAGAACTTTAAAATTCAAGTCATTTAGACATCCTAGACAATAGGAACATCATTAAACCACCAGCAAATTATTCCGTTTTATCACTGCGCTAGATGTTCGCCCATTAAGTTCTTTTGTAGTTTTACGAGAAACACTCGAGGGAACGCAATTATCTAGTTTTATAACCCGAAGCCAATTCAATTAAAGGATATCTCGGTGACTTTTATGAGTTTCCTTCGAAATTATGACTACATTTGGCTACATTCTATTATATGACTAAAATTTGTTTTTAATTTTTTGGGCAGCAATTAATTAATACTAATTCAAACTTTGTTATGGCTTACAAATTGTATTCATAATAATACATACAAGATGACTTTTGATATGGACATCATTCCATAGGAATAAACGTCAATGTATTAAGAAAAATGTATACATATAAAAATAAATACTCTTTTGGACAGTGAGCTTTTCGGGGTGATATTTTCAACAACGCTTAGGCCTTCGTTTGGTTTGTTTCGACTATATGGGTTTAATCTATGTATTATTATTAAGATACGCAAATTGACATTAACTATTACTTGGAATTAATAATAATAAATGAAATAAACGAAAATATAATCTCGTCATATGCTAACTCCTTGTAGCTGGGCCAACTACGGTGATCTGACGCGATTATCGAAGCTAAGCAACGGTCGATACGGACGGAGTTTGGATGGGTGATCATGCACAAGGCTGTGGTTTTAAATGCGTCATTTTCAACAGGCCGAGTCAGAAGCCTTCGGGCGGCTTGAAAACTCTCGACACCGGAGCTTGGCCACTTAGCTCATACGAAGAAGAAGAAGAAGATGACATGCTAAAAATCATCTGCGGTTTATGAAGGAGATCACAATACATGTACATAGTTGTAAAGTGTACTCAATTCAAAGTTTAAACTCCACTCAAGGCTTAAAAATTAATTTATTACATCTGCGGTGATAAATATCCATAAAATTTAGTCACATTAGGCTGATGAGACTATGATGGCACTTCTAATTCCGTCAATTGGTATATTATCATACACCTTTGACTAAAGACCGTGGGTGCCATCATTCTTTCAATTGCCACTTAGCATAGATCAGGAAACTTTTTGACAGGTCATGGTACATGCTTATGGAGTCACAACGCATCAGTCCTTAACTAATTGTGTTGTGTAGTGGTAGTGACAGCATGTAACATACGATATCAATTTAGTTAATTTGTAACGGTGGTTGTTTAAACTGTTTTACCTCTCTTCATAGTCAAGAAACTCGATTTTCTAGCCAATTGTCAAAAAATATAATTACAATTGAACTGATCCAGTTTCAAGCAGACTTTTTTATGCTTAACCGGCCTTTAAATCCAGCCCGTGTAATGACAAACAAAGTTACACTTGTAGACTTTTTTAAAACATTTCAGCACTCCTACACTTCTGTTCAAAGAAATCTTCTCATCCCTCTAGTTTTTTTTTGTATATTTATAACCTTACCTCGGATAATATCCGAGATCTTGCTAGAAGTGGGATTTGTCTGATCCATAATATATCTTTGGATTTTGTACACGGTAAGTACGTTTTGTTTTATTAATTGCTGTCATTTTAATACTATTTTCTTTTGTATTCTTGTTTTTTTATTATTAGCTTATATTTTATATTATATTTGATCAACATCTTATTTTGTATATTCTTATATATTACTAGCTATTACTTTTGTTGTTAATTTTAAGCAAATTTCTAAAAATGTACGTCTACTTAATGTGTCTGTCATTAAAGTTGGCAGGTTTTCTGCCGTTATTTCTCTGTCTATTAAATGTTCTATATCATATATCATATCTTTCATCAACCATATGCGGGACACTTCATTGACTTGGAAGATATCCATATTATGGTACTGTTAGTAAATACGTGGGCACGTTTGATATATGACCGTATTATCAGTCAATGAGATCTATATTCAGTGGCATGAAGTCATGGTGTGTCAAGCCCTATACAATGGTTAGTGAGACACGGATGGCGTCATGCCATGGCGCCCATGAGCTTGATGTAGGTGGAGTAGTTTATGGTCTAGGCATGGGGTTTTAAGGCTATGTCCACATAGGAGGTAATTAGTCTTTATTGTCCGTGTGAATCATCTCATCTCGACCCGTGGGTGTGTTAATAGTATAGTTTCATATACTGTGTCAAATAAAACAATATTGAATTTTTGTTTTTTAAGTAGTATTTACTATATTCACAATGGACTTTCAATGGTAACATATTAGTTAACAGCCCTTTATCATTTATATCGAATTAGACTTTGATTATGATTCTTACTACTAAAAAGTTATATAGCTCTTTGAGAGAGATGGGTATATTAACATGGTATATTATTATGCATATTTTTTTATATATTATCAGGATTAAGAATATTTATATAGAGCATTCAATTCAAAAAACGACGGGATGTTTGTTTGTGACATAGTAGCTCCTGAAAGGTTGAACCAATTTCGATTTCGTTTCTTTAGTTTTACAAATTAATGTGTTTGTCGATGAAAACAAGTCCAATATGGCTGCCAACACAAGATGGCAGACTACATAAATTATGTTTCCACAACTACCTCAATATGTGTATCAAATGAATAGGCTTGTCTAGTAAAAATACATACATTATAATCAGTTTCGATTTGTTTTCAACAATTCCATTTTTTATTTATATTTGTAACAAAACAAAATAATAAGCACTAAGGTAAAGGCACCTATTTCCGCGGTATTTTCACCAAAACTTGAAAGGATATTGAATATTAGGCATTAACTGAACCTTTCTAACAGATTGGCTATTTTTATTAGAAGCTTTATTGTTTTTCCTTTTTAAATAGACTATATATTTCATAATTAGGTTAAACTTTGTATTTAAAATTAAATTAAATCTGAAAAAAGTCCTAAGCACCTAATTCCGATGTAAAAATCCTTATTCCGATGTATTTGGTCCTTAATTCCGAGTGTACAAAATAGAATCGGTAGGAATGATACATGTTGTTCAAAAAATTACGACTTATTTATTAACATTAATTATTTATTAATCACATTATTATTATCAATATGGCTTCTAAAGAGCTACGTTGAACTGTTTGTTACAATTTGTTACTGGACTTTTTAACAATGAGTACTTTTTGATCCGTGTAATAGCATTTTGGAGATTGTCTTCTGTATATTTTATTCTAGGCTTCATTATCCTATAACCAAAAAAAATAAATATTATTATAATAAAAATTAAACAAAGAAGTGAGCTATATACAACGTGTTGCTTTGCATTCTCGCCAAATTTGTAGAGGTAAGTATACTCCAATAGCAGACCCTGAATAAACGATGGCGCAACCTTGAGATGGAGAAAAAAAACATCTGTTCCATACAAAAAATTCGTTGATCGTCGACAAAATATATGAAACAGCAAATGATTTTTTTTTTCGATTTCAAGGTTGCCCATAGTTTAATCTTTAAAGCGCTTAAGCTAGTGGAGTAAAAAAAGGTGGTTTTTATTTAGTTTTTGCATTTACTAAAACTAAATAAAACTACATTGTTACCTGTACCTACAAGTTGTGAACACTCTGTATTTTACTTGAGTCTGTGCCGCGGAATTACGTGCGTATAGAACCTTATCCCGACCTACTGTACATCGGAATAGCGTTTCATATGAAAATATCATGTTTCCTAATTCCGAGTACTAAAAAATGTATAAATTTTTCATATTTTTTATACAGAAAAAATCTTATTGCAATATCGTCGTAAATATATATATTACTTGCTAACACTTATATTAGATTAAATATGAACTTTAATTTTCTTTCTTATCTTTTCCATACAACGAATTAATAAAATAGGTAAATAAGTCATCTATTACATGCTATCATTAGTGAATGTGATGCAAAAACTTACCTCGGAAATAGATTTTAATATTCATTTAATATTTAATTTGTCAAATCCAAACTGAGATACCCTTAATCACAAAAACAACCCAGAAAATCAAAATATAGATCATGTCTATGAAATCGCTATTCCGCGGTATAAATCGTAATTAGGAACTGACTAAAATATTTAGCACCTAATGCCGAGGTAAATTCGAAATACATTTGGGGCTTAATTTTCTCAGAAAAATGCACAAAAGTTCAGTGTTTTAGATTAAAAACATATTTTTTAAATAGTTTAACACAAAGAAGTAAAACACAGAGTACAAAAATAACGAGAAAAACACTATTTAAAAAAACATGGTATTCACGTGCACAGGGTCCAAAATGTATGAAGCTTGCGTTTGAGCCAGCTACTGTCGCTATTCTAACCGATTATTTCAAACTGTTTACACATGACACCACTTTTTTGATGATATAACTACGCAAAGATATATTATCTATTGAATGGAAAATCTTGCATTAATTTTCATTAATTAAATCTCTTGTAAGCGCTATTTTTCTAAATACCTCGGAATATGGTGCCAATTCCAGAACCCCTCGGAATAAGGTGCCTTTACCTTATGTTTGTTCAGATTGAGATTTATCTGGCCATAGTGTGAATTATTCAAAGAGTCCCGCTTGATGAATGACCTGTCAGAATGTGATTCTGTTGACTCGCACTGCGCCAGATGTGCCCTGATTGTGACCGTGAGTTGCACTTTTAGGATAAGTTAAGTGTTAATTGTTACACTTTATCAGAGTCGCACATGTTATCTTAATGCTAATGATTTAAGACTAATGAATGCAGTTAACTATGCGTTGTAACATATTTACTGGTATATTTTTTTTCATATAAGGTCAGAAACAGAGACTTCACGATAAATACAAAAGATAAACCTATTAATTTAGTTTTTAATATCTTCAGAACAAAATTATCATAACATGTTGTCTAGCCAGTTTGGTTTTTGAATAAAAAATAAATATGAAATACTTTATTTTCACAGATATATAGGTCAAATTGAAAGATCGGTGTTGCATTGGAGGGTTATAAAGTGATGCACTCTAATTATGTAAGACCTTCCCTCTGGTGTCTCATGCTCATGCAACACTAATAACTAAAATATAATTACGTGTTTATTAAAAGTATGGAATAAATATTTGACACGGCAAACGTTGTTTTGTCGTATTAATAAGACAGTTTAAAGAAATAAAATTAAAATATATTACGAACTGGCATGTCTGAAATGACAAGAGTCGTGTACAAAATTTTCAAATTAATAATCATTAGATAAACCACATACTATTTTTAATGTGTTATTATGATGCATACGCTATATTATTGTGAGCTTTCGTTCAAATCTATTCGGTGATTTTGATGTGAAAGAGGAACAAACAACGACACTTACAAACATTCGCATTTATTTAATTATATTTTATTATGTAGGGTACATCGCACTGTAGAAAGATCACAGCGTTCAGAAGCCGGATTAGTTATGTTAAACCATCGGTCAGACATGTCTAGGTTATACGTGAAACTAAATGCAAATGGCCGACAATGAGTGAAGCTAAAACCTCTAATAGCCTGTTCGTCTCGCATATAGATGCATTTAATGCAATAAATTGCTGGAAGGAGCTATTAAGGCTCCGACTCACGGAGGCAGGCTCGATTCTACGGAAACCGCAAGGTTGCCAACTGTACTGTTAAAAACAGTAGACATTCTATAAATTTTCACAATATTTTTATTGTTAAAAAATGCATGTAAAAAACTAACTATTTTTACTCTTAATTCCATCATTAGTGCCTAAAACATTGTAATATCAGTTTAAGCTAGTAGATAAAGCATCCAAAAATAATTATTAACCCAATAAGTATAAGTTGTACGAAAAACACAAAATTATGTGTTTAAAATGATGATAAATAAAATAGTTTATTAAGAGTTCAGATTTAAATATTGTAAATATAATATATATCATAAGCATTAAATGTATGTGAGTACATACAATAACTCCTTAATTTAAGGACTTAATTAAAAACATTGCAAGGGATGTACTCTCCGAATGGTCCAATATACATTGGTTTAGTTATTTATTTAATTGAAGTCACTTTTTCCAATTTTGAACTGTTATCTTATGGTAAGAAATGGTAAGTAACCCTAGGCTCTGTTCTACGGAACCCGCAAGTTACGTATGCACTGAGTAGTGGCACACTGACTGACATAGGGATTAGTTGACTACACTCACACAATTAAGTTCAAGGTCGTTAGGTCTAAGTAATTGCATGTGAAGCGATGTCTTTGGACGGTATTAGATAGTAACGTTAAGATTTTTGTTTCACCTTAAGATTTTTAATCACGTGTAATGTAATCCTATTAAATTAATGGATATTAATAGTGGAAGCAGTTTCTTATGTTATTTACGAGTAAATACTTTTGGATTCTACATACTCCTCACGTGCTTAAAAGCGGAAGTAGGAGAAATTAATGAACTATAGCTCAATCTACTCAATTCTTTAGTTTTGACTATTTATACCGACTTGAAGACAACTACTGTAGCTATGAAT
Source organism: Mellilla xanthometata (assembly GCA_035578125.1). NCBI lineage: Eukaryota > Metazoa > Arthropoda > Insecta > Lepidoptera > Geometridae > Mellilla > Mellilla xanthometata. The sequence goes on from JAPUBQ010000008.1 coordinate 2,068,305, forward strand.
ATTAGTTGTTAGGTTTTACATTATCGCATCATCGATCCCTGTATTTGAATTTCGCGGGATTTCGGTTATAACGAACAAAGCAAGGGAATAGACAACGTGCACTGATATATTATAACAAGTCTGATTTTGCATTACCGAGATAGAAAAAAAGTGTTGAAGTTAGCCTTATTTTCCTTCAACATTGTTGACAACCGCCTAATTTATATGTCCGCAAGAACAGACTTGAAACTCGAATTTCGATTTTGTCGTCTTAAGTACACAGTAAACGGCAATAAATAACTATTTTATTTTATTTGTGTTTACAATAGAAAAACAGGATTAGGAATCACTAGTCGGAGAGTTCAGTGTACATTATGTTATTAATACAGTGTACATTAAATTATTAATGGATTTGAATGAAACTTTACCACAATATAGCTTATACATCAGAATAACACATAGGCTATAGCTTATACATCAGAATAACACATAGGCTACAATTTTTGAGGTTTTTAATGTGAGGTCGTAAAAAAAACCCTTTTTTGCGCTTACATTGCAAACGCTGACTGAATCCTACAAGATAGATCAAAACAATTTACTACAGTATTGTACAACTTAAAAAGGTCTACAAAAAAGTCCGTGATGGTATATGTTTATCTCTTAGGAATAACCCACAATAACCATTTTTTATCCTTTACTTTGTACGAGAAATAATGGCTTATTTACGAAGCGATTTTAAGCAATACACTATTAATCCTTATCAAAATAAATTATTTCATCAATAAGAACAGTTTGTGTTGATAATGGACGTTTGGTTTTGAAGTTATGGTGAAATTAAAATATTACGATTTCTGCTGCACGGCCCGTTGCGATGAGGGCGTGTGCGGGGGAGGGGTGTTTAGATCTATGAGTAAGGTACCCGCGCCGCTCAGTCGCGAGGTTGGCTCCCATCACAGCGGTCGTGCGCAAAGTCTAATAATTTTCGGTTTTTTTTTTTTGATTTTGTTCTTTTAACTACACATACGCAAAAGTTCTTCTCAGAGCTAAACAGTTGTCTAATATATAATACTAGCTGACCCGGCAAACTAGGTTTTGCCTCACTTAAGGGTATGAAAAATAGATAGTGTAGCTTATATGACACGTTCGTAGATTTACCATAGCAGTGCCATCTATTGATTACTTACTCAACCCAGTCGAAAGGTATCGACATCAGTTAGAATCATTTGGAGTTAACAGATAATTGTGACTGTCAAATAATAACAAACAATAATTAGCAGTAAATTAAAATTGCGACTATAATTTGAGATTTATACTATCCTATCTCTCAAGTTGGATCGAACTGCACATGGTGTGCGAATTTTATTATAATCGGTTAAGTGGTTTAGGAGTCCATTTAGGACAAACATTGTGACACGAGATTTATATAAATTAAGATAAGATTATTAATATTATATGTATGTTTTTTATTATTCTTTATTGTACATTACGTCCTTCTTTAGTCGTTTATAAATTCCTTTCCATCCAAAGGTTGCCTGGATGAGATCGCTTTAAGCGATAAGGCCGCCAATTGTGGTACACTAATTTTAAGTTAAGTGTCTTTTACTGTGCCTTTTTTATGTGTCCAATAAAGAATTATAAAATTTCCATGACACAATGTTAGTTACCGTAACTCCTCCGAAACGGCTTGACCGATTTTTACCAAATTTCATATGCGTATTCAGTAGGTCTGAGAATCTTCTACTATATATTTTTAAGGCAAAACAACGTTTGCCGGGTCAGCTAGTAATATTATATGTTTTTAAATATATAGTGCGTTGGATGTTGTCTGTAAATTATATACATAGTTGATGAATAAATAATATCCCAATAGCAAACGAATTAATGAGAATTGTGAAATATTGACATATTAACATATTGTTTTTTGACATGTAACTAATGGTATTATTAATAAATACTTGTATTTATAAATACAGAGATGACGAATGACAGAGATGTATGGAAGAAGCGTACATACTGTACCGACCCCACATGAAGTGGGATAAGGTGAAGAAGAAGAAGAAAAAGAAGACTTGTATTTGTACCAGCTAGCTGTATTTCCACACACTGAGATAGTTGACAGTAACGACCGCACATGATGTATCGTGTTAGCTAACGATGGACACGACCATTATCTGTCGCGTGCTCGATTAGGAACTATGAATATTTACGATGGTACGTGTGTTTGTATGTGCCACATATAAACACATGGTCCCGTTTTAATTACACGTTTGTCTTAATGTTTTTTTTTGATATACCTATTAAGAAAAGGTTTTTTTTCTTAGCGACCCGATATTTTGATTCACCACATAATTACATAAGTATGATGTCTTTGGGTAAATTAAATACTATAGCGAGAGTAAATGCGATTACATACACACGAAAAATATAAACTTCTTTTGCAGTCTAATTATAATGAGGTAGTTGCTTCTTGAAAAAGTTTTATTAACAAAATAACATTGTTTATAGTCGGACAAAACCGTAAACTTTTGCAGACCGTCAAACAGCGCAAATTTGCACATCTGGGCCACGTGCTTCGGCACGACAGATACGAGTTACTGCAACTTATTATGATGGGAAAAGAAGCGGGGAGGAGGCGAGAAAATTACCTAAAAATTATTACTTACTATTATTCAAAATTATTACTTTCGAGTACCTTAAGTTTACTAAAGTTAGTGTAGATTGAGTGAAGTAACCATAATGTATATTGAAGAATTTCTTCGCTAAAAGCGTTAAATAGTAATAATATTATTCTAGGAAAACCCCACCTATTGTATGTGTCACAAGACTTGTTATAAGAAAACCACAGTCATTGTATAACATCCTTGACAATGAACTGTTCAATACGTTAACATTTCAACACAAAACAATATAAGAAATATATGTAAAACTTACATTCTAAATAAAACAAACATTAAGTATATGCACCTTAAATAACTAATTAATACTATTTCTAGATGCTAAGTCTTAATGTAAATAACAAAAAGCAAAAAACAAAAAAGTCTAGCATAGCATAAGAGAAGTCGTTATGTAAACGACTCAGCGACACTGGCCGAAGATGAAGCGTGCCTAGTCTGGAATAAATGGCTTTGAAGCAGATTTTTCAAACAATAAGGGTGGTTGAAAGTCGAGCACTTGAAAATGCTCATACAAGCTAGTTAAAAACATTACATAAATAGGAGACAAGTAACAAAAGACAGACGTTTCCAATTGCTTCAAATATTCCGATCAATAGTCTGCCACGTGACGTGGATTGAGTCAATTGAGTTCCGAATGATTGCGAGAGTTCAAGATCACGGTCGGGCGGAGCGCTGAACCGCGGCGCCGGCGCTTGCCACGAGCTTCCCGGGACATTCTACTATCTAACTCGAGGCAATAAAGAAAAGATTTGGAAGTACATGTCCTCTTAATTGCATACTAAAATGTGAGCAATAGGAAGCGAACTTTCAAATGTTTTCTTTTATAAAAAAAAAGTAGTAAAAAGTAGTATATTGAATCAAATATTTCATCCAAGTCTGTACACCAAAACTAGGTCGGATCGTAGACCGGTGAAAATAACCCCTATCTTAAATTTAATAATTCGATGTTTAAATATAACAGGTAGTAATGGAAGGAATTCTATTACTTCATGTTATAATTAAATATCAGGTAGCTCAGGTGTACGTAATGGAATTATGTATCAGTGTACAAACAGGAAAGTTGTTTTGGAGTACAGGTATTGATATAAGCGCACAATTTTTAGTCTTCTTATTCTATGATGAGGGCGATCAGACCTGCACTGACAACCCGCAGGAGCCGTATTGTGCATTTCCACCTACCAGCCTACCCAAACCATCTAAGGTCCTTTAAATAGCGAAGCACGGTCTTGAGTCGCTGGCATACCTGTTCCACTGTCATTGGCGTATGTTTATAGTCTTTCGTAAGTTTTAATGCATTACGTTAGCCAACTGATCTTTGTTGTAATTAAATTAACTTATTAACTACTAAGATTATCATATGAAGATAGATAGATTATGTCATCGCTTTTCTTAAGAAGCTTCGACCACCGTCTCCTCAAGTTATCGCCGCCGGTCGCCTTGACAGACAAGTGGACTTGACGCAGTCATCAAAGTGATTAAAGCTATACTTACAAGTTCATTAAGCTCGGCTTTCGCCACTAATTATAATTAATTAATTTACACTCGCTGATGATGTATCACCCGCTTTACGGCTCGATGCAGTTAACTAATTAACAGATTAGTTGACGTGAAGATGCGCTGATGAGCGGCGGCCGCATTCATTTCTTGGAGAGCGTGAAAAAACGATTTCGATGCGCGTTAAGAAAGAGGTTATTTTTAGTAACGTGTATTGAGTTATAGAAACTCTAAATTGCACTTAGTAGTAAAAAGAAACCCTAGAGAATATAATGGGCTTATGAAAAGTAACAAAAATGTAGTATAGCCCATTGATTGATAGCCTTGGGTTATAAGACATGGGACTAAAGGCTTGTTGCCATCGTCAGGACACTAATCAGACTTTGGAACTCAGATTTTGGAAACCCCTGATTCCTACTTTTTGTAAAGATGGGTCATCATAGATTTGATATTTATCACATATCTCTTTTACTAGTCAATCCCTTTGATTTGATATCCATCCTGTCGCAGCAGGCTAGCACTGTGAAGTGTATTTTATCCGTGCCGTTATGTGCTATAATAAATTATTATTATTATTATTTGTGAAAATATATGTATTCGCCATTTTGTAACACACTCACACTCAGGCCTTGTCTTACGGAACCCGGTGTTTCTGCGTTGGAGGCTAAATATTAATATTATCAATATTACATTTACATTTTTACCTAAAAGTTTCCAAACCCGTAAAATAAACTTTGCTTAAAAAAAGATTATGAGATTTTTTCCACTAATATTTTATAACAAACCATATCAAACCAAACTGCAGCGGAGTTACCTATCAAAAGCAATGTGGTTAAGACGGAAATAAGTCAAAGTTAACTATCACTTATATTTAGAAGAGATCGATTTATCCAAACAGTAATAACCGGTGCGGCTTCTGTGGATGAAACTAACGTGTGATTTATTATACAGGGTAACTGGTAATTATTGCAGCACCTTTTGCCGTCAGTTTTATCTGGTGGCAGGCCATCAAGCAAGGTAGCCATCCTTGCCGAGCTGCCACCAGAGGGTCCTGGGTTCGATTCCCGGCACGACCAACATTTTTGTGATGAACTAAATTTGTCGGCTGTCGACCTGGGTGTTAAATAAATAATGTCGAGAAGGTGTTCTACACTGTTTCGGAATTTATTAATATTTCAGTTTAAATTTGACATAATATTATGTTATAATTGTATTTTATTTTTAATGTGAATATTATTTATAAACATATTATTTTAGATTTTCATTGAATTATTTTGATTATCTAATAATTTAAAATGTATGACATGTAAATTTTTTGTTATAAATAAATAACTATCAACTATGAACTATAATATGAATCGATATTAAGTAATTTATGTAAGTATTTAGTATAAAAGTTGTGTAAGCAACCAGAATACAAGCTAGAGATGGTTCAGTATGGGGTTAACCAGCCGTGTGTGAAATGTGTCCTATACTGTACGTACTCAATATGACAGACGACGTCCGGAGTCCCATATATAATCGCTAGATCTCTGTTGTCAGAGATCAGAACAAAAAGTAACTAGGCACATCTACACTACAAGCTGTTGTATTACTGTTGACTGGCACTGAATTTTAAGTTATTTGTATAAATCTGTAATTTGTTTGCTATATGGGTCCCAATAGCCCGCAATAAAGACTTTTTATTTATTTATTTAATATTCGGTCTCTTGTCATTATTAGCACACTTCACCCGTGAACCTTTATCTGGAGCTCCATTCCAAATTTCTCTGTTATGAGTTACCCTGTACGATAAAATGTTTATTAAAAGTAACTTATGAGCTCGCCGGCTTACGTTTGGCTAACCGACGAAAGCCATTCATTATCTTATATTTTATTATGTAAACTTGTAATTTAATTGGGATTTATTCCCTTTGTTTGTCTCAAAAACAATGCCAATGGAATGTTAACAATCTTGTCGGATGTCATAAATCTTTTAATTATTATTGTTTTGAATATTTTTACGAAACCGTGGTTTTAGAAATATGTCATAATCTTTATTATACGGTTTCTATTTGTATGTAATACAAATACAAAATAGTAAATTTGGCGTGATTTATACATATATGTACTACCATTTGTACCAGTAGGATATACATACGAAATTTTATCAAAATCTTTTCAGCCGTTTGAGCGTGAAGAAGTAACAAACATACAAATTTTAATGTTAATCGTTATTGTCTTATTTATGCAAGTATAAAGCAACCATCTAGTTGGTATCTAAATGTATACATAATGTAATCAGTATCTGTGAGAAAGATTGATTCACAACCTTGAGACGATAAGGTGTATGAACTTTGTCATTGTGTGACTATCTGGACTAAAACACTTCATTATGTACGCATACAGCTCTAGTACTGTCGTATAATATTGTCGGTATGACAGTTTATGTGTTAGAAGACTTTTAATTAAATATAATGTGAATTTGATTTTATACATACAATAATAATATTATTCTTAAACTATGTTTAAATTTATTTTTATCATCGCTTGTAAAATATTATATATGCAAGTTAAATTTTAATACTCTTTTAAATATTATTGTGTGTTAAATGCTCGAATTGATTTATTTCTAACATAGACTTTACATAGGACTTGATAACCAAAAAGACTAATTTTATTCTTTACATTATTCGTTAATTTTGAACTAAAGTTAACAGCCATGGCATATTTTATTAACTTAAATCACAGATAAATAGTCAACATTTGAAGAAGTTGCATTAAAGCATAAGTTATGAGTAATTTTACTAACGACCTTTCTACTTGTACTTAGTTAGAAAAACATAATCCTTTTTTTGCAGTTAGCTAATCTTCCATCCGCCTGTGCGCTGCAAAACTTTGTTGCGAGTAAAGACACAGGCTACTGTGAGTGCATTTTTACTGCAATGGCACTCGGCCACACTATCTATTACTGTAAGGGCACATCACACGTCCGTTTTCCTGACAGTTTTTCAGGCAATAGTGCCTAATTCTAATTTGAAGTAAGAGTGATGAGATTTGCACTGACATCCCGCTAGGGGCGTATTGTGCATCTCCCTAACTAGCCTCCACAAGCTAACCAATCTCCTTTAAATAACGGAGCATGTCTTTAGGTCGCTGGCATACCTGTTCCACCCCTGTTGCGTCAATAGGTATGTTCCGAATACTGCCAATGGAAGTCGAACTTTGATCTTGGAATGCTTTCTTTGGACCAACTTTCGCTCTGGTTTGCTTGGTAATCTTGGCACACTAATTTTAAGTTAATTGTCTTATACTGTGTCTTTTTTATTTATGTGTCCAATAAAGAATTTATCTATCTATCTATCTATCTATCTAATCTCACAGAGCAGCAGCACTTGTTCTACCGGTTCATCTTCTAGCGAGCAGTTCTGGCCCAGAGAGCTGTCTGTCACCCTGAATTTAAAGCAGTAGTGTCTACGAATAACTTTATGCAATATCTCTTGGTATAAAAAAAACAAAGTTCCACTAAGATTCTTAGTTTCATTCTATAGGACGACCTCGTTGGCGTAATGATTCCCGGCACGGCCAACATCTTAGTGCTGAACTAAATTTGATAGCTGTCGGTCTGGGTGTTTAATATGTATCTTCTATATAAAATATGTACGTATGTACATGTAGTATATCAGTTGTGTTAGCAACCATAATACGAACTAGAAATGGTTCAGTATGGTGTTAACCAGCCGTATGTGAAATGTGTCCTAATATTTATAGCAAATTTTTATGACAGTTAACTACTGTTTGAATTAAGCAAAGTTGGATATGAAAAAAACGAACGTGAGTCCAGGCTTTAAGTGCGTGTGTTCATGCTCGATCACCGAATCGCCGCAAGCGCAGGTCGTGCCAATGCCATCGGAGTTGCACTCCCGCCGCGACAGCTAACAGATTTGTTGGTTCGGGGAACTGGCGAGGGTTACGGCATAAGCTGAGGCGAGGCAGAATAACATTATCATTTTATTCTTCTATCGTGTAAGTCTCATTGACAGAAACATTGTTTCTGTCGAGATTTCAATCAGAATGTTTCAGTCGAGTGTTTAATTCCAGATTTTCAGAGCAAGATAGAGTAAAGAAATAAGCAGAGTTTACTTTTGCTTTATGCATTTTTCCCAAAACTGTTAATTCCCCAAGAAAGTACGCCAAAAAAGAGGTACGCTTTCTTTGCATACAATTCTTGTCTATGGAGTATTTTATATCATTGACAATCTTGACCTTTGATGACCATGTTGTTGATGTTAAACGTTTATGTCTTAGATTTTGGCTTAGATATTGTGTCAGATATTCAAATCAGTCAAACAACACTCGTTGCATTATATCAAAGTTAAGAGGATGTTTATCATCCTTGTTTATCCTGGACTAAAATGCCACCAAGCAGAACATTAGTTCTGTCATTAGACAGTTAGTAATAGGGAAGAACCCTTTGTCTACCCAGAAGTAGAATAAAAACAGCTGTGGTTGATGATAATGATGATTACAAATAAATATTTTCGGATTAGATTAGATTTAGTATTGCATTAACCACTCGAGGCATGTCTAGTCTGTGTTCAGTTTGTTAACTAATGAGCTTGCGCGCGCGCACTTTACTATCACTTCGTCGTATTGCGCTCATTATTCAGTATCTTACATCGTTTATTAAGGTTTAAAATTATTTGGCGTTGTTAAATGTGTATAAGTTTATAATTTATTGAGTAGATTACTAGAAATTGTTGTTACTGGAGATAGATTTCATGCTTTGACTGATATACATTTTCAAATATTATTTAAGACACATCTTATTTGTTTACATTGGCATCAAAGCATACTATGCAAGTTCCATGTCTACACAAATCGTATCTATACAAAAATATATATTTTTTTAATCAAAAATAAAACATAGCAATTCCAATACGTTTATACACACGAGTACATACCCTATCCTATCATTATCCTAAAATGACGATATACTAAATATAGATCAGCTTAATATACTAGTTGAGTCTTTTATTTTGTTTTTGTAAACAAATATCTAAAAATAAAAAGTAAACAATCAAATACAAAAAGAAAATATAAAATTATTTTGAGTCCCATTACGATATCTACATCTTTCACAAAATACGGCAATCACTTGAACATCAGGATCCAGATTCTAAATCGGTGCTCAGCATATCCATAGTCATTTTGATCCGAAAGGAGCAGATCGTTGTCATAACTTTTACGATTTTACCATTAAATAAGTCTAGTTTCATTGCTACTAATCCTTATGATGTTCCTGGTTGCCTCTGTAAGCTATAACCCAGACATTCTTAGTCGTCTTAAAATAAATGTTTCTATAACAAAGGATTTAAAATGCTTGAAGGTGGCTATTTTTATTAAGAAAAGAAGCTATATATAGCCTTTCTATTGTATCAATTGACACAGGTTCTTACCAAATATACAGCGAGGCGCAGTACTCGTCTAACGTATGGGTCCAAAAGTTTAATCTTAATTTAGTAATGAGTATTCGTGCTCACTACTAACAATGCAATAAACAAATCTATCTGTCTATTTCAACCAATAATAAAAAAAGAGAAAAATCAGAATAGCCGTGTAAATAAATTGAGTCAGAATCGATGGCAATCAAAATAAACAGACAATTTAAAAAACATTGAAACAAAGTGTATTAGTCACAAGGCGTATAAATGGAAAACCTTTTTTAAGTAGAATAGTGGTTCAACCCATCGCTGAGTGATAGGTATGCATTAGACTGAGTGAAAGACGGCAGAGGACAGGCATCCAGTGAATCAGCCCCGCTAATAGAGAGAGCTTAGAAAAGCCAATAAAAGTCACACGAGAATTCGTTTTGTTCAGCCTACAGGAATTATTGACTAGTGATTCTCCGATTGGTAGTTAAAACTCGTGAACACAATTGACCGAACGAACTTGAATCGACGTTGTTCTTTCGATATCAAAACTTTATGGCTTCATACCTCCACAACTAACTGACCAATAATTATAACCTACTTGTAATGGGTGTTAGGAATCGTTTTTTATACAATAAATGGTCTTGAGCTTGATCACAATTCACCTGATAGTAAGCAATATTAAGATCCAAGGTGGAGCGCGCTTATCCAGAAAAAACCGGTCCACTCATGCTTTGTAAACCGTCAGATTGTAGTTTTCGGTGAACAAAGAGTTTAGTCAAATATCATCGAATCAGCAAACTAAATGACGCAGCAAGGTGCGTTACTGATCTTAGCTTAACACTAGGTACATATATCATTATTAACATCACATTACCGGTATTTTTTCCTACATTAAATATAATTATGACTTTATTAACAAGACTCTCAGTCTTACCAAAGTTTGAGGATAAAATATATTTTATAAAGAAAGAAACTTGTCACTTGTGGTGTGCCAACCATAGTAATCCAGACGGACGGTAACCTCGGTCCAGCCTTGAATTGAAATGAAATTGAGTTACATCAATTGACTTACATGTGCAAGATATTAAGAGAATAAAGCGACAATAGACATTGTAAGTGACAAGGCGAGGCCAACTCCATTGCAAGCTTGCACTGTTATGTAGACAGCACTCAAATTAAATTTAGTTTTAATTCGTTACTCACGAATAAGGCACATAATTCATAAAATGAGTAAACATCAAAATTATTTATACAGTGATTTAACAACTATGCAGGCAATAGTATTATAACAGTCGAAAAGTGAATCTAACCTGTGGAATCCAAAGTCACTCAATCAAAGGATCATAAATAAATTGATGCTTTAAAATATTTATGGATTTATTCTGAATTAAATTCACTCAGTACCACGTAGATGAACGTATGCATTATAAACGAGGACTTAGATAAATTACTTTCATGCATTATGCAATATTTTAAACCATATTTACTAGTTCTGAATGATGTGATGAATAGATCGATTGCATTAGAAATGTGTTGGTACTAATGCTGTTAAAACTATAAAAATCTATATCAAGAACTGAAATTAATTCAATTTGTTATGTTTACACCAGGCCGCAGCTGACATCGTTAAGTTGGCCGTAAAAAGTTCTACCCCATATCGAGAGAAAATAATCACACAGCTTTTCATTGACCATGAAACAGAGTCGTAAAATCTGAAACGAAACATCCAGGTGTGGTCCAGAAACAGATTAAATAAATAACGTTATTATAAAAGGCAGTAAAGCAGTCTTTTGGAGACGAGAGAAGACCGGTTTAGATAGTATCGAATAATAAGATGTTATTAGAACATCACTGCATAATCGGTTTGGCGAGGACATAAATAGTGGGTAGTTATCAAATATCGATATAAAACAACATTGAAGCCGGAAAATACTTAACCAAAAATTTATAAACTAAGATAATATTTTTTTGCAATTTAGAATGCCAAGGTCAAGGAAAACTTAATTAGCGCCAATAAAACTCCATAAGCGAATAAAAAATTTGATGAACCAATAAAACCTCCGTGTAGATTAGGACAAGCGTGTCATAGTCCAAAAATAGGCGTTACCTTCCAACAGCCCATGGTATTGAAAATAATGTCAAGAACGGCGACACAAGGAACGCAGTAAACCAGCTTATTGCGTTCGGCTTAGAAGATGACCTCACGGGTGGCAACACTTTGCTAATAGATTGAGTAAGCTTAGGGCCCGATGATGTCAACCGTCAACTGAATTGATCTCAATCAAGTTTACGACTTGTAGGCCTTTAAGCCACGCTTCTACTTCCAATGGCAAATAAAAATAATAACCACGCGGCAAATATCAAGTATGCGATGATACTAGTGTTGATTGATGGACAAACTAATAAAACTGGATCAATTATTGCTGATGGAGGGCAAATGATGCGAGATCCGAGTGTGCGAACCAATCATTTAATGGGAGCAAACGTCACGATTTATTAGGGCTTGTCAGTTTTGAATGTATTATTTATTCTCTTCACTTCGGTGTCGTTTACAATTAGGGACGATTAAGAAATATTTTTCTGGGAAAGGAAACAAGGCCCGCTTTAAATTTTTTACACAGATACTTAATAGATATTTGAACAGCAGAACAGACGAATCAGCGATCCTCTTTCCTACTTTTTAAATTATTTTGATCTTTTGTGTCAGTCATAGATTTCGTTTCACGATAAAGTGTACTGTGCGTGCTCATATAAAAAAGTAATTACGATTTGAGTTTATTTTATCTACTCGTATATACTCGCAAATTGGCGATTGAGGACACAGTAGTAACGTAAGAGTAATTTAAATTTTAAAGCGCTGATTATATGTACCTACATATCTTGAACAGTATAACATTCTTTGCGAGTTTCGTTATTGGTACTTTAGATGAATTACAATAAGTAATGTCCGTGAAAATGGTATTAAATGTGTACTTATGCGCATTGCGTGTTCATTTTGCAAGTACAGGATTTGCATCACGTTACTAATCCCTGGATCGATGCATGCGCGAATATGACGAGAGAGTATTAATATAGGAATGCGCATTCACGAAAACATGACGCATGTCACGTAAAATCCCTATTCCAAATAGTAAGTACTATAGAAATAGTAATGTTTTCGTAAACATGCCTCACGTCGTGTCAACATATGAAGTCATCGGTGAGAAAATTCGCAATTCTAGAATCATTTGTACCTACCTATACACTCTGTTTCATTTAAAAACTACAAAAAAATGTGATAAAGGTACGAGTATATACAGCAGTGCGTGGTTGAGGAAGCTTTACAATTTACGTAGTTATAAAAGTATTTTTTATGAGATCTGGAGTACAACTTAGTAACATAAATCTGATTTGTCAGGACTACATTTTTAATAAAAAAAATATGAGAAGATGAATAATAATACAATAGTATTTCTTTATCTATTATGTAGAACTATACACACCCATTACTCAAGTAATCCATCAGATGTAGAATATATAATAATAATTGTCTTTGGTAACTCGACACCGACCGCGTACGAATAAATCCAAGTTTATGATCCGACGCGGGATTGGATCCGGCGTGTCCTACGCTCCGTGACGCAAACGCCAAGTTTACTTTCAGAACCCTATATACCTGGAAACGTCACGATTTTGGCACGTCGCTGGTTCGCGTACATTCCGCAATGTTAGTACGAGCCACGTGAGCTTGTCAATAAAACTTTATGCTTTTCCTGTCTGTGGGACGACACGAACTAGATCACGCATGAGCTTCATCTGGTTAATTAGGTTGGTGGAGAAAGTCATCTGTGAATAATTATGTGGGTTAGTTTATAGATTGATTGCGGCATGCACCGCGGCCGCAACGAAATGTTTATCGTGCGGTTTGCGCAGATTAGCGTGTAGCTTTTAAACGATGTGGTTAACTAATGTGTTTTGTTTGTAGAATATTTATACTCGTATCTTGGCAGGTGATGACATTATTCGAAACTCTTCTCTTTCTTCTTCTTCTTGTGCAATTGTATTTATTGACGGTATTGTTCATATACACTTGTATTCTTTTTGTTTTTACCTGATCACCTAAGCACACAAGATGACGAAGCACCCAATGGTTACTCAAATGATTTGGACAAGTCTTTCAATTCTTCAACAACTTCAACTTAGGACAACGAAAGTGTATGCATCGGCTCTTTCACCTGACCCAATTAAAATTAATAACATCCAACGTGGAGGCGATTCAAGTGCTCTTGAAATAACGCCTGCCTTTGATCCTGTGCTTAACGATGATAGACGCCGAGCCGAGCTAAATATATCTGTGACCACGCATCAAGCTTTTAATAGTAAGGAATTTGTTTAGGAGATAAGCACTCACGTTTTACTTTATGGTTGCGGTGAAACCAATGGTACCTATATATTCTGATAAATAAATGCGATAATGGTTGGGCGACCAAAGGCAAGGGAAGCCAAAGAGAAAGGAGGCCTTTGCAAACCAGTGGGAGATTGGATATATATGCTTATAACATAAATGCAAGTGATAAATTGTAAGCCCTGACTCGTAGTCTAAGTGCAGAAGGTGGTAAGACATTTCAATATGCAATCTTAATTCATGTAATAATAGGGCGTGAAGTTTTCTGACTAAAATTTTACATATCAATTGATGGTTAGAGGAAATCGAAGCACAAATATGTCTACGAAATTAGATCGTACCGCAAAAACAGTTTGATGTAAAACATAAAAAGTCTAATTTCGAATAACGTTAACAAATACGAACTGCTTCATTATGAAATATGGGTTACGTTGCCACGTTCCGATTTCGATTAGAATAATAATATGAATCGACAGTTGGGGGAAATGGCGCAAGTGAATGGTCAGGGAACGAGGAAATAACGTAGAAACTGGAGTGTGAACTCACTACATGTGCGGATTGTGTGCAAGGAACGCACTGCGGCACAGTCAGGGTGGTCTCTGTCTTAGGGTTAAGAGATACTAATATATCATAATAATATTATTATAATAACTTGTTAAGAGTAAGCTGCTGAAACTGTCTTTTGTTAAAGTACTCACGAGTGATTGTCCTACTATTATAATAAATGCGAAAGTTTATATGTGTGTATGTAAGTTTGTATGTATGTTTGTTACTCTTTCACGCTCAAACGGCTAGACCAAATTTGATAAAATTTTGTGTGGACATAGGTTAGACCTTGGGTTAGCCCGTAGGCTAATTTTTATCCAGAAAAGAATTGTGTTTCCCATGGGATAGGCAAATTACTACACTACTATTATATGTACTCCTTAAACGACTGGACCGATTATGATCAAATTAACTATGGCGACGGAATAGACCTAAGCCAATAATATAATACATAGGCTACTTTTTGTTCCGGATAAATGCGAGTAACACAAACAACAAAGAATACAATATTCATTTCAGCAGTCACATTTGTGTAATTTCTTACAGGTATTTGCTATTTAATGCCGTAGTAAGTCTTGTACCTGTAGAATCGATGCATACAGTCCAAGGTACCGGATGGTTCTGTTACGCAGATCGATAAAGGATACACAACCACTCATTCAACCATGGATTCTTGAGCAAAACTTTTAGTTTCTTACAATATTTCACCTTTGGTTATCACTAAATAATTAGAGCTAAAACAATCTTAAGTTAGCAACGGAGAATACTCAAAGAACTAACTACATTATTATTAAATTACTATCAGTGAGTGACATCCCTAAAGCAGAATGCGTCGAGATCGCAACTAGCGCCAGTCTGCATGTCTCGCGTATCTAATCTTTAAATAGCTAGACTACTATCTACGGCCACTTGCCAATAGTCTATGATGACTACTACAAACTATAATTATTCAACAGTTACAGGCATAATAGGAAGTCAGCTTAGATAATTATGAAACACAGAGTTTTATTGGCCCTAAATAACACGCATAAAAGGCAATTCATATTACAAGCATTACTTAAATACTTAAAAAGACTATTTAGATACCTTTTAATAAACTTATAAATTTCATTAAATATTTTACACCATTTTGCACATTATACAATAAAAATTGTTTTTCCATATCTATTAAATTTAAAATACCTATAAAATGTTAATTACTTTTTACACATGAATAATGATTCTGCAAGCTCCATAGTCATATACATATGTATCTACATATAAAATAGATTTTAAAAATAGGCTAGGTCAACGCGTTCTTTTTAGTACTTTTAAGAAAAAATATAAAATATTTTTTTAACATACGTGTGATAGTGTCTGTGGTGTCCAAAAACGTTGTACTTAATTGGTTATTTGAAATCTAAACTACAACTTTAAATGTATGTGATGCGTAAAAGCCACATTGTTTTCCGCAAAATTATCTGATTAATTAATTTATAAAACGGGAAACATTCTTTCTTGAGTAAACGGTAATGATAAGATAATAATTTGAGAAAGAAATAGGCTTAGTACTAACAAATAGTCTACGGGGCTCGTTTCAAACTTAACAATATTCTGTGCAAACCCCTCTAGCAACATGATAAATGTTACTTCCAATAATAATTGGCAAAACAAACACGCATGTAAAAATCCCAGCTGTTGAGTTGAAAATAGGCGGCGTTGAAAATATAATTGAAAAATGAACAGCAATGTATGTTTACATAGAATTATAGATAAAGATAATAGAGATTGAAACCATCAGGCGCGAAAAATATGAGGCACATACGTGTGTGAAGTAGCCAATATTTTGTTGCCATGGGGAAAATATACTTTCGCTGTTGGGTAAAAAATAGGCAAGTTTCAGGAAATTTCGTGTTAGCTGCGCCCGCAGTATAAACCTCATTAATCCAGGACTAACGAGAGCTTTTGTGGTTATCCAGGTTCTAAAATATCTTAATAATTGGTTCAGCCGATATAGCGCGAAGGAGTAACAAACATACATTTTCGCCTTTATATTATTAAGTAGGATTTGATTTTAATATACTCGTTATATAATACCCAACTGCGTTTGTCTTGACATGTTTTATTGAGATAGAATATTTTTAGTACTTTGGTTTTGCTTCTCAGATTTATAAGCCTTGGAATAATGGATGTAAACGAATATAAATAGTGGTGTGACAATGAAATCTGAATAAGGTCAAGGCGAAACAATAATGTTTTCATTCATGAAACACAAAGAGTATGGTAATGTAAAACAACGCATATTTTTATAGGAAAACTAGCTGGCCCGGCAAACGTTGTTTTGCCTTGTACAGTGAAACACACTATAATTGATCAGTTATCAAGTGGTATGAAAGAGAAATGAAATTACAAAAAAATAGGAGTTGGTGGTGTATTTTTAATACCTATTATAAAAAAAAGAAACAAAAAATATCGACAAAAAAAAGGGTGAACAACTCTATCACTTAGGGGTATAAAAATAGATAGTATTAGATTCTCAGACCTCCTGAATAGGCATATAAAATTTGGTAAGAATAGGTCAAGCCGTTTCGGGGGAGTACGGTAGCTAACATTGTGACATGGAAATTTTACGATATATATGAGATATTTATAATTATTTCAATTTTTGTTAAGGTCTACGTCTCACGTAGATATATAACATAAGAATGCAAAAAAATATATCAAGGAAACACCTTCTAGAAGGCAATCCGGTAACCATTACGCCACCGAAGTCGTTTGCTCCTGTTAATCCTATCATTAGTTCGGAGAAACGCAGTGCTAGTGTATTTGCATCACATTGGGTGTCGGCTTGCGAGAACATTCGTATGCAAACACAGGGAGCGGCAATGTACAGGGCTAGTAGGAAACGTTCTAAGAGATTTTAAAGTATGACTGTGTCATATAATTTATGGTTAATAAATGTTGTTAAAGAGTTTTTAAAGTCGATTGTCATTTTCTTTCTACACCAAATTATATTTTTTTATATTTTTTTTAAATTACATTGATGTCACCTAATTTGAAATCGTCTTGTACCAACGATATAAAGGAATTCGTTGCATTTTTTTTGATATGTTACATTTGGCACATATATTCAGAATCATTTGGCATAAAACTCTTTTGCGATGAATAAAACGTGGGAAAGCTACTGCATCACTATATGATAGTGCCTATTGAGTCAGGCGACTTTGCCAAAATTTAAGCAGATAGCAGAAAATCTCAGAAGTATTATTTCAGATTTACTTCGAAAAAATTACTTCAAACCACCTTATTTTAAATCATCAAACGGTGCATTTTTTAGAGGCGAGCACTAGGAAACGCCCTACCATCGTGCTATGGTTTCCTCACGATGATTTCCTTCAAGAAAAGTTCGAGCTCATTGGCGGGGATCGAACCCATGACAGAGGCGGCCGTGCATCATTATTTCAAAACCTTTAATTTAGAATACGTCGCTTTACTACAATAACCCTGTTTTTGTTTTCCTCACACATGTGAATTTAAATTCCTGGAAATATTTTGAATTTGAATGGATTCAGCTGCTGGTACGAAGTTCATCTTGCAAATGAATGGTTGGTATGAATATGAGATGCGGAAGATCGCTTATCTTAGTTGGGTTTGACAATGACGGCTTCCTTTTACGCAGGATTTGTAATCATCACTGCAGGTAACCTAAGTACACATGATGAGCTGATAGCCAAGAAGACCAAAATCCTTAAGACAGTTTGGGAAGCAAAATAATCAGTTTGGAAAAATCATAAAAAGTCTGCGCAAAGGATAGAGCTCTAGGGTTTTTCATTTTACAATATTATATTTATATTTCATTTATATTTTATTTATATTTTATATATCATTCAGTGTTAGAAGGTTCGTTAGAGTTTTAAATACGATTACCTAAAATTCGGTCAATAGTATTATTTAAATAGACGCTTTAACATTTAAAAATGGTGTGAATGAAAAAATGATCTTACTTTTTGGTGATTATATTGGATATTATCTCCAATTTTTAGAGTTTATAATTTCAATATTGTTCATTATTGATTTAATATTTATAGTTAATATATTACCTACTACCGCGATTGAGGTGCTTCGCTCAAATAGTACGGCGCGACTTACTCGGTAAAACATCGCATTAACAATTTCTTACCAAAGAATAAAGTGGGTAAACAAACGTATCTTTATTTTATCGCCTCCTTCTAAATTATACGGTCTTAGTTCTTATCTAATAAAAGATCAAAACTGCATTTTGAAGAAAAACAATGAATCTCATTTATTAACATAAAATTACATAATCAAGTCTCGTCACATCCTAAAACTACACCTGTTTAATATTCCATTAACACTCCGTTACAAAAAGCTCAAAGAATACCGACGCATATTTCAGAAATAAATCTTTTGAACCTTGTGAATAAAATATTTGTATTGAGTATCATTTAAATACTGAGTGGCTAGAAGTGTATGTTCCTGCTAACTAACTTAACAGGGTAAACGGTTAATACAATTTAGGATAATACAGGTAAGGATAAAAAAACGGCTTTACAAACAACTTTTGTTCTACGGTTGGAAATTAGTAAATCAGTTGTTCGATACACAGGGGTAGACCCGCGAATCCAAGATATCGATATCTTCTGTAGTACCATCACAAACATTATAAAACAGAATACAGAATTTTATTAGCCATAAACAGCGAACTAGATAAAATAGAAAAGTAACTTGGCCGATAAAATGGTTCCACGCGTAATCGTAAAATACCGCGGTGGGCGGGGCAAAATATCTACCCGCGCGCCCGCGTGGCGTCCCATGGTGTGGCACGGCACCAATAGCGTGCGAGCTTTGTGTGTGTGTGTGTGTTTCGTTCGGATAACAGTTTAATTGTGTGCGTAGATGGATGCAAATTTACTCTTCCGTTTATTCTAGTTTTGCTGGTCATAAATAACATACGTTAAAGACAAGTCACACTACAATCATGACGTGTGTTGTTGTTGTTACAACACAATTCACACTTTTAGTCTTTAGAACTTAAATATTTAGCGCTTTGGTGTAATAGCTGTTTTATTTTGTTGAATAAATAAATTATGAATGATGAGTGTTTTTCGGCGTGATAATATATAACCCAGTATTGATGTGTACTAACCCGTACATGCCTCATTAGTAATATTTGCAAAAATGCTAACGAGTCAACCCCAAGCGAGACGCGCGATTACACAAAATAAACCACTTTATTGGATAAACTAAAGACATCAGAAAATATATATTAGAAGACAAAGAAATGGTATAAGAATTCAAATAAAATGAAATTTTATTTTTCAAAATGAAGTCTTATTTTCTTTAGTCCGATTTGACTTATGAAGTAATAATGTAAGTAGTTTCATAGCATCGACATACTACACTTCATACTAAACTTACTATAAACAAGCTTTTAGTATATCGATTTAATAATAAGGACTAAAGAGATCCAGTCGTATTTTTTATATTGAATCGTAAATATCTAAAATTGAGATGTTCTATTAAAAGAAGGGTCGATTCTGTAAAATTTGAATGTTTGTGGTTATTTTATTATTCGTTGTTGTTATTACTTATGTATTATTGGAATTTAGGTCAGTGTTCTTGGACAGATATAGGAGTTGTTCCATTGCTACTCCTAAAAGTTTTAGGAGTAGCAATGGAACAATTACTAATCTACCTACAACACGATAGTCTATTGTAACTGCAGTTGCATTTGTTTTATAATACTCTTTTCCTAAAATGTTTTGTATAGACGATGCTTTGGTTCAGCTCGTTTCATACACTACACTAAGCTAAATACTAAGCCGATAAAAGCATTCAGTGATGACAAAACCTACACTGACAACCTGCTTTCTACTGATATTATAAACGCGGATATATGATGTTTGGTTCTGTTTCACGCAAAAACTACGAAATATATTATAATGAAAGTTCACAATATAGGTTATACATAAATATAACCCATGGGCTATAATTTATAACCTTAAATTGTCCAAAGTACAAGAAATTAACGTTTTAAATGGTAGCTGATGATGATGATATTAAATGTCACTTATAATGTAACCGGCATTTTACATAACTGTCACTGGGTGATATGTCTACAATGACTGTCATGACAATTTTCTTGAAACAGTTTTATTAATAAGGCAAAACAAGATTTGCCGGTCAGCTTGTTAGAAATAACCTCAAAACTCATTGAATGACTGATTTGTAAGAAACTGAATGGATGGACTTAGACAGTCATTTACTGATTATTAAAAATGCTGAATAGCAATTAATGTGACAATCAGAGCATTGTACTGTTTATCTGACAAGAGGTCTCAGATGACCTGATTATACTGGAATTTATTACAAGCGTAAGTCTTGTATAGAAATATGTCACCCTTGACCTTGAACTTCTGATTAAATTATTTAATTATGCATTCGGAAATAAATTAAGTAATCTGCATAAGGTATAACTTTGTATAAAGTTAAAATTAATTTTCTAGATGAAAGAATTGCTTATGCAAATTTTTGCGTCTAATTTACATAATTAAGTTTAGTGTTTAGGTATGTCTAGTCTATCCATCTATTAGCATTATAATTTTATGTACTCAAATCAAAATTAGATGGCTAACACCAATTTTTTATCTAGCAAACTTATTTAGCGCATTTAAGTAAATTCCGACAATAAACTAATATTTTTTTTTGTTCAAACTTTTTTGATAAGATAAGAAATAAATAAATAATTTTAGTACTTTCAATCGTCTGATTAATTCTGTCGAGTAAAGTTGTTGCTGAGTTATGGCCAAGCACATAGCTGACCGAAGAGTGGGACGTCCGGCAGCGAAATGGGTTAAGAGCATGGTCAAATTCACTTTTTCTACTTAAATGAGCTTTGCACAAATGCCTGCATTTTTTTCACTCATTAGAGCTCTAGAAATTTGATCAGCTGGACAAGTAACTAGGTTAGCTAACGATACTGACATAAGGTGGAGCATGCCTTTTTTACCCGAGGAAATGCATTTACGCATCTCCCGCCACAAGCCTGGGGGAGGCGAGCGGGGTATGTCGGTCTCGAGGGCCAGAGGGGCCGTCACTACCGACTAAAACTTCGCGGTGTCCCATTGCACGATGGGGGCAGGGAAGCAGGACCGCTTCGCGCAATGCTGCTGCTATCCCCGCCCAGGAGGTGGAGCATGCCTTGTCAGGAATAACGAGCTGCTTACACCTTTCCAGCGTGGGATAGAGAAATCTGTAGACGTTGATTATGAGTCATCTGATTGACCAAGAGGCGCCACAGTTTACTCAATCCGTGAGAATATGGTTTCTATTTTATACCATTGATAATGAATTCAGTAGCATCTTACAGCGTGTGTACAGCAGTTAGCAGCTATTAGCGCCTTTTCAGTGTTTAGGAATTAGTGCACCAATAAAAAGCGTCTAGATAGATTTTCGTAACGTTTTAGTAGGCACCCTCCTTGGTAAATGTTTATTAGACTTGTATAATATTTGTACAATGAACAAGGCAGAAAAGTAAGTATTAGGCAATAACTCATTAAATTTATAAAATATATTTTATAATTGTCTTGAAATGTTAATACATTTTTAAAATTCATTATTATTTGTAAAATGGATAATTTATCTCGGTCCTTCGTCGACCGAGCACATCTCCAAGAGATTAAAACGTTAAAAATTTAATTGAATTGAAAACGTTACGTTTGAAATTAAAAAGCAAATGAAAAAATAAGGTAATTGAAATCTTCAAAATATGTCATCTGTTGCCAAGACGGAATAAAATATTATCGAAAACAGAATGTATTTATTGATAAAAGCTGACTGAAGTTGTTATAAACATGAATGGTTAATATCGAGAAACTAACTGTTAGCTATGACGTCACTTCCTCTGCATGAATCGAACGTAAAGTGACAAATCTGATAACAGAAGCCGTCGATCTAATGAATAATGTATTTGATTTATTCTGCTGGCTTGATCGATTGATTGTGAGTGGGGAGGTAATTAATTATATACCATAATCTCGTGTTTGTTGACTGTGTCTGTATTTGAGTATTAACGTAGCTAATACAAATATAAATCATAGTAATTGACGTAAAGGTACATAATAAAAATTACGAAGCTTCTGGTCTCGTGCTAGTCGTTAGACTGTGTTATTTAATGGTGTATAAGTAATTAATTAAATTTCTGAAGTGAAGTTTATTTAATCTAACTAGTATTTTTAAGTATTTAAGGTAAATTTTGTATATCTGTGTTACGTGATCAGATTCCTCTTTCAAAGATTCAATAAGTTTATTACGCCAAGATTGTTTTTTAATTCTAATTAAAACTGTTAGCTGTGTTAACGTTAGTTAATTTTAGGGACCGTATATCCAAATTTCGTTTTACGTTATTTTTTGTTTCGCATTGGATGTTTGATCATGTCTGTTTAGCTTTCTTTTAGGGAAAACTAAACAAATAGCGCACTATATTTCGTGCACACGTTTATCAATGCAGAATTGCCCCGCTTGAGAGAATGGAGAAGTATTAAACGCTCCAAGTGACCGAACAATTTATTCCTTTCTTTTTTATCTTTTGTAATATGTATGTTTTTTACAATAATATACAAATATTGTGAAAACTTAAAAACCAGCGTACCACAGGCAAGGTCCAAGATACCGCGGCGGCGGCGGCGTAGGCTTCTATTATTATAAGCCTTCCAGCGGTTTCGTATCCGGTCCCCGGGATTAGGCAAGTCTGGGCTCTTGACCCGGGCATAGGCATGTCTAAATGCCAATAAATTAGTAGCCATTTGATAGCTAAAATTATGCAGTAGGGCGAGGGTGAAATTATCCTGTTTATTTCCAGAAGTTTGAATTCCAGAACAAGAAGCGTACCTTGCAGGCGAAGAGCGCGGAGTGCCAGGAAGCCTTGTCGTCGCTGAAGAAGTAGCAGCTGTGGCCGAGCCGGACGAACTGCGGCGGACACACGTACAGCATCCTGGTGCTGTTCCTCTGCCCGCTCGCCACGCCTGCGCACAACACTAGGAATTAAATCTTGAACTTCCTGATTAGGCATGCTCCATCTTAGGTCAGAGTGTCACTAACTAGTGAAGTTACGAGCCCTGCTTGTCAAATGCCTAAATGTCACATGTAAAAAAATCTCGTTCCTTTAAGTTTTTTTGACACAATGCTGCTAAACATTTGACCAGCAGAGCTCGTAAACACACGACTTAGTTGACTTTGGCCTAGGGTGAAGCACGGCTAGTTTGGAATAATTGGATCTCAAAGAGGCTGCCAGAAAACATCGAACTGTCGTCAAGCAATTAACACATCGTTAATTGCTTGACGACAGTTTTTTCAATTTCAGGGTGGTTGCTAGCCAAGCGAGCACTAGATACTCAAATACCATGCTGTAGTTTCCTCATGATGTTCAAAAGCTCGAGCTCATTGGCGGGGATCGAACCCACGACCTACGGTAACTAAGGAGACCGCACGCCCGACTGAGCCGCGCTTCAGAAATATATATATGTAGGTATGTAAAAACTACTAGTTGCAATGTCCTCCTAACAACCCTCCATAGCAACTAATCAAGTGCAAAAACCATTCCGGTAACTGAGTAACGCTCAGGCGTGAAAAGCGAAAAAATTAGCGAACGAGAGCGTGAGAAACCCGCCCATTGTTCGCTAATTGAACTGTCAAAATACTTGAAAACACTGAAGTCACCGGCCGGGGCTGTACAAGTCTGCAAATGGTTAAATAACTGTCATTAGTTTTGGCCGGTTAGGCGGAACACTTGTGTTAAAATATCACCTATTGTCTGTTAGCGGACACCATTAACTAACTGGCTGCTCCCGGCGGTGTTACTCGCACTAATCCGGGCGATTACAGACTAATGGATCGTGCTGTCACCTTACGTCCCGCAGAGCATGGGTTTGATCCCTGACAGTTACCTTGAGCTTCTGTCGAAAGAAAATATCGAGAGGAAACCATATCTTAGTGGCATTTTCCAGTGCTCATCTGGATAGCTAGCTAACTCACCTTCAGGTTGAATATCTGTCGCTCCCGTAACGATATGTTCTGGAAGCCTCTTTGGGAGCCAGTTAACCCAGACTAAGCATTCTCCACCTCTGACCGCAATGTCCCTAGCTTGAGTGGTCAAGTT
This sequence comes from Mellilla xanthometata, assembly GCA_035578125.1. NCBI lineage: Eukaryota > Metazoa > Arthropoda > Insecta > Lepidoptera > Geometridae > Mellilla > Mellilla xanthometata. Next base: position 2,092,953 of record JAPUBQ010000008.1, read on the forward strand.
ACGCATTCTTGCTGGCCTTGACATTAAGTGTGACACAAAAGTAGCTTGTGTAAATTCTAGGTATAAACTTAATTCATTCCAAATTACATCCGAATCAGATAAGCGTGAAGAAATAAACATACACACACATACGAACTTTCTCACCTATAATATTAGTAAGATTGTGTCTTTTTGAAAAAAAAACCGACTCAGTGGCTGACAGAATATATACCTAGTTGCATATAAATGGTCCATTTCACAGAAAGTGCCACAAGGCCAGGGCTAGACAATAGCAAGCATTAAACAATTTTGAGATAAAAACAAGCCGTGCTTTTATCTAATGATTCAACTATGTAGAAAATAAACTACAAGATTCATTGAGAAAAAAGTCTGTATAGCTCGCATCAATAAAGACAATATTTGAAAGTTATTTTAAACACAAACAACAAAAAGCCTTTTTACTTTGCCTTCGCGAGAGCAAAATTAAATCAGAAAACTGACGTTATTCAAATTAAAACAAAAAAATAGCCGAGATTGTCGAGTAGGCATTCTACAATGTATCGGAATATATTTACATTTCAGTATAAATTTGACTAATGATATATTTTTATTTTATTTTTAATGTGACCGTGTATTTATATATTTATTAATATACGTATTTTAAGATTTTTTATATATTAAATAACTTTGATATTTAACTTTGTTATTTAATAATTAATTGAAAATGTATGTTTATTACTGTGTTTGTAACTTCTTTACGCTCAAACGATTGAGCAGATTTCGATGTAATTTAGATCCTGGATCAACACATATACACTAATATTTATACTGAATTAACGCGTGTAAATTACGGGTTGCGTTTAGTAGATTACAAATGTATACTCACTCAGTGAACTTAAAGCTACGAGCACCAGCCCGAGGATATGTCTCCTTTCCAAAGCCTCCATCTTGGTTCACTTAGTTCACTGTCACGCACTAAATCACTCACTCACTGTGTTCTCACTGAATTCATGTTTCACTCACACTGAAGGTGTTATAAGGGTGATAACATGGCTTGATGACTGGTGTGGAGGTCCAATGGGAATAATAATATTAGGTCGCTCTTCGCACCCTGCGGGTTAGGATCTGCAACAAGAAAGATATATAATGTTATAATTAAAATATATGGGTATAATAATTTTTAAAAATAAATATTAGGAAACATTTCACACACGGCTGGTTAGCCACATACTAAACCATTTATAGTGTGTATTATGGGTGTTAATACAATTTATATACATTATACATACTTTATATTGAAACCCAAACCGATAGCCAACAAATTAGTTCAACACGACGATGTTGGCCGTACTGGGAATCGAACTCGCGACCCTCTGGTTAGCAGTTCGGCATGATAACCTTTACGCCAATGAGATCGTTATCTTTATCTCGAGTTACTAAGTAGACGTGATAAGTTAAAGTAATATTATGAAAGTCTAGATTTCCAATCAAACGAGATTTCCAAGAGCGTTAAATCCCCACTGGAGTTCTGTATTTTTGCAGCTTAAAAGCTTATTAAGGACATTTTAAGCCACATAATGTCACTTCAAACTGACATTAAGCGACATTATGGTCATACGTGTGAGCTAAATCCTAATCCTCGACAGAAACAATTACCACTGATGACGGCGCGGCGAACATCAAAGGCCGCAGGAAATTGCGATTTCACGGCGAATGCATGAGAACAGAGCCTAGGCTAGACTAGAGGCCTATCTAGCTCTTGCGATGCATATACAGGACTATTAGAACTATGTATATATTTTTTTATTGAATTAATATGGTTCACACAACAGAAAACAATAACTAAATTAAAATAATTAACCGGAATCAAAACTAGATTATTTTCCTAATTATGTGTTCACAACATGAGCAAAAAATTTACTAACCCTTACTAAAGTTAGATCACGTTTAATTATTTTATAATTAAACGTGATCAAAACTAGATCGTTTTCCTAATTATGTGTTCACAACATGAGCAAAAAATTTACTAACCCTTACTAAAGTTAGATCACGTTTAATTATTTTATAATTAAACGTGATCAAAACTAGATCGTTTTCCTAATTATGTGTTCACAACATGAGCAAAAAATTTACTAACCCTTACTAAAAACTTCATTAACCTTATGACATTGCGTTATACTAGGCACGTCAAATTTACATATTAATATATTCATCAACAATTAATTATTGTAAGCATTGCATTATTGTCAGCCAATAATTTGCCAAATTTCTCAACCTTACTAACAATATGAGGGCCCTATTCACCTAAAATGGCGAAATTATATATAGCGAGCATTGAAACATGAAGTATATATGATGGAAGTGTACATATGACGGCTGATAGAGAAGAGTGGTATAAAATAATTTGCCACAAGGAAAAAGTACCATTATCATCATCGTTATCAGCCCGTAATCGCTTACTGCTGAGCATACGCCTCTATTCTAGAAGGCCATCACATAATACATCATGATAATGTAAGAATTACATTATATAGAATATAAATATTTATATCGAATTAAAAATATCGGTAAAATTGATTTACTAACCTATTTGACACCGTCTTGTACAATATACTCAGCACACGTATTTAGGTCATCTTAGAAAGTCTAGCCGTTGAGTGAAATCTAGATTTAGGTCGTAAAATGGTCGTTAAACGCAGCCGTAAGCCGTTAAACAAAACTGTATGCTCGCTGCTTCCGTGTCACGTTAGAATTAATGGAAAAGAAGTAGAAACGTACGTTGTATATTTTCTAAATTTAAGTTTTTTTTTCAATCAATCAATCACTCACTTTTCTTAAATATTTACTAAGCTTAAACAAAACGAAGCACATAATATAGTACTATAACTATTTTGTGAATGTACGTACAATATATTTGACGCGCAGCACTCACACTGAGAGTCTCTCGTGCTGTGAGTGATGCGTCCTTCAGTGGTTTTTTCAAGTGAGTAGTAAATATGTAAGTGAAAATGAATTTAAGGTAAGTTACGTTAGGATAATATAAGTAAGTACAATGTTGTATTTTCTTAAATCAAATATAAAATATTAAAAAAAAATCTTATACTGTCATTACCTATCCACATACAAAACGTAAGAATATAAACGTAAAGCTCCCTCATAGTTTATAAATAGCTGCCCTATTGGATTACAGATGTAATGTATACTTCTCTGATCATTGATCCTGCCACAGTGATAGAACATTTTCTAATCGTGGATCTAAAGGATCGTTCAGTGGATTTCAACATTTTCATATTCATATAATTATAGTTCACGTAAAAAAATCTAATCGATTCAGAAACATCGCTAACTGTGTAAAAAAGTCATAATTGTACAATATCAGATTTTTTTTAAGACATACTACATCATCCAATTTGAATATAAAATAATTATGATATATGTACATATTACTCATCTTTTTATTACGTACTGGCTTTTACCAGTAGGTATGTAATAATAATGTGTATTTTTACCAAATATTTTACCCCATCTCTTTCTTAATAGATCGAATACCTAGTTTAAGCAACGAACAATCTACAAAATGGATGGGTGGCCTATGCAAAAATACTAATATGCGTTTTCATCTGGGCGCTAACGTAGCTCTGATGACACGTTGAGTTGGTTAGGTCCTAGCTGTTCTAGCGGTCCTAGTCTTAGTACAAGCAAATTTTAAGCTATATCAGACACTTGAGAGGATTCAAAATTTCGTGACTAAAACTTGGTTTACCTTGCACATGCGTTTTAATAATACAATTATTGCTCGTACGAAGAAGTAAATTAATAGCCCTATATTCTTCACAACCCTGATTTTAAAATAAAAATAAATAAATATTAGGACACATTTCACACACGGCTGGTTAGCCCCATTCTAAAATATTTCTGATTTGTATTATGGTTGCTAACACAGCTGATATACTACATACATACATAAATACTTTATATGGATACGTATTTAACACCCAGACCGACAGCTAACAAATTTAATTCATTACAAACATGTTGGTAGTTGAGTCCGGCATGGTAACCATTACGCCAACGAGGTCGACAATTTCTAGATCCCCAGGGCATCTACGAGGGTGAGCTACAAGTTGAAAACACCGCACTAGAGCTTTGCTATGTGATAGGTAGCACCTGTATACACACTCGTTTCTCTATGTAATGTTACACTGTGGCAGACCGCAGCCGCTCGACCGACCCTAATCAGGACTTTGATGGATAAGGTCTAGGATAAGTGCGGTCTGTTTAATAACTAATAAGGAATCAAGTTCAAGTGTTATTTTAAACAACTAGGCTGATCAACAGGTCTAACCGAAGGCGGAGTACGACTAGTCTGACATAAATGGCTTTTGTTACATACATTTGTTTGAAACACTTTATTATTCACAAAATAATTCGAAGTAAAGCTGTACAATTCAGTATTGTAGCGTATCTGCGTGACAAATAGAGCAAATTATTAATTAATTACATATACGAGTAAGTTACTGTTCCGGAGTTCAACAACAAATTCAGTCCATTAAATAATAAGTCCGTTCGCCATATGGCTAACTTCTAAAATTATGTGGATTACAAGGTCCAATATATTCTCGAGAAAAGCGTGGAGCTTGAACTGGAAATGAAACTGGCCAGAATTGTTCCCTCTCAACTACAACCTCACTGTCTTCAATGCGAGAGCGAATCGATTTCTTCTAATCTTCTTTCCTAGACCGCATCATTATTGTATCAGGTGAGTTGCGATCAAGCGCAAGCCAAGCAAGCAAATATATCAATCATAAAAAAGTACGAGTATGTATAATAAAATATATGACTTGTTTTAGCAAGTAAGTAAGTGCAAGAGCTATGGATTGAAACTTTTCATGTCGCCCCAAAGACCTCTGCCATAGTTGTAGCAAAACTAGTATTTTTAATTATATCTTAACATATAATACTCGGAATATACGATAATAGCACAATGAGATCATAATTAACATATGTTTTTTCTAGTGTGTTTCAATCATTATTATTTCAATCGTACTTTGTATTTTATTAATTTGTATAAGCAAAATAATATTTACAACCTAATTTAAGTTCATTTGAAAGAAATTAAACGGAGTCATAAAATCAATTAATATTCATGACTGACAACAAGAATGAATGACGTCACTCTATAAATAATAATCATCACATGATTTTTATAATTGCAATATGATTTAAGAGTTATTCTTGATTGGTTGATTTATGTTCATCAAATTAATAATCAAGTTTGATCATAGTATGATATAAATAGGCTCTTATTTACGAGCATGTTTAAAGAAGTAGGTCAAATATCGTGAGAATCGGAGACCTGACCTAGTTATCGGTGTCAAAAAACTAATTATTTATAGACTTTTGCAAAACATTGATCGACTTTTTTAATTTATTTTCGGAACTATAGCTGTGACCAAGGGCACGCCAATCATTCCGCAGTAAACAGTTCAAATTCATTCCAAGAAATACGAGAAAGAAAACTGAGAACGTGAATGTAAAGAAAATATTAAAACGACAAATGTGACACAATAAAATGAACACAGATAATATTGAGACAAATCAATGATAGAGGCATAGAGAGAAGATGCAAAAGAGGCGTAGATGGTGAAAAACCGATAAAAGTTATTAACACACACCTCCTAAGACTTAAATACAAACTTTGCTTAATGACATTTAAAAACACTGATATGAAATTACCTACATTTACGTCACCATTAGAGCCTTAGGGAATGTCCTATAAGAGTTGGTGGATTACGTGAATAGAAAACGCATGAGTAAAAATATGACGAATAACAGTTATATGTATCTACATATATGTATAGGTATATAGAAGAGGTTTACAATATACATGCTGTACCAATCACACTGTATGGAGTGGGAACACTTACAACACTAGCAAACTATATAATATAATTAGTTGGTCTTCACTAGCAAAATGACATCATTAAAGTATTACGTTTCAAAAAGTATTTGATGAACGGAACAAAATCACCGCCTGCATTCGAGATGACATCTGAGGATGCGCCTACGCACGTCATATCAGCGTTGCCATCGAGCATCGAGACAAAAAATACACTCGATATATTAGTAGTCACAACAGGAAAGGAACTAGGCATAAAAACTGTCTGCCAAGTGAAGTTTTTGTATCGGATCTGGCATTTGGCAAAACAGAGACGAAAAAACTAATCTTCTATTCATCTAAAAATAAGTTATTTATATTATTTTTTTAGATGTGAAAATATAGTGAAAACTAGAATATACGAGGGTGAATCAAAAAGTTCTTAGAAGTGCATATATATGAAACCTTTTTGGATCAAGTTCGATATTTAAATTAAAGAGTGTATATCACACTATATTTATGCAGACTGTCACTTGTTTTTGTCAGTTCGTTCGCATGTAATAAATTTTTTTGTGCAACGAGTTGCTAAAAAGTTAAAATTATGGATAAAAGTGAGTTACATGCGATGATAAAATACCTCAGTTTGAAAAAAATGTCTACGAAGGAAATTTTTTTGGACATTCAGCAGACAATAGGGGGTGATGTTGTACCCTATTCTACGGTTGCGTACTGGGTGGCTGAATTTAAAAGAGGTAGATCAAGCTGTAAAGATGACCCGCGTTCTGGGCGGCCTTCAACCTCCGTTACAGAAGAAAATGTCAAAAAGGTTGAGAATCTGGTTTTGCAAGACAGAAGAATGACTATAAAACATATAGCTGAGATCCTAAAGATATCTTTTGGCAGCGTTCAACCAATTTTAATTGATTCACTGGGGTTCAAAAAAGTGTCTGCAAGATGCGAAAACAAAAAGCGACATTTGGAAATTTCCAAGCGTAATCTCGAAATGTTCCAGCGTGATTCGGATAACTTTTGCCATCGTCTTGTCACCGTGAATGAAACGTGGGTCCAATCCATTTTAATCCTGAAACTAAAAGACAAAGCATGTCTTGGAAACGACCATCCTCTCCATCCATTAAGAAATTTCGAGTTGCTCCTACCGCTGGCAAAGTTATGGCCTCTGTGTTCTGGGATAGTGAAGGAATCCTTTTTATTGATTACATACCAAAAGGCCAGACGATTACTGGACCCTATTATGCAAATTTAATCCCGAAAGTGCGTGAAGCGATTAAAGAAAAACGTCGTGGAAAACTGTCGTTGGGCGTGTTGTTCCTTCAAGATAACGCTCCTACTCATCGATCGGAAGTTGCGCTCAACGCAATCCGCTGTGCTGGCTTCAATCTCCTTGACCACCCACCATATTCTCCGGGTTTAGCCCCAAGTGATTTTCACTTATTTCCAAAATTAAAAGAGGAAATTCGTGGAACAAAATTTCACGATAATGACGCGGTTATAGCTGCCGTAGAGGACTTTTTCGAGAGTCAAGAAAATATTTTTTTTCACAAGGAATAAAGAAGTTAGAAACGCGTTATTCTAAATGCATTGCATTGCAGGGAGATTATGTAGAAAAATAAAATATTATTATTTAAATCTTTGCATTTTTTAATATTGATTCCAAGAATTTTTTGATTCACCCTCGTATAAACTAAAAAAAGAGCTTTTCTAACAAATTTTGTAAGTGCTAAATGCATGCGCGTAATGCAGCAATCTACGCTGATTGGCAATACAGAGTTTTGTCCGGAGAGGGCAGTATATTAAATAAATAATATTAGGACACATTTCACACACGGCTAGTTAACCCCATACTGAACCATTTCTAGTTCATATTATGGTAGCTAACACAACTGATATACTACACATACATACATACATATTTTATATAGATACATATTTAACACCCAACCGACAGCCAACAAATTTAGTTCAGCACAAAGATGTTGGCCGTGCCGGGAATTGAACCTGGAACCTTCTGATTGGCAGTCAGGCATGGTAACCATTACGCCAACGAGGTCTTCAAATTAAATTAATTATTAAATTTAATATATGTACTGTATATTTTAAAATGCACGGAGAAATTATTAGATATTTATAGTTGTCAAGGACCGTCTGTGTCACGTAACTGCATAACGTTTTACATTATCTAATCTACATTATACTTCCAAAAGTATTTTTTTACCAACTTTAAATCTGTTGTTGCGGCGCATATTTCCATAGTGCAAAGCGTAACGATCTCTTGTTTTCGAGTGGCACAGACTACACTCGAGATAGGGTTGCCAATTTTATATTTATAAGAAATAATAAATAGTCTGGGTAGGAAAATGAATGAATTTTGCTGAAAATTCAGAGTATTCTATTCTCTAACATTTGAATTACTTTTTGAATAACTTCTTGTACAAGTTATCTGCTATATTTTTGATAGCTATTCATTCGCCCTTTCTTCCTAATTAGGAAAAATCATGCATAACAGAATTTTCTTAATACTGGTGTAGAAGTTAACTAAAACTAAATATTGTCATTTTTTTTTCAAATTTATTTATTGATGCAGAACATGGGTAATACAATAAGATAACATATATAACAATTTGAGTGCGCCATATTCTTAACCTTTCGGCATGCAATTAAAAGAAAAACATAGGTATATAAAAAGGATACAATTATACAAATAACACAAAATTAAAGAGAAAAAAAAAATTATATCTATACTTTTTTTTTTTGAAAACGAAAACGTGTTATGTCGCAATTCACACTAATAAATATTACGTTTATATGGCTATATCATAATTTAAAAAATAATTAAAGTAACTTGAACGAATGTGAAACTTATTCATCATAACTTTATTAATGGTATTAACACGGACTGACGCCCAGTTTGATAAATAGAACCGCTAGTTATAGTAGTACCGAACTAACTAGATATAATTTAATATATATACTCTTTTCTATAGTACGATTTAGTGACAAAAATACATTTCGATTTTTTTAGAATTCTTCATTCGTTTTTATTTGACAACTCATTATTAAACTTTTTTTATCAATAACTATTTTGGGCAACCTTAACTCGAGAGCCTCTTGAAAGTGCATCGGGTCTCCACTCGTGCCTAGTTTACCTTTTAACTATCCTGAGACTATAGAGTACAGCTAGTACCGTTGCTCCGGCGGGCAATACATCTTTAAAGGTTATCGGGATACGTTTAGGTGCTCGGTGAAAGCGCATTTCAATTTATATACAGACTTTAGCAATAAAATTATTGATATCGTGCTATAATATCAGTTTTTGTTTGAAAAAAAAACATAAAAGAGAGTTTAATCAAATAGACTAGACTGAAAAGTAACTTTTAAAAGTACTTTTGTCGATTTAAAGTGATTCATAGCTTAAGTAGTCGATTTAAAGTGATTCATAGAATAAGTAGCCCACTATACATTCCCATAACTGGGACTCGGGACCTTCTCTCACGTGGAGAGAGATATAGGCCATAATCCACCACGCTAGCCAAGTGCGGCTTGGATGGCACATATTTTCGGATATTAATATCATATAATATTGTAATGATATCATATTATTAGATTTAGAATTGAAAATTGACATTGATACATATCATACGAGTATACCTTTGTAATAATATCATATTATTTGACTTGTAACTTTGGTGTTATCAATAAATTATTTGTATTTGTATTGCGGTCTACACGTCGGTTTCCTGATAAGGTTTTCCTTCACCGTAAAGCGAGTGCAAATCCATACAAAGCATAAAAACAAGACATTGGTGTAAGGCCGGGTTCGAACCAGGGGCCGCCTGATTGAAAGCAGACGTTTATCCCACCGAACCACACTCGCGTTTACGTGAACGTGATTCAATTTCACCTAATTATGCCAAAGTAACCTACTGACTCAGGCGTTACTTTGCGGAAATACATTGTATTAGAAGAATAAAATAAATATTTGAATTTTTCCATTGCTTATCTTTATTTTATGCCATATAATATTTTTGTATCGGATGACCAAAATTTGTGTTTGATTGTCTGTGATTTTTTTAATTATGAAATCTTTTTATTACAGTTTTTATTGTATGGACCTTGTCTGAAATAAATGATAAATTAATTTTATTTTATTTTATCTTAATTAGGTTTCAGATCACAGCGGAAGTACACTAAATGTTCAATTTTGTCTTCTAACTAATTATGCCGTAGATAGCAACTAAAGGTATGAATAATAAAGTAATGTATACTTACGAAACTGTAAAACTATGACATCATTAAACAAATAAGTAGGTAGTCATATTAATAACACTTGTGCTACTATAGCGTGAAGGTGAAACATAAGCTGCCTAATGTTAAAAACATTTCGTTGAGAAATCGCTAGATTGTTAGCCTTATTGATAAAATAAATAAACAAATACGAGATCTCGTTTTTATTTCTATGAAATCCCGATAAGTTGTAATAATAATCGGTCGTAAATTGGCTGTGCGTGTTGGCCTCGCATATGAAGGGTTCCGTACCATTGTTGTATGGGAGCCCCTGTTAAATTTTATTTTTTAATTATTTATAATTTTATTTAATACACAATGTATAGAAGGTCTACGAAATATCGTTATGGTAAAGATCGAGTCAAAACTACTTAAAAATTACGTTTGTTGTGTGGGGATCCCTCTCAAATACACATTTTATTTTATTTATTTTTATAATTTAATTTGATTCTACGAGTATATATACATTTACATATTTTGTGAAAATTAATTTTATTCTACAAGCTACCATTATTGATAAACCTATGGCAAAAATACGAAAAAGCACGTTTATTGGACCCCCTTAATATTTTTAGTTTTTAATGTTTAGTATTTGTTGTTGTAGCGGCACGGGAAATACATATCTAGAAAGTTTCAGCTTCCTAGCTATTTCTATTTCTGAGATACAGCCTGGAGACAGACAGATAGCGGAAGCTTAGTAATAGGGTCCCGTTTTTACCTTTTAGATACGGAATCTTAATAACAGTTGTAAAATAATGATGTGGTCACAGAGTTACCGAGTATTTTAGGGTGTGTGTACACTGACTGTCGTAAACCGAGATCAGACGTATGTAGGTCTGTCCTTCAAGGGCTGGGAACGACAGCAACCGCTACATTACTGTTTGCGTTTGCATGACATTACTCAGTTTAAAATTAGGGAACATATCATAGGGTTACCTCAACATACTTTTTTTTCTTAGAGACAAAGTTAGAAACCTCAATAGTAGTGCCTTCTTTATTTAGATTTTTGCAGTTGTGAAACATGTCAAAAATGTGAGTCATTCACTATCTACTGTAATGACTTTAATTTTCATCACAATTTTTTTATTGTTATTTTTTTTATTGACTAACAAAATGTAAAACGTTACTGTAAGCTTAGAGTAACTTGATATTAATTATGTTTATTTTACGAATTGTGTTTTGATAACAAAACGTTTCTTTAAAAAAAAACAGTTTGATTAAAAAGGATTGTAGACCCGTTGCCAAATGTAAAATAAAAGATTTATTGTGTTTGGTTAAAATATTGTAGAACGTTTGGTGGTAGGGTATTTTATAGCAACTGCCGTCAAGTTGAAAAATCTGTCACCATACTCATAACGGCAACCTTTTATGGCTAATTATTCCAGACTAGGCATGTTCCATCTTAGAGCGGGATTACGCACGCTCATGGTCAAAAGCCTAGCTGTACTGTGTAAAAAAGAACGAAATTTGTTTTAAAAAAAGGTTTTGCATTAGTGATCAGTAGGTAGCCCTGGATCTGATGGATAACTTGAAGTCCAGAGCAAAGGTTCATGAAGTGACGTCATCGCACATCGTAAAGTTCGAGATGTAGAGATAGATATAGCGCCGCCCGCGCCGCCGGTGTCGGCTTACTTATCAATGAATTCTATTTTGGTTTAACCATCAAATTGTACGTATTATTGAAAAGTAATTCATACGGAATTCGTGAATCAGTTGCTTTAAAGAAATTATGTATGACACCGAAATAATATATTATTATTTTTTGAACGACTTGATAAAAGTCGGAAAGTAATTTTGTATTACGGATTACAGTTCGGCATTTTTTTACGGGCTTGACTACAACTCACCTGATGTTAAGTGATATTGCAGTCTAAGATGAAGCGCGCTTGCCTAGAAGAAGCCGGTTCATTATAAAGGAGTCAGAGACTTTGGCCTTAGGTTGAACATGTTATGTCTGAAATAACTATATGGCTCCCAAAGAGACTATCAAAACACACCTTTAGCTGATTAGCGACTTTTGTCTTGTCAACTTAAAGAAGATAGCTAGGGGAATTAGGCTTCAGGCTCAAGGACTGTTGGAAGTGGGGTTCCATTAGTCCATTCAAATTGTGCCCGGGAGGGTTGGCAGTTCTTTGCCAATGTGGATGTTGCTGCAAGCAAAAGCTAGGAGGGCCTCAGTGTGTTTCCACCGAAGAACCTGAAGCCCTCCATCAAGCATCGAGGCTGGCCACCGAATGGGTTTTAGTGGGTAAAACTCCCACATAACCCAGCTGCACCGCATTGTAGCTGAGTATCTTAATGAAGATTCCCCCTAATAAAAAAGGGGAATTGGCTGCTAGCTGTGGTTTCCTTACGATGTTTTCCTTTACCGAAAGCTCAAACTCATTGTCGGGGCTCGAAACCACGGCCTGCGGGACGTAAGGTGACCGCACGCCCGTCTTAGTTATCACCGCTTCAAAAAAGCATAAACCAATTATGATAAATTGACTTACGATAATATGTACTTACGTATGTACATTAACTATTTGTGTCGTTCGTGAAACGGAATAAATAAACACAAACAAATTCGCGCGCGCATCCTTAATTGATGTTCAATTATTTTACTTTCACATTTCTGAAATTCTCCAAACGTTTCCTGCAATGCAAGCGCCAGATTCAATGCCTTGTTTTTCACGAGAGATCCGACAAAAAGTGGACTAACCAGTGTCTTGTAATTGAGCGGCACCTGCGACCGAGATATATAATTGTTTGCTTTTTGATTCATCGTTACCAACCGGGAGGTACTCACGAGTTTTCTGTAGAAACCGATTTTACGTCAATATTACAATCAATGGTATATTTTGCACTCAAAAAAGTAATTAATTACGAAACGTAAAAGTTAAATCTTAAAGCTTCTTAGTTAATCTAGTTCATCTTAGCTAAAATTGGCATTCATTTAATAAACAGTTAATTCTAAAGTTCAAAACTAGATGTCTTGTGTCAAGACATACACAGAGACAGACAATTCCTGAGATACAAAAAATAAAATTGTCGTTATGATTGTTGTGTTTCAGTTGAGCCAATGTTGCACAACAACAGACGATGTTTTATCCAGACTTACCATATCCTTTTTTTGTTAATTGTGATCGTTACCATAATACCATTTATATCTTTATTTACACTAGCGGCCTGTCCAGGCTTTGCATGGGCTATAAACTGAAGGATATTGTAAAATATATTTTTGAAACGGATCTTATCTATATTATCATTGACTATCAGGTGACACATTAAGTTGTTAAGGATCCCAATATTTTGAAAATTATTATAGCCTACGTCACCCGAGAAGTGTAGGTATAGTTTCAGAGCAGTGAAATTATTTTTCAAATCATCTTGTAGTTTCAGAGCCTTTCAATCCAAACAAACCAACAATTTTAAATATTTGTTCTTTATAATATTGGAATAGATATCCTCAGATTCATGTCCTAATGGATATTATTGTATATATTTTATGATTGCTGATGATGATAAAGATGGTCATATCTAGGCCGATTCCATCTACGGTGACCATTTAACTCAGTAAGTAGGTACATAAAAATGTAACACATTCATAGGTCTCTAAAAAAAAAACAGGTTTGAACCTGTTGTTTTTATCCTGATTAAAAAAATAAACATTACCTAATATCAAATCATTAATTTATCTGAAAACAAGTTTCGTACAATATTGTTGCTCGTCAAATAAGCTATTTAAATTCAAGTGACCCATTTCTAGAAGGAATTCTCCGAACTACTCGAAAGTACTATTCGAATTGATGTGTTGTTGTACTGCAGATATTCGAGCACGTTGTCAAGGCTTACGCAGAATTAACCCATTAGTGTTACATCTAAATTAACGCTACGTTATGTTTGTATAAACGATGCAATCAAAAAGAATTCTTGTCCGCCGATTATTCGGAATCAAATGAATAAATTAGAGCTCAAGGTATTTCTCTCTTTGATATTTATAGCTTGGTGTGTTGGTATCAAAGCGTATTCCGCGAAACGACGCCACTATTTTATTTATCAGCCATTGAAAGATCATAATGCGAGATGAATGTCACATTTCGCGGTAACTTCGAAACGAATCGGTAGGAAACTCTCGTCACCGCCGCGCTTTTTTGAGCTTTTTTTTAGCTTGATTGGCTTGCGCTTGACCGCAACTCACCTGATGTTAAGTGATGTCTAGGATGGAGCGCGCTTGCCTAGAAGAAACCGGTTCTATATAGCTTTGAAGACAGTAGGGTTGTAGTTCAGTGGGGATAGGGATTCCGGCAAGGAGTTCCACACTTTGGCCGTCCGTACTATAAATGTGGAAGCGAATCATTTTCACTGTATATCGGTGCTTCCTAGTAGCTTTTTATTCTTCTTCTTCTATTAGATAAGTGGCCAGGTTTTAGTGTCGAGAGTTTTCATGTCACCCTTACAAGAGACTTGGCTTAACGACTGCTTGTACTAAGACTTACAATATGAATGTAAATGCACTTTTTATATGACAGTATTTCTGGACGGTAAGACTATCCACATCAACTGTTATTTGACTTTGATGATCGCGTCAGATCACCTTAGTGAGCCGAGCTAGAGGCGGTATAACTCGGCACTGAATCGATAGGACAGTTTTGAGAGGTCTAGTGTGTCGTCTCTCCGTGACTCGCGTTAACGACACCACGTGTTGACGCGTACAATTACTTCATATTTTTTTTTCTATTTTCCAGACCACCCACCCGGTTAATGTAGTGCTGCTGTAGCCGGAGCTACTACGTGAATTCCGTCACCGCTCAACAAAATTAAATAAATTCGTTACTCGCCCAATGTCTGGCGCCGCACTCGTTCCGAAACTAGGGCGACCCTTTCGACTCCCAGCGACAGGACTTCTGAGGACATATTTCAGCAATGACATTTAAACAGCCTCATTGATCTTTATCTGCGTACGAGTTTTTCTGATAAGACGTTGTCGTAATTTTTGATGGATTTATTAATGGACGTTTAAGTTTACGGTGCTTACGCGTAATTGGTTTGGAACAATATAAATTATTACTTGCTGGCTGACATTTTAAAGTGAAGGCTATAACAACATTGTATGAAAATTACATCATTTGCAGTCTGCATAGAGTCATTTAGATTAAAAATTACGTACGAATACTTTAGCATACATCAGTTATGTATACGCAAATTTATCGTTTAATTAATGAGATGTACTGAATGTTTTGACACTAATGATATACTTATGTACATACACTTAATTCAATCATATTAAAAATGTCTACAGTAATTAAATAATGTATTTACCTATTGATTTATTTGAACAACTTAACTGCGTTGTTTAGTTGTAAAAATAAAACATTTGTTATTGCTGACTTACTTTAATAGTTTTTTAAATGTCCATCGGGAACTGTGTATTATGGTTTTGCTAGCCTAACCACGGTAACCACTAGTATATTTATTTCAATTAGTACAGAAATAGTCTGATTGAAGCGAGGCCTTGTGGCAAATTATTTAGGCACCGGCCAAGAGTGAACCCGGTAGTTACACGGACATGTGCCTGCTTTTAAATACTATAAAAGGTTGCCTGGCAGAAGTCGCCTTAGGCGATAAGGCCGCCTAACGTACTACCTCTGTTTTTGTTTCTTGTTCTAATGTAATATTGTTTTTGTATTTGGTGTAAAATAAAGTCGTATTGTATTGTATACTTTTAATTGGTAATTTCTTTGTTACTCATAACTTAAATGACTGATATTTTGTTCATTCGACAAATAATAACAGAATCAACCAAAAGTTTTATTATTAGCGTAAATCGAGTGATTATTTTATGTGTTTGTTTCCCAAACATAATTAATTTTATTTTAGTTTGCTTATTATTTTATTTATAATAAGTTTCCTTTGTGCTTTTTGTGTTTATTTTAAGTATCTATTCTTTTACTTATTAACAAAAACTTATAAAGTTAACTATAAAAAATAAAAATAAATTATAAAAGGCTGCGATGTGGAGATATATACCTATAGTATGTATCTTATATATAAAATTTCCGTGTCACAGTGTTTGTTACCGTACTCCTCCGAAACGGCTTGACCGATTTTTTCCAAATTTTATATGCGTATTCAGTAGGTCTGAGAATCGGCTACTGTATATTTAGAAATAATTATTAAGGCAAAACAACGTTTGCCGGGTCAGCTAGTAATAAAGTAAAATTTCAATAGCTTTCTGTGGACAGTCTGTTTAACTTATCGACATGTCGTATTGTATGTAATCCGTGAAAGTAGTTTTAACTTATTTTAGTGTTTTAACCTCGCTAACTAAAAGTTAGCAAACAATTTCTAGAGCACTATAATTATTTTTTACAGCCACAGTTACACATTATACACCGAATAAGGAGCGCTATAATTTTAACTATATTTATATATTATTTTAAACATTTTTTCTTGCTAAGGTTGGACCTTGCTATACAGAGCAGTAATGCAGGCTAGCGTTTGAACCATCATCATCATCCACAGCTCTTTTTATCCCAATGCTGGGTATAGGCCTCTCTCTGCATGTGCCACCTGCGTCGATCTTGTGCAGTCCTCGTCCAGGTAGGACTTGCGACTTCAGTGATGTCGTCAACCCAACTCGCTTCCGGACGTCCCACTCGTTCCAGCGTTAGAATAAAATAGAATATAAGCTTATTGTACAAACACACGTAAAAACAGCTTATAGGTAAAAAATAATAATAAACAGAGTTCAAAGGCGGCCTTTACTCGTATATGCGTTATGGGCAAATTTGCGCCGGGAACGTCGATGGGCGGGTTTTTGATTAACTAATTTTAAGAATTTTAAATTGTATGATTTAGAGTAGATTTTAAGCCCAATTTTCTTCTACTTCGTATGAGCTAAGTGGCCAAGCTCTGATGTCGAGTGTTTTCAAGGCCTCTGACTTGGTTTAACGACTCTTTGTACTAAGACTTACAGCCGGGACCAACAATTTAACGTGTCGTCCATTTTTAAAAACCAATTAAGTTTATCAAACATAGATCGAAACTATTCATTAATATAATGTTAGTTAATTTGTTGATGAATAATATCTATATAATAATAATAATCAAGCTCAATAATAATCATTTAGAAATTGTTTCGCATACAAATTGTCTACTTTAACTTCCATCTGCATAAAATATTGCCCAGCTCCTACAGTCTCGGTAAAGGTCGCATTTCTGGGTCGGATGACGTAATTTTAAACTATTTTATTGCAAACTGCACACATAATTTACCTTTCCACGTTAACCGACTGTATAATTATGATAACAGAATACTTAATAAGAGCATAATAAATCACGTAATGCGATTTATAATTGTCTCTAGCGTACTTTAATTCCGAAGGTAAGGTTTAGTCCAATTAGAAAACACTTATGAAATAAATGACATACAAAATGGCATATTATGACCTTAGATTAATTGTAAGGTGGTCATAATATGCTTATTCATTAAGATCAAGCAAATTGTCATCAGGAAGTCCATAAAAAATACTTTCTGCATTTTCCGTAAGTATGAATTAAAAGTTTTGAAATCGACCGACAAAGTGATTTAGTGGCTGCCACCCTAGATTTATGTATATAGTGTTAGCAACCATAATACAAACTAGAGGTGGTTTAATATGAAATTAAGCTGTGTGTGAAAACTGTCACAAAAAAGAAAAACCTTTAATTTGATACCTATATCAAGGATTTTGTGAAAAATATGTAATCCGCCATTATGTGGCAACCGCCATCTTACCTAGATCAATTTTCATCAAACATAGCTAAAAACACTCTCGACTAAAACACGTTTTAAACAAAATTTAAAATCGATTTATTCGATCAGAAGCGGCGCTGCCACAAGCACACACACACACACACACACACACACACACACACACTCACACGCACACATATACACATGAAACCTATCCTTTTCGTATTTTAATCCCCATAGTTTTTGTGTCGGGGATAAAAAATACGCGACCAGATAAAAAAATCAATTACTTGGCATATAAAATACATTCCTGAATGAAAGATGACGCGCTCCTACAAATGCTTCATCGAGCGTTAATTTATTAGAAACTAAGCTGTAAACGATTTAATTACTTCCTAAACATAAAATGTGTATTATCCGACAACCTTGACAAATAAATAATTGCGTAAGGCAGCGCGGTATAATGGGAACCGGGGATACGATCGTAAATTCATTTGAACAATGCCGCCCTACACAAGCTATTAATGATGTCACAAAAAAGTTTTTTCTTCAAAAAGTTTATTTTAATCTTTCTTCTTTCTTATACATATCGTCTTCTAATATATAAAATTTCCATGTCAAAATGTTAGTTCCCGTACTCCTCCGAAACGGATTGACCCATTTTTATCAAATTTTATATGCGTATTCAGTAGGTCTGAGAATCGGCTACTATCTATTTATCATACCCTAAAAACGAATAAAAATCGAAATGATTTGCCAACAATAGTGATCTTGTAAATGATTTGCTAAGCCGCTTAGCGTTATGAGATGTAAATAGTAAAATATGACTGTATAATATATTTATTTGTATTATATTTACAGATAGCAAAAATAACATTAAATATATAGCTCTAAGGCTGCTGCAAAGCCCCTCTCGCAAATGTACCCATAAGGCTGGCAGCATTTCCTCGCTGAATTGCAAGAGAAATTTGCTTTGTAATAAATACAGTGAATGGTGAACTAGTAAATACTCTTTATACTAACTTTATTTGTATGTGTTGGACTAAAACAATTGTTAATAATAAACCTCTTAACCTCTGCACGAGGCAAACTTAGTACCAAAATTCTTCCTGCCAAAATCTAGCCATAAAGCCAATAAATAAAGTTAACGTTGAAACCTAAAGTTGCTCATTCCAAACACAATAGTAGGTCGAGATTCCATCCGACCTAATAAATTGTTAATTAAGAAACCCATTAAAACAAGTCTCGGCTCAAATTGGCATTTCGTCCGCTAAAATGCTAATTCTTGAGTTCTCATAACGCCGAGAAAAAATACTTATGCAATTAAGATGTTATGACTTCTAAACCAAGGTTTGTTCGTGCCTTGGCTACGGTCAACTGCTCAACTATTTTGCTCTTATTTTGTTTGTTATGATTTTAGTAAATAAGTCATTAATTACAGAAAATAATTTTAAGTCAACAGTAAATAAGTGTCTAAAACTAACCTAATATTTTTTAGGTACGTATGTAAAATACACGAGTATAATTCAGGTTGAAAGATTATAATATACTGGTTTTTAAGTATTTAGCAAAACCTGCTAGAAGAATGCAAATTAAAATTATGATGCAATTTAGATAGTAATAATAGATAATAATATGTAATACTGAATATAGTTAATATTAGGTATTATTTTTAACTACGAGTATAAGTAGTTAGAAGTTAAGAAAAATATTTGTAAAGAAAAATAAATTGGAGAAGAGAATCCTAAATTATATTTTTTTTATTTTCCAAGCCTATTCATTTGTAAGCTTATTTATGTTAATTGTATACGTCAATGTTTTTTCTTGGGAATGATATGGCTACTACACAAAACCATATAGTTTACTAATGAATTCCAGGAATATCGAAATCGGATCCATGTTGACATAGAACAAAGGTGACTAGAAACTATTGTATTACACTCCTAATTCAGAAAAGCAGCAGGCGGAGAATAATGCATATACAGAGTACTATGTTAAACTCTATTTAACGACACTTAAGCGACTGTGAATAATTTGACGTTATAGAGAGTTGTCCGTTGAATTTACAAAGAATTAATTTATTTAAAGATGAAGACGTAATTTTTCAGACTAGTGTTAGTTATGCAACAACATCAACATCATTTATCCCAATTTTTTAACACATAACCGATTTCATAGGACGTTTCGAATGTATGGAAGAGTCTAGTCAGGATAAACTGATATATTACCTATTACTTCAATTTTTTACTGAGTAATTTTGTTCTCGCTATTGAGAGTGGATGTAATGTTATATAGAGAATGTCATTGTATGAAAAAAAGCAAACCAACTAAAGGTGAGTGTTTTCGACGCTTTACAGAGCTTGCTGTTAAATCGAGTAACGTTACAAAAAGTTTATACTGTTTATAAAATGTAGAATTCATAAATGTTCAGTTAGATCAGCAAATTTAAGATTTGTTATAGATAGATAGATATCTCAGCAATAGCGTTGAATTTTTTCGCACAGAATAAGACCACACAAAAATTGCTCATACATTTTGGTCCTACTATCTATGCCATATCTATTTAAAAATAATAAATCAAAGTTCCATCCATCCATCTGTGGTGTAATGGATCTTGCGTACAATGCATTCTGTGGTCAGCGTTTTGAGTGAACATTGCATTCAGAACTAAATTAGATTGAATTTGATACCCACCTGATGGTATGTGGTGTCGGTAAGTAAAAGCAAAAAACATCGCTTCTATTTCTTGTCCATTACATTTGGTAATGAAATTGAAATGCATTCTTCTCTTTACTATTTTGAAATTTTAACGAATTCCATTTTATCATTTACATTTGAGTAAAGAAAGTTTTTAGATCTATAAACCTCTTTTGAACTAAGAGGCTGAAATTCGTTAGCTGTACTAAGAGAAACTGCAGGGACCTAAAATTAAGCAAGTCATCCGACCCAAAACAATGGTACTTTCCATAAAATACTTTTACTTAACTTTATTTACTCTTTGAGCTAACATAGGACTAGGCGTAACTTCACTAGTAAGCGACACTCTGGCCTAAGGTGAAGCATGTCTAGTTTAGAATATGTGGGTTTCAAGAAAAGCTGTCTAAATACACAGTATAATGCTTGGCGAGTTTTTTTAAACTAGAGGATGGTTGCTATCCAGGCGTGTACGAAAAATGATCATCACAATGCTATGGTTTCCTCACGGTGTTTTACTTCACCGAAAGCTCGGGCTCCTTGGCGGGATCAAACCCACGACTATCGGGACGTAAGGCAGCTGCACGTCTGACTGAGCTGTCATCACCTTAAAACCGTATTTCACCATTAATTAAATTTTCATACGAGATAATAGATATAGACTATAGATACAATAAAAGTCTAGACGTCTCTTTGTCTAGAAATATAAAAGACCTAGACCGATCCACATTTCCTAGACAGGTGACTCAGCAGCTCTCCCATAAATTGCATCATACCCAACATTCAAGCGCAAGGACACAAAAACAAGTCGTTGCTAACCGATTTATATATATATCCATGATGATACAATGTTGCCACTAGTATAAATCAGCCCAACATATTTATATCTATGATCACGTCATATAGCAACACCGAAAATAACCGAACAGAACGAAAAATAAACATTAAAGTTTTCAGAAAACCGATTGCAATCTACACATCCGTGAACCTGCATTTAACGATACAATAAATAAATCGATGCGCAGCAAAAGTATGTAAAGTATGCAAATAAAATGGCGCGGGCGTATAAAATCGATTTGTTTGTCTAGAATTGTGTGGAAAAAAAATTGAATAATATTTTTCCTATCTCATTTAAGTTTAATTATAAACAGTTGAAATCACTAAAATAATAACTAATAAATCTATAAGTTATTTTTTAGTAGTAGTATATTTATACTAATTTTGGTATCAATCGGACTTGCCAATATCAAATTATTGTTAAAAACATTTTTTTTAATGTATCTATTGTTGTCTAGCATGTCTTTAAGAATTTCAATAACTTCAACAGTTTCTGATTTGTAACGTTAAAACTGAAAATACTAGTTTTTGCCCATATGTATGTGCCTTAAACATGTGGACTTTTAAAAATAAGGCATGTTGCATTATTTTAATAGCTAAGTGTTTTCTGTAGTTGTCGGAAAAACGAGAGAAATGAAAGTAAGCGTTACACAAGTGAAGGAAAGAAAGTGAAACAAAGGTAAACAACAAACATGTTTTACCTTAGAAAAAGGGCTAATAGTTTATCTATACATTCAGTCAAAAAGTTACAAGGAAAGTTAGGTCAGTAAAGAATATATGAATAAGGAGCTTACAGAATCGTTATAAAAGTGTAAAAAGTATTCGTGAAGACAATTGGTATTGTGTGTCGTATTTAGTATTCAATGGTGTAGTATATTTATTTAATGAAATGTATAAGTTAATTAACTAGTGTTTTTTTAAGTATTTAAGTAATGATTGTAGTGATTGTAGCCTTTACCGTATGTTATTTAGTAAGTGTTACTATTAAGGCAATGGTATGGACAAAATACTGAAATTACAGTTTTTTCGTTAAAAATTATAAACGGTAATAAATATTGAAAAAATAGCTTAAAGACCATCTTAAGTACAACTCTAAGAATATTTATATTTAAAATTCATATTGAGAAAAAAAACTAGTTTCCAAAAATTTTACTTTAGATTTTTTGGGCCAGTTTTTTTCCTTATTAATTTGAGTAATTTTGCAAAATGACAATATGAAGGTAAATAAATCAGCCAAGATAAGGCCCTTTGTTTGCAAGTTCACTGCAAGCTTGTCTCAAGAGAAAGGCGGTGGATATAGGACGATGCAGGTGATAGCGCCGGGCATTCTGCACGCGACCAGCTTTCCACTGCTCTTTTATCGTAAATCTTGAACAAAAGGCGATGGCCGTGGTGCAGTTCCGAGTCTGTCGGTATTCTACCGGTTGCATTTCGGAGAGTGTGCGTCGGAATTACATGACTTAATTCCCCCGGCTCCTTTCCATTACCGAACGAGCAGGGAGACTGCTAGGAGACACCGTTATACAGTGGAAATGCCGAAAATGCGTACTAAGCGATTTGCTTCCACGTTTATAGTACGGACGGCCAAACTGTGGAACTCCTTGCCGGAATCCCTGTTCCCACTGAACTACAATCTAACTGTCTTCCAGGCGAGAGTGAACCGGTTTCTTCTAGGCAAGCGCGTTTCATCTTAGACTGCAATATCACTTAACGTCAGGTGAGTTGTGGTCAAGCGCAAGCCTATTAAGCGTAAAAAAAAAGTTCCTAACCAATATTATCATCATCATCCACAGCCGGTTCTCTCCCACTGTTGGGAATAGGCCATCTCGATCCTTGGATCCTCGATCCAATATTATACTGAGAATAATTCGTTCCTAAGTTGTAGGCATAGTCTGTGCAAACACAAAGTAAAACCTGTTGATAAGCCGTGATAAGGAAATCGATTTTTCACACCTCATTCTCTGCAGAGTTCATTGAATCTAAGTGTGCCTAAAATCCATAATATTATTATTTGTAGGATACGGGTACACATGGTCAAGAACCCCTTGAGAGTTAGTTATTCTAGACTATGCTCTACCTTAGGCAAGAGTGTATTTACGCTGTAATGATAAAAAAATAAGTCTTGTAAATTGTTAATAAAATAAAAAAAATAAGTTGTATAACATTTAAAATGCTATGCAAGAGAGGTCATCGACTTTTATAAATGTCTTTTTTATTGTATGAGTTATACTGAAAAAATCCATAAACCGTTTCACCTTACCTTATGAATACAGATAAGTTTGGCTAATTGTAGCCTTACGTTTATGACGTCAACGTGATTTTGCCACCAGCGAAGGTTTATAAAAATTCATGGTGTGAGCAAAATTTTATGACGATTCTACGAACACAATAATTCTGATTGTGTGATCTAAATTTAAATCTTCTATAATATAAAAATAAGTTGGGTTTTCCTTCCTTACGCTATTCTACATATAACTCCTGAACGTACGAACCGATTTTGCATTCGTTGGAAAGGTGTCGGGCTCCGTGAGGTTTGTAGCAAACAAAATTCAGGGAAAATTTCAACTTTGTGGCGAAACGGAGTTCGCCGGTATTGCTAGTAGTTTATAAAAAATCACCTTTTTATGTACTGTACTTAAGTGATTTTTCTTTATTTGTATAACACTCGTATTATCTTATTTTCCGTTCTTTAGTATTTTATCTTTGTTTTCTTCCCTCGTAGTTAAACAAACATAACTTTAAGTCCTAAACTAAATAATGTTGAGAAATTTTGATCTAATCACACAAGTCAAAGTCAAAGAAAAAAATATATATATTATAACATAGATTATTCTAAATTTAGTGTAGGTGCTTATAAATACTTCTGTCACCAAACCCACAGACTATATCCCGTAACTTAGACTGATCCATTCTGGGTCATCTTTCATAATATTAGCATAGTTAATAGTTGCGTACATATTTGTGGTTTGTTACGCGTTCTTTGTAGGCCCTTTTCTGGAGATAACACTTTCTCATTCGGCCAGATGTTTGAACTCTGCTCGGAGTGACATGGCCGGCCACAGATTGGGAACTGCCTCAGTGTTTGAATCTTTATTGTTCAAGAGGAGATCACCATTGTTTCTTATACTCGTAATTTGTATGAGAATGTAAGCTGTACTCAAGTCTATTTTTTTTAAGTCTTTGTTTTGTGATAAATATATTTATACAGTTCTTAATACTAATAAATACGTCGAAACGTCAAACTTCTCATTTTATGAATAGGAGAATTTCAAACAGACTCTTTAGACACAACTTTTTTGGTTTGTGTTTTTTTTCTAATTTAATTTTTAATACACATGTATAAGTAATATAGATGTAGATTGTTGTATGTTCACGTTCGACTACAACTTTATTGCATATTTTTTTTATTATTATTGTTATTTATTACAGCCGAGCATTTCAAGAGCAGGGCGCGTAGCCACACACGGGTTAGCGACACTATATCATAAGGTAGAGCATGCTTAGTCTGGAATAACTCACTCCTGTCAGTTGTTGTTGTTTGGCGCCATATTTTAACTTAAGGGTGGCAACTAGAAAATATCCTACCGGTATTAATATATGCATGTTTACATGAATTGCAGCCTGATCTTGAATTGTTTCGTGACCTAGATGTAGCTTACTTACCTAGAATGAACCTATTTCAGATGGTACGTCTTGAGGTTGACTTTATTTTTTCAGATTTGAGGCAAGGTAAACATATTATAAAACTGATTAACTAATTTCTAATTTCTTTCTTTCTTTATAAGTAGTAATATGTACAATGATTTCTCATTCTACATAATACTTTATCTATCTACTATCAGGCAAACAGCTGTTAAAGTCCCGATAACTAATTATTCAGTAGATGTATCATCAAATACATTAGACAGACATTAAGGGCACACAGATAGGATTCGCTTCCTCGAAATTGCGTAAGTCAGTGAGTCGGTAGGTATATGTATATAGTAGGTGAGGTGTATCTGATAACGTTATCTGATAGATGATAGTCGGGGCCTAGTCACCTATATTCTAGCCATCTGTGTGGGCGAGAAACATTAGCAACGATGTTGAATATACTCGTATTATAGGGCTCCAGAGAACTTGTAGTGCTTCGACAAGATGCAACAGCTTTCTTCTTTTACCTAGACACAAAATCGGTCATAGATCACAGAAGACAGGTTCACAAGGGCGGCAAAAGTACAAAAAAAAAACTAAATCAAATTGCTCTTTTTCTAAAATCAGATAATTACATGTTTACACACAAATGTTTTCAAAAATATTGAATATAATGTCAAAATTATGATCATCTATCTGTATAGCAATTGTTTTATGCGATTCGAAGAAACGTCACTTTTCGACGATAATTGTCGGATGCATTCGAAGATTACCTGAATAGTACTGCAGGTATCGCTTCAATTCGATATCGTCAAATTACATAAAATGTACGACTGACGTAAGGTATCGTAAAAAACTGATGACCGTTACGGCACTTCAATACGAGTACATACTCGTGGAGACGCTGGTCAAATGTGTAAAAAACTAAAAAGGTATTGCTTCTGTCGCTAAATTTCCAGTTTTTCCGTAATCAATAAAGTACGGTCAAAGCTATTTAAAATTGTCTAAAAAACCATCCTTAGATGTACGGTAACATTTTTGAGATGTTTTTTAGACGAAGCTATATTTTAAATAACTGTTCCCGTATTTTGATTATAACGATATAATTGAAAATTCATAATTTTAATCAGAAACTTAAGGATATGATTATCGGAACCTTAAGGATATGATTATCAGAAACTTAAGGATATGAAACAACGCTATTATGAGATTAACACCATAGTTTAACTATCGTAGTTTATAAGGGATAATCGTGTCATTTTCATAATAAAATAAACTTTTGAAATAATACAGAAATATTATATCATTGCACATCGAGATAAAGATATCACGCGGTGTTATGCAATCCGGCCATAACGTGAGTAATATCGTGTGAGGAAACATGGCGGTTATCTTCTAATGCTATTTAAAGCCTCTGGCATTTTATCAGATGTATCTAATCGGTCGTTTCAGTATCGCACACCTACTGATATACATTCGAGAAAAACATGAATGTATGCAAAAATTTAAATGTATTTATGTCAATAGTCCGTCCTCTTTAGTCATGCTCCTCCTTTTATTATAGCTTAACTGTTACGCTGATATATAAGCTATACTCGTATTATTGTGATCTTTCTTTAAAATCCAATAGGTACTTTTTGCGTCAAAGAAGGAAAAACATCCAGACATCCATTCAAAGTTTCGGATTTATAATATTAGTAGGATATAACTTATAAACATTAGAATGTTTGCTCTTGCTCACACTCATCCACTCAGAAAGAGGACATGAACTTTGAATTCTTTTCTTTATTGACTCTGGTTCTAGGTCTAGTATGTAGTGAGTTAGAAATATAAGTAAGTAAGATAAGGATGTAAATATGTAAAAATTAACCCAATGAAAATAAAATCCCTGATTATGTTAGGGAACCTAATATAATAAAAATAACACAAAAATATGTAGAAAGGGCCCTACATGCCCTACATCATTGACTGTAAAGTGTACGATGTATGACAGTAAACACACAATTATCACCGAGGCGAGTGAGTGCCGGCGTCACGTATTGTACGCAGGTGTACCGCTGGCCTACTTTGGTCACACCGAGATAAAATGCACAGCTTCGCTCCTTACCATGCCCTACCAGCAGGTCACTACAGGGTTAGTTGTTAACGTAACCAATTTGAAGATTCATCATCATCATTTGCGAAAGCGTGTGTTTAATGTGTCTATCTGGGGCATCGTAACTCTGGAGCGGATGAACCGATTTCGATATTGATTTTTTTCGGTCGAAAAGTGTATATCTAATTAAGGAGGTAGGAATAGAAAGCAAAATAGGTCATTTTTAAAATACTATAAAATCTTATGTAAATGTTTTTTTTCTTTTCAATTTCAGTTTCAGTTTTTATCTTTGATTCAATCTTAAGAATCGCGAGAGTTCCAAAACACGATTGCGAAAAATTTGCTCGACTAAACCTATCACCTTTTTAAATTTAAAACTGCTGTCCTTTTAAATGAGTTTTTAAAATGCGTGACGATCTATTAAACTGTTACTACAAAGTGTTAGATATTGCATTTGTTTTACCTCAAAGAATTAAATCCAAACTCTTAATATAAACTTGTTATACGTTGCTTGCTAGTAGCTCTGTACTCGTACTGTACGAGTATAGCGGCATGTACCGATGCATATCTATGTTAGCTTTACTTGGGAAATCACAGGATTTTATTGCGCAAGTATGTTTCATGAAATACCTATCTCAGTATCTTTAGCTCTTCGGGTACATAGTTTTATTTTAGTATGGATTACAGGAATACAAGTATAGTCTTAATAGATTGAGATAGACCATTATATATTTATAGACAGGAATATATTTAAATTTTATAAAGTTAACTATATAAAAACTTGAAATTTTGACACATTTTCGGGTAGTATATTTATACTGTGTGTGAGTATATTATTAATATTATATCTATAGGTATAATTGTTTTTAAACCACTTCAAAAAGAGAAGGCATTTCTCTCTTTGACTATATTTTTTGTGTGTTTTACCGCATAAATCCGTTATTTAAAAACCGATATTGAAAAATATTTTCGTATGGAAAGGATATGCCTACTCTCTGATTGGTGCCGTATACATTTTGTATCAAATTAATAATTGTTTACGTGTTCTGTCAAAATTTACCTTGTTAAACCGAAAAGCGAGCCAGCAGGCATTTATTTGAAAGCATCTATTTATCTCCTATCAATCACTGCACATTTACCTGAAACAAAAAAACAAGCTTGATTAATGATTACATTTAGCGTATGTTTAATAGTCAATCGGCACGCAAACCATAAAGTTATATCTATCAATAGCTCGTCTCTCATTATGTTATGAACGACTTTGATTAATATCAAGACGTAGAAAAGTTTTAGTTGTATTTAGTTAGACTACCTAGTTGTATTTCTTAATCCCTCACTCAAAAATGACGGTGTGTTACAAGTTTTATGTGTGTGTGCGTGTGTGTGTGTGTGTGTGTGTGTGTGTGTGTGTGTGTGTTTATGACATCGTGGCTCCCGAACTGATACACCAATTATATGACCAGAGTCCTAGTTAAATCAGCTGATTAAAGCCCCCTTTCTCTGTAACTGTGGTCAGTAAATTACGCGGTTAACCAAAAAAATACGTTAACTGACTCTCTAGTTATCATCATTAGAACAGCTGTAGACAATAACATATGGTCTAATTGCTATGATGTGAATACATGATATTTATAATATACATTTAGAAGAGAAGCGAAGAAAGGGGCGTGGCTTAGCCGCCCCACTCCTGACAACATCCGAGCGAGCGACGGAGGGCAGCTGAAACATCGGGCGACGCGGCGAGCTCACTTTCCCTTCGAATCCCGGCGTAGACGGTCGTTGCACCATTCAATTGCGTTGATATTTAATTTTTGTATTAATAAATTGTTTTTGTGTTTAATAATTATTTTTTTTTAAATTAAAATTTGTTTCATTTCTAAATTCAGAAGTGGGATTCCTATCCCGCTATCTGCTTTGGCTATTCTGGTGTTTAAAAAAAAATTTTAAATTTGTTTTGACTGTTAAAAAGGTGCTTTAAAAAAAAAAGCTAACATGTCCGATAAAAATAAAGGACATAGAAGTCGTAGACGAGACCGAACGCCTACACCAACGCCGCAACCAATTCTCGATCGATTAAATCAATTGGAAAGTTCTAGATTCCGTAGCGCGTCTGCGAGCGGTGTGGTGACGCCGGAGCTGCCAACGGCGCGCGACCTACCCGCAGTTTTGCCACCTGCTCCGCCGGATGCGACGCCTGGCAACAGCGAACCGAGCAACGCAAGCCTGGCGCCGTCCGTGCCGTGTTCGAGCGCGACCCTCGCCGGCACCGATTCGGTTATCAGCGAAGTGGCAGATAAGCTTGCGAGTGCTATCAATTCTGCGATTCCGGTGAGATCTAACCATGTTTTTATTTCTAACTTTGATCCGTCTTTACAAGACTTTGATTTGTGGTGCAGTGAGGTCGATCACGCGAAGCTCGCGTATAGATGGGATGATCGTGAGTGTTTGGCACGTGTAGGGAACTGTTTCAAGGGGGACGCAAGGCTTTGGTTAAACGAGTGGGTTAGTTGCGATCGTAGTTGGTCGAATTTTAAACGCGAATTTAGAACGTTATGCCCGAAGCGTTTGGACGTCGCAAACATTTTATTCGACGTCATGAAAACTGATTCCGATGCCTACCCTACATATGCGGAATATGTAGGGTAGTAATATGCGGTCACTTCTTAGATTGAGGATCGTTAACGGGTTGAGTGATGAGTTGATTGCAGCGATAGTAATACGTGGTATAACGGACGCGCAAATTCGAGCTGCTGCGACCAACGCGAAATTATTGCCAGAAGACCTAGTTAACTTTTTGTCGATTTATGTCAAACCACAAGTTCCCGCGGTTCGAACGGTGCGTAGCGCTTTACATATAGGGGATTCGCGTAAACGAGATCACGTGGATACGAAAGTTAAGTGTTTTTTATGTTCCGGGTTAGGTCATAAACAGATGTCGTGTCCCAAGCGCACGCGATTAGATAGGTCGGCTGCTGAGCCTTCTAGTAGTGTTGATAGTTCAAACAGACTTCCCCCAAAATCTGAACCGTGTTCTTTTTGCAAAAAAGTGGGTCACAAAGTTGATGATTGTTTCGCAAAACAACGCGCCGAGTCTCGTGGAAAACCGAATGTCAACTTTTGCCGCGAAATGATTGATTCATAATATAGACGCGATGATATAGCTACAGCGGTGATTCAAGGCGTGCCAGTTTCTCAGTCAATCTAAAAAAAAAAATGCAAATTCCTTACTACAGAGATAGAATATTTAGGTCGGACGATTAGTAATGGTCAGGTGAGACCGAGCGAACATAAGGTAGAGGCCCTGGTTAATGCGCGAGTACCCAGCAATGTGAAGGAGGTAAGGCAGTTCTTGGGTCTTGCCGGATATTTTCGACGCTACATTCCTGGATACTTGCAGCAGACTGCTTGCATTGCGAACCTTACACGCAGGGTTGTGCCTTTCAAATGAGGAGTTGATCAGGAACAGGTTCGTAAAAAGTATTATTGAGCGTCTAACAAGTGAACCACTCCTAGGAATATTCGACCCCTCTCTCCCCACTGAGGTGCACACCGATGCGTCCGCTCAGGGTTACGGAGTCGTTTTAGTTTTGTTTGAGTCGAAATCGGTTAACATTTGTGAGTTCCGTAAACCTTTAAATTGGGCTCAGATAGCGCAGGCCACGGACGATGAGACACATAATTTGCTACAGAAGCTCGATAGTGGTGAACTTGACTCGTCCAGGTATGTTAAGCGCAATGACGTCCTTTATTATAAAATGGACGTAGTCGGGGAAGAGTCACGTTTGCTGTGTTATGTGCCCAAGGGTCATCGCCTTAGCTTACTGCGAGTATTCCACGACGAGCATCAACATATCGGTACTGAAAAAAATGGGAGATCTCATTTTAAAACATTTTTGGTTTCCAAAATTTAGACACTTTGTACGGAAATACATACAGCACTGTGTGGTATGTCTTTCTTACAAAAAGGTTCCTCGACAACCTTTGCAACCAATAGAGTCATGGCGTAAACTTCTTGTCCTTTTCGTAACTGTGCATAGCGACGTGCTGGGACCGCTCCCTGATTTGAACGAATTTAAATTCGTAGTTATAATAATAGATGCTTTCACAAAGTTTTGTCTTCTGTATCCTATACGTAAGCAAGATGCGACAGAGTTGAAAAGAGTTTTCGAAACTGCGATATCTCTTTTTGGTTCTCCTGTTGTTAGTTCGAGTCGTTAAGTTGTTGTTAAGTTGATAGTCGCGGATAGAGGCCGAATGTATGAAAGTCCTACTTTTGTTGATTGGATAAAATAATTAGGCTCTGATTTACATTTAATAACTCCTGAAATGCACCAAAGTAATGGTCAGGTTGAGCAGTATTGTCGTACCGTAATGAACATGATTCGGGTAGAGTCTAATTTCCGACAACAGAGCTGGTCTGATATCTTGTGGAGATTACAGCTCACCCTGAACATTACTGTGCAGAGATCAACCACATATTCACCCTTACTTTTGTTAACCGGCAGCGATGGTGCAACGCCTGTCATGCGATCCCTGGTGCGTGATGTGGCCTTGGAAGCGTCAAAGCCCAATCGAGAATCACTACGCGAGCTTGCCCGACAGCGAGCCTCGGAATCGCTGGACTGGCTCGGAATGCGTGGACCGTATAAGGTCAAGGAAGTGCTACCTCAAGGTCGTTATGAATTGAAAGTTGTCACTGGTTCTTATGGTAAAATTACACAAGCAGCGGCGGAGTATATGACTCTGTGGCGCGGGGAATGGACTCCCGAAGTTTGTACCGAATTTTTTCAATGTGGGCATTGCATGTTTTGTTTGTCCATGACACGTTCAGCGGCGTTGTAATGTATTCGCGCGTCAGCGCCCATACAGCGAGCAACTCAAGGGTGTGGCTCTACAGACGTTTGCATGGGTTTTTGTGGTGTTGGTTTTTGTCCCGTGATGTAATGTATTTGTGCGACGGCACCTATACAGCGAGTGTCCCGAGGGTACTACTCTACAGTCACGTGCATGTCCAATACCTCGATTTAGAGTGGTTCGAAGTGATGTAATGCGTTAAAGTAAACCGCCTCGCGGATGTTACTCTAATGCAGCGAGTAAGGCGCTGGCACTGCTCTACAGTCACTGCATGATTCGGAACCAATGAGATCGCGTCCTGTGGGGACTGCGAGTGAAGGAAAGTCTGAAGGACAATCCTGACGGGGCACGCTAGTGTCTCGCTGCCGTACATCTCGAGAGCTCTGTACGAAGGGATATCCTGAGGGCTCTATCCAGGTTGAAAGTAATGGAGTCGCTCTTACTTTCGGAGCACGTCAGTGTCTCGCTGCCGTACATCTCGAGAGCTCTGTACGAAGGGATATCCTGAGGGCTCTATCCAGGTTGAAAGTAATGGAGTCGCTCTTACTTTCGGAGCACGTCAGTGTCTCGCTGCCGTACATCTCGAGAGCTCTGTACGAAGGGATATCCTGAGGGCTCTATCCAGGTTGAAAGTAATGGAGTCGCTCTTACTTTCGGAGCACGTCAGTGTCTCGCTGCCGTACATCTCGAGAGCTCTGTACGAAGGGATATCCCGAGGGCTCTATCCAGGTCGAAAGTAATGGAGTCGCTCTTACTTTCGAATGACACCTTTATGGTCAATAAACTAATGAGCTCAATGTGACTTTCAGGTGATGATGATGACTCTGATAGTGTCTCTCCCAAAGCATCGTGCAGTGGCGAACGCGCGTGTGGCGAGGCGGCTTCCACTGGTCCAGACCCTGATGATCAGCAGTCGCGACCACATGCTCACTCGGGGCCACTTGCGGGCGAGGACGCGCCGCCGTCAGGAGAAGCCGATTTAGAAGAGAAGCGAAGAAAGGGGCGTGGCTTAGCCGCCCCACTCCTGACAACATCCGAGCGAGCGACGGAGGGCAGCTGAAACATCGGGCGACGCGGCGAGCTCACTTTCCCTTCGAATCCCGGCGTAGACGGTCGTTGCACCATTCAATTGCGTTAATATTTAATTTTTGTATAAATAAATTGTTTTAAATTTTTTAAATAATTATTTTTTTTAAATTAAAATTTGTTTCATTTCTAAATATACATACTCGATATTTTGTTTTTGAATTTTATATTATAGTAAATTTTATTTACAATTAAACCAACTAACTATTTAAGGTATAACAATGTATGAAATCAAAAGTTGCTGTCAGTGTGTACCGTATAATACATATATAGGCAATCTATATAATAAGATAGTAAAAAATTAATCAAGCGGGAGACCACCTTTAATTAAAAAATAGCAAACTATTTTTCATAAATGTTATATTAAGAACATCAATGTAAGTATTCACTGTCTCTTAAAAATATGATTTATTGAAACTCATGATTTTCGAAGTTCTGGAGTAACAAACTTAAAAAATGTAGTCTAACTGAGAAACTTCTCATTTGTTGAGGTCATTTACTAATTATGGAAAAAACATCATACGAGTTTGCAATTGAAAAAGAAACGGAATCGCAACTTTATTTATCAAAAAATGCATGGAGGAGTTAAATATACACAACTAAAACAAAAATAAATAATATGTGCATAATATTTTTATACTATAAAACTAACAACAAAATACTCGTAATTACCATCTAAATTGCATAGATTATATACTACAGATATGAAACGTAGGGCGTACAAAGGCGTTCCACGTTCAATAACAATTTACCCTTGTTTGTTGTGTTAAATTACAATACAATTACTACGATTTTTTCCAATTGTTAGCACATTTTATTTTAAAGAAACCATAGATTTCTCCTTTACTAAACTTCCTTGCTACATCTTACTTGATGACATCACCACAGAATAAATAAGATTATAATCATTGTAGATAAAGGCTTGATAAACACAGGCAGTAGACAAACTCTACATGTACTTTTTTTTTTACTCTGAATAGGTCAGCGCTTGACCACAATTCACCTGACGGTAAGTGATATTGAGGTCTACGGTGGATCGCGCTTAACTAGAAGGAACCGGTTCACTCTCGCCTTGAAAATCGCTAGATTGTAGTCATTGGGGAACAGGGAATTCGGCAAAGTTTGGCGGCTCGGACAACAAAGGTGGAGGCAAAACGCTTTGTGCGTGCCTTGGGCACCTCAACCGTAAACCGATGCCGCCTTGGCGTTTCCCTGCTCGTCCGATAGTGGAAGGGGGCGGGGGGAATTACTTCATGTAATTCAGTCGCACACTCGCCGAAATGAAACCGATAGGTACGTAAGTGAACTCGTGTTTGCGAATTACAAAATACAAATGTTAAGAAATGAAGGAATCACGACTTCATGACATTCCAAGTTCTGGCCGTGAACCTCAACAACCTCATAAAATAAACGTTTTATTTAAATATTATGTGAAAACATCAAACTAGATTTTAGTATATATGTAGTAGTACGGGTCATGCTAGAAGATGAACCTGGGTTTACCCGGGCTGACTTAGTATTACCCAAGCTTTTTGGGTCATCTTCTTTTTCTTCGTATGAGCTAAGTGGCCAAGTTCTGGTGTCGAGAGTTTTCAAACCGCCTGACGGGCCTCTGCCTTAATTACTTAATAATTTCTCTGACTTAATTACTAATTAAGACTTGGCTTAACAACTGCACGTACTAAATCTTACAGCCTGGACCTACAATTTAACGCGTCATCCGACCCAGTGTCGAGCGCTCAGATGAAAATGCCACTGCCACAGAAAAACGACAGTGTTGTGCATGGTCACCCATCCAAACAGTGTCCGCATCGACCGTCCATCGACCTTAGCTAGCCGAGGCTACATACTCGTACAGGCTTTTTGGGTAACGTCCAAATATTAAGTAAAAGCAATATTATTTTAATTACAATAATTTATTTGAGCAAGACAAACTAGCAAGAGCATTAGGCACGTGCTCGAAAATTATGCAACACCTAACATTGCCCAGCCAGTAGTAGTTTAGTAGTTAAAAATAGGGTAATTAAAATTAATTTTACTTATTATTCGGACCTTACCCAAAAAACTTGGGTAATATTAAGTCGACCTGGCTAATCCTTGGTTTACGCGATCTCCTTGCATTACTCCTAACATATACACTAAACTAAAATAAATAAAAAAAAATTGTCAAAAGGCAAAAGGCAACGGGGTTCATTATGCACGTTTTATGAGACACAACAACAGACAGCAGCGTAAGTTTAATACTTGTACTAAGCTCCAGTTTTTACCTGTTAAGTACGGAACCTTAAAAATAAGTAAATATGGCTTGTTTTTATATCTCAATCGATTGCCATGTGTTAACGATGACATTATACTGTATTATCAAGAAGGTATTCCAAACAGACGCCGGTAGTTTAACGAACCCACACTTTGCATTTACGACCAGTTTTTTATCGGCAAAGATATTCGCGGATTAGAATAGTGCGTCGTTATCGTGGAGTGAGGAATACATTAGTTTTATTAATCCTTAGTATCAAACTTGTGATTTGAGAGAGTCATCCTATCATCGTACCGTAAATGGTAAAAAGGAAAGGTTCCTTATCACTTATCTCTATATCACTTTTTTGGTAGTGCAAGGAAGAAGGGCAAGAGGCCGACCGAAGAAAACATGGATGAAGTGTGTGAATGAGGACATGAGAGAGAAAGGAGTGAGTGTAGAGACGACGGCTGATAGAGGAGAGTGGAAGAAGAAAATTTGCTGTGCCGACCCCACCTAGTGGGATAAGGCAAGGGAGAAGAAGAAGATATTACTTTTATATCACTATTGCTTCATTGTCCATCAACCGTCGTTGTCAAGAGCTGCGATAAACTGCTCCTTGTACTAAGACTAGGAGCCAGGGCCTACAATTGAACGTGTCATCAAAACAACTGTAGCGCCCAGAACAAAATGCCACTTTTGTAACGACAGTCTTGTGCATGGTCACCAATTATAACACCGTATCTTAGCATCGATGATCGTGTCAGAACACCTTAGATAGCCGAGCTACAGGCACTACATTGGATTGTAATTGCTTATTTCAATAAGTATAAACCAGGCACCATACCCTGTGATCCGTGCAGTATCAATATTCCCCTCACATTTACCGTAAGCGTGTTTGTGTATCCCATGCGATCGCGTCTCTTATTAAGCCTCGATCAAGCCAAACCGTTCAGTTTGCGGCCGCGGTGTTATTCAGTGTTATGGTTTCAAAGGTTACGTATCTAATGGGTACCAAAGAGACCCGATTAATAAGACTTCGCTGTCCGTCTTTCACCAGGCTTTATCTCATGACAGCTAGAAGGTTATATGTTTTACAGATGTTCTTTGTTACCGATTAAACAACAAATTCTAAAAATAGAATAAAATAATCATTTAAGAGGGCTCCCATAGAACAAACTTTTTTGGCGTTTTTTATAGATACAGGACGCACAATCCAGTCTAGCAATTGCCCATTTTTAAATGATTTCTGTATTTTGAAAGTGATTTAAATCGTGTTGTATCCGAGTCCTCGTATTGCCAGTAGTGGGATTTGCTTGATTCCTCAATCACTTGCTCAGAATGAAAACAACACGTTCATTCAGAGTAAGTAGGTTTAGTGGTTGTCTTTGCTTTCATTTTTACGCTTTCTTTCTTTGTAGAGTTTCGTCTATGTGTCTTCTGATTGGTCGGTCACCGTACACGGTACCGCAGACGCCACCTAATCGCGTTAGTTTAACCTAGGTTTACCGCTATAATGTACCTGTAATCAAGTATTACTGGGCTTGTATCATTATCTCTCCGAAGGCAAGTACGTCTGTTTGTACATGATGACTTCCCTTAGGGAACGCAAACAGGTTCGAAATATTAACGACTAAAGCTAACCAAGCTGAGAGTTTACTTTGAGCCAAAGACTGGCGCTTAATTATATTCTGAGGCATGATCTTACAGAAATACAGAAATACAGAACTTTATTAGCCCTAAATAACATACATTAAAGGCAAGTCATACTACAATAATTACTTAATACTTAAAAACATTAGTTAGATAAAATTAAATAAACTTACAAATTTCATTAAATAAATATTCTACCCCATTAAATACTACACACATTAGCACTTGTTTTCCATGTTTATTAAATTTAAAATACTACTGTTTACACATGAATAACGATTCTGCAAGCTCCATATTCATATATTCGCTTAAATTATAAAAGGAATTACTTTCACAAAAACTCTTTATTTTCTGTTTAAACATACTACTATTAAGATTTGTTAATTTCTCTGGCAACTTGTTGTACATTAATATTTTTGTATAACATCCCTGTTTCTGTACTTTAGCTAGTCTATTTGCTGGTAGAACTTTACCTATATTCCTACGTATTCTTCTACGTATCCTTGCGATTATTTGGCTAAGTTCTCTTAATTACAATTCCTGATTTCTAAATTGAATGTAAATAACATTATCCCTTTTTACAAAACGAGTATACGAGTTGGCAACGTTAGGTTTTTGTTTGTTATATTTGTTTCAGGTCAGTCCACCGAGTGAGGATTAGATAGGCGAAAGCAAAAGTTTCCAGTTAATACAGAGCTTCCGGTTGCTCTGTAATAACTAATTGAATCGTATTTCAAAGTATTATCAAAATCGGCCTCTACAATCATCAGTTTCATTCACTCTCTCCAAATTAGTTTTACTATTTTACACAATACATTTCACACCTACATAATTCTCTTCCTCGAACGTTTGCAAACCCTGACATTCAAATTTCACGCAAAATACTGCGTGGGCTCAGCCTCATGACTTATACGGTATCTATTACACAAATTATGCGAATCACCGCCCATTCTACGGCAAATTAGCAATTATCCGCCATAAGGCAAACATGAGAAAAAAGCTATTAGCACAAGCTAAGTATACAACTGAATATTTAAGTCGTACAACTTTGTCACAGAGAATTATGGTACAGAATTCTAATGCGATTGGTAAGTAATGGCTAGACGATTGAAAAATATTTTGTCATCATCATCATCATTACAACTGATTCTATCCCACTGCTGGGTATAGGCCTCTCTGAGGAAGTCATGACAGGCCATGCTATCTGTATCGGTCCTGTGCCAATCTCGGTCGGTCTGAGTGTTAATGTTATGTATGTATATGTAGTATATCAGTTGTGTTAGCAACTATAATACGAACTAGAAATAGTTCAGTATGCGGCTAACCAGCCGTGTGTGAAATGTGTCCTAATATTAAAAATAAAAACTAGCCCAGGTTCGACCCGCGACAGCAGTAAGTCGACCCATCTTGCCGCTAGACGAAAAATATTTTAGTCTGTCTTTTAGATTTTCGAAAAATATTGGAGCCGTTACACACACACAAACCATTAATGAAAAATAATTACATAATTTCTCATTACGTATTAATTTTACAAGGACTTGACGTCACAAACCTGAGCTACTCTCGAACTTGAGTGCATTATTTCTGAATCGCATTTGCTAACAGAAAAAATATATGTACAAAATTTTTTGGTAATTTAATAGACGGACTAATTAGAATATTTTTGACTCAAACCAGTCATAATGCCTTTTTAACGAATCTTTTCTAGCCATGAGGAGCGAACAGGAAGTTAGAGAAGTGAGACGAGGTAAGATAACAATCGCGATTCATAGCGACAAAGGCTAAAATATTTTTTATTTGAATATTGTATTGCAAACTTTGCTCGAGGCGATGAGCGGCGTCACGTCAGTTGTGCTCGATATTTCGACAAAACATCCTTTGCAAAGAGTTCAATGGAATGTATTCTATGTTTTTTTTTATACATGTCTACATTTCTAGAAGTAGAAGTATTATTATCGCTACAGTTTTTGAAACTTACAAAAACTAAGTGAGTTGTGTTATTGACTAAGGCGTTACTTTGCGGAAATCCATTGTAGATACTCGTACATAGATGAAAAAAGAAATATTTAGTGTACTTCCGCTGAGATCTGAAACCAAATTAAGATAGGCAAAGGAACAATTAAAAAATTTAACCATCTTTTTTTAATGGTTTAATTTTTCCTTTTTTATCTTTGATTTCAGATCACAGCGGAAGTACATTTTTTCTTCTATCTAAGTTTTGTTGTTATTGTATACAAGCTGCGCCCGCGGTGTCACCAGCTTTAATCCGAGGTGTAAAGAAGCCGTGCTTGAAGTAAATTTTCAACTGTACCTAACTTCTTTTTCCCTTGACGGATTTTGGTGAATCAAAGTTTTGATGACGTTCCTCAAGTTTTCCACCTGTCGTTCCGAATTCAAATTCATTGAGTAGTTTCGAAACTATAACGTTCCGGACAGACACGACAACATTTTTTTAAACATTTAATGTACTCACACTTAATTTTTATGTTGTCTCATTACTCGTATATGTATCGAAGTCGTGCTTACGCGATTTTCGTTCACACAAAACTTTCGTAGGCACGAATTTATGCAACGTTTTAAATTTAAATCCTTCGACGTTTAATTTAAAATCGGCTTTCAAGTGAAAGCTTGTTTAATTAAATCTCGTATCAGATTACTCATGACATTTGCAGACATGTTCTGAGGAACATTTCACACAATTTCAATTTATTTAAAACTGGATTGAACTACGTTTTAAGAAAGCTATAGCCCATATACTGAGGAAAAAAATAGCAAGGGCAAAACTAAATAAAGATTACGGAACAATTAACAAAAAACTTTCCTTACTATTAATTCACTTTGAAAATCTATAAAAAAACATTCTTAAAAAAAAAACATTTTTCATAGCTAGGCATTTAAGCAGTAGTTTGTTTAATCACACACTGACTCGTGTGGTTAACCATTTTGGCTGAAGAGTGGAGCATGCCTAGTACTGACTCTCGGTCAGTCAGTCAGTCGTAACACAACAGATTTTCATCTTGAGGGTCGTCAAGGCAAGCCTAAGAAGTTCCACCACCATGCTAAGGTTTCCTCTCAATATTTTCCTTCAGCAGAAACTCGCGATTATTGGCGGGATCGAATCCACACTCTGTGTGATGCAAGGCAACCACGCATCAGACTGGGCTGTCATCGCTTTAAACGCAACAATTCTTTTAACTCACATTTGATCGTAGTACATAAAGTACCTAACTGTAAATATTAAGTTCAAATGAAATTACCATATACATAAAAGCATTCACAATAGTTACTTTGGATGATGATCTCATATGCAAATTGCGTAAATTGGAATAACAATCATTTTTATAGAACATGATTGTAACAATCAAACACACTATCTCATAAGGAGTGCCTGTGTCTCTTTTCTGTGATTGACATTTGGGACATGCTGTGTGATCTATGAAAGACTCAATCATGGCATCAAATTATAAAAAAACATACAATCTAAAGAGTGAACATATATATGTACCTTATTTAGTTAAATAGATATACCGTACACTTTGATTATGTAATATTTGGGTAAAAGCATAATTTTAAGTAAAAGCATTTAGGTAGTTATTTACATTAGTTACCTAGTTATAACTAGATTAAATAAAGAAAACATATGAAATTTAGCTTTCTCTTGCACGCATCTAATGCAGGCTAAATATAAAATACACTAAATGTAATATAATATAATATACTAAATATAATTAATCTTACATATAACGTCAATATAAAAAATATATTGCATCTCAAAATAATTGACATGAGTTATGTCAAGATATAAAATTAATTGAAGTAAAAAAAAAAAAATCTACTTTCGCTGTATCTACAGCAGAAGTATATTAAATATTTTTATTTTCTTCTCCTACAATGGATTTCCACAAGGTAACGCCTTAGTCAATAAGTTATAAAATTAGTATGTGATATACATAGTTATGTACATATGTTTAATAAAAAAATTCAGATGTTGTTATGAATGTTTAGTACAAATGTTCGGAAGTAAACCTCTCAAGAAATATTTGTTAGGCATTTATAAACGATTGCTAGTAAATATTAAAGTCAACCCAAGTATTTA
Organism: Mellilla xanthometata; assembly: GCA_035578125.1. Taxonomy (NCBI): domain Eukaryota; kingdom Metazoa; phylum Arthropoda; class Insecta; order Lepidoptera; family Geometridae; genus Mellilla; species Mellilla xanthometata. The sequence continues at coordinate 2,134,013 of JAPUBQ010000008.1, forward strand.
ACTACTCTACGGATATGACCTAAGCCTGCCTGTTATTATGTATCATAAATCTGCCGTATTTTATGACAACCGACGTTGAATCAAAAGCTTAGGCCACCTACGAGTGACTGGAAATATGTGAATTCATTATTATTTATTTTACAACTGAGCATGTTGGCATGTTACTGTATATGTTAGAATAATACTAGATCTTCTTATTATGTATCGCCATATGAAATTCAGAAAGAGTCAATCAAGTTTTGGCTAAATTTGTTATTGAAATAAATAATAAAAATATACCAAGGAATGTTTTGGTATGCCAATAAATTGGCACAACGGTAGTTATTCAATAAATTGATACAATCGATACAAAGCTATTATATTAGCCAGTTTATTATAGAAGCGTTGTCCCCGGTTTTATGTATTTATTTACTGAATTAATTAAAACGGTACATAGATAATTTACATTAATAAAGTAATATTATCTTCCATCTTCTAAAAATAGTTTATCAAAGTTGTACTCGTAGGTTCATCATTAGTTTATGTATTCATGATAAAATTTTCTTAATCATATGTGATGCCTTAGCATTGAAAATAAAAAAATAAGGAAAGACACACATGAGCATTTTCAATATGTACCTACTCTACAATAAAGGTGCATTCAGGAACCGGGCATAGCTGCACTGCAATATGCAATTGCATCACCGACCATAACGCGCTACTCGAATGTGGGTTATTATTTATAAAACACTTCATGCAACTCACACTCGATACGTAGTGATTAGTTTGGCTGGTCTGAACGTATGCAGTTGAAATCCTATGCAAAATGGCAGGAAAAGACACTGTAATAGGGTCAAAGCTAATACTTCAAAAGAAAATTTAAGGAATAGATAAAGAGAACATAGCTATTTTTTGGCTCACTCTCATATAATTCATTCATATACTCTTCAGCACTTTGCATCTGGACTCTACAGCACTATAATACTAAATCCGTTGGGCATAGGAATGTTGCAGATAGATTATGTCCCGAGGAAGCTTGGGTCCAATATGCTCTATATTGGACTCTTGGTACGCCAGAATCTGACCTCAGTTTACCGTTTTGTCGCATATTCATGGACATCTACATATACATACATTGTAAACTGTTATTGTAAGACATATTATATGTATGTATTTTCAAACCCGTTGGACGTGTATCCGTGTGACCGTTTATTAGTGCAAATACATATCTATTTCCTACACATGTACTTTCCGAATGTTTCACTTTTCGCTAATTTTCGGAAAAGGAATTTGAACGTAAATAATTATTAGGTTAGTTTATTGCTTTTGTACATACACCTATTTTAAATAGATTTATATACATTATATGTACCTATATAAAACTATTTAAAATGATAGAGAGATAATATAGATAATATCTAAATTATCTCTAAAGTCTATATATAATATCTAAAGTGAAATTACATCAAGGTATGGCGAAAAAGAACTTGAAATTACTTCATTGCTGTATGAGTGTATCCAACTAAAAGTAAGTACCTAAGTTTCAACTTTCTCAATGACACCGACCAAAAGAACCTGACTCATATTTTGCGCTTGACTCATTTCTTATATCGCAATCTCGGCTCTTACTTATTGGTCCTTGTGTTTATTCCATGCACGTATTGTCCATTCTGTTCCCAAAAGTTCATGTGTGGAATTTTTAAATTGGATTTCGCTAGCCTTGCTCTCATTTTGACCGAGACAGATTTTTGCAAACTAGAGTTAACATACGAAATTAAGTTATAAGAAACAAATATTGACTTGTCTTTTTACAATTTTATATTCTTACGGTTTGTATTTAAACTTTGACTTAATTGATTGAATCTTTGACAAACAAATGGATATACATTTTAACTTAAATACATTCAGTATACGAGTATAAAGAAGAAACAAAAGACAGTCTTTTGCATTAATGCATGCGAAAGACCGTTCAGTTTGAACTTGCTCTGGTAGATCGTTATAGTAGAAGATATATCGACCTTCGCCGACGTGATAATTGAATAAAATTAATTTCATAATAAATTTAGTATATTAGAAAATATATTAAAAAATTGGTTTGCCTTAAAAAAATCCTGTACAGAATATTAAAAAAAATGTTTTTTTTTTAATTTATAATTTTATTCAATTATCACGTTGGTGAAGGTCGATGTAGGCTCGGATCTTAGACCATAACGATTATTCGAAGAGTGTGCAGCCATATAAGGGATTGAAAATAAAATAGTTTCTTTTTACTTCTTTGTAATTTAATTATAAAAAAAGATCTTTTGTATAAGTGATGCAACGTACTCGTAACTAGGTATGTAATGTTAGTGTCACGAGGTAAGTAACTGTCAGTCTCATCAGTATGTGTGGTTTGTTGAGCATTACTCAGAAATGTGCGGTCGGTGTGTTGACGGAGATATACGAGCAATTTGTTAAGCCTACAATTTATGACGTCATGCGGATAAAACCTGCGACTTTCCTAGTACATTGTGTAAACAGGGTAACTTAGAGTTTTTGTTCGAAAGGTGCATCAGCTGGGTGTGTTCTTAGCTATCTTTGATGAATTTCGGTCAAAAACACAAAAGGTTTTCTTCTACGACACTCTCAATAAAAATACATAATAAATACACTATCACTATAAACTGAAAACTGATAGCCGAGTTTACAGGGGGTGGTAAGAATATAAGAAACGATAGACAAGTAGACCTCGTCGACAAAGTTATACCACAGAATAATAACTAGTATGGTTATACAGAAATACGAAGAAACAATTTAAATAAAAAGAGTAAAAAATTAGGTTTTTAAGTATTTTTATAATAACATTTTTTTATTCAAAAAATTAAAATTTAAGGGTGAGCAACTCTCATCACATAAGGGCATGAAAATTAGATAATTCTCAGACATACGCATATAACATTTGGTAAAAATCGATCAAGCCGTTTCGGATGAGTATGGTAACTAACATTGTGACTTGGAAATTTTATATATTAGTTTAGAAGAATTGAAGATAGTATACAAGTATACACACATAGCAGTTGTTGTACAATCATGTACGAGTATAAAATCCAACCGGTTAGCCTGGGAGTAACTAAACCGCAATGAGTAACACCCAGTAAATAATAGTATAGTACCCAGGTAATGAGTTTAGTGCATGCAGTCATCCTATCGCAATGCCTATGTAAATCAAGCGCAGACTTGACAAACACCATTTTCTAAGGAAACTTATCCTTGTCTAGTTATCTGATTTCCAACATTTATCTCCGTCGAAGATAAGCAGTAGTGTCATTGCAAAGAGCATTTTGATGTTGCTGATAGCTGAATTGATTTAACCGTTTATTGTGCTAACATACATTAGAATATTAAGCAGGTTAATGATTATTTTAAGCCTATTTTTAAAGGTTACCTGGAAGAAATCGCTTTAAGCAATAAGGCCGCCAATTGTGGCACACTAATTTTAAGTTAATTACATTTTATTGTGTCCTTTTATTTTTGTGTCCAACACTGAATGCTGTCTGTAATAATAATAATAATATATAGTAGCAACTACAACTACTATTAATTTGATTAAGCTTACCCGTTATGTGGCTTTGATTCCATTTTACAAATTGTTTTATTCTTTTTTATTTACTGCCGAACTGAACCGTCAAAATTCTGTTAAATTTATTATATTGAAAACCTGCAAGACATCAGTGTTTTCATTAATATTTATTTTCCATAAGTTATCATGTTAAAAAAAAAACAAATAAAACTATGTGCATAATATTCTTCCTACAATTATTACACACAAACAACTTTCTTGCGGAAAACGCAATGATAAATAGTTATTTTAATCCACCCCACATTCATGAGTTTGCTGCGGAATTACTTGAATTTGTATCGATTATCAGGTTATCGACCAGATGACATCACTATTACAATAGCCTCTTTACCGAATGCGCGCAAAAAGTTTTGTTAGAAAATTAATTCGGGCAAAAACCTTGTGTCAAACCGTCGTTCTTTATAAGCTGTATTGTTATTCTATCAGCATTTAGTTAGATTTTTGGAAACTCGTGTCCGATTTCAGCGTAGTTTTTGTGCTAAACAGCACTCGTCTACGCAGTTTGACTTATAAACATTCTACTTATATCTTGTTTCGGTTGTCGGACTATCTTGTTGCAAATCTTACGCTTACGATAAACTGTTTTTTTCAGGCAGTGGTTGATGATGTTGATGTGTATTCAAATGCATTGAAATAATCGAACGTGAAGATTGGTTATATGAAATTGTTACAGTTTAATGAGTTAATGAGTAGATTTTTCCTTGTCTGAAGGCGTTAGGGAGCAAAATAGCATATTTTGAAAAATCCTATAAAATTCCGCGCAAATTAAAGGGGTTTGGATTTTTCATTTTTTTATCTTTAATTCAGTTAGACTTGTTAGAGTTCACACGATTACGTTTAACTCGCTCCATTGTTTAATTTTTTGAAAATAGTCGATTTTTAATTAAAAAAAGATGTTGTTTCTGAATGTAATAAAGAAATTAAAACAAATTTTACCTTTTTTTTAGATAATATTATATTATCTTTAAAAAAAGTTATCGTTCGAGCTTTTATAAGAAAAGCTCGATTAATAGAAAACATAAACTGTGATACATTTAGAACCTAAGATAGCCGTCATCATAAAACGTTGATTTGGGGCTACTACATTTTAATTACAGGGGAAGAATCAATTTTATACTTTTTGTTGCCTTAAATAAATTGTTTCATATCAAGAAAACGTAATTGTTGTCATAACATTTTAAGCTTCCATTCAATAAGTGAAGGGGCGTGGACAGCGTAAGTTTTTGCTTGTATTTTAAACGTGCGCGTCCTCGCTTTAGGCAATCTCTGAATCATACAATATTGACCTCATTATGATGCCTGACACATAAAAAAGTCAATAGCATTTTACTAAAAACGCGAAGATTCTAGAGATTCTATCCTATCTAAGGTATTCAATATTTATGTGACAAATAATTATATTGTACGAAGTAACGGTCGCACTGACTTAAAAAACGTTGGATATACGTCCAACGGGTTACAAAATAGTTAAGTCATGTGTGAGTACGGGGAGCGTATGAAGGGTACCGTACCATTTTCTAAAAATGCCAAAAAACAATTTGTTGATGTGAGCCGCCATTAAAGATTAATTTTATAATTTATTTTTAAAGTTAATACATATTTTTATAATATGTGAATGTCGTTATTACGAGTAAGATCGAGTGAAAAATTGTAAATAGATTGAGGAAAATTTGTATTTGAGAATCCTTAATATTTTAAATATTTGTTTTTTGCAAGCAGCAACGGAAATAAATACATAATTAATGCAAATTTTAGCTTTAGTCAATCACCGTGGTGGTGGTGGTGAGACAGCCTGGTGACAGACAGACAGACGTGTACCAAAGCCTTCCTTAAATCAGCCCGGTTTCTTGCTAGGTACGAGTAGTGTATAAGACCGGAAACAGCCATGTGATTAATCTCGAGTGAACAGGTGTCTCGATACTTCGCAAAAACTGCTCAGAAAAAATAATTTATAGTCGACAGGCGCTGTAGGGCCATACAATTTTTTTTTGATTCCACGAAATTTCTCATTAAGCTGTTTTTTTAGAGAGTTTTATAGACCAATTATTTAAGCAAAAACAATAGAGCTACGCATTTTAGTACTTCAGCCAAAAGATATATATATTTTTTGGATTAGTAACTTGATTACTTCACTTCATTAGTAACAGTAATAAATTAATAGGACTACATGAATGTAAATCTCAACCAAATACCTAAACGCGTCTTAAAGTAAAATGGATTTTAGAGACGTCTGCCTATTAAATGCCTTTTAAAACCTTTCTAATTTTTTTTATAGAACAAAATTATATAATAATACATTAATTAATTAAATATCAAAATTAAACTAATAATTTTATGTCACACGTATAAATTAACTTTAATGTACTTTAATTGTAAATTCTTATTATCTTAAATTTAATATACTTAAATTTTAAATAATACTGACATTCATTATCCCTAAGTTTTAAGTTTTATGTATGCTATGGATAACAATTTGAAAATAAATCATTTATAAATTAATAAATAAATAAAAAAAAATGGTTGCCTGTAAAGTCGGTTTTACGGGCGAAGATTTTACGTGACAACGTCTGCCGCGTGCTGCGCGCGCGGCAGACCGATCATAGTTGAGTGGGAGAGAGACGCAAGGCATTCGGCGGGCCTCTCTCTCGTTCGGTGACTCATCGTAACGTTACCGGGCGTTACACTTTTTCATAAGTGACTCCCAGCCGCAACCTAATTTAAGACGGTGTCACGTCAAAAGAAGAGAGATGACCTAGAAAGTCATTTTAGACCAAATTAAGGATAGGACGAAAGTCTTGTCGTATAGGGAGGTCAAGGATTTGGCCGAGGATAGAACTACCTGGACTAGAGCCCAGCTCTTAAATATTGATTGATAATTTATACTTTTTTATAATTAAAAAAGTATAAATTATTATATAAGTATTGATATCTCGGTTGTCTGTCCTTTGTACTTTTGTGGTACGGGAACCCACCAAACGAAATCGATTAAATAAGCAGGTACGCTAATACCTTAATACCTATAAAAGCCTTGTAAACTTTACAATTTGCTAACTATCAATTTTAAACAAAGAAGGCAAGAGCTGCTAATCATCGCTAAGCAATTTGTGAACTACAAAACCAAGCTTTCGTTTTCCTTGCAAACATTTGTGCTAACAGTATTGAAAGTGTAATAAACTTTCCCAACTCAGAAGCTCCGGTCTGTTAGCTTATTAGAGCTTTTAATCAGATTTGAATCGATATTGTAATGTATGAGCTATAGAAGTTTACTTTTCATGCAACATTAGATAAGATTTCTCCAGATGAGTCACAAGTAGTCGCATAGTATGGACTAAGTATATACTCTTGATATTCTGTAATTTCAGGTTCAACCTTCTGTAGAGTTCAGTACACCCCGTGTTTAAAATATAAAGTTTGTAATAATAGCCTAGATTTTATTTATAGCTAATTTTTTGCCAAGACTTTGGTGTACTATGATAAGTATTAGTCTGCACGAAATAAATAAACTGAAAGTGAATTTGTGTTATAATAAACGATTTTCTTTCATAGTCTCTTAATACAAGTATGAGCAAAGTCAGAAAGCAACTCATAAAATAGTCTCAGAACGACATCTTTTGACTATAGGTTAAAAAAAACAAAAACAACTATAGAATTTCAGATAAAACTACAGTATTAAAAGTGAATGAAAACAAGCATTGATGACAAGTTGAACTTAAACATTATAAAAAAATTACGACACCTAATTAGTTAAGAACAGTCTCAACTAATGTGTTAGTTAGTTAGATGTGTTAAACAAAATACAATTGTTGATCCGATGCCACAGACACACACACACACACACACACAGAGCGAAAGAGTAAATAATAAATAAATATTAAATATAGAGAGAAAGAGGAAACCCAATTTTTCGTTGGGGAATAAAAAGTGAAAGCTATTCATGCACCTGACCTGCTTTGTCATTACTAAGCTTCAGAATAAATGCTATACAGCATTAATAAATATCTATATATACTTATTACTACAAGTAATTGTACAAGATATATCAGTAAGAAATAAGAATTTAGTGTTCACTGGTCTCGTGACACAGTCTGATAACTAGTACGAGATCAGAAGCTTCAATATGCACCATGTACCTATACATTTATGCACCAATAAATAATTTTGTATTTGAATTCACATTGCGCTAGCCCGTGTGTCGGCCACAGAATATGTAACAGTCGATAATATGTGCAACAATGACGTCATCATTTGTGGGTCATGGTTTCAGTGAGCCTCAGGCTCAATACATTTACGTATTTATTATATCATGAGAAATAAATTATTCACGGCCAATCGTATTGAGAAGGCTTTTGTATTTATTCGGAAACTATACCTATTAACTTTTATTGGGTCATTCAATTGATTGATTTGCTAGATTTTATCAAAACAGCTTTAGTAGCAATTTAATTTAAATTTATAAAGGAATACGTTGAGTGGGTTTGCTAAAATTATTACGTTGAAACTAAGGTAAATGAGAGTGATGATTCTGGTTTATACACGCTCAAACATCTAAATAACAAACACGTCAAATATGGAAAATATTAAAACAAATAGCTACGCCCCGCGCGTTGCCCGCATTAATCCGGGATAAAGAATAGCATATGTGTTAATCCAAAGTCTATAATATACAGTGTAAACTTTGCATAACAACACTGAAGGGACTGTGTACTTTATGGCGTTATAGAGAATGATCGTTAAATGGAGAGAATGTATCATTAAGTATGGAAAACAAGCTAAACCAACTAAAGCAAATGATTTCGACGCTTTAGAGAGTTTGTTGTTAAATCGAGTAACGTTACATGGAGTTTACACTGTACTTACCAAGTTTAATTGCTATCGGTTCAACTGTTAGAGCGTAAAGAAGTAACAAACATATACACAAACACATGCAACCTTTTGCATTTATAATATTGTTATGTATTCATAATTAAGAAAACGATTTAGTTTTGATCCTGGTAATTTATTTAAATTTGGTTAATGTTTTGATTGTTTTCTGTTTTGTGAACCATAATAAATCAATAATTAAGAAGGATTTTAGAACGAATCACATCAACTCTAAAACTATCTAATTTTTTTCATATTTGACGTGAATTTAGTTAGTTTTATCTATTTTGGTATCGTGCCATCTCTTTCTGTACATTGATGATGAAAAGAGACAGGACTACTTTAAAGGTCGTGTACGCCACCAGAAAAACCTTGTAAGATAAACTCTATCGCATCAAAATATATTAAGCATGTACCAAAATACTTAAACTTTAAACAAAATATTTGTAGACGAAAATATTTTGTTAACAAAATATTTTCGTCTACATAGGTACTGGAATCAGTCTTGACGCTTCAATCATCTTCCCAAAGCCACAGAATAATGACTAGTACTACGTAAGCTAAAGTATCAAATTAATATTCATGAGTGTTAATCAAACGCTTTAACAATATGCAAATATCAATCACAGGCCTACAACGAATATCACAATGACGTGATTTTGATTGCACGTCAAAAACTGACGTAACGTTGAAACATTTACGACAAACAAAATATTTTATCGGCTCGCTAAATACGGCGGTGAGTCACCGTCACCCGAAATACTGAACTTGACACCTTTACGAATAATTGCACATGTGTCTGCACGCATGTCAATCAATACTTTTAGCGACTTACAATCATTTTATTTAAAAAAAAACAATTTTAATCACAACAACAGATACTCATTATCAATTAAGTAACTATTTCACACAATTATCACAACAGCAGATACTTATTATCAATTGAACGACTATTTCACACAATTATCACACAATCGACATGAACAAAATATGACACAGGTATTACGACAGGATGGAATAAATTAGGAGTGATGTGAACGCTTCGAGAGCTGAGCGCAGAATGAATCATGCGGCGCTAGCGCTGCCCTTTTTATACTTGAGGGTAGAGGGGCAGTGATGACGTAACGCAATATGGCGTCTTTTCACTTTTCTCTAACACGGCCTCTCCTGACACGTGTTCGTCCCGAACACATCTTCACTGTCGCTGCGACCCTTGAGGAACTGGTGGACCCTGCTAGTCTCCTGTTGGCTGCGAGCTAGCGGATGACTGGCTGCGGGCAGAAGCACGGATAAGAGCTTCGTTTTCAGCTGTAACAGAAAACAAGGCATTAGTTGAATGCTTCTACAGTTACATACGTCAGAACAAAAAGTTCGACGTTTGATCAGTCATAGCACTACGTTGCTAGACCAGTAGCGGAGCAGGCTCAACGCTTTACAGACTAGACAATACGTTGCCAAATCCAGTTGACAACACACGATGGATATAGCACTCCGTTGCTATATCAATAGCGGAGCAAAGGCTCAACGCTCCAGCGGAGCAAGGCTCAACGCTCCAGCGGAGCAAAGGCTCAACGCCCCAGTCGAGTCTAACTCGACAACACACGTTGGATATAGCACTCCGTTGCTATATCAGTAGCGGAGCAAAGCTCAACGCTCCAGCGGAGCAAGGCTCAACGCTCCAGTCGAGTCTAACTCGACAACACACGATGGATATAGCACTCCGTTGCTATATCAATAGCGGAGCAAAGCTCAACGCTCCAGCGGAGCAAGGCTCAACGCTCCAGTCGAGTCTAACTCGACAACACACGATGGATATAGCACTCCGTTGCTATATCAGTAGCGGAGCAAAGGCTCAACGCTCCAGCGGAGCAAGGCTCAACGCTCCAGTCGAGTCTAACTCGACAACACACGATGGATATAGCACTCCGTTGCTATATCAGTAGCGGAGCAAAGGCTCAACGCTTCAGCGGAGCAAGGCTCAACGCTCCAGTCGAGTCTAACTCGACAACACACGATGGATATAGCACTCCGTTGCTATATCAATAGCGGAGCAAAGCTCAACGCTCCAGCGGAGCAAGGCTCAACGCTCCAGTCGAGTCTAACTCGACAACACACGATGGATATAGCACTCCGTTGCTATATCAGTAGCGGAGCAAAGGCTCAACGCTCCAGCGGAGCAAGGCTCAACGCTCCAGTCGAGTCTAACTCGACAACACACGATGGATATAGCACTCCGTTGCTATATCAGTAGCGGAGCAAAGGCTCAACGCTTCAGCGGAGCAAGGCTCAACGCTCCAGCGGAGCAAAGCTCAACGCTTCAGTCGAGTCCAACTCGACAACAGACGTTACACAAATACAAATCATTTATTGATAAACAAAAAACAAAACAAAATTCTTTATTTGAGACACAATTAAAAGATACAAATATAAAATAAGAGTCCAAAGGCTTTCAAACTAGTGCACAGAACTGTAGCTCGAAACACTTGATTGATAACATCAAAATTACAAGTCAAGAGTCAGATATAGCATTCCGTTGCTACATCAGTAGCGGAGCAAAGCTCAACGCTAATAATAACAGAATAGGCAATACTTTGCCACAACCAGTCGAGTCCAACTCGACAACACACATAGAACTCAGTAGCGGAGCAAAGCTCAACGCTATACAGGATAGGCAATAATTTGCCACATCCAGTCGAGTCCAACTCGACAACACATAATAACACTCAGTAGCGGAGCAAAGCTCAACGCTATACAGAATAGGCAATAATTTGCCACATCCAGTAGAGTCCCACTCGACAACACATATAGCACTCCGTTGCTATATCAGAAGCGGAGCAAAGCTCAACGCTGTACACGCACTAAATTGCCAAATTCGAGTGGACTCTACATAGATTTCCAACTCAACTATAAGTACACGATAAAATTGTTATACACCAGAACACGACAAAAAGTTTGCCGTAAGCAAAAGTCCGAAACTTGCATATTCAACTAACGTCGCTCAACTAGCGCACAATGTAACAGGTGTACTTGAAAGCTATATGTAGATAGCAATTATCGTGTATTACTTCAAAGTTTTATAACAATCAAATGTTAACTCACTTTCAAAAACTGTAGCGCACGTCTCGGGGTTCAACTCTCCTCGCCAGGCAACCATGTGTTCAGCGGCGGCCTGAGTCGTCCTTCCATACGACCCACCGAGTAGTTGAAGTGCGTACCTGTCGTGCGACAGCACTTGCGTCACCTGGTACGGGCCCCTCATAGCGCAGCTTCTCGCCCCAATGAGATGGTAGGCCGGCTATGCACGCCGTTCTAGAAGCGTAGTCTGCTTTGTATCGGAGGAAATAACCTGCAAAACCAAATGACTGGCGAACCAGTTCGTGGGCACAGGTTAATCAATCAGAGTTTTAATTTTACGTATGCTCGGTTTAACCTGACCTCCAAAAATAATCCTGCCCAAGTATTCCACCTCTGTGGCCACGAAAGAACTATTTTGCGTTAATAGAAAATCCGGCAGATGTCAGTACTGCCAGCACCTCACAAAGATTCTGCAGCGCTTCATTTACCGTGGAAAAATAATTACATCATCAATGTAACTGAGTACCTTGCCTGCTTCGATCAGCGGTTGCAAAGTTTTCGCGATTATGCGCTGGTATACTACCGGAGGGTTTGCTAAACCAAAAGGCATCTTTAAATAAGAATATGCTCTTATTAAGTAGGTCCTGTGTAAGGAACCTTCAGTTTCTAATCGATAGAAAACCCGTAAGGCCTAATAGCAGATAGGCGAGTTGCTCGTCAACTCAATATTCATAATACCAGCCGTTACGATACTCGTAGCAGTACCGACAACTAAACTCATTCAAAAAGTTCAATTATTTTTGTCTATCTTCACCCTTGGGAGGTGAGTTGATAGTTAAACGTTCTTTTAAGCTAACTTAAAAAAAAAAACCAACTACATTGTACAAATGTAGGCAAAACCAGGACGGCATATAACGTCGGTACATATAAACACTGGTACATTTATGCATTACGGCGGTACCACGAAATAATCAACTTCAAGAGCAGGGAATTCTATTACCAACGTTACGTAGCTATCGTACTCAATTTTTGATCGCCAATACCGCGCAAAATAAGGAATGTGGGTAGTCGCGTGCATTTAAAATGCTTAAGAACCGACTCAGAAATCAATCAAGTAAACACTCAGAAACGCGGGAACTGCTGTTCATTACATTGGTCGTTACACCTTGTATTACCGCGGTGGTTACGTCACTATCTATCTAAGCACTTTTTAATTCACAACAAAAATTCACATTATTTTGTTACGTTCTTCCGACCGTTCTTTAGCAAAACATTTGATAACATCATGACCGACTTTTTTGCAGAAGGTACAACGCGAATTACTACCCGCTTTGTCACTATTTTCTGATGTACTAATTTTAGGTGGTTTTGAACACGATCTTGCCATATGGCCCACAGAATTACACGAAAAACACTTCGCTTCTAGCCGCAGCTTGAATCTGCGGGTCAGTTATTCCACGAATGATGATAGCTGTCGCCAGCTCGTCATTTAAACCTTTCATAATGTTTAACCTCAAAATAGAACGTCTCGCGTATTCTGCATACGTGGAATAACGATCCGAATGACATCAAAAAGTATCTGTGTGACATCAATTCTTTGTGCGCAGAGAGGCTTGAATTCTTGCTTAAGATTCTACCACGAGCGGTCGTTAGTGACCCAATCGTTTAAGCCAACTTCGCGTGTCGCCCTTAAGGCAGTTCGCAATTCTAGACAAGCACTCATCGCCCCAATCATTTAGATCACGGGCCTTATCCACCTCCTCGCACCAAGAATGTACGTCATTCAGACCAGAATCGAAACTCAAAATGTAATAATGGTTCGATCTCACCCTTGCTGATGCCTGAAGAGCTTCAATAAACCTTTCTGTGGCGTCGGTGGGCGCACTGCTGCTAACCACCGATTGCTGCGTTGACGGCGGCAGAGGCGTGGACACCCTCGCCTCGCTGCTCGATGAGGCCGCCGGGATGGTGACGTCAGACGCCACGCTGTCGCCCATCGTAGCCAAGGAAGTCTCCGGACACATGGCCGGTTGACCAGTGTTCTCCAACGCGCTCAGGCGCGCCAAGATAGCACCCAGTCGCTCCTAGATGTATTCTGACCGTACCGGGTCCTACCTCTATTACGAGAGGTGGAGCGGTTAGCCATTATGTTTTTAACACATCACTCCTTTAAATTTAGCTAAGCCAGAGCGAAGGATAGGCTATGGAGCCTATCCCACTTCTGATTTTAGCGACTTACAATCATTTTATTTAAAAAAAAACAATTTTAATCACAACAACAGATACTCATTATCAATTAAGTAACTATTTCACACAATTATCACAACAGCAGATACTTATTATCAATTGAACGACTATTTCACACAATTATCACACAATCGACATGAACAAAATATGACACAGGTATTACGACAGGATGGAATAAATTAGGAGTGATGTGAACGCTTCGAGAGCTGAGCGCAGAATGAATCATGCGGCGCTAGCGCTGCCCTTTTTATACTTGAGGGTAGAGGGGCAGTGATGACGTAACGCAATATGGCGTCTTTTCACTTTTCTCTAACAATACATATACGAATAATGAGGCAGTAAAAATCGAGACTGTACATTTAACATTTTTCCATAAAAAATTGATAAGAGGCGGTTAAAGAAGCAGAAATGAAAAAAAAACTATATTTTTGGAATTTTTGTCTGATACGTTATAACTTCGAAACTATTCAACGGATTAGAACACGATTTTCGCAGATGGATTACATGTAGTTAACAGCGTTGTCAAATTTTGTTTTGTCAAATTCGATATAGTGAAAACATATGGTATGTTATGTGGTAGTGATTTAAAGCTGTTTTAGAGTTCCGCAGCCCGAGATGTTAATCGTCGGTCGTCGGTGTCGGTCCAATATTTATACAATTCTTGTACAAATTATGCATAGTTTTAAGCTCGATAGCCTCTAGACAGTTATTCTAGACTAGGCATGCATCTTAGGCAAGAGTGTCACTTATTCATGGTCAAATGCCTAGCTGTAGGTACTGTGTGAAAAAACAGTCAAACGCTCACAATAAAGCCTTTTAGAGATGAAATCTTTTTATTCATACACAGTTCAATTACTAACATCAGATCGCGAATCGAAAATTAATTTAACGTGCTAATAGTATTCAAAACAAACTACAGTTTTAAGCTTTTCTCATGCAAACGAGATATTTGAGCAGCCTTCAAAACAAGACGTGACAAAATACGCGTTATTTTGTACTTAGTAAGGACTGACAATAGCCATTTGATAAAATACGTGGGATGACACACAATACGCCATTGTGGGCCTTTATGACATATTCCCCATTAATAAACATATTTAACTAATTTCTAAATTTAAATTATGCATTACGTAATTTGACATTGACATTAATTTTCAAAAGAAGGCGGGAAATAAACCATAGAGGAAGGAAATAACAGAACGCCATTAGCTAGTTTTTCGCCAAACATATCTGTAATGAGATTAAGTGTACTTTTGCAAACAAATGGTGTCAAGTTTCCTAAGAAAATACGCCAGAAAAATGCGCACGTTGTTGTAGAACTTTCATGTCCATAGAGTATAATGTGTCACAGATAAGAACTGACAACATTTAGCCATTTATCTAAATACGTGACATGAGGCACAAGACGCCATTGTGGGCCC
Source organism: Mellilla xanthometata (assembly GCA_035578125.1). Classification (NCBI taxonomy): domain Eukaryota; kingdom Metazoa; phylum Arthropoda; class Insecta; order Lepidoptera; family Geometridae; genus Mellilla; species Mellilla xanthometata. Next base: position 2,149,214 of record JAPUBQ010000008.1, read on the forward strand.
TAATGACATATTCCCCATTTTTATGAAACTTAACGAAATTTTAAAATTATGTATTACATCATTTGACATTGACACTAATTTTCGTAGGAAGGCGGGAAATTGTAAACATTACATCATGCATTTGTTGTTATGTGCCTTCCTTAAAATATTATAAAAATGTTGTATTAGTAATTATAATTATAAATAAATAATTAATCAGTCTAAAACCTGTCTTCTTCTATTTCAAAGATTTTCTTTCATTTAGGTACTTTATACCAACCGGGTGGTACTCTCTACTTTACTGTAGAAGCCGATGCAGTCAACCGTACGTCAAAGTTACATATTCTGCGCTACTGTTTATGTTTTTCACTCGGAAAAGTTTTAAACTACAAAACAATTTACGATTTTCGAAGTATTCATTTAATTAATGAGTTAGTTCTTATGTTCAAAACTATGTACTAACTTATAGGTCTAGATCTAAGTCAAAATTGACATCAATTTGGCACAGCTATAGACAAAGATTTTTCTTGACGTAGCATATCCATTTTTTCTGTTATACGTTTATACCGATAAAGTTACAAATTAAAATGCATATGCATTTCAATTACTCAATCCTTAACCTCACATTACACGTGTTCACACCTCCTTTGTCCAAACATACGCTCGCATCTCTTTTTTAATTCGACAAACTTATCTGTGCAGTCGACTGACGGCGCCATCGCTGCATTTCCCAACCAAAACTTATTAAACCTCATCTTAGTTTCAGTATGTATTTGACTAGGATTGTACCAAAGAGTTCGAATGTAATTGTACCTTAATACTTAAAAAAGGTTGTATTTCGAATTTTAGTTAAGTTTGTAGTGCGTGTATTGTCGTACCTACAAGTGGAGAAGCATCCAAAGCTGTTGACACAGATGCAGCGAACCACATTGTCATTGAAAATGGTTAAATAAAAATGTCACGGCACTGCTCCGAAACAGAAGGCTCCGAGAGGTACCGTTTCCATATGAATTTATAAATAGTGTAAAAATATACTCTATGTTCGTTACCGTTCCGAATTCGGAATTCCGTATATTCTGTAGCGCGTTGAGGCGTGGGCGTCTTACAGCGAGAAGCGGGAGCGTTTTGCTAAAGTTATGCAAGTTCTAAATGTTTGCGGAAACGTATTAAATTAAAAGTGAAAAGATGATATTTCTGAATTTTGCGTAGGATGTAATTTATTACCGAAATTATCTTGAAATCAGAATCGTTGACTGCTTAGAAAATTATAAAAATTTGCATTTTGTGTAAATTTTCTCGATATAACTATTTTATGAATACTGCCGCCATAAGAGAAAAATGCCTATCTGACTCAAACTAAAATATAAAAATACCAGTAGATACGCCTTTTTTATTACTCTAATGATATGTATAAATCGAATTCGACAAAAAATTACAGTTGTGTCTTTAATTCTTATAACGGCAATATACTTGTACTACTAGTTTTGAAAGATAGAAATATTCCGCTCATATCCAGTAGTCTACAAGGGACACTCCTCAATATTAATTCACCACGTTTATATTACCTGTGGCAAATAAAACTATTTCATTACTAAATAGAATCAAAACAAAGAAATAAATAATTCAATACATAAACATATCTATGTTATAGGTTTATATTTGTACAAAATAATAAATTAAATAATTAATTCATTAAATTAATTATTTCACTATAATTTTGCTAATTTAAAATACAAATTACAGGAAAAAGATTAAAAGAACTATGTACAAACTTAAAGATAAAAAGAAATGAACAAGAAAAATCAAAACACTACAATTTAAATTAAAGGCTGTCACTATGTAAATTGTGGCATAGACAGTTCGAAAATGGTGATGACGTCATCACGACGTGCTAAGGCTGTATGCGCTACAATATGTATTGTTAGAGAAAAATGAAAACACGCCATATTGCGTTACGTCATCGCTGCCCCCTCTACCCTCAAGTATAAAAAGGGCAGCGCTAGCGCCGCACGATCATTCTGCGCTCAGCTCTCGAAGCGTGCACATCGCTCCTAACTTATTCCATCCTGTCGTTATACCGTTGTCATATTTTGTTCATGTCGATTGTGTAATAATTGTGTGAAATAGTTGTTCAATTGATAATAAGTATCTGCTATTGTGATAATTGTGTGAAATAGTTACTTAATTGATAATGAGTATCTGTTGTTGTGATTAAAATTGTTTTTTTTTAAATAAAATGATTGTTAGTCGCTAAAATCAGAAGTGGGATAGGCTCCATAGCCTATCCTTCGCTCTGGCTTAGCTAAATTTAAAGGAGTGATGTGTTAAAAACATAATGGCTAACCGCTCCACCTCTCGTAATAGAGGTAGGACCCGGTACGGTCAGAATACAGACGCAGAAAACATCCAGTAGCGACTGGGTGCTATCTTGGCGCGCCTAAGCGCGTTGCAGAACACTGGTCAACCGGCCATGTGTCCGGAGACTTCCTTGGCTACGATGGGCGACAGCGTGGCGTCTGACGTCACCATCCCGGCGGCCTCATCGAGCAGCGAGGCGAGGGTGTGCACGCCTCTGCCGCCGTCAACGCAGCAATCGGTGGTTAGCAGCAGTGCGCCCACCGACGCCACAGAAAGGTTTATTGAAGCTCTTCAGGCATCAGCAAGGGTGAGATCGAACCATTATTACATTTTGAGTTTCGATTCTGGTCTGAATGACGTACATTCTTGGTGCGAGAAGGTGGATAAGGCCCGTGATCTAAATGATTGGGGCGATGAGTGCTTGTCTAGAATTGCGAACTGCCTTAAGGGCGACACGCGAAGTTGGCTTAAACGATTGGGTCACTAACGACCGCTCGTGGTAGAATCTTAAGCAAGAATTCAAGCCTCTCTGCGCACAAAGAATTGATGTCACACAGATACTTTTTGATGTCATTCGGATCGTTATTCCACGCATGCAGAATACACGAAACTTTCTATTTTGAGATTAAACATTATGAAAGGTTTAAGTGACGAGCTGGCGACAGCTATCATTGTTCGTGGAATAACTGACCCGTAGATTCAAGCTACGGCTAGAAGTGAAGTGTTTTTCGTGTAATTCTGTGGGCCATATGGCAAGATCGTGTCCAAAACAATCTAAAATTAGTACCTCAGAAAATAGTGACAAAGTGGGTAGTAATACGCGTTGTACCTTCTGAAAAAAAAAAGTCGGTCATGATGTTATCAAGTGTTTTGCTAACGAACTGTCGGAAGAACGTAACAAAAATAATGTGAATTTTTGTTGTTAATTAAAAAGTGCTTAGATAGATAGTGTCGTAACCACCGCGGTAATACAAGGTGTACCGACCAATGTAATAAACAGCGGTTCCCGCGTTTCTGAGTGTTTACTTGATTGATTTCTGAGTCTGTTCTTAAGCATTTTAAATGCACGCGACTACCCACAATCCTTATTTTGCGCGGTATTGGCGATCAAAAATTGAGTACGATAGCTACCTAACGTTGGTAATAGAATTCCCTGCTATTGAGGTTGATTATTTCGTGGTACCGCCGTAATGCATAAATGTATCAGTGTTTATATGTACCGACGTTTTATGCCGCCCTGGTTTTGCCTACATTTGTACAATGTAGTTGGTTTTTTTTAAGTTAGCTTAAAAGAACGTTTAACTGTCAATTCACCTCCCAAGGGTGAAGATAGACAAAAATAATTGAACTTTTTGAATGAGTTTAGTTGTGGGTACTGCTACGAGTATCGTAACGACTGGTATTATGAATATTGAGTTGACGAGCAACTCGCCTATCTGCTATTAGGCATTACGGGTTTTCTATCGACTAGAAACTGAAGGTTCCTTACTCAGGACCTACTTAATAAGGGCATTTTCTTATTTAAAGATGGCTTTTGGTTTAGCAAACGTTCCGGTAGTATATCAGCGCATAATCGCGAAAACTTTGCAACCACTGATCGAAGCAGGCAAGGTACTCAGGTACACTGACGATGTAATTATTTTTCCACGGTAAATAAAGCGCTGCAGAATCTTTGTGAGGTGCTGGCAGTACTGACATCTGCCGGATTTTTCGTGGCCACAGAGGTGTAATACTTGGCCAGGATTATTTTTGGAGGTCAGGTTAAACCGAGCGAACGTAAAATTAAAACTGATTGATTAACCTGAGCCCACGAACTGGTTCGCCAGTAATTTGGTTTTGCAGGTTATTTCCTCCGATACAAAGCAGACTACGCTTCTAGAACGGCGTGCATAGCCGGCCTACCATCTCATTGGGGCGAGAAGCTGCGCTATGAGGGGCCCGTACCAGGTGACGCAAGTGCTGTCGCACGACAGGTACGCACTTCAACTACTCGGTGGGTCGTATGGAAGGACGACTCAGGCCGCCGCTGAACACATGGTTGCCTGGCGAGGAGAGTTGAACCCCGAGACGTGCGCTACAGTTTTTGAAAGTGAGTTAACATTTGATTGTTATAAAACTTTGAAGTAATACACGATAATTGCTATCTACATATAGCTTTCAAGTACACCTGTTACATTGTGCGCTAGTTGAGCGACGTTAGTTGAATATGCAAGTTTCGGACTTTTGCTTACGGCAAACTTTTTGTCGTGTTCCGGTGTATAACAATTTTATCGTGTACTTATAGTTGAGTTGGAAATCTATGTAGAGTCCACTCGAATTTGGCAATTTAGTGCGTGTACAGCGTTGAGCTTTGCTCCGCTTCTGATATAGCAACGGAGTGCTATATGTGTTGTCGAGTTGGACTCTACTGGATGTGGCAAATTATTGCCTATTCTGTATAGCGTTGAGCTTTGCTCCGCTACTGAGTGTTATTATGTGTTGTCGAGTTGGACTCGACTGGATGTGGCAAATTATTGCCTATCCTGTATAGCGTTGAGCTTTGCTCCGCTACTGAGTTTTATGTGTGTTGTCGAGTTGGACTCGACTGGTTGTGGCAAAGTATTGCCTATTCTGTTATTATTAGCGTTGAGCTTTGCTCCGCTATTGATGTAGTAACGGAATGCTATATCTGACTATCTTGACTTGTAATTTTGATGTTATCAATCAAGTGTTTCGAGTTACAGTTCTGTGAACTAGTTTGAAAGCCTTTGGACTCTTATTTTATATTTGTATCTTTTACTTGTGTCCCAAATAAAGAATTTTGTTTTGTTTTGTTTTTTTGTTTATCAATAAATGATTTGTATTTGTGTAACGTCTGTTGTCGAGTTAGACTCGACTGGAGCGTTGAGCCTTTGCTCCGCTGGAGCGTTGAGCCTTGCTCCGCTACTGATATGGCAACGGAGTGCTATATCCATCGTGTGTTGTCGAGTTAGACTCGACTGGAGCGTTGAGCCTTGCTCCGCTGGAGCGTTGAGCTTTGCTCCGCTACTGATATAGCAACGGAGTGCTATATCCATCGTGTGTTGTCGAGTTAGACTCGACTGGAGCGTTGAGCCTTGCTCCGCTGGAGCGTTGAGCCTTTGCTCCGCTGGAGCGTTGAGCCTTGCTCCGCTACTGATATGGCAACGGAGTGCTATATCCATCGTGTGTTGTCGAGTTAGACTCGACTGGAGCGTTGAGCCTTGCTCCGCTGGAGCGTTGAGCCTTGCTCCGCTACTGATATGGCAACGGAGTGCTATATCCATCGTGTGTTGTCGAGTTAGACTCGACTGGAGCGTTGAGCCTTGCTCCGCTGGAGCGTTGAGCTTTGCTCCGCTACTGATATAGCAACGGAGTGCTATATCCATCGTGTGTTGTCGATTTAGACTCGACTGGAGCGTTGAGCCTTGCTCCGCTGGAGCGTTGAGCCTTGCTCCGCTGGAGCGTTGAGCCTTTGCTCCGCTATTGATATAGCAACGGAGTGCTATATCCATCGTGTGTTGTCAACTGTATTTGGCAACGTATTGCCTATTCCGTAAAGCGTTGAGCCTGCTCCGCTACTGGTCTAGCAACGTAGTGCTATGACTGATCAAACGTCGAACTTTTTGTTCTGACGTATGTAACTGTAGAAGCATTCAACTAATGCCTTGTTTTCTGTTACAGCTGAAAACGAAGCTCTTATCCGTGCTTCTGCCCGCAGCCAGTCATCCGCTAGCTCGCAGCCAACAGGAGACTAGCAGGGTCCACCAGTTCTTCAAGGGTCGCAGCCAACAGGAGACTAGCAGGGTCCACCAGTTCCTCAAGGGTCGCAGCGACAGTGAAGATGTGTTCGGGACGAACACGTGTCAGGAGAGGCCGTGTTAGAGAAAAATGAAAACACGCCATATTGCGTTACGTCATCGCTGCCCCCTCTACCCTCAAGTATAAAAAGGGCAGCGCTAGCGCCGCACGATCATTCTGCGCTCAGCTCTCGAAGCGTGCACATCGCTCCTAACTTATTCCATCCTGTCGTTATACCGTTGTCATATTTTGTTCATGTCGATTGTGTAATAATTGTGTGAAATAGTTGTTCAATTGATAATAAGTATCTGCTATTGTGATAATTGTGTGAAATAGTTACTTAATTGATAATGAGTATCTGTTGTTGTGATTAAAATTGTTTTTTTTTAAATAAAATGATTGTTAGTCGCTAAAAGTATCATATCCTAGTTTCTAAATTAAATCATGAAGTACGGCTGTAGGTGAGGCACGAGCCCCTTTCTGAGACCACACCTTTCCCATGTTTCCGATCACGTGCCAACTATAAACATTTAGTCCATTGAAAAGTTACATTTGGGGTTGCGTTTTTTAGAGGACGCAATTTTATTTTTTTGATATGTAGGGGGGGTCAGTGTAAAGCTAAAACCAAGTTTGTGGGGTCGCCACCCTTGTCCCACGGCCGCCATCTTGAAAATAGGGGTTGAAACGGTTTTTATGACATATCTCTTAAACTATTTATTTGATAAAAAAAAATTGTTAACATTTTTTGTTGCAAATTAAATTCTCTACAACTTTGGTCCCGTAAATTTTTATCGTAAAACTATAAATAAAAAAGTTATAAGCGAAAATTTTCAGAAATTCGAGAAAAAAAAAATATTTTTCGATATAACTTTTTTTTAAATCATTTTACGAAAAAATAATTTCAGACCTTTTTTGTAGATCGTTTATTGGGGAACAACTTTTATTTACATCATTTTTTCATTAAGTTAATAGCTAAGGTTTTACAGCGCTCCGAAGTGAGTACTATTGTTTAGTACTCTTAACTATACCTATACGAGGGTGAATCAAAAAGTTCTTAGAAGTGCATATATATGAAACTTTTTTGGATCAAGTTCGATATTAAAATCAAAGAGTGTCTATCACACTATATTTATGCAGACTGTCACTTGTTTTTGTCAGTTCGTTCGCATGTAATATTTTTTTTTGTGCAACGAGTTGCTAAAAAGTTAAAATTATGGATATAAGTGAGTGGAAATTTTTTTGGACATTCAGTAGACAAGGGTGGTGGGACAAGGGTGGTGACCCCACAAACTTGGTTTTAGCTTTACACTGACCCCCCCTACACATCAAAAAAATAAAATTGCGTCCTCTAAAAAACGCAAGGTTAGGCCTAAAAAATGTAACATTTCAATGGACTAATTAAAACTATTAACGCAGGCGAGTTGCAAAACCCAACGCATAACAATTACCGATACAGCACGAGCATGGATCGAGGCAAGCTGTTTACATTGCAGGATGGTTGCTGGGAACAATGGTTCATTCGGACGACACCATTTATTTCAGATGGACATTAAGATAGGTTGCAAGTTATAAGATTAAGAGGAAGCTATAAGATTTACAGTAAATCAGCATTGAATGGTACTTGAGTATTTGAACTTAAAACTACGCTTTCTCTCCATGTCCTCGTATAAAGTATGAAGATGACAACCTCTTTGGCGTAATGGTTACCATGCTGGACTGTCAACCAGAAGGTCCCGGGTATGATTTCCGGAACGGCAACATCTTCGTGATGAACTAAATTTGTTGTCAGTCTGAGTGCTATGTATCGATATAAAGTATTCATGTATGTATAAGCACTTATGTGGCTACTATAATACAAACTACGAAATAATGTATTTTTTTGTATCCATGTATGAAATTTATTGAGTATTTTCTACTGTGTCTACACAAAAAAATGTTGTTTACTTATTCCCTCTATCTACGGTCGGTACAACATTTTTGACGTACTATTTATTTATTCACTTCTAGCAAAGTTCATAGATGAAACGTTTAACTTATAAGATACAATTAAACATGTGAAGGAAAACTCTCCTCGCATCAAAACGCTCTCGCTGCCTCCTATGTCGGACACCACACGCAACTTTCACAAAATGTTCGCCGCATGATCTCATTCATCCTTGGGGTGCATCGTTACTGCTCGCGTAATGAAGCGCCAATTTAATGGCCACCCAATGTCTGCCTGTCACAATGCTACGTAAGCGCACTACTATACATCTGTGTGCTATTTGTGTATATTATGTTGTATTTCTTCGAACAGTCGACCTCACGCATACTTGTATATTGATATACTTGTACATTTAATTAGTTCAATAAATCTAATATATAAAATTTCCATGTCACCATGTTAGTTACCGTACTCCTCCGAAACGGCTTGACCGATTTTTACCAAATTTTATATGCGTATTCAGTAGGTCTGAGAATCGACTACTATCTACTTTTCATATCCCTAAGTGATAAGGACCCTAAAAATTTGACAACATACCCACGCGCCCGCGTGGCGTCACATGGTTTTGCGACGCCAATCGCGTGCGAGCTTTGTGTGTGTGTGTGTTTCGTCGGATAGCAGTATAACTATGTGCGTAGATGGATCCAAATTCTAAGCGGCAATTGTATGGAGTTGATGAAACTCTTCCGTTTATTCTAGTTCGCTGATTTAAACAGATGGAAGAGAATTTGGACAGTTGTTGCAGATACGCTTATCTCGCTTCGCTTGCTCGGGCAACTTTTAGATATTTATTTCCAACCAAATTGCATAAAGGCCAGTTTGCTTATAAAAGGTAGTCGTTAAACATCCCAAGTGGCTGTAAAATTGACGACTTAATGAACACACTCTTGATTTTATAGTCCATTCGACTAAACGTTTTTACAAAAGGAAATCTGGTGAAAGCTAATAAAGTTATTTTAATCGATTTAAAAAAGGGAAGGTTATATATTCGACTGTTTGTATTTTTTATAAAAATAAAATAAAAATAAAAATAAGTGTAAAGAAATATGTTAATTCAACATCTTGTCCATGAACAGTCATGGACTTAATTGATTCTACCAAATATTGGAACCAGTGAGATCATTAAAATTAATTGTCTGTGAAAAAAAAATAAAAAGAAACGAACACAATAGTACATAGTGCGTTAGCGTTCGTAAAAACTTATGCTGGGGGTATTGGAATTAATGAACGAATGAATGAATTAATGATTTAATTATTTTGGACTTAATTATTTTTTTTAGTAACGAATATACACATCTCATGGAGCCGCTGATAAGTAAATATTTTTTTCTCTTTACAGCTAGACATGACCAGCAGGGCGCGCAACCATAGTCAGCGATATTAGGTAGAGCGGCTTTAGGTGGAGCATGCCAAGTCTGGATTTATTTGCTCTCACGGAGGCTACCGAAACTTTATGTTAGGAACTTGGCGACATATTTCTCAACCAGAGAGTGATTGCTATCTTTATATTTTTTATTAGGTAATTTACAAAAACGTAGTAGTAGTAGTAAAAATGTTTTTAAACCTAGTTAACCTGCGTAGATGATTATGATTGTAAAAATAATAATAATCTTTATTCCAGGTAAAATAAAGTAACATATATGAAACTACGCACTAAAATTTAAAATAATACAACAAATATTTCAAAAAAAAAGTTAGATCAATATAGTAAAAAATAAAATAAGAAGTTGTCACTTATTGTTCTCTGTCTGGTGTCCGATCATCCAAAATCGGTACATGGGTAAATCTAGGTAATCTTTTATAACATCACCTAGATTTTTTTTGTTTAGTATTAAGTTTTAAACCTTTTTAAAGGTAACCCTGTAAACAGCAGTAAACAACACATTCCTAACAACAGGGTCAGGGAATTCTTTCGCAAACTTAGCGATAATTTTAGCGCGGCGGCAGAATGCTACATCAAAGGCGGTCTAGTAACACGAATCCGAATACCTAGGGTTATCACAGCTGTGTAAATGTTGTATTTTGTGTTATCATTATTATGTGAGGTATGCTCATGCTTCTTTTTACCTTTTTTTAACCCCTGACGAAAAATAGTGCTATAAATAGATATTAATATAAATAGTTTTATGTCCCTGTGTATGAGTGTGTGCTTCATAGATTTCGAGCGGATGAACCGATTTTGATGGATTTTTGTTCGAAAAGTGTGTTAGTCGAAAGTGTTTTAGCTATATTTAATGAAAATAAATTAAATATGGTGGCCGCACGAAATGGCGGATGGCATATTTTACCACATCTGCCTAAATATCAAATGAAAGCACTTGATTAGTAGAATATATACACTGTGGAAAATTGCAAATACAGTAGTCTGGATTTGCAATTTTCTAGTCTCTAGTTTGTCTACTGTTCGTATTATTTACGTTAAGCGCGTGTATAAGATATAGAAACAAATTAAAATAATATTTCTAAAAAGTTATGTTAGTAACAACGCTAGAGACAAAATAATAAATCAACCTTATTCTTTATTTTTCCTTGAATTCGATAACCTAAATATTGAAAACTACTAAGAATAATTAATTAGTAGAATAATTAAATAGTACAATAGGCAACTCTTTATCATAACGGCTTTGATAAACATTGTTTGTTGAAATTTGCCATTAAAAAAAATTTTACTTGATAAGAAATGTTATTTCAATATATAATTTTTTTGGCTAGCACAGGTCAATGTCGAGGTGTTTAAACTCATGAAGATAACGATAAGGTCTGTGGTTTAAGTGTTTTTAATTAATATTGATATTTTTAGTACTTGTTTGACACCCCTGTGTATAAATAAGACATCTTTGAACAATATGAATGTAACGGTGTGACTTTTTAACTGAAAACGTAATTTATTTTATTTATGGATTTCTGTCAAACAGACATCATGTTAAGATTTTTTTGTGGAGAAAAGAACAGCATTTTAGAGGATTCGCTCAGGATATAGATTAAGCCTGCCATATAATCATAAACTAAAATGAAAAATTACATGAAAAAGAAACAAAAATATTTAAAAAAAACCTTACAAATAGGAGATAAAACCTAAGTCAGTGTCCGCGGGTAAGGTGCCTAAAATGCTGGCGGCATTACCTTGCTGGATCGTCAAACGTATTATAAACTTATATCTGATTCTGAATATCCATAATATTAATTTGCAATCGTCTTCCTCGTTATAGCTAAGTGGCTGACGCTGCTGTCGATAGTTTTCAACTCAAGCAAGGCCTACATTATCCTAAAAAGTTACTACTCGTATATAATAAATTCAATTATCCTACTTTTAATGTGATTACCCCAGGCGGAGAGATAAATATATATTACAATACATGCAAACTAGGAAATGAAAATGATACTTTCAGAGAATTTGTCAGCTTATATAAAAAAAACGGAGTGCTTAATAACTAATCTATCAATAAACGAAACATTTGAAACTTCATGTCCTCTCACTTACTTAATGTGTAAGCAAAAACCTTATATATAAGGGAAAGCGAATTTTCAAATGCTTTCTTTATTGGCTTGAGAAATATAATTTTTAGTAGTACAATGTATAAAAACTAAGGGGACTCTGTAAAACATACGCAACTCTTGCAAAAAGAAATGTCACTCTTTTTTATATTTCTAATACTAGGTATACAGACCCTGCACTAAGTAAACTACTTGTATTGGAGGGTCTGTGTTCCCTCAATGGCACCAAGTGCGTGAGTGTGTGAGAGTGCGTGCGTGTATGTGTATGTGTGTGTGTGGGAGTTTGAGTGTGAGTGTGAGTGTGTGTGTATGTGTGTGTGTGTGTGTGTGTGTGTGTGGTGTGTATGTGTGTTCGTGTGTGGTGTATATGTGCGTGTGGTGTGAGTATGTGTGTGTGTCTAGGTATATGGTGGCAGGTTTGAATACCGACAGGCCACAATACTCACCATTGTGTGTGCTTGTATATGTGTGTCTTGTGTAACTATTTGTCTACCTTTATCTTTATTTCTATTAATTCTTCTGTACTATTATAATCAAGATTTAATAACCAACTCAAAACTGCACCTTTTGCCTCTGAATAGGTTAATTGAACAAAATTTTTATGTACTCTATTTATTTTGTTATATAGGTAGGGTCCAAGAAACATTTTGTTTCTTTGTGCTGAAGCTGTCCTACACTTAGGTACTTTGAGTACCCTATCTTTTCTCCTTTTATCTACAGATGTGTTAACTGCACTTTTATGTAAGTTTAGTATTAGATTAGCAATAAATAGTTGACGCACAGATAATAATTCACATTCTTTATAGAGTAGACTTGTGGGATAATAGAATGGTTTCTTAGTAGCTACTTTAAGAACGGCACGCTGTGCCCTTTCTAAACTTAACATATGTGTAGGACATGCACCACCCCAAGACGAAATACAGTATGTTATAATAGATTTACATAGAGCATTATATACATTAAATAGAAGATCCCGATCAGCTACGTCACGAAGATTTTTGAAAACAAATATTAATTTACTTTTAGCGACTAACAATCATTTTATTTAAAAAAAAACAATTTTAATCACAACAACAGATACTCATTATCAATTAAGTAACTATTTCACACAATTATCACAATAGCAGATACTTATTATCAATTGAACAACTATTTCACACAATTATTACACAATCGACATGAACAAAATATGACAACGGTATAACGACAGGATGGAATAAGTTAGGAGCGATGTGCACGCTTCGAGAGCTGAGCGCAGAATGATCGTGCGGCGCTAGCGCTGCCCTTTTTATACTTGAGGGTAGAGGGGGCAGCGATGACGTAACGCAATATGGCGTGTTTTCATTTTTCTCTAACACGGCCTCTCCTGACACGTGTTCGTCCCGAACACATCTTCACTGTCGCTGCGACCCTTGAGGAACTGGTGGACCCTGCTAGTCTCCTGTTGGCTGCGACCCTTGAAGAACTGGTGGACCCTGCTAGTCTCCTGTTGGCTGCGAGCTAGCGGATGACTGGCTGCGGGCAGAAGCACGGATAAGAGCTTCGTTTTCAGTTTCAAAAACTGTAGCGCACGTCTCGGGGTTCAACTCTCCTCGCCATGCAACCATGTGTTCAGCGGCGGCCTGAGTCGTCCTTCCATACGACCCACCGAGTAGTTGAAGTGCGTACCTGTCGTGCGACAGCACTTGCGTCACCTGGTACGGGCCCCTCATAGCGCAGCTTCTCGCCCCAATGAGCTGGTAGGCCGGCTATACTCGTACACGCCGTTGTAGAAGCGTAGTCTGCTACGCATCGGAGGAAATAACCTGCAATACCAAATAACTGGCGTACCAGTTTTACGTTCGTGGATCAATCAGAGTTTTAATTTTACGTTCGCTCGGTTTAACCTGACCTCCAAAAATAATCCTGGCCAAGTATTACACCTCTGTGGCCACCAAAAATCCGGCAGATGTCAGTACTGCCAGCACCTCTCAAAGATTCTGCAGCGCTTTATTTAACGTGGAAAAATAATTACATCGTCAGTTTAACTGAGTACCTTGCCTGCTTCAATCAGTGGTTGCAAAGTTTTTGCGATTATGCGCTGATATACTACCGGAACGTTTGCTAAACCAAAAGGCATCTTTACATAAGAAAATGCCCTTATTAAGTAGGTCCTGAGTAAGGAACCTTCAGTTTCTAGTCGATAGAAAACCCGTAAGGCCTAATAGCAGATAGGCGAGTTGCTCGTCAACTCAATATTCATAATACCAGTCGTTACGATACTCGTAGCAGTACCCACAACTAAACTCATACAAAAAGTTCAATTATTTTTGTCTATCTTCACCCTTGGGAGGTGAGTTGACAGTTAAACGTTCTTTTAAGCTTAAAAACAACTACATTGTACAAATGTAGGCAAAACCAGGGCGGCATAAAACGTCGGTACATATAAACACTGGTACATTTATGCATTACGGCGGTACCACGAAATAATCAACCTCTATAGCAGGGAATTCTATTACCAACGTTACGTAGCTATCGTACTCAATTTTTGATCGCCAATACCGCGCAAAATAAGGAATGTGGGTAGTCGCGTGCATTTAAAATGCTCAAGAACCGACTCAGAAATCAATCAAGTAAACACTCAGAAACGCGGGAACCGCTGTTTATTACATTGGTCGGAACACCTTGTATTACCGCGGTGGTTACGACACTATCTATCTAAGCACTTTTTAATTCACAACAAAAATTCACATTATTTTTGTTACGTTCTTCCGACCGTTCTTTAGCAAAACACTTGATAACATCATGACAGACTTTTTTTTTGCAGAAGGTACAACGCGTATTACTACCCGCTTTGTCACTTTTTTCTGATGTACTAATTTTAGGTTGTTTTGAACACGATCTTGCCATATGGCCCACAGAATTACACGAAAAACACTTCACTTCTAGCCGCAGCTTGAATCTGCGGATCAGTTATTCCACGAATGATGATAGCTGTCGCCAGCTCGTCATTTAAACCTTTCATAATGTTTAACCTCAAAATAGAAAGTCTCGCGTATTCTGCATGCGTGGAATAACGATCCGAATGACATCAAAAAGTATCTGTGTGACATCAATTCTTTGTGCGCAGAGAGGCTTGAATTCTTGCTTAAGATTCTACCACGAGCGGTCGTTAGTGACCCAATCGTTTAAGCCAACTTCGCGTGTCGCCCTTAAGGCAGTTCGCAATTCTAGACAAGCACTCATCGCCCCAATCATTTAGATCACGGGCCTTATCCACCTCCTCGCACCAAGAATGTACGTCATTCAGACCATTATCGAAACTCAAAATGTAATAATGGTTCGATCTCACCCTTGCTGATGCCTGAAGAGCTTCAATAAACCTTTCTGTGGCGTCGGTGGGCGCACTGCTGCTAACCACCGATTGCTGCGTTGACGGCGGCAGAGGCGTGGACACCCTCGCCTCGCTGCTCGATGAGGCCGCCGGGATGGTGACGTCAGACGCCACACTGTCGCCCATCGTAGCCAAGGAAGTCTCCGGACACATGGCCGGTTGACCAGTGTTCTCCAACGCGCTTAGGCGCGTCAAGATAGCACCCAGTCGCTACTGGATGTTTTCTGCGTCTGTATTCTGACCGTACCGGGTCCTACCTCTATTACGAGAGGTGGAGCGGTTAGCCATTATGTTTTTAACACATCACTCCTTTAAATTTAGCTAAGCCAGAGCGAAGGATAGGCTATGGAGCCTATCCCACTTCTGATTTTAGCGACTAACAATCATTTTATTTAAAAAAAAACAATTTTAATCACAACAACAGATACTCATTATCAATTAAGTAACTATTTCACACAATTATCACAATAGCAGATACTTATTATCAATTGAACAACTATTTCACACAATTATTACACAATCGACATGAACAAAATATGACAACGGTATAACGACAGGATGGAATAAGTTAGGAGCGATGTGCACGCTTCGAGAGCTGAGCGCAGAATGATCGTGCGGCGCTAGCGCTGCCCTTTTTATACTTGAGGGTAGAGGGGGCAGCGATGACGTAACGCAATATGGCGTGTTTTCATTTTTCTCTAACATTACGTACTCGTTTACTAAGTAAGTCAATATGCGGTTTCCATGTCAGGGTTTTGTCTATCATTACACCTAGGTATTTTATAGAGCTGGTTCTTTTGAGCTTTGCACAGTTACAAATGCCATCTACTAAGGTACAGTCAGAATGTGCTTTAACTTCTATATGGTACGGTCTAGTATGAGGATTTGCAAAAGTCATAAACATTGTTTTATCTACATTCAAGGTCAAGAGGTTATCTTTTAGCCACTCTATCACTTTTTTGAGACCAATTTCTGCATTAGACTTTGCTTCTTTCCAGGTATTACCAGTAAATATTATACAGGTATCATCGGCATATGAAAATGTCCTACCGTCCTTTAGTTGTAGGTTACATAAGTCATTGACATATATTATAAACAAAGTAGGGCCAAGCACACTTCCCTGCGGTACTCCGTAGTTGAGATTAGCATAACAATAAAGCATAGCTATATCCTTCATTTTTAAATAATTTATTTGTTATATTAACAAGTACCAAGAAATCTACAAACAAAAGCTCTAACGTATAATTTGTTCCACACTAAATAAGTTTAGTGTCGAGCGATCATAATCTGGGATTATGAGATTACTCAACAGAGTGCCAGTTTCCGCTTCCTGTTGGAGCTGTCACAGGGGATTACCTGTCACTGTCACTTGTGTTTTATTACTTTTGTTCTGGCTGCAAGCGCGATAAGTACAAAACATTTGTTAATATTTTAATGCATTTCTTAGTGTAATTAATAGCTCTGTTATTATTTTGTATGTAAGAGAAATAAACTGTAATAAGTTTTTACCGAAGTACCGTGGGTCGGATGGCACGTCAAATTGTAGGTCTCGGTAGTACACTGTACGACTGTCACGTCTTAAAATAAGAAGTGGTTTGGCACCAGAGCCTGGCTATTTAGCTTGTAAGAAGAAGAAGAAGACTGATAGACAAAAGACGCAGCAAAAATTAAACAGTATTAAGGTGCGCACTGAATGTCAAAGTGGTTCATGTTAACATCAAAAGTTTCAGTTAAACGAAATACAAACTTGAGTGAAGAAAACCAACCGCAATCTGATGTCCTTTCCATCTGAGCGCTACCATGGGTCGGATGGCACGTTAAATTGTAGGTCCCAGATGTTGTTCTTTGTACAAGCAGGCGTCAAGTCAGAGGCCTTCAAGTGGCTTGTAGTCACTAGAGTTTGGCCTCTTAGCTCATACGAAGAAGAAGAAGAAGAAGATACTTACCTGGAACAGAAAAAAAAACCACTGTAAATATTTATATATGAATTTAATGCATGTTTTACACCACCACATCAGATGATAGAAAACAACGATGTGGCTGAAAAAACTTTTTTTATTTAAGTTGTCCTGGAACTCGAACATTCCACAACTTAACCACATAAAAGACTACAAAAACTTAGTATCCTCGTGGGGAACGCATTAACACAAACCATTAAGGGAAACAAAACATCCGCGAATAAAAGAAACCCAAGTAGGGCTCAAGGGATTGAAACTTCCTTCAAAGTCTTACACTAGGAGCCGTCAACACACTACAGGATTGAATCGCGGCATTTCGGTCACGTCATGTTGATAATACAAAATCTAATAACTACAGAGGATGTTGCGAAATGTGGAGCAAATACGAGTAGCACTATTACTTTTGTTTTAGATAGGTTAGGAAATAAACGCTACAACGAAGAACGCAGTAGCTGCTAGACTTTAATATTTTCGATTTAGATGTCTATTAGTTACAATGTAAAAAATATTTTAAATATTTAAAATAGCGTTGTTTACACTAATATTACTACCAATGTTAATGTTAATCTATCAATCTGCATAACTAAAACAAATTTAGATTTATGTTATTACATCTATCTATCGTCTATCTGTATTGTATAAGTAATATGATACACACGCTTTGATTGTTACCTTGGAAATAAGTAGTCTAAGAAATAAAGGCAATGACGAATGAAATCAAATAAAGTATTATTTGATTTCATTCGTATAAAACTTTTTTTTAATTTACAAGGCTTGCGCCTGACCGTAACTTTCCTGATGTTAAAATAGTGAGTTACGGATCTTATCTTCTTAATATATATAAATCTCGTGTCACAATGTTTGTCCTCAATGGATTGCTAAACCACTAAACCGATTATAATAAAATTCGCACACCATGTGCAGTTCGATCCAACTTGAGAGATAGGATAGTTTAAATCTCAAATTATAGTCGCAATTTTAATTTATTGCTAATTATTGTCTGTTATTATTTGACAGTCACAATTATCTGTTAACTCCAAATGATTCTAACAGATGTCGATACCTTTCGACTGGGTTGAGTAAGTAATCAATAGATGGCGCTGCTATGGTATATCTACGAACGTGTCATATAAGCTACACTATCTATTTTTCATACCCCTAAGTGAGGCAAAACAACGTTTGCCGGGTCAGCTAGTATATTACAATGTTTACGCAAACCGCACCGACTCCCATATAGCAGTGTGCGGGGTCTGTTTCAGAGAGAGTCTTCTTCGGAACTTTATAAGTTTAACTGGCGTAGTGGCGTAGAAACAATAGTGGTCGTGACCGCTTCATTACGGTACTATGTGTGGTTAACGTCGCGCCGACAGCCCCGACTTAACGACCTCACACGTGCGCCCTTTCTTGTGGTAATGTCTTCTTATCCCTTTAAAGGTTTGCTGTAGTATAGTGTTTAGTTTCAAGATCGCCTGTCGAACGTGAAGTAATAAAATTGAGGTGATTACAAGAGATGTTTGAACTCTCTTTCCTTCCTTTTAACGGTTCCGTACCTAAATGGTAAAATAGTGGGACCCTATTTCTAAGGCTCCGCTGTCTGTCTGGCTGTCTGTCTCCAGGCTAAATAAACCGTAATAGCTAGAAAGCTAAAATCGTATTTTTTTGCTATATATCAATAACGGTAGCCGCTAGATACTTAACATTTTCACAAAATATATAAATGTACATTAGCTATCAATTTAAATTATAACATTTAAATAAAATACATATTTGAGGGGGGGGGGGGCTCCCATACAACAAACATACGATAACTTTAACTATTTTAAGGTAACCATGACAACTATGTCATAACTCTGGTTGTCAAATTGTCAATTTCTATCCCAATGACTATATTTAAATTAGTCTAAATTTTGTGTTCCTTTGTG
The DNA here is from genome assembly GCA_035578125.1 of Mellilla xanthometata. Lineage (NCBI taxonomy): Eukaryota > Metazoa > Arthropoda > Insecta > Lepidoptera > Geometridae > Mellilla > Mellilla xanthometata. The sequence continues at coordinate 2,168,081 of JAPUBQ010000008.1, forward strand.
GAGCGTTTTTAAAATAATTTAATTAAAAAATAATATTTAAGGGGGGCCCATACAACAATGGAACGGAACCCTTCATGCGCGAGCCAAACTCGCACTTGGCCAATTATTCATTATTCCTTCTTCCTTCAGTATTGCACTTGAGTTTCCTACTCTATATAAAGTTGAATTAAAAAAGATATAAGATCTCTGTTATTTTATTAATTCAAACATAATTACTTACTATTCGTCAAATAAAAAGGAATAGTGTACCAGTTAGAAATCAAAGACTAGTTTCTAGCTAATAAATCAAATGGATAAAAAAGTTTGACTTGCATTAGCCGACAAATTGCAGAAAAGAGAGATTAAAGTTCCAATGGACTATTATGGTAGTGAATGCAGACACTAGACTAGACTTGTAAGACCGCATGGCACCGAGCGACACTTTAATGGTTACGTCTATTACGTATTTACTTTACACGTGCCGAGAGCGTAGCTTGTCAAACATTGTATCGATAACTCAGCGGCGCCGTAACGCGATGATTGGCTGCCGCAAGCACACGTGATTTTGGCAGCCAATCGCATCAAGCATTACAAGTAAACTCGCGTTTCGGCTACGCTGACTTGTCGATGCAATGTGTTTTAGAAACTCTGCTCTTGGAACACTAAAATTTACCTAATTACTAGGTGACCCGGCAATTGTTGTTTTTCCTTATATATTAATTATATCAATTATTAAAAAACACCCTTATTACTTATGGGTACGGAAATTAGATAGTAGCCGATTCTCATACCTACTGAACGCGCATATCAAATATGGTAAAAATCGGTCAAGCCCTTTTGGAGAAGTACACAATGTTAGTCACCGCTAACATTGTGACATGGAAATTTTATATATTATTAGATAAGTGTAAACATTCTTAGATAGTTTTGTTTCTACGAATAATGGATATTAGAAATTGTAAAGGTTCGTCAGTAAAAAAATTCTATGGTTAGCCAAGATTGGATAGCTTAGCTTAGCTGAAATACATCGCCATGTTGCGCCAAATGCGATTTTTTTATTCATATAGATCTGTTTTTATGAATGTCGAATGACATATTAGACATCAATCCTATCCTAAATGTCCGAATAGGAGATGTCTGATGACATAAGAAAGACGTACATAGCCAAACTGTAAAGGTGCCTTGTATACTACGGGACCCTAAAACATGGCCCAGTTAAATAAATTTATTTAACTGGGCCATGTTTTAGGGTTTATATTGACAAAACTCATTTGTTAAGTTATTTTAAATGCCTATCCGTATTTTTTTCTTAAAGTTTGTATATGTAAGCAATATTCATTTTGAGATTCTTTTTATATGTATATTTGTATTAAAAAAAAGACACAGTTTATAAGTAATTGCTTATCACATTGTTAATACAATTATACGGCTTGAGAGACCATTTAATCGCTATATCAGTTTCATGGTTGGACGCCTTCAAGAGTAATATTGTTCTAAATTATCATTATACCGGACATTACCCGGATCAGAAGTCAATTGACACTCCCATTAGTTATTTCAACACTGCTGTATATTGCCAATGAAGCCTCTCCGAATTGTATCATCGCAAACTAACTTTTATGATCGTTTCGATAAATGTCGATTTGTCTTCCAGTTTCTTAGACCAGTCAACAAGCGCTTTTTTGTGGCCAAAATCTTATTTCATCAATGAGAAAGGTGTTGTTTTCCAAATGGTTGAGTTAACATATTAAAAGTACTTAGAATAACACCCTGAATCTATCCAAGACTAACAACCAACCTCAAGTGGCATAAAATCTGTAGCCAAACACTTAGCCGAGTGTTCCGGCAGCTTCCTTGAGAGCCAGTTATTCTAGACTAGTCATATTCCACCTTGGGCCAGAGTATCGCTAACTCGTGTGGTCACGCGCCGTCCTGGTCAAATGCCTAGCGGCGAAGAGTAATTATAACATATAATAATCGTGTACAACATATTGTACACAATTGTGCGTACTCACTAGTTTCTTAAGAGTTTGAATATAAGTAAGTAGTTTTTTTTTCTTCTTTAATAATAAATTAATAATCAGATACAAATGTTTATTCGTTACATGCCAAAAATATGTTATTAAAGAAAGTTTAGTATTACATCATCTAAAAGTCAGAAGCTACGGACAGTTATGTTGATATTATCCGTTATGCGCTAAAAATATGTGCATATTAAAGAATTTTTCCTAATGATTAGGAAAACGGAGCGTCGGTCGTCCGCCGGCAAGATGGGTCGATGACATAATATCAGTCGCAGGTCGAATCTGGACACGATTAGCACAGGACCGAGATGAATGGCTTGTTAAAAGAGAGGCCTATTTCCAGCAGTGCAAAAGAACCGGATGTGGATGATGATGATAATGATGAAAGAAATTTTTATATTACATCGTCTGAAAGTCCGAAGATGCGGATCGCATGACAGCTTTATTCATATTATTCGTTATATGCTAAAATATGTATACGTATTAAAGAAATTTTAATATTAGGTACATCGTCTGAAGGTCCGAAGATACGGATCTCATCATATTATATTCATTCATAAAATGTTACTACATCGCGTCGTTGACATGTGAATGCACATTTTTTGCTTACAAATTACGTGGCAGTTCCTACGCATGCGTAATACGAAACCCGTCGCTATTATGTTGCAGTCATTAATAAAAACCGGCCGTCCGTCTATTTGTCCGCAGACGAAGCTCTGCTTTGTGTCGCGACAGATGCGTGTTGTGTCAACATTGCGCGTGCGCATAAATCTCGCCCCATTAATGACAGCTGACGTGAAATGGGGTGTAGCAGGGGTGTTTATTGGGCCCTGTGTTAGCATTTATGTGAGAACACAAGGGTAATTTAATACTTGGCGATAAATGGAAAGAGGTGTCCAACTTAGTTGTGATAATAAATTATAATCTATCATTATGTTCATGTTATATTAATTGCTGAATTATTTTAATGATAAATTTGTATTTGACATTAATAAAATATAACTAAGATAAATTTATTAATAAGATATGAATTAAAAATAATTATTTGTTTTTCATATATTTCTACATTATTCTTTACTAAAAACTTACATAATATATTTTTTTATGATGACACATTTTCCGAGTGATAATAAATTACAATAACATTTAATAAAAAATAATGCTCAGTCAAAATTCGAGCAATCATCTTTAATGTAACTGTCAAGCTAAATTGATTTACGGGCTAGCCGTTTGAGGAATAGTGGAGTGTGAGTATCTGCCGGGAGCATGGTGTGACACCAAGCAGGCACCAGGCTAAAGGTATTTCGAGATGTTTCTGGTGCGGCTGCCAAAGATAACAAGCTGAAATAAATATATACCTACAGTCAGTCATTATAGTGCAACGTTTTATTTATTTTTTATTTACCTCTGTCTATGCGAACCATTTAAATATGTAAAAGAAACACGAGTACTATTTTGTGATTAGGCAAAGTAAACTGACGCTAAGCCTGAGGACAGCTTATAGAATAGAAGCTTGGCCGAAAAAACGGTTCCACCGTTCACGCGTAAAATACCGCGATGGGCGGGGCCAAACAGCTACCCACGCGCCCGCATGGCGTCGACCGCCTAATCGCGTGCGAGCTTTGTGTGTGTGTGTGTTTCGTTGGGATAGCAGCATAATTGTGTGCGTAGATATATCCAAATTCAAAGCGGCAACTGTATGGAGTTACTCTTCCGTTTATTCTAGTTCGCTGATGAAACAACATACTTTTTTTCACGAGACGAAATAATAAAATTATATAGCGTGGAAAATGTTGGTTAATATCAAACACATAATTATGCCTACAAGTTGGTCTACAGAAATTAATCTCGCAAAAAATAATTATACAAAAATATTCGTCCGATATCGGTATTTCACGACGCTTATTTCCTTGCTTGACAACTGAATAACTACCTGATTACAATAGGGAACATAATGTTCTTATTTTTTATGCTTCATTGAACATTATTTCTAACATAAAAATTTGTTATTAAAATAAGTCATAGTAACCAGTGCCGCAGCAAACTGTTTTTACCCAATTTTTTTCTGCTTTAATCAGAAAACAGCGAAGACCAAAAAATATATGAGATAGTTATAAATATATGACATATCTAATATATTCTGAGCTTCGACAAATTATGTTCAAAATAACGGCCTCTACGAGAGTACCAAAATTGTTCGTTCCGTCAATCAATGTAATCAAGTATCATGAATGTAAATTCAAAATATCAAGTGTTCACGTATCTATCTATCAACTTCGATGTGCAAAGATAAAACAGTTTTCTGGAAACACTTCAATAACACTTCAACAGATAAGATACTTTCTCAACTTTCTATATATTATTTACTATACGGACTTAAACATACTCCTTTTTAAAGTACCCACATACATTTATATATATCAAACGTATGTAGGTACAAATTTACAATTTAAAACCAAACGATAACAATAAATGTATATGACGGCGCGTTCGATCTGAAGAGCGGGCGAGTTGCGATGTCAGTGTCAGCTGTCACTGACTTGTGACTAACGTCGGAGGCCCGCTCTGACGCAACAGCCAGCGCTAGCACGGAACGCGGAGCGGCAGTTCGATTCGAGACAGCAATCGGTTCGCATCGCGCGCAAGCGCTACGTGTTGGCTGGAGTGTCTATCTAATAAGCGGAAATAATTGTCAATCTACATACCTGCGCTTATATTATGTGATTCGATTGTAATATACCTTCATTATAAATTGAGTGCCACGTTTTCATTTCTCCACGCCTGAATACCCACGCTACCCACATCTGCAACTAAAATGGATGACGAGGAAGAACGCTCTGCCGTCCCGTCATATATAAGTTAAGAAAAATAAAGTGAAAATTACATTAAAATTATTACAATCGATAGAAAAAAACATACTCTTAAGAAACATCTCATATCTACTCTACATTAAATACGTTATTAGACTCTTTTTAAAAGTATTTGTCCGAATAAATCTTTAACTAACTTCTTTAAATAAGAAGGGGTTCGTCGGTATCATTGAAGTTATTTTTATGTATGATTTACTCTATTACAATTATTTAATTGAATTGTTATTGTGTAGATTTTTTATTATTATTTTTTTGTGTAATGATTATCTCAATAGCCTATTTCTTTATTGTAGTTAGGACATAAGGAACTTTAATTTGTAAATGTAGCATGTTAGATTCACATCGTGAAGTAAGGTTACGTTCGTTTACGCTTTTTTTTTATATTTAATTTTTATATATTTTTAAGTTAGTTAATAGTAAATTTAAAGTTTTGTGAATTTTCAATAAAAGAAAAAAAAAACTCAAAGATCCTTAGAAAAAAGAGCGTTACTGCCCCACTGATTGATTTTTTTAATTTGTAATAGCTATACTTCTCAGGTAGAATCATTCCCATATATCAAGATCAGTTGATAAGATCTCATAATCTCGAGAGTAACCCTTAAATATAGAGGGATGCACACAATGTGTCGTATATACCCGTATAAGATTACGTACAGGTATACTTAATCTTAGTTAGCAATTTTTTATTTATTTCAGAAATTCCAAGAATCCCTGAGAAATTGGAGTCTCAAAATGCTCGTATAGGAGATTTCTGTCAAAAAGTTAACAAGCCCAAAAATCAAAGTTGGGTTAAAAATAATAATAGTTAAAAAAACTAAAAAAACACGCTTATCTGGCCGTTTAAGTGGGTCAAAATCGCGCCCAAAGAAGTCGGTTACAAACAAACATACAAACAAAAATACAAAATATGTAATAATTTTATCAAATTAGTGTATTGTCATCGGTCCTCAATAAATCTACAAAGTTTCAACGAAATCTGGCCGTTTAAAGTGGGTCAAAATCGCGCCCAAAGAAGTCGGTTACAAACAAACATACAAACAAACATACAAACATACAACAAACATACAGGTGAAGCTAATATAAAGCGTGTAATAAAAAATAGACACATGATAAATCTTGATACATTTTAAGATGAATCTAGACAACGTTATAGATGAATTTGGATAACTGTTTAGATGAATCTGGATCATGACCAAAAATCCAATGGGGATTATTGGAATAACCCGCCATATCGGGGCACGTAATTGTTTAATTTGAATTGCACTATAGCGTTCCATATCAGTTTAACCTACATCTATATAAATTATCGATTTTTTTATCAATATCAATATTTAATTTAGAAAACGTATCAAAGCAAAATAATGTTATTATGATAGGGAACGGTAGACATCGAGGCGCGCGAACTTATCAGAAAATAAATAAAAAATATCCTGTTAGCGATACAGGGTTGCTAGTAATACAATAACATATTTAATTATTTGGAGACATTTATTTTTATAACCCTATAATTATTAAATCTCTATATAGTTACCTTAAAATCTGTTCCGTACAAAGACTGCTGAGAAAGCTAAACACTCAAAAAAAAGCAACCATTAATTGTCAAACCTAGTTATTTTTAGAAAGATTAGTATAGGAAAAATTTAATTATCATTTTTTCACTTGTTTGCCGTCAAATGGGGTCAGCACCGCTATTATTTTTTCATTATAGTCTAAGGAAAATCAAATATTTGGCACAAACGCCCAATTTTGAATGATTCTTTTCGGACACCCATCACAGATCTGATCGATTCAGCTGTTACTAAATTTCTACACTAACCTACGGGTACTCCAATCAAACACCAGGCCTGAATCAATCACGAGACATCAAGAGGAATCAAACCATGAATGCGTATAGTTATGAACCGTATAATACTTGAAGGCGATGCCACTATGAGGTATTGAGCGGCGTGGTTAATGTCATTATACACTAGATACCACACAATTCGCTATGGAATACGTATTACATAATACCCGAGATAGCTTGACGTCCGCAATCTCTTAAATTAATTCGTCACACATGTATTATGTGTCTCCCAATTTTTGGTGGTCCTTAAAAACAGGGTTTTCCAATTTTACAATTCTAATAAGTGTTTATAAATGTTATAAATGTCACAGGATTGGGCGGCTTAATTTTGTCTTTTCAATTTTTTTTTATTTTTTTAGGTTAACAAAATTTCCGTTTTTTTTTATCAATTGTAATTAATGTTCACTTTATTATTATTTTGTTATGTATAAGTTTATTTTAATCATTTGGTTTTATGTTGTAAATTTGTAAAAAATGTCACAGTATTTAAATACTAGCTGCGCCCGCGGTACTTCCCGCGTTAATGCGGAATAAAAAGTAGTCTATGTGTTAATCCAAGGTCTATACTTTATCCATACCAAGTTTCATCTCAATCAGTTCAGCCGTTTGAGCGTGAAGAAGTTACAAACATACACACTCTCTTACAAAAAATATAAAAAAATATATTAAATATTTAAATATGTTGAATTTGAATATTATAAGCATACTTGTGTTTTATATTACGTCTAAGCTCTAACAGCTGAACCGATCAATACACATAAATGTTTATATGACAAATGATTTAAACCTGAATTAGTATACCGGTTCGAAACTTACTTTATCTTGGATTATCGAGAAGAATAGTGCACAGGCAAGGTTTTAAACAGTGTGTTTTACAAACCGATTAATAAAATTTAGTGCAATATAACTTAAAGCTCAAAAAAAAATATCGAATGCGTAAAAATCAAGGAGCACTATGTATTTTTCTTGAAACCAAACTTTACAAACAAGTGATCGATCGTACATAAATATTATTTCTAGCGTATTTATTTGCAAGCGGAACAGTCAAACGCACACTCACGAAATGATGCAACAGATTCTTGTTTCATTGCCAAGTGTACGATTTATGCGTGCGAGTGTCAAACTTTAGAGCTTCCATAGTTTTATAGCTCGCAGAATTCGCGATAGTAAAATGGGTTTTGTATGACAGTTTTGGTTTATGTAAAAATATTTTTTTTTAATAATAGACAAATTGAAATGTCACAAACAAAAAACAAGTCAGGACAGCCCACGATCGATCGTACCCGGTGCAAAGGTGCCCATAGCGCTGGCCGCGTTTCCACGCTGAATAGCAATGGACATCCTCTGCACCAAGTACGATCGAGAACGGGAGTCCCCCGTCTTATCCCTTAGTCTTCAGCCAATTTCCTCCACTAGCTTCCTCGCTTCTGAACCCCAACTGCCCATTATAGAAACTAAATATAGCATTTTATATTATTTGATTTTTATTAAATAATTATTTTTTTAATGATGAATAAGGCTTACGTTTGACCGCAGCTTGCCTGATGTTAAACTTTACTGTGGTCTAAGATGTATCGTGCTTGCATAGAAGAAACCTAATTTACTCTACATTTGAATACCCCCAAATTGTACTTCTCAGGAAAAGGAGACTCAGGAAGAGAGTTCCAAAGCTTCGCATTTCTCACAATAAAGGTCGAAGCAAAACGCCTCATCAATCATAAACATATTCTATTATAAAATAAATTAAATAAAAGACTTAAAGCTTAACTAGACTAAACCTAAAAAAGACCAAAGCAAAAGGGTGCCTAAAATGCTAGCAGAATTGTCACGTTGGATGGCAATGCTTAGTTTCTGACCAAAATGCAAACTTTTATAGTTTGCATTTTGGACACCCGAAACCTCTACCAGCCGCTTGGCGAGTATTATTTGATTATGTATAAATACTTACTGACATGTTCTATTTTTAAATATTTGACGTATAATTCAATAGTTATCAATAAGTTATTGATCTTGGAGTAAGTAGTAATTACAGAAGATTGGCTTGCTCTTGTGAGTCACTGGTAGTCCCGACCTTGATACACATACAAAAACGCCCGATTAAAATCTGATTAAAATTTTTCGTATTTTTTTGTAATGACACTGCGAATATGTCGATAATCTTGCGATAAGTAGTGTTTTTATAAGTTTTTTTTTTTAATATTGGTTATCAACAAATATTTTTTATCTTTAGATCTATGCCCAAATTATCACAATCATAATATATATACACAGGTAAAAAATAGCACAGATGAATTTAGTGAATTTAATTATATTGATAATAACTAATATAAAACTTTAATCTATCTTTCTTTCATTTTTTTCGTATTAGCTAATTGGCCAAGCTCTGGTGTCAAAGTTTACAACTCGCCCGAAGGCCTCTGTTGGCTTAACGACTGCTTGTTACTAAGACTAACAGTCGGGACCTACACCCGACCCACGGTAGCACCAACATGAAAATACCACTTTAAAAACGAGTCTTATGCATGGTTACCTATCCAAACACCGTCCGCATTGACCATTGCTTAGCTTCGATGATCGCGTCGGATCACCTTAGCTAGCCGAGCTACAAGCGCTACATACCTATAATAATAAATACGTTCTTATCGAGAACATAAGAAATAAGCAAAGCAGAGTATTATTTAAAATATTACAAGTATTTAAAAATAAACAGACAATGCAACACAAAGTATTCAGTCGACAAATCTTTGCAAAGTATTTTCCGCGAAGTACCTGACGGAGTTCAAAGGAAACTTTACATTTTGAATTGTTTTGGTTACACTCTGGCATGTTGTAAAGTAAACATCCTTAGCTTAAGTATTTATGCTCAGCCTACATTAGTTTAAAGTCGAGTCTACATATAAGAAGTTCAAGGAAGAACGGGATAATGCATGTAGGGCCTTAAAATAGGCCCTAGAAAAAGTTGAACGAAAAAACTCTATGTAACGACACTGAAGGGACTGTGCATTCTATGGCGTTATAGAGAGTGGTCGTTAAATGCAGAGAATTTATCATTGTGTAGAATACAAGCTAAACTGAAGTACAAGTTATTATTCTGTGGCTAAACCAACTAATTGATTTCGACGCTTTAGAGAGTTTATCGTTAAATCGAGTAACGTTACATGAGTGTATATAATACGGTGAGTTTTCACTGTATAAAATCTAAAAAACATATTTATTATTCTTTATCTGTGCTAAATTCTACTATTATACTAATATTATGAATGCGAAGTTTGTGTGTATATGTGTTGTATGTTTGGTACTTCTTCACGCTCAAACGACTGAACCAATTTTCATGAAATTTGGTGTAAAAATAGATTAGACCTTGGATTAATATGTAGGCTACTTTTTATCCCGAAAACAATTGTGGTTCCCGTGTGATACGCAAATAACTTCAAAATCTATGTTACTCCTTCACGCTCCAACGTCTGGACCGATTGTAGTGAGATTTGCTATTATTACTAAGGTAAGTTAAACCTTGGATTAATAAAACCTAAACCTAAACCTTGGAGCTCGGGCTCACATTCTATGGCTATTAAAATATTTAACAAATTACCAGACGACCTAAAGCGTATCGATAGTATTAAAACTTTCCTAACAAACTTAAAAAACTTACTCATAACAAAAAGTTATTATAAAATAGAAGACTTTTTAAATGACGGAACACTTAAAAAATCTAATGAATTAACAGGGTTGCTCATCTCCAGTAAATAATTGCAATGCCTTATGGGTAATTATGTAACTGTAAAGTGACAATAAATGGTTTGACTTTGACTTTGAATACACGGGCTACTTTTTATCCCGTATTAACTTCTTTGCTAGTTACTTATAATGTACGTATGATAATAACTACTTAGGTTCTCCAATTTTATTATCTTATCCGTGAACCTAGAACCCACTATTTCTTAATACCAACCACATTAACTTAAGGAGTGGTAAAGAAACTGCACACACAAGCTGTTTTCCAACGTGCCTCGAAACTAAATGTCAGTATTAGCAAATTAAGAGTTTATCTCGAAAACTTGTCGCATTGTCATTATAATTTAAAGGCCGATGTATTCTATTTCTGATGATAAGATTTGAATACCTACTTTATCTCGTTCATGACATCTACCTATACATATCATATGTACATATTATGTATATATCAGGTTGATTTTGCTCTTTAACGTTTTAATGTTTTAGTATTAAGTCATCCTTTTTAGTAGTATTCCTCCTTTCCATCCAAAGGTTGCCTGGAAGAGATCGCTTTAAGCGATAAGGCGGCTAATTGTGGCACACTATTTTTGTTTTCAGTCTTATTTTGGTTTAAGTTTAAATAACTTTTGTGTCCAATAAAGAATTATATATCTATCTATCTTGGGGTTTTCTTCGGAAAGGTCCTTTCCACGGAAGATACATATTCTTGGATTTTGTGGTCCTCAAACATGTCGGTTTCCTCACGATATTTCTTCACAGTAAAGGGAGCGCAAATCCACACATAACTTGAATAGTATGAAATAGTCATTGGTGTAAGGTGGGAATAATCCAAAGCCCATCAGATCACAAAGCAGACGTTTCCCAGCGATCCACAGTTGCTTTTACAGATACAGAGTTATTGCATACCTGTCCTACGCTTACAGGAGATTTGTAAACTTCTTAAACTGTTCTCGTAAGACATAAGAACTTTTAAATGTGCAAAAAATAATATCATAATCTTCTAATTTATAAAACTTCCGTGTCACAGTGTTAGTTACCGTACTCCTCCAAAACGGCTTGACCGATTTTTACCAAATTTTATATGCGTATTCAGCAGGTCTGAGAATCGGCTAGTACGAGTACCTATTTAGAATTAATTTATAAGGCAAAAAAACAACGTTTGCCGGGTCAGCTAGTTATACTATATTTATTATGATTGAATGAATATTTAAACTCTCTAAGATACAAAATTTAGGTAAGACTTGAACACTTAGATAAAAAATATATAGACATCGTTTGTAACGTGGTTGTTCTCACTTATTTTAATATTTTAAGAAAGCTATTTATATAACGTTCACATTTCAGCTGAAAATTAACTTAACGAGTCGTCATGAATAAACATTACCTACTCTCATGTAATCAACATTAAATAATGCTATTTGTAAGTAACACCACCTAAAGAAACACAAATTAAACATTTACTTATCTTGCGAAGCCTATTAATTATGTAAAAGAAAGCATTACAACTTGAAATCTTACGAAAACGTGAAGACTTCAGATTTTTCGTAACCTTTCAAGCACGTGTAAATAAATATTAAAAACGATACCTTAGTAAAGTCGCCGGTGAGAAGGTTCACACACACTGTTAGCACTGGCAAGTCCGGAGGAAACGATTGTTTTTTTTTATTGTTACTTTGGGGGGTTTGGATATTTGGTGAGGAGCGAGGAACGCGCGTGCGTCCGGCGCGAGCGGTGGATGCAGACTGGTGGCCGGTGAGAAAGGAAGGCTCTGGGCTAGCCGAGGCATACCGGCCCGCGGGAAACCGCTTTCCACTGAATAAAGCCCGTCACACACGTAGCTATAATATATATTAATATGCCGTGCTATAATATATAGTACAGTAAGCTACCACATACATCTAAGAAATATATATTATAACTGCGTGTGTGGTCACTTGAATATTTGTATAGATAATATATGGTAATATGCCTTGCTATAATTTATATTAATATATATTATGGCTACGTGTGTGACGGGCTTTACGCTCGTCACACACATAGCTATAATATATCTTCTTCTTCTTCTATCTAATCTTCTAATATATAAAATTTCCATGTCACCATGTTAGATAGCTACCGTACTCCTCCGAAACGGCTTGACTTATTTTTACCAAATTTTATATGCGTATTCAGTAGGTATTAGAATCGGCCACTATCTATTTTCCATACCCCTAAGTGATAAGGGTTTTTTACCCTTATTTTTTTGTTATTATTAGAAATAATTTATAAGGCACAACAACATTTACCGGGTCAGCTAGTATTAGTAAAAAATATAGCAAGGCATATTATAATATATTTTCTGTGCAAATATTCAAGTGACCGTACACGCAGCTATAATATTTTATATATTATTATGATGACGGCACCTACGAATATATTATCGTATAGTAATACATATTATTGAATGAGGCCGACCATCTATGAATGAGGGCAAATTATTATATATCTATTATAGAACATATTATTATATATTATAGCTGACTAAGTGTGTGATGGGCTTGAGAGTGTCTAGATCAACCGCCACATGCGCCTGAACTGCGGTTGTAGTTATTTCACAATATTAAAACATCAATAAACAATATTGAAATGATATGCTCAAGCGATTCTAGATAATAATATCATTCTTTCATCAAGCGCGAGCCTATATTAAGCATAAAAAAAGGAAAAAAAAAGCAAGATTGGTTAATTTTTATAACTTTCATAAGAATACCAATTAAATATATTTATTTACTAACTTATTACCATATTACATATTAATAATCTTGTGACTACTTAGCTAGGCAAGGCCTGAATCTAAGCAGTCCAATTTAACCAGATTGCAGTTTAAAATAAAATTAAACTTAAACTTATAAAACAATAAATGCGGTAATGTTACAAACTAAGACTTATTTAATCATTAATAGGACTATTTAAAAAAATAAAAAAAACTATTGAGAGCATTTTTCAAATCAAATTGGGTCAAAATGCTGACGTCAGGGTACTCGCATTTCTGCGTCGACAATGAGATGCTGTAGTCACTCCATCTAGTCGCTGACATATTTACTTGCTCGGTTCATCAACACTGATAATCTCGCTCATTGTAAATCTTTGCCGGGAACATGTAGGTTTATTACATTATAGCGGTATTGAAGCAACATTTTGAAAAAACCTGTAAAATCTACGTAAATGATAGGCTACAGTTTTTTTTTATTTGTTTTCGTGTTAAGAAAGAAGCATTTGAGTTCCAAAACAGGATTGCGTAAAATTCGCTCTATAGCTTTTTTATGAAAAATGTCATGTTATAATTTAAAAATGTTGTGCTTCTGAAAGTAATATAGAAATTGAAACAAATCTTAGGTACTTTTTTGTAGGTAATGCTATTATCGTTAGAGCTTCTTTTTCACCTAATCCCATTTAGATGGGGTCGGCACAGCAAATCTTCTTCTTCCATATGGAGACACGGTTAGAAAGCTATTCACTGAAATGGACACGCTGAAAGAGCAACTGAGTCATGCCGTGATCCTAATTGCGGGCTTTGAAGCTGCGGCAAGTATGTATGCCTCTGAAGTTAGAGAACTTAGATCACAGTTGAATACTGCTATGACCATTATAAAGGATTGTGTAATAGGACAAAAAAATTCAAGATCTTCCCAGTATGACGCATCAGCACCTTCAGTGGATTTAACCAGGCCAAAAGTGCAAGAGTCCACAGCTGTTTCCGTTTCCCAACAATCATTTAGCAAAAAACCTGATTCTGGGACGGTACCACCTTCGAAGCCAAAAACAAAGAAAAAAAACCCCTCTGTTAACAAAACTCAAACAACTGCGGCGTCAATTCCAGATCATCGTGCAGGTGTCCTTTAGAAGCGTGCAGAGGATGCCTGTATACCAGTAAATAAGGAAGAAGTGCGAGAACCAGCGGGATCTAAAAAATACGAGGCTAGTCAATGGGTTGAAGTTCGGAATAAAAGTGGCCGAAGACCACCTTCACTATGTGGTACAGCGGGTCCTGCCAGGACAGCACTCAAAGCGGTAGAACCGAGAAAATATTTGCATTTATGGAATATGGAGTCAAGTATAGATGAAGTAAAAGAATATCTTGGGCAACTATGTTCTACTGGCTCGTGCACAGTGCAAGAGCTTAGAGCAAGAGGAGACTACAAATCTTACAAGATCGGAGTTCCCATCGCGGTCTATGACAGATGCTACTCAATGGACGTTTGGCCAGTTAATGCGCGCATAAAGCCTTGGATACCTTATCATAAACCTGCAGGGCCGCCGAATGCACCAAATGATACATCCGTGTCGACAGCTCCCAGTTCTAGTAGGCCCTTTCGTGGAGCCGCCCCAGCGTAGCAATAAAACTGTTAATATTGCTATTTACTTACAGAATGTACGAGGGCTCAAAGGCAAACTGAAGGAGATGCGTAATGGCCTGGCGGTAACTGAGTATGATATTGTAGCTTTGTCTGAGACGTTCCTGGATAGCTCAGTTGAGGACTCAGAAGTGTTGTCGGGAGACTGGACCGTGCTTCGCCGAGACCGACTCATTGGGACGCGTGGAGGCGTGGCACTATTTACAAGACCTCCTGTTGTACCTCAACGCCAGCTTCACCTAGAGACGGATGTTGGTGAGGACCTTTGGGTCTCGTTCTTTTATAAAGGCAGAACTATTTATCTTTGTGTAGTGTATATTAGATCACATGCTTCAAACGTTGAATATTTTAATTGGTTTGCTAAGGTTGAAAGTATTATACATTCGCTAAAATCACCTGTTATTATTGTCGGTAATCTTAATATAAAAGGTGCCTCTGAAAATGTTCAAAACTATTATTGTTATTTCTTGACATACTGTAAACTTTCTGAAAATAATGAGGTGAGGAATGCTTATGATGGAATATTGGATGTTGTGTTGGTGCAGGAGAGTGATGTAGTGCGGGGAGCTTCTGTAAGGCCCACAACTAAGATTGTTGATAAAGATATAGATCTTTATCATCCACCTTTGAATATTGACTTTGTAATTGATACAGCTCATCGTGTAGATTTTCTAGAGCCGTCGAACATAAATTCCACGACCGACTGGAACTTTAACAAATGTGACTACGGAAAGTTGTTTGCGCTACTAGCTGAAAGTTCTTGGTGTTCCGTTCTGAGGTCGACGGATGTTTGTTCTGCAACTAACCGTTTCTACGAGATCGTTTACAGTTGCTTTGATGCTTGTGTACCGAAAAAACGACGTATTAATAAAAAGACTAGGCGATATCCAGTCTGGTTTACGGGTGACCTTATACGTGACATCAGATGTAAAAATAAGCTTCATTCAAGTTGGAAGAAGACAAAGTGTGAAGAGACTTATCGCCAATTTTCGTCGTTAAGGGCCGATTTAAAATTCCGCGTCGCAGCTGCATACGACTCACACATTGATGGTATCGAAGCGAATCTTAAAGTTGATCCTCGACAATTTTGGCGCCATGTCTCTAGTCTGCGCACTAAGGGAGGCTATGAAGCAACAGTTAAGTACAAGGGTGAGTCTTACACTGGGGTAGGAGCAGCTGAAGCTTTTGCAGATTTTTTCGCCAGTGTGTTTTTGCCGGATGTACCGTTACTCGGTACGGATCTCGCCTATGAATCTGATAGAAGCTGTAACAGTAACTATATTAACATTTTCAAAATAACACCGAGTGATGTTATTTACGGCATAAACAAACTGAAACTTAGCAGTTCTGTAGGACCAGATTGTATACCTCCGGCAATTTTAAAGCATTTGAGGAAACATTTCTGTATCCCATTATGTCACATTTTTAATGCTGCATTAGTATCAGGTGTTTATCCGCCCCAATGGAAGGTTTCGAGGGTTAGCCCTATTCCCAAAAGTTCTAATAAACAGTGTGTCGAAGAGTATCGTCCTATTGCTGTCTTGTCATCACCAGCTAAAGTGTTTGAGAGTATTCTTCACAAATATATTTATGATCAAGTTGACAAATACATTTGTAATGCTCAGCATGGCTTTAGACGGAAAAGGTCAGTTGATACTAACCTCTTGACGATTGTTGATTATATTTCCGTAAGACTTGATCGTCGATCACAGGTTGATGTCCTGTATTTTGACTTCCAGAAGGCATTTGATAGGGTCAATAATGATATCTTGCTGGGCAAACTGGGGGCGTTAGGTTTCCCTCCAGGACTGTTACGCCTTCTGGCTGACTATATGCGTGATCGGCAGCAGTTTGTTAGGCTAGGACAGTTTCATTCTGGACCCTATCATACGCGTTCTGGAGTCAGTCAAGGTTCGATTTTGGGGCCATTGTTGTTTTTGCTAATGGTGAACGATATTCCTTCTGTATTAAAATTTGCTCAATGTTTGTTTTATGCTGATGACCTCAAACTCTTCACAGAGGTTAAATCGGAGGCAGATTGTATATCACTTCAGCGTGACATTGATGCTGTAGTGCAGTGGAGTCATCTGAACGGCATGGAATTTAACGCTTCAAAGTGCCATGTCATGACATTTGGTCGGGTATGGCACCCAATAGTATTTGATTACAAAATAAGTGGTAATATTATCAATCGTTCTAACAATATTAAAGATTTGGGTGTCATATTCGACCAAAAATTGACATTTCATGATCACATAAACGCGTTAGCCAAGGAATCGTATAGGCGTTTAGGTTTCGTTCTTCGCAATTGTAAGGATTTCCAAAGTCAACACGTGATTCGCTTGCTTTTTAGCACATTGGTACGTAGCAAATTAGAAAGTTCAATGTGTGTGTGCCATGAATTCAGCTATATAAAACCACTTGAAAAGGTACAAAAGGCTTTTCTCAGATATCTATACAAGCGACTTTATGGGTACTACCCCTTTATGTATCCTACGAAGTTCATCCTTGGATGTCTTGGTTACAATTCTTTGGAAGTCCGAAGAAACAAGCAACAACTTATTATCATGTGCAAAATTTTACGTGGTGATATTGATGCACCCGAACTACACGATGAGTTGTGTCAACTATTTGTACCCGAACAATATATTCGCCATAGCAGGCGACACAAGCTTTTGGTTGAGCCGCGCTGTCGCACGGAGGCTCGCTCCGCCTCTCCCCTCCCCCGCGCACTCGCCGCACTCAACGCTCTCCTGGCCGCCAACACGACGTGTGACTTATTCGCGGACGGTTGGCCGGGTATTGTGCTAGCTTGTCTTACTTATTGTGAGCTAAATGAAAAAAGGAGTAATAGATAGGCTAAGTTTATATAATTTGACAATTATTATGTAATTTATGACTCATGTTCTAGTTAGATTTGTATTTTTTAGGTTAGACTTAAATATGTGTAAACAATTTAATGTAATGTAACTATTATTTTATCTACAAGTATGAAACTATTGTTATTAGATTTATGCTATATTTATATTTAATTAATGTAATTGGTCTATGTACCGTTTAATTAAATTCAATAAATAAATAAATTCAATAAATTCAATTCCACTCTCCTCTATCAGACGTCATCTCCACACTCAATCCTTTCTCTCTCATGTCTTCATTCACACACTCCATCCATGTCTTTTTCGGGCGGCCTCTTGCTCTTCTTCCTTGCACTACCATTTTCATACATCTTCTTGTGACATGCTTCTCTTATTCGATTATCGTTAGAGCTTATAATTTAAATATTGTTAATGGTCTAAGAGCCAGCGACGCCTCGACTTTCGTCATAGTATAATAGTTGAAAATTCTTCTATATCTGGGTTTGCTTATACCGGTGTACCTATGGGGCATATATAAAAGAATTTTTAGCTTTCATACTATGACGAAAGTCGAGGCGTCGCGGTCTCTCACTCTATAATTATTGATTTCACATGAATTGATTTCATGAAATTTCCATGGTCGGGCGTCAAGTCTTATTTTTTAACCGTGTTATAAGATCTTAAGTGTAAATAAAGGTAAACAGTATCAACGGCCATCCAATGTGAACATACAATATCTAATAATGTAATGGTTCTAATACGTTTGATTTTTACAAAACTATTTTAATTACTACATAAACTAAAGCAACCAGTGCTATCTAAAAGACCTATTCAATGTAATAAATCCCTAGCACATATTCATAATACTCTAAATCAAAATAATATAATTTTGGTTGCAGTTCGCCTTATCAATTAACCAATCATTTAATGTACATTTAAATCTCTTACTATTCAGCATTTTTAATTCTAATGGCAAGTTGTTATATATTTTGTACTGAATAAATTAACTTTTTTCAGGTAGGATCCCTATACATTCACAGAATACTTAACTAAATATAAATAAAAACACACACACAATAAAAAATACGTACAAATAGTAGATTAAATCTAAGTCAATGTCCGCGGGTAAGGTGTCTAAAATGCTGGCGGCATTACCTCGCTGCATCGCCAAGGTTATACGATGGCCGAGGTAGGCGCCAGCTCTTGGGTCATTGCGTAATTTATCTGATGAGCTGATAAATTGTATTTATATTTAAATGCATTTATGTATCTCGGGTATGGTAGGTAGGCCAAAACATTGACGGACTGGACCGGCCTATGACAGGCAAAAGAAGCGTCGGTCGACCATTAACTCGCTGGGTTGACGACATCCGTAACATCACAGGCAGGACGTGGATGGGAGCAGCGCAAAACCGAGATGACTGGCGTACAAGAAGAGAGGCCTATGCTCAGCAGTGGGCGTCTACGAGCTGATAATGACGCTCTTGGGTACAATAGCGCCTTACTAGTGCTTAGGTAGTACATAAAACTACCAATAACTTGGTACTTCCCCGAGGGGTCTTCGTGTACTACTAACATAAATAAACATGGTGTCAGTTGACAGCGATATAGGTCAATCGCTTGGAATGTGAAATGCTTGTTCGTTGATGATGAATTCAAGAGCAATTAATCACAGCCTATTGCTTTGTGACGGAATGTGACTATGACTGAACTAATGTGTTATTTGATGCGGCTTTATATGCTAACAACGATCAAAAATCGTAAATTCGTTGGAATAAGTTCATGTTTAAAGAAGAAAGAAATAATAAAATATAATTGGAATAAAGTTCCTTATCGTGCGTTGTGAAAGGGGGCTAGACGGAAAAAAATCTTACGAAAAGTTGTCACGACACTTTTTACGCACGGTATGGCAACGTCGCATCTTCAAAATTTGTTCGGAAGTCAAATACGGCTATCAATGAAAGTATTATCTAATTGACAATAGCGCCATTCGTTTCAGGTGGAGTTGCGATTGTGCCCACAAAAAAATATTATTACAATTCCTTCACTAATTAATCGAAAGGACATTCGTTCCATCCTTGACACCTTTCAAGATTTTTTATTTTTTGTCAGACTATGTAGGCGAATTCTCAAAATTAAAACTAATACAAGATTAAAATAGAAAACTGAAGATATTTCACTAATCTAGGTCTAGGTAACAGAACAGGTAACCTGGAGAGCATCGGCATACAAAAATAAACACCTATTCAATTTGACGCGTATTTAAATAGCCTTTATTTCCTAGAGGATAAAGTCGATAGTTACACATGATTTTTTAATCTATCTTGTTTATAAAACCTTGCATTTTTGTGCGGTTAGGTAGATATTGTGGCAGTCGGTAAGTGGGTAAAGGCGAGATACGTAAATATTTACTTATGATAAGTGAAGACATTTTGATGTATGACAAACTTGTTGATAATGTTTGGAGATGTGTCAGAATAAAATAACATTCTCTACGTCTATAACTCGGTAATTAATAGATACCTACAACATAAATCATACTTAAAATATTCAATTATTCAAGTTGATTGATACCTTCTCAGAGTTGGGGAATGACAAGCTAAGAGGACCAAATCGTAGAAAGATAAGTTCAAGAATTCTTAAAAAAAAAATTAAAAGATTTACCTACTTATTTCCACATTATTTTAATTGTTAACAGATTTCATGCATAAGATTAAGTATAACATTATCATAAGTATTTGATGGCTTTGCCTTGCTCATGGTCAATTTACATTTTCATAAATATCTGTAAAATATAGTTTCCGAATTCAATGTATAACTTTTTGAAGATTGATTAATTCAGGTGAAAATAATCATGGATATATTTAGGTTACTAGCGCCATCTAGCTGTTTAAGATGGGACTATTATTTTTATGCTACTCGTCAACAGATGGCGCTATGCAGTTTGCACTTCTTGTACATAGATGGCAGATAAAATTGATTATTTCACATTTTTTTTAAGCTGGTATTATAATATTATAATGTAATCAATTTTAACAAATTATTTTTTGTTACTTTTAAAATTTATTATAGGCCTTATTTTCATAGAAAACTCGTATATTACTAGGAGATTCGTCTGGGATAGTGTGCAATACGAAACATGTACAATTAGTTTGCGTTTTCTTTTTGATTACTTTCGTAACTATAGAATTATTGCTGAATATTACATGCCTGCTAGTTGCTTATGTTTATGTAGTTATTTTTTGTGTGCGCTACAAGACTAACGAACAGTAAGTAATTCATTGGGAACAGGAATTCCACAGTTGCACGTCCGTTCTATGAGTATAAATGTGAAACCGAAATACTTAGTACGGATTTTTGAATTTCCACTGTATCGATCGATGAAAAAAATATTATGAACCTAACAACAAATACTAAAAATGAAAGAAAATATTATGGGGGGTTCCCATCCCATAATCGTATTTTTTTAGTATGTTTTTGCTATAAATCATAAAATTGTTTTAAAAAACAAAGAACCGACTTCAAAACACAACTAATAAAATTGTTTTAAAAAACAAAGAACCGACTTCAAAACACAACTAAAAAGGGAAAAATAATTTTAAGCCTACATCAAATCAAGAATAGTTATATAAGTAGAATCGAAGA
Source organism: Mellilla xanthometata (assembly GCA_035578125.1). NCBI lineage: Eukaryota > Metazoa > Arthropoda > Insecta > Lepidoptera > Geometridae > Mellilla > Mellilla xanthometata. The sequence continues at coordinate 2,189,429 of JAPUBQ010000008.1, forward strand.
GTTTATTTCATGTACTTATAAAAAACTATTTTAAATTTTTATTAATCCTGTTTTCTTGAAGTCGGTGCCATCTAAGAAGAACAATTTAATGTTTGTTAAAAAAACTATTTTCAATTGTCTTTCTTTGCTGGCACCGACTCCAAGAATACAAGATTCATAAAAATTTAAAATAGTTTTTTATAAGTACATGAAATAAACTCTTCGATTCTACTTATATAACTATTCTTGATTTGATGTAGGCTTAAAATTATTTTTCCCTTTTTAGTTGTGTTTTGAAGTCGGTTCTTTGTTTTTTAAAACAATTTTATTAGTTGTGTTTTGAAGTCGGTTCTTTGTTTTTTAAAACAATTTTATTTTTACATTTTTAGTGGTATGATATTCTTTCATGATATTTTTTAAGTTTTAGCTATAGAGAGCCAAATAAATTTCACGATCAAAAAACCTCTGGCGTATACCAGGCAGGCAACCAATTGCGAGCAAATTGAGCTGTATGCTAGCGAAGCGAGCGCGAAAATATTCACCGTATTTGTTCGAACCGTTTGAGCATAAAGAAGTCCAAAGCAGCACAAATTACATAATGTTTGTTGTGTCAAAACGTAATAGAACCAATTGCGAGCGAAGCGAGCAGGATGCGAGCGAAGCGAGCTATGCGCGAGCGAAGCGAGCGCGAAAATTTTCACCGTATTTGTTCGAACCGTTTGAGCATAAAGAAGTCCAAAGCAGCACAAATTACATAATGTTTGTTGCGTCAAAACGTAATAGAACCAATTGCGAGCGAAGCGAGCCGGATGCGAGCGAAGCGAGCCGGATGCGAGCGAAGCGAGCTATGCGCGAGCGAAGCGAGCGCGAAAATTTTCACCGTATTTGTTCGAACCGTTTGAGTATAAAGAAGTCCAAAGCAGCACAAATTACATAATGTTTGTTGTGTCAAAACGTACTAAAACTAATTGCGAGCGAAGCGAGCTATGCGCGAGCGAAGCGAGCGCGAAAATTTTCACCGTATTTGTTCGAACCGCTTGAGCTTGAAGAAGTCCAAAGCAGCACAAATTACATAATGTTTGTTGTGTCAAAACTTACTAGAACCAACAGCGAGCGAAGCGAGCCGGATGCGAGCGATCCGAACTATGCGCGAGCGAAGCGAGCGCGAAAATTTTCACCGTATTTCTTTAAACTGTTTGAGCATAAAGAAGTCCAAAGCAGCACAAATAACATAATGTTTGTTGTGTCAAAACGTACTAGGACCAAGGGCGAGCGAAGCGAGCTGGATGCGAGCGTATCGGGCAATGCGCGAGCGAAGCGAGCGCCAAAATTTTCACCGTATTTGTTCAAACCATTTGAGCATAAAGAAGTCCAAAGCAGCACAAATTATATAATATTTGGAGTGTCATAAGCCCAAAACATCCTGGGGGAAAGTCGAACGAAGTGGGATAACTCCTTGCGAAGCGAGCCCGTAAATATTTTTTTTATCCGTTCGAGTGTCTAGTCTATTAATATAATATTATCAAATTTTACATGAGTGAAATCTGTATTGCCGTATGAGCGCGAAGAAGTGAAATAGGTTATCGAGTTATTTGGGTATCCCAAGGGAATAGCAATGACTTTTAAGATAAAAAGTAACCTTCGTGTTACTTATACAAGGTCTAGTCTACCCCCATATCAAATTTAAGCGAAATCAGTGTGTCATGTGTTATTTGGTGCATCCCACGGGAACAGTAATTATTTTCGGGATAAAAAGTAGCCAATGTGTTAACACATAGTCTAACCTATCTTCATCTCAAATTTCATCAACATCAGTACAGCCGTTCGGGCGTGAAGAAGTTATAAAGATTTATGTGTTATTTGGTGCATCCCACGGGAACAGTAATTATATTCGGGATAAAAAGTAGCCTATGTGTTAACACATAGTCTTACCTATTTTCATCTTAAATTTCAAGAATATCAGTACAGCCGAACGAGCGTGAATCTCTCTTCGGGCGTAAACATAACCTAACTTTTTAGGTTTTCCTTCGATTTCCCTAGGAATCCATCATCAGATCCTATTTTGGTGACAATGGGACCAATTCAGAACCATACTCTTTCAATTAAAAAAAGAATTTTGAGAATCGATCCACAAATGGCTGAGAAATCGGTGAACATACATAAAATAAAAAAAAAATACATACACGTCGAATATATAACCTCCTCCTTTTTGAAGTCGGTTAAAAAACGGTATCTGCTAGACACTTACAACTTACACTTACTTGCAAAATCGGTCACAATCAATCTCAACTCAAATGAAAACCTCGCATTTAAAAGTGAACTTTTTCGTAACTTGACGCAGTTACGTTCTATTGATGCTGTTAAGAAGAAAATTTTTCGATAGGACGGGCTATAGGATATTTCATGTTAGTTGGTATGATTATGTAATGAGAAGCAGCTGCCGATGATGATGATGCTGGCTGTGGGCAGGGGGCGGCAGGCTGGCCAGGAATCCTGCAGGCTTGGCGCACCTACGCGGGTCAGTGAACGGCCTCGCGGATACGTCGCCCCTCCCCCCGAGCCGCCGCTACCCGCACTATACACGCGCTGTCATTATACATGGCACATCGCTCAGCGAAACCTAGCGCCTGTAGCTCGGCTAGCTAAGGTGATCTGACGCGATCATCGAGGCTAAGCAACAATGCGTAAAAGATTGTTGGTTTAAAATGTGGTATTTCATCTGGGTGCTTCCATGGGTCAATTTGGTAGTGGTAAAATTGTAGGTCCCGGCTGTTAGTCTTAGTACAAGCTGTTAGTCTTAGTACAACTTTAGAATTATTGTTGAATATTACATGCCTGCTAGTTGCTTATGTTTATGCAGTTATATTTTGGGTGCGCTAATAAGAGACTAACAGACAGTAAGTAATTCATTGGGAATAGGGATTCCACAGTTAGTCGTCAAGCCAAGTCAGAGGCCTTCAGGCGGCTTGAAAACTCGTATGCTTAACTTCTTAGCTCATATGAAAAAAAAGGTTATTTACATAAATGCGGAAACGAAAACACGCCATTTTCGTTTTCACATTTTTATTGCAATCCCGGAGATGCGATACCACCGACAAATTGAGCATAGATAAAATAAGAAAATTAGAGGTGGGTAATTAATTATTCGACAACAATATTTCCAACAGAACAGATTATACAAAGCATGTATTTTAATTGCGCACCAAGTGTATTATAAGCGGGTGAGTCAGAGCTTAGCGTGTTTTGCTTTTGGAGATCAATTGTCACGCTCAATGTGAGTGCTAACGGCTCACGGCAATAATCGGGAAAAAACTGATTGAAAAATACCAAAAAAATATAAATCGCTTCTTTATCATCGTTCATCAACGCTAATAGGCTCGAAAAACAAATTTAGTCTATTAAAGATGAAATTTATGTTTATTATATCAATTAATTGATAAATAAAATAATTACATAAATAAAAACACACACACACAATAAAAAAACATTACAAATAGTAAATTAAATCTAAGTCAGTGTCCGCAGGTATGGTGCCTAAAATACTGGCGGCATTACCTCGCTGGATCGCCAAACTTATACGTTTGCAGAGGTAAGTTTGGACAGATCAAGAAAGCCATTTATTAAAACTCGGCATGTCTGGTGGCAAAAAGTTACACGGCATGCCTTTTTTTTTTTTTTGTTGACGAGGGGGAAATCTTCGACAAGATACCTGGCTACGATGGGGCGCAGCCAGGTTATGTGGGATTTGTACCCACTAAAACCCCCCCGGTGACCTGCCTCTGTGCTTAACGGAGGTCTCCGGGTTCTTCCGGGAAACACTCCGGAGACCTCCTTGCACTGCGCTGTGGCCCTTCCCGCGACGGTGACGGTCACGCGACGCCGTCGTCGTTCACCCCGGACTCGATGGAGCGGGTGTCGGAATCCCATCTCCGAACACCTTCGAGTCTGATGCCCCTTTTAGTCGGCTCTTACGACAGGCAGGAGCAATTCCGCAGCCTTATTCTTTCACCCAGGCTGCAGGGTTTACACGGCATGCCTAGTGGGTCTGTGAGACCTTATATTTCAATAATTTTTTTGGCTATTAATTGGTGCCAATTAGAAACATTTATGGTTAAATATTAAAATTTAAGAAGTTTTAAAGGGATTCAAATAAGATATGTTGACATACCAACAATATCTTATATATATATTTTTAATTAAACTTAGTATACGTTTTTCAACTTAAAATTAACATCTTATGTTTATAAACATGCAAAATCAAACTTAAACAAAAGATATCTTAATGAGACTTTAGGAAACATTAAGCACATATATCAACTTATATTCTAAGCTAAAGTAATTAGACTTCTTCATTTTCAACGTCACCTTCACGACTTTTGTTTTCGAAGCAATTTTCGCACTGGAAAATTGCATGATCTATGCACACATGGGTCTTGCACATCTCACAGGTGTATTGTGTTTTGTGGTCTTTCTTTGGCGGACATTTGTGACATCTACGTCTTACACCTGGAGCTGTTTTTTTTACAGGTGGGCCTTCTTGGAGGCCAATACGGTTCGCAATTCGTTTGCGAAGATCCGTAGAAAGGCGATTGTTTTTCTGTCTTGATTGTAGATGTGGTTCTATCAGTGGGATACCCAGATCTTTGATAAAACTAGTCAACTGTATGTATAGAAAAAAAGAATTTTCAGAATCGGTCCACAAATGGCTGAGAAATCGTGAACATACATAAAAAATACATATCTCTTCCTCCTTTTTTAAAATCGGTTAAAAACACAATATATCAGACCTCTCAAACAAGCCGATCAATTATCAGCCTCGTTTTATTTATTCATCATTCCATCATCCCCTTGATTTTAACATACAAGGTTGTTTCACGCGTGGTTTAATGCTAGTTCACACGTGCGGAAAACTTCTCTTTACATAAAAGTGGATACTCACAGCGGTCTTGACCGTTTATTTGGGATAAAAAGTAGTCTATTTGTTTATACGGGGTCTCCACTTCCTTATCCTTATACTTGAAGACTCGTTGGAGCAAAGGTTACCATGCCGGACTGCCAATCAGCAGATTCCGGGTTCGATTCACGGCATGGCCAACATGTTTGGTTTAACTAAGTTTGTTAGCTCTCGGTCTGGGCGTTAAATACGTATCTATATAAAATATCTATGTATGTATATGTAGTATATCTTCATTCATTGCACTCTTCATGTTGCAATACCCGAGAAGGGTACATTATGTGATTTCTAATAAATTACTTAAGATCTTATGAATATACCATAACTAGCTGACCCGGCAAACGTTGTTTAGCCTTAAATAATAGCTAGTAGCCGGTTCTCAGACCTACTGAATACGCATATAAAATTTGGTAAAAATCGGTCAAGCCGTTTCGGAGGAGTACGGTAACTAGCATTGTGATATGGAAATTTTATATATATACATCCTACTATCCTATACATACATCCTACTATCCTATACATACACCCTACTATCCTACTAATATAATAAATGCGAAAGTTTGTGTGTGTGTATATGTCGCGGATTCAATTAGATTATGATCAGCGTGGTCGTCGTCGTCGTCCGCCATTATAATTGAATTGTTTGTCAGTGCGCACAAGTGGCGCAGGCGCTGTATCGTGGCAGACTGAAGCACACTCAAGTCAAACCGCGAGTGAACGCACTACTGACAAATAGGAAACAACTTCATTCGTACATTCACAATCGTTCCTTCAATCAGCACAGATAACAAACTCTTGCGTTCACAGTGCTGCCATTCGATAGGATGGAACTACTAATCGAATAAATTAAAATAAAACATTCCTCTAACACGGCCATTCTGCCACTCAACGCGTTCTCGCGTTGTTTTACAATTATAAGCAACTTAACAGGAAGCAATCAACAACACCGGCAAAGCGTTAACTCCGTCCGAAGCTTTCAGCCGCAACTAATTTCAAAGAGGTTTTGTTATTTAAATGACAAACGCAAAGCGTAGAGCTTTCAACGTAACACACGAGTCTTCCACTCAACTTGGCGCTATGCATCGTGAACTTTCGGCAACAAGAATTCAGTACGAGCAACCGTATAAACTCATAAAGCGTGGTAGTTTTCAACGATACCCTTGGACAACGCGACAAAGCTTTCAATCCGTACTTTTGGACAAAGTGACAAAGTTTTCAATCCGTACTTTTTACAGAAAGCGACAAAGCTTTCAATCCGTACTTTTGGACAAAGCAACAAAGCTTTCCATCCGAAACTCCAGCTAAGCGTAACAGCTTACAGCAACCGTTCAAACTCGTAAAGCGTGGTAGCTTTCAACGACACTTGCGGACAAAGCGAACAAAGCTTTCAATCCAAAACTCCAGCTAAGCGTAACAGCTTACAGCAATCGTTCAAACTCGTAAAACGTGGTAGCTTTCAACGACACTTGCGGACAAAGCGACAAAGCTTTCAATCCGAAACTCCAGCTAAGCGTAATAGCTTACAGCAATCGTAAAAACTCGTAAAGCGTGACAGCTTTCAACGACAAATATACGCGAAGCGCATGGCGTTACGTTAGAAACATAACAATACGAATTATACGAAACACGGAGTTCCAATTTACGGCAACGGAGCCACATGAAGCGCGAAACTTCTAACGCACTACAACTGAAATGTATGAAGCACTTAGCCTCCAATGCACTATAATAGCGTTACACGAAGCACATAGATTACAGTCTACTACAACAGTGGTATACGAAGCGTGTAGCTTCTGGTGTACTACAATAGTGTTACACGAAGCGCGTTAATTAAAGACGCTAATTACAATTCAAGGCAAGGTCTGATGGCAGAACTCTGCATCTTCAGTTCCGTCACCAGGACTTTTGTCTAATTCAGAAGATAAATCTAGTAAACCTGAAAGGTATCTACGTAATTTTTCGTGACGAACATACTGAACACGTCCTCCGGATATAGACCCCACATTATACCTTTCATTGTCACAAACCTCGACAATCTTACACGGATTCGAGAACTTTTCGCCTGATTTAGTGTTTACTCTCGGGTTCTTTTCAACCAATACAATATCACCGACAACGAACGGACGCATTTTGGCCTTGCCTAGTCATATCGAATTTTGTCATGTCGAGCTCGCTCGTCCTTCCTGACCTTAGCCTGCGCTCTAACATCAAGGAGATCAAGTTTCTCGTACTCGTGAAAACATACGGGGTGGGCTTTTATTACAACCCATTAACTGCTATGACGGACACTTTCCAGTTCTTTGCGATACTGTACAATTAACAGCCAATTAGTTCCCACCCAGGACAGACTTACACGATTTACGCTCGTGGTTTTCTGCGAACGTTAAACAATTCGTGAGAACTGATATAAACCTTTCAACCTGCTTATTGGCCCTTAGATAAACCGCTGCAGCCTCATCACAAAGCCCAAATGGCATTTTTACGAACCATATGCACCATCCGGTGTAGAAAATGCAGTTTCTTTTTATCGATTCTGATTTCTCAGATATAAGGAATAAATAAAACCCGGACGCCATATCTAGTGTAGTAAAAACAGTGGGCTGTCCTAGCGTATCTAACTGTTCTGATATCAACCGCAAAGGATAATTGTCACTAACCGTATTATACGGTTAAAACCGTATTAGATTTTGTTAGAACTTTTAAGTTTTATTTCCACTTCGTCAGTCTTGAACACCGATTAAGAATTTCCTTTAGCAAATTTATCTCCGTAGCTTTCAATAATGGACCGCAATCGAGTAACGTCATTACGGCCTGTCAGCTCAGTATAGAGTTTTGCTACGATATACTCGTAGCAAAACTTACGGTACTTAATAAAGCATAAACTTTTAAACGTCACGTCCTATGAGGGCGTCATAAAGCAAAACGTGAGAATCTACTATAACTAAGGTGGTTTTTATGTGCAAGTCTTTGACTCGTATTGGCCGCGAAAAAATAAGCGGGGGCCGAGCCGATACCCACAAGACGCGTAAACTCAGAGTGCTGCGCTATTAATCTCATCAGCAACATGCTTGAAAATTAAAGAACAATCAGTGCCGCTGGCAACAAGAGCTTGTAACTTAAACTCGTCAAAGTTTATTTTAATAAGCGGGGCTTCGCATTGTGAGCACACATTGGTGGTGGCTCGGCGACACACATTTTAGTTTAGTTTTCACTAAAATAAGTTTAGACCTGTCAAAGTAGGCTTTGGTATTCGGGTGGATACACGATAAAACTAATTTTTAAGTCGAGTCAACTAAATCGATTTTATTTATTCAATCCGGTTAAAGCGCATTCAGCGGCCTACATTTTAGAGTGTTTTCTGTCCAAAATCCAACTGTCAAATTAGTCGTCACCAAAACATCGCGATTAAAATTAGTTCAAGAAGTTTACATGATTTTTTAATGGATTATATTATCGATTTTCGTAAATAATCAAGAAATATGAAATAATTTGTTGTAGCAGCCGTCGATTCATTGGAAGGGTATGTGAAGAATCAAAATTCCGTTTCTTCTCCACAAAACAAGTTTGGGCCTGCATGCGTGGTTCAGCCCCCAATGCAGCGGTAAAATCCGAATCCTTTTTTTTTTTTAATTTTAGACATCATCAAAGAGACTCCGTTTAAGAAACACCAGGAACGCACCAGATCCATTTCAGATAAAAGAGCAAAAGTTCAAAAAGCTGTTTCAAGTTCCAAAGTCAGGAGCTCAACAGTTAACGGAAGTTCCCAATGTAGGAAGCACATCTCAAGAAGGTATCCCAAAACATGTAAAGCTCGCTTTTTATAATTTCTCCGCTTTTTTTTTCATTTTTCAAACAAAAGTTTTATCAAAGCAAAATAAAACCATTGAATTTTGATGGATTGTTCGAAATAATTAGTGTTGCCAAAATATTTCACCCAAAGTTACAATAATAGCCCTATTTTGCATTATACTACGCATAAATTGCGCATTCTGTGTACACACATAACACAGACACACAGACGCCATCTCACACACAAGTGAGTTCAAGCCAAGTCTGAAACCTAAATATTCGTTTCGCTCGTTTGTTTCCCTTCGGGGGATAACGACACTATTTCAAATGCACGTCATAAAACCAAACATCGAAAAATAAAAACACAACTGTTACCCCTTTATCAACACTGCAATTAGTTAGGAGAGGTCATAGATAAAATAAGACAAAAAGAATAATATTTTGCGCCTTCTATTGGCGACACCTTGATCTAACATTGCTACTCAGCACTAGACGGCGTAGGCTCCACTTAATTTGGCTCAATATAGCTCACGACCAAAATCAATTCAAATTTAGTTCGAAGAAAACACCGAATAAATAGCCTTTGACTAGTTTTGCACCAAACCACAAAATTAAGTGCGAGCAATTTTAGTTTAGTGCGAATTGTCACCATTAACAGACTTTGTCGCTTGTTTGTTTTAAGCGTCTCATGGTTTGGTGAAACAGACTTGCTCTGTATGGCCTATTTTATAATAATAGCTACATTGAACATTTTTCTCTATAGTCACTGACCAGGAAGCATCTTCGCTAGTAGAGGTATGCGCCTGGGCCTTAGATTTACAATTACGCATGTAATGTCAGACTTTACCACAATTATGACACAAAATGTTACTACGATCGGTAGAATCTACTCTACGCCTTTTCTGTTCACTTAATGCAAAGTGCTTGCACAGTTTAAGATTTTTACGTTACATAAAGTACCAAGGTGTCTGTCCAAAGCCATAAAATCCGTAGGCGTATCTTTTCTTATAACAAATCGAAACGTACCTGGTCATCGACGATACCTGAGATGACAACCTCTATCTTATTCGCCACACTCTAGCCCGATTCCAGCCGGTCGATCATCACCAGTTTGTTCGTGGAATACTCCACGTAAGTCACCGCCTTGTCACTCGTGTACTGCACCGTATCCCGGAACAGATTGTAGAATCTCTTCCGAGCAGCAAACTAACGCGAGAGTCTTTCCTTAGCTTCGTACACACAGAGTTACACACATAGTTCTCACACACAGAGGATAAGACTTCGATGTCCATTTGTGAGCACGCCTGTGTAGATGCGTAAGCGCGGCGTTCCGCGTTTCATAGTCGGTCCACTCGTTTTGCGTTTTATCGTGATCAATTTCTTCACACAACTGAGATACCGTGAATTCATAATTATCAGGATCAAAAGGTTTCATTTTCTTCATAACCGCCTTCGGTGTCGTACTTCTGGTTTCATTAACACGAAAACTTTCCAAGATGCCACGAAAAAACGATGCCCCCACAGCCGTAGGAAGATTGGGTAGGTTCCTTTCCATAGGAGGCATGTTATTTTCGTTACCGTGGTGCGTGGTTTGTTCTTCGCGATTGATTTCGAATCAATCAGATTCTCGATTAGATCGAAAATTTTCTTGCCAGATCAGACGTTGGATCGTTGAAATATGCCTCGCAGGTGGTAGCCGTAGGTCGGTAGAGTACGCTGGAGACGCGTTGTATCGATCCCACCGCTGCTGTCGCGGATTCAATTAGATTATGATCAGCGTGGTCGTCGTCGTCGTCCGCCATTATAATTGAATTGTTTGTCAGTGCGCACAAGTGGCGCAGGCGCTGTATCGTGGCAGACTGAAGCACACTCAAGTCAAACCGCGAGTGAACGCACTACTGACAAATAGGAAACAACTTCATTCGTACATTCACAATCGTTCCTTCAATCAGCACAGATAACAAACTCTTGCGTTCACAGTGCTGCCATTCGATAGGATGGAACTACTAATCGAATAAATTAAAATAAAACATTCCTCTAACATATATATAATATGTTTGTTAATTCTTTACGCTCAAACAGCGGCTCCGATTCTAATGAAATTTAGATAGGTTAGATCTTGGATTAACACATAGGCTACTTTATTTAAGGGTGAATAACTCTTATCACTGAGGGGTATGAAAAATTTATAGTAGCTGATTCTTAGACCTACTGAATACGCGTATTAGAAGATTAGAAGAAGAAGCAATAAAATTATTTAACTTTGACTTTGCCACTCGTGTGTACAACCACTTTATAAACTCGCCTCTTTAATAGGGTTCCCTGTGGAGTAGTAAAACGATGCGAGAAACGGTGCAATCACTTCAGATAAGGGTTCCGCACTCTCTGTCGGTATTTCATTTAGTTTATACGAAATTTCAAGAAGCCATTTCGAAGTAAGAAAACTTTTTGTCTGTATGTTTGGGCGATTGCTTTATATCATTGACGACCTCGTTGGTGTAAAAGTTACTTATAGGACCCTCCTCTGATTGGCAGTTCAATTCTACATTGATCTAAAAAATTACCTTAAAAAATAATGTGTAGTCTTTTAGCCAGTTAACTTTTAACTTAACATTAATAGGGACTCTAACTTACACTCGAAGTTTAAACTAATATCACCGAGCACCTGCAAACGCTGCTAAAGTGTAACTTACTAACTTACTGAGTTAATTATGCGAGACTTATTCGACTGGAAACCTGGTTAATAAACACGTACTTACACTCACTTTGAAATGAAATATTCAAATCAAATATAGGAGTAGCAGTAACTGTAGTAAGTCGTGTTAGCAACCATAATACAAACTAGAAATGGTATAGCATGGGCAAACCAGTCTTGTGTGAAATGTGTAAAAAAATAAATAAGATTATTATTTATTTATAAAATAAAATTATTATTTATTTTTTAGCCTATGCTGTCCCACTGCTGGGCAAAGGTCTCCCCCAACTCTCTCCACGAATCCCGGTCGATAGCTTTCTCTCGCCAGGCATTCGAAAACTGGTCAAGATCGTCACGCCAGCGGGTCTCCCTCTACTACGCCGACCTTGAGAATTCCACTGTGTGTAAAAAAAAAAATTTTTTTTAAACGATAATTTATTGATTTAACCGCAAATTCATAAATTAGTTTACTTACAAAACTTAATAAGTAGTAAGTGAGTGTGGCTCGGTGGGAAAATGTCTCCTTGCAATCTGAGGGCCCCTGGTTCTATCCCTTTAGACCAATGACATGTTTTTTTACGCAAATCAATTAATAAACAAAAATAAGGTAAAGCTTTATTATAAACTTGGGTAATATTGTTCGTTTTCGCAATTCTCTTCTGCTTCTTCGTATGAGCTAAGTGGCCAAGCTCTGGTGTCGAGAGTTTTCAAGCCGCCTGAAGGCCTCTGACTTGGCCTAACGATTGCTTGTCCAAAACAAATAAATATAAATAAAATAATAAAAATAAAAAACTTTTTTTTAACCTACTAAGACCAACAGCCCGGACCTACAAATTAACGTGTCATCAGACCCACGGTAGCTTCTCCCATCCAAAGACAGATCGCATCGGCCGCTGCTTAGCCGAGCTACAAGCGCTAAGAACTTTTTTTTGTAATGTTTTCTGTAGTATTCAACTAACTGTGCTAACGCCATGTCAAAGAACTTCTTTAGTCATTAATTGTTAAAAAAAAACAGTTGATAAAACTGCGCCGTTCTGCCAATATATAATCCTTGTGGCTGTATCTGACGAATCCAGTGTTTAAGCACTGGATTTCTGTTCACATGGGCTAAAACAAAAAATGACCCGGCACATGATTCTGTGACTTTTTGTATTATTTTATTTTTATTCTTATATTGACTGGCACCCTTGTGCCTGTTATTATAATTATTTTTTAATTAATTTAGTTTCATATGGGCTATTTTGTGCCTGAAATACCTAACCATATTTTATTTTATTTTATTATTTATTAAAAACTGTAATGCTGCCCTGCAAGTTGGGCAATCTGACCTCTGGTTAGGCTGGAGTATTGTTCATAACTTTTTAATCATACAGTCAAAAGCATAAATTTGTTTCGACCATAATTCTATGCAATAAATATTTCACGCTTTAAATGTGTATTTGAAGTTAAAAGTTATTTTGTTTTGGAACGCGTAGAACTGGCAAAATAATAATGCTAATCATTACATTTAGATTAAACAGTTAAAGGTAACAGCTAAGGGTAGCCTAAGCTCATGAGAAGGTATAGTATGATAGAAAGCTACCCTTACTTTCACCGTTCAAACTTGTTTCGCCCGATGCTAACCTTACCCCGCTAAGATATAGTAAACCGGTAGATTAGGAATATTATGTTAATTAGAATTAAGTACTTATCCTAAAACGAGTACATGTCCTAACGCGAAAAACAATAAAAAATCAAAGGTATTGAAATAAATAAGAATGCAAAATTTAAAAAAGAAGTTAAATTATAACAAAAAATAAACGTAAGTGATAGTCGGTTATACAAACATTATTCAAATATGCCTTATGAAAGTTTTAAAACAGTAAATTATTACGATTGGATTACAAAAAAATATTTTTAATTTTTGTTTTAGTTTTACTTTCATATTTTCAAGATGTTTTCAAGTTAAGAAGTATTTGGAAAAATGAGTTCCTGATGTAAAAGCATTAGATTCGTCATTAATTATATGTTTTGAACAAACCGTTCTATATACTGCCTGTTGCTTGATATTTTTTACTTTGCTCGCCCATCGGCAAAATCGGGAACTAAGGTTAAGAGAGAGAGAGAAAGAGAGAGACCTATTACCCGGTATCGTAATAGAATTGGCTTATGATAATTATTATATCTCACGCGCCCACTGTAAGTAGTACTTTCGGGTACCCATCCAAAAACTCCTCGCATCGACAGATGCTTAACTTTGATGATCGTATCGTGACCTTAGTCAGCCGAGCTCTGAGCAGTTGAATTAATTCAGATATGGTAGGAGAGCTCGGGTGCTAAATAATAATAATAAATTCATTTATTTCAGACATGGTGGCCCATAGAAAAACACATTACATTAATAACTGATTGACTCAGGCGTTACTTTGCGGAAATCCATTGTAGTAGGAAGTACACTAAATATTTAATTTTGTCTTCTATTTACATTACATTAAATATTACAATCAAAATACAATTAAATTCAAATAAGCGTTGCTAAAAATAATAAAATGAAAACAGTTACAAAAATTAAAACCTGTCAAAATAAAATTAAAGAATTTAAATAATTTACATTTAAAAATCTTACTCAAGACTCTTTGAGCCTTCCCCCTCTTGTTTAGAGCCCTCAACTGCCATGTGCTTCGTTTATATTAACAGACTAGCTGCGCCCGTGTTACCCGTTTTAATCCGGGATAAAAAGTAGCCTATATGTTAATCCAGGATCTAAACTCCGTTCGAAATTTTATTGAAATCGGTTTAGCGGTTTGAGCGTGAAGAAGTAACAAACACACACACCAACTTTCGCAATTTATAATATTTTAGTAACAAGTAGGAATGGATAGGATGTAGGTTTATTTAAATGTTAACTCTTGAATATGTCTTTATGAGTGAACGTTGAAATTAATTATCCAAACTGTCCGATTAATTATATGTAAGTTAGCTGTCATTGGCCTAATCTGACCATTTCGAGCATGTTGTCATACACTTTCTTACACTAAATAACTACCTGTTCATTGGTTATGATCTTGATTTCTGAATTTAAACTGAAAACATAAAAAATATTATCAAAAAAGATTCCTACATCTAATTATTTTGAAATAGAACTCTTTTAATTCTTGAAATTATTAGCAATTTACTCACCATTCGCTCATTAAGAACCAAAAATCCATATTTTCCATAAATAACTATAGATGAATTGACGACCTCGTTAGCGTAAAGGTTACCATGCCGGACTGCTAATCTGAAGGTTCCGGGTTCGATTCCCGGCCCGGTCAACATCTTTGTGCTTAACTAAATTTGTTGGCTGTGGGTCTGGGTGTTAAATATGTATTTATATATACTATGTATGTATGTATATGTAGTATATCAGTTGTGTTAGCAACCATAATACGAGCTAGAAATGGTTCAGTATGGGCTAACCAGCCGTGTGTGAATGTGTCCTAATATTTATTTATTTATTTACACTAACAGGGAAAACTTCTATTTGGTATGAGTACCCAAATGGGTCCAAAGTATCTCCTACATCCTAATCCTACGCGGTCAAGAAACCACAAAAATCTCGTGTTCACCTCCCGCACTATAATTAATTCAGGGTACTAATTATCTAAGTCCGGAGTCCGCCCAGCTTAGGGAGCGGTGTACAGTTTCCCTGTTATTCAGCGAAAACACTAATTTCTGCTGAAATACTCGTCTAATATCTATAATTATTATCCAAGTGCTATTAAACTTGTACACCCGATCCATTAACAGGTAAGGTTTGCATACTACAGGTAAGGTACCGAATCCCAAAGCAACCGAAATAAAAACAAAAATGAATAAATATATATTTATTTTATCAAAACCTTTAATTATTTTTTTTACTTAGACAAGTTTTGATCGAGCTTATACTAGAGCTCGTTTCTAGATATATCAATTTTGGGAAACCATAGAATGCAAAACCAATAAGGTCCTATTGGTGCTCTTTGGGTACGGGACCCTACAAATACCATCCTAAAGGCAGAATTATTAGAAAATTATCAGAAAAGTATTAGAAAGCTTGAAACAAAAACAAATATTCCATACCTAAATACTTAGATTACTTTTCAAACTTCTTATAACATATTTACTCGTATGTATAGAAACTGGTTATCTTCAAAATATATTAAGTATTACCTATCACCTTCGATTATCTAAATTATCGTAGGCAATTCATACGTTACTGAGTCAAACATACAGAGCAAAAACATTACAATCTATGACATAACATGGAAACAATGGCTATCGTAATACGTGGCCATGAATGAAGAATCTCGTAATAGTCGAGCAGATAAGAATGTTGTCTTTAAAAACTAGATTAAGTTCCGAGACATTCTTAAAATATCCCTGCAACTTGTAAAGCAAGTCGGGGATCGCCATAATCGCAATCTTTTTACCGCCAGAAAAAAGAAACTGGTCACAATATGACGTCATGCGCCGGCGCATCAAGTCCGACCACTAAATATAGCGTAAGTTAAGTGAATCATTATCGTGCTTCCAGTCGTATAATGTAAACACGCTCGGTGAACGACTGCGATTGTCTCGCCAATTATCATTCGGAAACATACCGAGTAGTCGCGATCGTGATTGGAATTCATTATAGGTAGATACACGCGCGGTCCGGCTGCGAACCCTCGGGCGGCGAGACATAACCTCGATACCTCTAAAAACGGCTAACCCTATTCTAGTGCGGAGTAAAAAATGCAGGTCGGGCGGACCCGGCGCGCGGCAGACCCGCGCCACGCGGCCGGCGGCCCTCGCTTGTCTCGGCTCGGCGCGACGCCGCCAGTACCTCTCGCCGCGCGAGGCCGACTCCTCGCCTCCTCACGCAGCCACCTCGCACCGCTCCGCGATATCTTATCAGCAAATAATTGCATGAAGTCATCGATTAAATTAAGTGCCGCTACGACTGGTACGCTCGTTTCGT
The DNA here is from genome assembly GCA_035578125.1 of Mellilla xanthometata. Taxonomy (NCBI): domain Eukaryota; kingdom Metazoa; phylum Arthropoda; class Insecta; order Lepidoptera; family Geometridae; genus Mellilla; species Mellilla xanthometata. Next base: position 2,205,803 of record JAPUBQ010000008.1, read on the forward strand.
GTTTAATAACCGCGAGTGAGAGCAAACTTGCCGGGTGCGACGATAAAAGTTTGACAGTGTTGAACTCCACAAGTGTCCGTGAAAAAGTTTGGTGCGATTCTATTGGTTGTTTTTGTTGTTGGCTGTCACCGGCACCGGCAGGATGAATGGAACACCGGCCAGGAGACCGAAGAGCGCTTTTTCTGAGACGGTGAGTGTCTAGAGAGACTTTCTCTTGGCCAGTTGATGGCCGAATGAGATACGTTGCACGCATTCTTCTCAACACTTGTTGAGATCTAACCGTTCCACTTCGCGCAAAGTTTTACTAACTTCGAAATATTTATCGGACACTTGCAATGTTTTTATTTTTTGATAGTAACAATACTCGTATGATAATTGAAGAATTTAGGGATACTTTTAACGTGTTTGAGGTTCTCTGACCCTAAAAGTACTCTGGCCACCTTAAGGTAAGGTCTTTAACACGTAAAGATTAGCTGTCCTTTTATGAATTAAGGTTGATGTGGACAATAATGCTCACAATTTGTAACACACTAGCTAATCCATATACATAAGAAAATTTATTGGAATTGAGGTTTAACAAATCCATTATGAAACAAAGACATCTTCAACTAAAGTTCAATTACTAAACATACGAGTAACTAAAATGACGAACGTGTAACAAGCAGCTGTAATAGAAAACCAAGTTACAGTCTCGAAACATAACATTAACATTTCTGTTAAAGAACTATTAACACTGTTTATAACTTAGAAGTCAATAACAAGGCTTATACAGACATTGAAAGAGTTAGTAAGGATACTAAACAGTTGAACATATTCGTTGCTCCAAGTCGTCAGGACGGTCAATAAAACTGTTGTTTGATTTATAGGTTTGTTTATGTTCTATATAATGCTCGTGTGAGGTATTGATTGCAGCTTCGACTTATCTTTATTGTAGGTCGATGTTGTGACTACGTGTGTCACTGCAAGTTTTATCTGCTGTTTTACTCTTAGTTTCACCATCTGCGATTTCATTATCGCATATAGCTAGAATTTATATTTCTAAAAAGTGATCAAACACATTTTAATATTTTGATCAATTGTCAACTATGTAACTATTATTCATTATATTCATAAAGAGTACATACAGTACATACTCGTATACCTACGAGTATGACAATAGTTCCTATTATATATAAATAATTATTCAGTTCACACATAATTTAAGTCAAATATGTTTACTAATGAGTGTCACCACAATTATCCTGTACAGTGTCCATATACAGTCTTGTTTCTAAGAATGTCTGTATTTTCATAGTTATGAGAATAACAGGCTTCCTGAGTCAGAACTTGACACGTCACAGGTCCTAACTGACAATGATGTCGGTTTTGAATTTATGTGTCTTATAGTCCCTGACTCACTTGATTGCACAAGGTGCAAAAGTCATTATATGAACTTTAAAAAAAAATTAAACACTTTTTATCATGGAGTATCTAACTGCTAAGAATATTCTAAGTAAACTTTATCTAGAATTCATCCAACATTCTATTCAAAAACGACATATTTTATTAATTAAATAAACATAAAAGTACCTCTCGTATAATATACGAGTTATGTTTTTGTATATTTTTCTGTATTATTGATATATTTTCTTTGCATTGAAGCTTCATCTTATATATAAAATTTCCGTGTCAGAGTGTTTGTTACCGTACTCCTCCGAAACGGCTTGACCGATTTTTTCCAAATTTTATATGCGTATATTTTTTTTTTTTTTTTTTTTATTTATATTTTTTTTTTTTTTTTTTTTTTATTAAAATGCAAAGCAACGTTTGCCGGGTCAGCTAGTAATAGATATATTTATCAATTTTAATTTCATTAGAAAATAAAAATCTACCTATGCAACAAAATTTGACCAAACCTATCTGCTACATTGACTAATATAACTGCATTCTACTAAACTACTGTTCAGACCATTAAAAAAGACCGATAAAAGGCCCCTAAGGGCCAGTTAACTGACTGCACTACGAACCTCACTGACATCAAAAGCAAAAAAACTTTTGCCTGAAAATGGCTAACCTTCAATAAAAGTTTAGTGCCTCCCTACAAACCAAACGATGTGCGCCCAAATGTTTTTACTTGTTTTTATATCGAACAAATCAAAAAAGAAGTCAGAAAGAAGCACTTGAAATTTCTTTTTTGGAGAAAAAAGAGACATTATCGAGAGTTCGAGGTTGTTTTTCGTTTTACACGGAAATGAGTTTGATTTCCATGCATTTTAGACTATGTACATATTAAGTCAAATTTGTATTGGTAGACTCTACGAGAATAATTTAATTCCTACATAAATACATAGTAAGTATTTTTGGATTTTATGACCTAAATATTATTATGCTAATGTCATTATATTTATGATTTACCTCGTAACACATTTTATGACGAGTAACGAGGCTAAAAGCTTCTATATTAGAGGTATTCGGAATGAAAATACGAGTAACATTATAAAATTTTCCTCGTAATATTTCAAATAACTTAATTTTGAATAATTTGTCTGAAGCTTCAACCCCTATGCTAATTAGTTGCCTGGAAAAGATAGCTTTTAGCAATAAGATCGATGGTTAAGGAAATAGTTTTAAAGTATTTTTTTTTGTATGTTTATTTTATTTTAGTCATTGTGAGTGTTTTAATAAAGTGTTTATCTAGCTAGCTAGTTAGTCTGAGTTAAGAGACCAGTCATAATAGTCATGACGTCAGAAAAATATAACTTTCATACAAATGAAGCCTTTATTTTCTCGTGGATTATCCCAAATACGAACCGGCCTGTATGACCCGTTTCGGCACACCTGACCCTGACCTTACCGAGTAACGCATGACGGGTTAAAGGCAAGAGAGATGGGAACACTGTTCTGCTCACTAAACACTGGGCAGGGAACGTGTAGGGGGACTTTTTTTTATACTTATACTATGATGGGTTTGAGCTTGATCAGAATTCACCTGATGGTAAGCGATATTGTGATCTAAGGTGGAACGCGCTTACCCAGAAGAAACCAGTTCACTCGTGCCTTGACCGCAAGATTATAGTTTTCGGGGAACAGGGCATTTGGCAAGGAGTTCCACATCTTGGCAGTACGTACAATGAAGATGGAGGCAAAACGTTTAGTGCGCATTTTAGGTATCTCCACAGTGAAACGATGCCGCCTTGGTGTTTCCCTGCTCGTCCGATTGTGAAAGGGGGCGGGGGAATCAAATCGTGCAATTCAAATGTAACCTAGAAAAACCGACTGGTGGTGTTTTATCATATTGTTGTTTTAGTATATTTGTTCATACTAAACAAGGTTAATTTAATGTGACAATTTTTAGCTTCTATAACTCGGCTAACTAAGGCGATCTAATGCGATCATTGAGGTCAATGTGGATAGTATTTGGATGGGTGACCGCATGGTATGGTCATGGCAAGACTGCCATTAAAAAAATGGGATGTCCTTCTGAGAGCTACCGTGGATTGGATGACACGTTAAATTATAGTTCCTGGCCGTTACTTGGAACAAGCAGTCGTTAAGCCAAGTCAGAGACCCTCGGTTGGCTTGAAAACTCTCGAAACCAGGGCTCATAGCTCATGTCTCATAGGAGCTTAATATAAAGAATTTACGTATGTATATGTAGTATATTAGTTGTGTTAGCAACCATAAAACAAAATAGAAATGGTTTAGTATGGGGCTAACCAGCCGTGTGTGAATTTGTGTCCTTAATAATTATTAAATACATAAATAAATAAAAGTTACACTACATTTCACACGCGGTTGGGTAACTCCATACTGAACCAATTATAGTTCGTTTTATTTTTTATAACTGATTGCGATATAATTTAGAATACCTCTATTCTACATCGAAATCGGTATATTTTGGATTAACACGTAGGTTACTATATCCCGGATTAACGCGGGTACCTCGGAGCTGGTTAATGTATTTACCACGTCCGATATGCAATAATTAATGTCGCGATATACCCAGTGCTGCAATTAATCGGGACCTAGATATATCTAGTTAAAATTTAATCTAACTGATTGGCTTTATGAGCATATTACTGCCAAAACTACTTTTTAATCATAAAGCTTTGTATATAAGGTAGTGGCAATACACCAGTGCTTTTGATACAATTACGCATAAGCAGCCCACTAAACGTTCCCACTGCTGGGACTCGGGGCCTTCTCTCACGAGGAGAGAAATACATACCACCAAACCGTAATCAGCAAATACTAAAAATAAAAAAAGGAATGAAAATATTAAAGGGATCCCCATACAATAAAGGTTTCTTTGGTGTTTTTGCTATATATCAATAACGGTAACAGGTAGACGTTTAAAATTTTAACAGAATACATAGATTTTATTGCCTTTTAGAATAAATAATTAAATAAAATCAATATCTAACGGGAGGCTCCCATACAACAAGCTGGTATTTTGTAAAAAAAAATTACTAAATAATGGTACGGAACCCTTCATGCGCAAGCCCTACTCGCACTTGGCATATTATTATATTCATGGAGAGCTAAGGAGAAATAATTTCACAGATTCAGCTAATCATTCCACACACAAAAGGGGTTATTACGTATAAAGGGAAGCTATTTTTATACACGCCTTTCTTGTATGTCTTTTTATGTCTAATTTTTGGGAGCTATCAGCTTATCTAAGTCCGATAGTACGAGTATGATAAAATGATAGACATACACTTGTTTTTTATTAGTAGTTAGAATACATCTATGCTTTTGTGCATCATTTCGGGTAATAAAAAAAACACGAGTTAGTGACAATCTGACAGAAGGTGGAGCGTGCGCAGTATTGAATTTCACTAGAATTAGATATGAAAATTGACATTTATACATATCATATACTTTTGTAATAATGACATATTATTTGACTTGTAACTTTGGTGTTATCAATAAATTATTTGTATTTGAATTCATTTTCGTACGAAAAATAAACTATGTATAAGTTTTTTAACAATCAATTAATCAAACCATTTATACCACAAACCTTACGACATCGTGCCGTACTGGGCAAGTCAGCTCAAACAACCGAACCGATTTAAATTTGATGTCAAGATAGGTTAGACCTTGGATTAACGCACAGGCTACTTTTTATTTCGAAAACAATTGTGGTTCCCGTGGGATACGTAAATAATTTCAAAATCTATGTTACTCCTTTACTAGGACCGATTTTGATGAGATTTGCCACTTTGTACAGCAACACTGATACTTTGAGAAAAGTGGAGACCGGCGTTTTAGTCACGAGTAAAGTATCTCGTTGTCATTAATAGTCCGCTTTCTTCCCTGCTGTGCCTCCGGGAAGTATGGATTGTTCCACAACACAGACACATCAAGTTAAATGCCCACGCTTAGGATAATAGCGCCTTTGCAGTTAGAATTCCTAGAAAGTATATGCAGTGTAATACGTAGGCATAGCTGGATTTCTTGTAATCTAGAATGAGTATAATACCTGATTAAGATTCGTAGATGTGTACGTACATGCCTAAATATTATTTTTTTAAATTTAAAACCAAAAATAGATCTTCTTCTTCTTTTTCTGTGAGCTAAGTGTCCAAGCTCTAGTTTCGAGAGTTTTCAGGCCACTGACTTGGCTTAACTACTGCTTATACTTAGATTAACAGCCGGGACCTACAATTTAACGTGTCATCCGACCCACGGTAGCGCCCAGCAGAAGTTCAAAATTTTTAAATTTTAAAACGATTATATTGCAAAAAATAAAACTATCGAGTGAATTTTACGTAATCGTGTTTGGAGCTCTAATAATCATTATCACTGAATTTAAGCTAATAAAACCGTAATCCTATCATATACACAGGAGGATGTTCCAAAATATGCCATTTTGCTCAAATAGCACCGTAAAATTATTCACTTTAAGGTAAAGGCACCTAATTCCGAGGGGTTCTGGAATTGGCACCATATTCCGAGGTATTTAGAAAAATAGCGCTTACAAGAGATTTAATTAATGAAAATTAATGCAAGATTTCCATTCAATAGATAATATATCTTTGCGTAGTTATATCATCAAAAAAGTGGTGTCATGTGTAAACAGTTTGAAATAATCGGTTAGAATAGCGACAGCAGCTGACTCAAACGCAAGCTTCATACATTTTGGACCCTGTGCACGTGAATACCATGTTTTTTTAAATAGTGTTTTTCTCGTTATTTTTGTACTCTGTGTTTACTTCTTTGTGTTAAACTATTTAAAAAATATGTTTTTAATCTAAAACACTTAACTTTTGTGCATTTTTCTGAGTAAATTAAACCCCAAATGTATTTCGAATTTACCTCGGCATTAGGTGCTAAATATTTTAGTCAGTTCCTAATTACGATTTATACCGCGGAATAGCGATTTCATAGACATGATCTATATTTTGATTTTCTGGGTTGTTTTTATGATTAAAGGTATCTCAGTTTGGATTTGACAAATTAAATATTAAATGAATATTAAAATCTATTTCCGAGGTAAGTTTTTGCATCACATTCACTAATGATAGCATGTAATAGATGACTTATTTACCTATTTTATTAATTCGTTGTATGGAAAAGATAAGAAAGAAAATTAAAGTTCATATTTAATCTAATATAAGTGTTAGCAAGTAATATATATATTTACGATGATATTGCAAATAAGTTTTTTTCTGTATAAAAAATATGAAAAATTTATACATTTTTTAGTACTCGGAATTAGGAAACATGATATTTTCATATGAAACGCTATTCCGATGTACAGTAGGTCGGGATAAGGTTCTATACGCACGTAATTCCGCGGCACAGACTCAAGTAAAATACAGAGTGTTCACAACTTGTACAGGTAACAATGTAGTTTTATTTAGTTTTAGTAAATGCAAAATTTAAATAAAAATTTATAAAATTACTATTCTCCTATCATAATCATTAGTAACTATCACAAACTAAGAAAGATAGCGGTAAACGTTTATGAATAATTTTCAGATACAAATAATGTATGTACTTATTACTATTATTTTACATAATGCCTTGCTTGGCAGAGAGTCCTATATTAAGACGTTTGTATTACTGGATATATTTGATTTAACTTAATATACAACATGTTGCCTTGCAAATGTGAAGAGGTAGTTTTACTCCACTAGCAGAGCACGAATAAACTATGGGCAACCTTGAAATTAAAAAAAAAAATCATTTGCTGTTTCATATATTTTGTCGACGATCAACGAATTTTTTGTACGGAACAGATGTTTTTTTTCTCCATCTCAAGGTTGCGCCATCGTTTATTCATGGTCTGCTATTGGAGTATACTTACCTCTACAAATTTGGCGAGAATGCAATCCAACACGTTGTATATAGCTCACTTCTTTGTTAAATTTTTATTATAATAATATTTATTTTTTTTGGTTATAGGATAATGAAGCCTAGAATAAAATATACAGAAGACGATCTCCAAAATGCTATTACACGGATCAAAAATTTCTCATTGTTAAGAAGTCCATTAACAAATTGTAACAAACAGTTCAACGTAGCTCTTTAGGAGCCATATTGATAAGAATAATGTGATTAATAAATAATTAATGTTAATAAATAAGTCGTAATTTTTTGAACAACATGTATCATTCCTACCGATTCTATTTTGTACACTCGGAATTAAGGACCAAATACATCGGAATAAGGATTTTTACATCGGAATAAGGTGCTTAGGACTTTTTTCAGATTTAATTTAATTTTAAATACAAAGTTTAACCTAATTATGAAATATATAGTCTATTTAAAAAGGCAAAACAATAAAGCTTCTAATAAAAATAGCCAAACTGTTAGAAAGGTTCAGTTAATGCCTAATATTCAATATCCTTTCAAGTTTTGGTGAAAATACCGCGGAAATAGGTGCCTTTACCTTAACTAGGCGTAAAAGTTAATAAACATTTTTACGTATCATTTACATATGCACTGATGACTTTTATGTGTATCAAATAGTCCCTTCGGGCATTTACTGGCATGTCAGGGATGCCATATTATATGGAACGAACAATGGGCTTAGTACCACAGTTCTAGAACGTTCTAAAGAGACGTGTCTAGATAGCCGCTATAGAATTGTAAAGGCATCAACGCCTAGAACAACATTTCAATAGTCAGTGGTCAACAATGAGGACACCCTACTCATTTATTGTTCTACATTTATGACAGTAACATGTGACAGAGAAAGTGAAGAGCGGAAGGTTATCTTGGTATGGGCATGTAATGCGTAGAGAGGAAATGCATGTGACTAGGAGAAGTATGGATATGGTTGTACGAGGTAGCGGAAGTAAAGGTCGTCCTTTTTTTTCTTTTGTTGACGAGGGGAAAATCGTCGACAAGATACCTGGCTACGATGGGGCGCAGCCAGGTTATGTGAATTTGTACCCACTAAAACCCCCCCAGCAACCTGCCTCTGTGCAGGTCTCCGGGTTCTTCCGGGAAACACTCCGGAGACCTCCTTGCACTGCACTGTGGCCCTTCCCGGATTGTTTCGCGACGCCGTCGTCGTTTAACCCGGACTCGATGGAGCGGGTGTCGGAACCCCATATTCGAACACCTTCGAGTCTGATGGCCCTTTTAGTCACCTCTTACGACAGGCAGGGGCAATTCCGCAGCCTTATTCTTTCACCCAGGCTGCAGGGTTAAAGTAAAGGTCGACCTAGGAAGACGATGTTGAATTGCATAAAAGAGGATATGAAAGAAAAGGGAGTGAAGGTAGATATGACAGCTGACAGAGTCGTGTGGAAGAGGAAAACTTGGTGTGCCGACCCCACCAAGTGAGGAAAGGTTGAAGAAGAAAAAGATTTATGACGGTCACATGAAATAGGTAGAGAAACTAAAGTAACAGGAAGTAAGTACCTACAGTTTGAATTTTAGAATATTGCGATGTTAAAGGTGCGTCAGGAAAAACATGGCCTATGGTGGGCCGAATTGACATAACTGGAATACAAAGAACTGTTACTCTAATATCGACTTTTACTTCTCAAAAATAAAGATCTGTCAATATGAAACTACTAAATTCTTCGCAAACGACATCTTGCTTTGTATATTAGGAATAGATCGTTTAATAAATAACTTTTAAAAAAAACTTTCTTGTTTCGTAATTAAAGACAGATGGCTGAAAATGATTATAATGATAAATGAGAACACGGATTTGTGAAGTAACAAGCAAAATAATAAAACAAAACATACAAACACAAATTGAACTCATTTTTTCGGTTTAAAGTTGTGAACCAACGCTTAATTTTACTTTTTTAAATACTTAATATTATAATGTTACAAATATACTCGTAATTATTTGTAAAATATTTTTAAAATACTTGTTACTAATATAATTATGAGACTTTTAAGAGAAAATTGTTATTTTATCTACTAAGAATATTTTTGCGTGTTCTTTAAAGTTACAAGTTTCTAAAACAACAGAAGCTGTCGCTGTCGGTTAATATTATCTTTTGTCTTATTATTTCGTTTTGGGAATATTTTCTGGGAAATCTGTTATCAAAGTTTTCGAACAAGAATTACAACTAGGACCCGTCTTCTCCAACATGGGTTTACCAGTATAAAACTTTCTTAAGAATTAGTAGGCAATTGGACGGAGTTCTATTCTAGACCAAGTACCTAATATTATGTAGGTACCTACTTCCGCTGTGATGTGTTAGTCGGTTGGAGCAACACTCTTTTTTTTATATTTTGATTTCATTTTTGTGGTAGATTACGATTCGTACAGCGCGGCGGCACGATTTGATGGCGGAATCATATAGATCTCGACGAAAGAAAGCGAAATGAATGAAAAGAAAAATTCGATATCTCGCTTCGTTTCCAAGATACTCGTATCGAGGCTTAAAACAAGAAAAAAAAGTTTTTTTTAATCAGCAATTTTTTGCTTATCTCAACTCGTTTATTTTTATTTTTTAATAGTTGGTGTTATAGCGGCAATTTTTATAAATGATTTGTGAAAATTTCTTCTTACTTATCATGGTTTATAGGTTACAGTCTGGTGACAGACAGACAGACAGTGGAGGCTTAGTAATAGGGTCCCGTTTTTACCTTTTAGATATGGAACCCTCGAATCTGTTCTGCGGTTTTTCTTGAGCGGGTAGCAATCAAGAATGAAACGTATAACGAGAGAGATTCTTATATTATTTTAATATCTCCGTCGCAATTTTTACGTTTTGGTATTTTGCTACAACAACAACTATGTTAATTTAATGATTCACGACTAACTTCGTCTTATTCTTATTAAGTAAAGACATGGAAAATATTAAATATTAATATTGATGATATTTTTTATTTTCACTTAGAGTCTAAATATGAACAGTGCCTTAAATATTTAATAATATATTAATTAATTGAAGTTATTTTTCTTTCGCATCCGTAACTACGAGTCAGAGAACGAATTTTCAGATGTTTTCTTTACTGACTAAAGTGACGCCACATTTTCTTGTGTGTTTATATTAATGAGTGATGATAGCTTAGTAGGGCGTGCGGCCGCCTTTCGTCCCGTTGGTCTTGGGTTCAATTCCAGCCAATGTGCTCGAACTTTCGAATACATTGTGAAGAAATCATTGCATGGTTACAGTCACCAAGTATCATCACCAATGGTTTCATTTTAATAATGTATTTCTTACTCATGTCAATAAAGGATTTTTTTATTACATTTTATTCACAGTTGTGTTCCATCAGCCTCCTCGAGAGCGTTCTATTCTATAAAACTAGGCATGCTCAACCTTAGGCCACAGCGTCGCTAACTCCCACGGTTACGCATCCTGCTGGTCATATGCTTCGCTTTATCGTGTAAAGAAAAGATACCGAAAACTAGCAAGTACTAGGCTAGCATGAAACTGCAGAGATTTTGCATCTTGCGATAGTGCATTGGAAAGTAGCTGTGATTCAGGCCATCAGTAACGGGATATCTCGGAACCGGTCCGGCCAGTGTTTGTCAAGCGATTGTTGCTATATCGCCACATACTGCAGCTCGTGGTGTAGCTTAGCTAATCATGGTAAGGCCTTGTCAGTGGCCTATTAGTGGCCTTAAACTCAGGCGCAATTCCTTCATAGTTGTATTCCTCACTACTTAGGTTTGTAATGCGAAAGTTTGTGCGTAAGTTTGTTACTTCTTCACGCTCAACCGGCTTTACCGATTTTCATGAAATCTGATGTGAAGATAGCTTATTATTATTATTATGAGCCTGTTTTGTCCCATTGAAGAGCAAAAGTCTCTCCACCCTCTTTCCATTTATCACGATCTATTGCTATTTCTTGCCAGTTTATGCAGTGTTTATCCAGTTCGTCCCGCCATCTCCGGCTGGGCCTGCCGCGACGTCGGACGCTCTGTGGTACCCACTGGGTTGCGTTTAGCCCAGCCCAAGATAGAAGATAGCTTAGACATTGGATTAACAAATGGGCTACTAGTTATCCCGAAAACATTACTGGTTCCCGTGGGATACGTAAATAACTTCAAAATCTATGTTACTTCTTCACGCTTAAACGGCTAGACAGATTTTGATGAGATTTACTATGAAGATAGATTAGACCTTGGATTAACACATAGGGTACTTATTACCCCGGAATAACATATTTTAGTCCCAGATTAACACGGGTATCATCGCGGGGCTAGTTATGAAATAAATTCAATTTATAACCTTCTCCAAATAATCCCATCTGCACGGATTCGAATGAATTTAGTGACCTTTGTGTCAAATAAAGGCCAACTTCCAGTGCTATGTAATTGGTAACTCTCCGTAATACTGAAGCCATATTCAGCAGTTACATATAACGTGTTATGCAATGGGAACATCCCTTTCGCTTGTTCCGATAATTGAGCCCCACGGACACCGAATTTTCGGGAAAAACCTGACAATTCTACAAATAATCGGGTTCGTTTCTATGTTGGATGGGGAAAAGAGGTTACGTACTGATATTTTATATTCCACTACAGAACGAGCAGAGGCACAGCGAAGAGACATCGATTCACTGTTGAAGTTCCGAGGATTCGAACAAAGCGTTTTGCTTCGACCTTCATTGTGAGAACTGCGAAGCTCTGAAACTCTCTTCCTGAGTCTCTTTTTTCCGAGAAGTACAATTTGGGGGTCTTCAAATCTAGAGTAAATAGGTTCCTTCAAGGCAAGCGTGTTACATCTTAGACCACAGTCAAGCTTAACACCAGACTAGCTGCGGTCAAACGTAAGCCTATTCATCAATAAAAAAAATATTTATGCTATTGGATTGAAGCGTACGACCGCCTTACGACCAGCAGTTCGTGTGTTCGATTCACGCCAATGAGCTCGAGCTTTCAGTGAAGAAAAACATCGTAAGGAAACCATAGCATGATAGTGGGGTATTCTCTAAAGCTCGCCTGGTTAGCAACCACCGTCAAGTTGAAAAATCTGTCACACAAGATCTGTGACACGTTTACTTAGAAGAAAGAAAAACTAGAGTAAATAGGTATATTTACTCTACTTTTGAAGACTCCCGGATGATACCTCTCAGGAAACAGAGACTCAGGTAGTGAGTTCCAAAGGTTCGCTGTCCTCACAATAAAGGTAGCAAAGCGTTTTATACGAACGTTTGGAACTTTAACTCTGATAATATTTAAACCTCCACCCACACTATAGATGTAACGGCATTACACAAAAACCCAACACTTACATCACTTCTTAAAATGGTCAAAACATCATTAATTGACTTAATTTTCTGATGTCATCTTCGATTGCCTTAAAATTGGCCGAAGCTTTGAAATTAGCGACCACTTTTCCTTATGGTTTGCAATTCTAGTTAATTTATTGTTTCCATTTGTTATTTATGTATATTTGGTTTATTTCTCGTGTTAAGCACTGAGTCATTTAGTCGTTGGCTGCGTTCCTTTTATTTGACTCGTTTGATCAGTATGTATGTTGTCAATCAGTCACTACTCATTGTGTTAGTGATCTAAATTACTGAGAGTTTAAAGTCATTTTTTAACGGAACATAACATCTTTTTCTCTTAATCGATTTTGACAAAACAAAACTTCTTCAATTTTGACAACGCTCTTTTATATATAATCCACCTATGAAAACCGGGTTCAAATCCATTGAGTAGTTACGAAGATATGACGTACCAGACAGACAAAAACTTTGTTTTTTTTTTTGTTACACTTCTTCAATCGCACCCTATCAGTTTTTTGGAAAAGTATGTAATGTGTTACACACAGGTGTCAATTTATTTTTAAAGAAAATTTTACATAATAAAGTAAAGTAAGTAACAAACAAATAATGCAACACGACTTCATGTTAGAAATTATATTACGTTTGCATGTAGCATCCTGTAATAAAGTATCTGTGTTTTGAATTGAATTGAATTAAGATTTATTTGATATAGATTTGCCGTGACACTGCTTAATTATTTTTGTGTGTAGTAGACGACTCGTTGACTGTCGCCATCAAAGCAAGTCTAATTCATTAAGCTATGTCAGACTTTAGCCAAGGGCAAATTACTGCGGTACTACACTGAAATACATTTGATATTTCTTATTATGGGTGTTCTTTTGAATGCAAGATAAAAATAGCTGAATGAGAATAAATTCTTATTATCATCTGCCTGTTTCTCACTACTGCTGGGTAAAGGCCTCCTCTCCAAAATTCCGCGTTTTAGAGTCCTCAGTCCTCAGCCAATTCTTTTTTATAACTTATAGGTTTGCGTTTGACCACAGCTTGCCTGGTGTTATACAATACTATGGTCTACAATGTTACACGCTTACCTAGAAAATATCTATTAACTTGATTTGAAGACCCCCAGGTGGTACTTCTCAGGAATTAGAGACTCAAGAAGAGAGTTCCAAAGTTTTGCAGTCCTCACAAGAAAGGTTGAAACGAATCGGCTTACTTAATAAAGCTTAATACTTATAATCTCCATCAATTCCTTCCAGCATGCTTTACGAACTTCATCAAACAAATATATGGATATATTTTAGAAGGTGATCCAAAACATTATCAATATTTTCGGTAATAAACATCGCAATATCCAAAAACATAACACGATGATAAGAATTGTTTCATTTCACCCAACATGTTTGCATTCAAACAGAATTGCACACATTTATGTTTCACTGTTCGCAGAGATATTGTAAGATTGAAATATAAAAGATAATGGAGAAATCACATGTAGCAACTCCGCGCAACGAAAACTATGTAAAATATTTAGATATCGATTCCACGTAAAACTATTTGCGCCCTGCGGTGTTACCCGCTAATAGCTTGTTAATGAACGTTTATTTGGAAAAGGTTACACAGAAATAAAAGTAGTAGGAATCCAAAGGCTCCCAAAGTAGTAAAAACTGTGTTATGGGAGCCAATCGCATCACCCAAGTTTATTCTACGGTAACATTAAACTTATGCTAAAGTGATATAAAATAATTTATAGGCAAGTTAAATGATCTGAAACCAAATTGAGAAAAGCAAAGAAAAAAAAACAAAATATAATTAAAAATATAGATATTTTGATGTTTCCTGTCACACAGCGGAAGAACACTAAACATTTCATATGAGTTTCAAACATTTCTATCGCATAAATGTTTAGTTATTTACTCGTAGTTCAAGATAGTGGTTAGCTGTACAAGTTGTGGTATAAGTAGAATCGTAGTGTGAGATCTCTGCTGCTCTGCATTACCCCCATCAAGGTACCTAGCACAGAGCACAGCGACTTCCCCAAGTACGACACAGCCCTCCACTCACATAGCTATAACTATTACCTTATGTACCTAACCTAACCTAACCTAACCTAACCTAACCTAACTCTAAGATACGTACATACAAGAAAGAATTTGAATTTGATGTACGATGTTTAACATAACCTAAACTTGGAGTAGGCCAAGTTGAATAAGTGATATCATACTGGTAATACAGCCTCAAACTGTAGCCTGTACTAGCATCACCTACGCTGGGTAAATCATTGGTATGAAATCATCTGCTCGATATGTCGCCAAATAAATACCTCGACACCCACGATACGAAGCATTACGTATACAATTAGTTTCTAACGCAAAAACTTTCAAGAACATCTGTAGCTCAATGATCTGATCCGATCACAAAAGCTTGTATCGAGTTTAGCGATTTTCCTCCACCTTCATTGTGCGTACCGCCAAGATGTGGAATTCTTTGCCAAATTCCCTGATCTCCGATAACTATAATCTAGCGGTTTTCAAGGCAAGAGTGAACCGGTTTCTTCTGGGCAAGCGCGCTCCATCATAGATCGCAATATCGCTTAACATCAGGTGAATTGCGATCAAGCGCAAAACCTATCATAAAAAACTAATCTTCAAAAGTCCTTGATCACAAATTGTGTTTTTTTTTTTCAATCTAGATGTTGTATTATAGTCGCTATTTAAAAGTTTCGTCAAATTTACCTTTGACTGAACTTGTGTTCTTAGCGAACTCATTCTTGTGAATATAAAGACTTATCTTAGATCATATTTTAAAAACTTTAACTTGGCGGTTCTAATATGTTTCTTTGCTGCTTAATGTTTTATAGTTTATTCACGTTGAAAAGAAAGGATCTGTTATCGAGAAGAAAGATACATGAAAGGTTCTTTCAAATTCAAGTTTAAAATGTCTTTATTTGTAACCCAAATATTGTAGAAAAAGAAATGTGCACCCTGTGCTTAATAAATGGGGCATGGCTAAGACTACTTAAAATTAATTACTTAATACTATATTTAGATCGAGTTATTTACATTTAATTTACTATATGTAAGGTTTTTTAATTATAAATTATATTGAAGTATTTTTTCATGTAATTTTAAATTTTAGTGTAGTGGAAATAAATGGTATATTTTAAATTATTACTTGCTGACCCGGCAAACGTTATTTTGCCTTAAAAAATAGATAGTAGCCGATTTTCAGACATACTGAATATATACGAGTATACAGCACAATATTACATATTAAACGTACGTCGTATTACTTCGTGGGACGTACATAACTAGCTTAAATCTAAGATTTACATTCCTACTTTAGAAGTCTGAAAAAATACTAAAAACTTCCTGCTTAAAAATAAATGTACAAATGCAAAAATGCAGACATATCCACTACCACGCTTTCCTGGGAGAAAAACTGTGTAATTTTCTAATAAAACTAAATATAAAGTGGGACGGTGAAATGAATATGACATTCATGAATTTCTAGAGTTCTCTAGAAGTAAATTGAATGTAATTTTCTTTGAAGACTATAACGACTTCTGTATGTATATTACTAAGACTACAGACGGGTAGAATTTTAGGTATCTCTGAACATAGATATTTTCTGCGTATGAATCTGTCGCTATCAAAATGACAATAATACTTAGATTAGTATTTAAATAGTAAACAAGTCATTGGTGTATGGTCGGGATCGAACCAGGGGCCTTCAGATGGAAAAACAGACTCTAGTTTTCTCACGTACCACACTCGCTTTTTAACCTGTTCTACCTTTTGATAAGTATGCAATTTTATAAAGTACTAGCATAATAACTTTCAAGATTTTAACTTGATAAATAGATAACTTTCCATACAACTTTTTTCCCCCATAACAATATACATCGTCATAGGGGGGTCATAGGGGGTCTGTGTTGCATATAGATGAATGAAAGAGTCATGACAAAGATATCTTTATATAGTAGAAATAGATTACAGACATTTTGATAAATGAATGTACATTGTTTTTACTGAAAAAAAAATTCACCACCCAGCTATTATTGACGACCTCGTTGTCGTAAAGCTTACCATTGCAAATCAGAAGGTTCCGGGTTCGATTCCTGGCACGGCCAACATCTTTGTGCTTAACTAAATTTGTTGGCTGTGGGTCTGGGTGTTAAATATGTATTTATATAAAATATGTATGTATATGTAGTATATCAGTTGTGTTAGCAACCATAATACGAACTAGAAATGGTTCAGTATGGGGTTAACCAGCCGTGTGTGAGATCTGTCCTTATAAAAAATAATGTTAGTGTCCAGTTTTAATACGTTTGTATGCATTGTCCCCGTTAGACAGGGATACGCTATAGCAATAATCTGTCATTCATTAGCAGACTTGGTCAGCTGATGACAACATGCAGTGTAATGCCGCATTCCTTCCAATATGTTTATTGCATTCAATTGGCGTGCGAGTGGGGTACTTGATGGCTTGACATTATTAATGGATTTAACCGGGAAGATCAGCTTATAATGCATGTCAATAAAGAAAATATTTGGAAAACTATATCCTCTCGCTTACACTACTTAGGGCGAAAAGAAGGGCCAAATCTTGATTTTTCAGTTTTTTCGCTATGAATCCTAAACAGAAAAAATATCGAAAAAATAGCTTAAAGACCGTCTAAAGAACCACTCTAAGAATATTTATACTTATTTTAGTACCAATCAGACTTATGAAAAAGAAATAAAACTGGTTCAAAAAATCTAAAATTGACTACATCTTTCATCTAAAATTAAACACTTCTATTAAAATTATAAAAAAAAATGATTATATCTTAATTTAAAATTAAATACAGTAAGTATAAATCAACCAACCATCCAAACTAAGATCATCTTAAGTTACAAAAAAAATATCTTCAGACGATAAATAAACAAATATCATTGGATCGGAACAGAGTTAGATTGCCTATTGATAGAAATAGATCTCTCTAGCGAGACACTTATTCAACCCTTAGCGTAGGGTTGCCACATTATAATATAAGTCAACGTTCATGTTTGGCGATCCAGCGGGGTAATGCCGCCAGTTTTTTTGGGCACTTTACCCGCGGACACTGACTTAATTAGGTTTAATTTATTATTTGTAAGGTTAAAAACCTTATTTTTTATTATTGTGTAGTTCTTATCATGTAATTTATAAATGTATTTAACCTTGTAATTTAATTAATTTGTAACATGAATAAATTTGTAAAAAAATGAAATAAATATAATTTAAGAAACTAATGTCTGAAACTTGTTTTTTTAAAGGTGTTTTATGCGGGAGTGTTCTAAGGTATATTTGATGAAAACCGTAACAAAATGGCCGCTGCTATAAAATGGCGCATCATTTATTCCTTCTCAACTTTCCCAATATGGGTGTCAAATAAAAAGGTATATGGACTTGTCAAGAGTCTAATACATACTCTATAATTTACATTTCAAATACAAGATGGCCTCTACTAGAAATATCATTTCGGGAGTTTCCTAAATTTTTAATTGACATTGTTTCTTTACTTACGGATTCAGATAAAATAAATTTAAATTTATTCCAACGTGACAGCCCTAACAGAACTCCTTGCAGACACTCGTAGGTACGGTATAGTTTGCCAAACCACTCAGCTTATTGCTTTGACACCAGAGATCAGAGATAGATAATTCACTCAAATTAGACTTGCATTCTGGTAAGTGATAGCTAACGCAAAATTTAAGGGCCGCTTTAGTACGTCTAGTTAATAAACTTTTCTTCGACGTCATTTGGATATTTAATAAACTTTTCTTCGACGTCATTTGGATATTTACATATAAAAAGCTCATTCATAAAAGTTGGTTGACCCAAAGAAAAATGTATGTATGGAACCCATAAATGTTTCCAATGAATTCCAAAAGTCGTAGAACAAAAACAAACATCTAGAGTAATAGATACATTTTGTTTACTTTTATATATTAAATCCTATTATTACGAGCTCGCTTGTGTAATTTAATAATTGCGAGAGAGAGGGTATAAGCTTTCAAATGTTTTTTTTATTTAATAAATAAATAAAAAAATGTAAATAAAAAACGTAATAGGCGCAACTGACTAATCGAACTAACTGACTTATATGGTACAGTAAACTAAAACAAGTGAAAGTAAATTAAAGAAACATCATCAAATAAAAAAAAACCTATTTTAACAGGCCGTTTGTAGAGAAAAAGTGCTCAGATTACTGCTACGTTTCCTCAATTTTAAACCGAAATATAGACTAGCATTCTAACATTGACGCCTCCGCACGTTTTGCTAAGTGTTTTTTTAGCTTAATATTTTTATTTTGTTTGCATCAAAAAAGGATGCGGTCTACAAATGTGCATGGACTTCTAAAGTTGACCTTGCACCATAACCTCAATATAACCTCAAACATACAAAGCTGTGTGTATTACAGGTCTCTCAAAGCGTTTATTTTGCTTATTTCGCAGAACGCCCGACTCAAGAAAGTCTTTGACTGTAATAGCACTATATTATTTCACCATAAGTCCATTCGTCCGGTAACCCCGTCGTTCGTCACACGATTATGGCATTTCATAACAAATACGCCGACGATTGTGTCCCAGCTATTACATTAGATGGCAAGTCATTTGTTTGCAAATCAGTCTTTGTGCTTGAACAATATTTAAAGCCGGGTTTAGACGAAGCCAGTGTTGGTTCCAGTTTCATTAGCAATTAGCGCTGACTTGTTACTAGACTCGTGAAAACAGTATTTCAAGACAAGCCGACGCTAAAGCGGTGTAAACTCGGCTCGGCACCGAGCCACTCGGCTCGGTGGTAGAAAAGTATGCTTTTCAATCAGACGGCCCCTGGTTCGATCCCAGCCCTACACCCATGACTTGTTTTGTCAAGTTATGTGTGGATTTGCACTCGCTTTACGGTGAAGTAAAATATCAGTAGTTTGTTTAGTGTTTCAAAAATTTAGCTATATCCATAGTATAAGCAGCACTAAACATTCCCACTACTGAGACTCTGGGACCTTCCCTCATGAAGAGACAGATATAGCGATGAGGAT
The DNA here is from genome assembly GCA_035578125.1 of Mellilla xanthometata. Lineage (NCBI taxonomy): Eukaryota > Metazoa > Arthropoda > Insecta > Lepidoptera > Geometridae > Mellilla > Mellilla xanthometata. Next base: position 2,225,520 of record JAPUBQ010000008.1, read on the forward strand.
AAGCCATAATCCATCACGCTGGTCAATAGTGGGTTGACTGAAATGTCCATAGAGTGTCTGCTTATTTTTCAAGCCAGTATCTTCGTCTAAACATAGCTTAGCACACAGTCCTTGCCAAGCTTACGTTTAAGTTGCTTACGCAATGTGCACGGTATGATGTGGGATGATGTCGCTTGATGCTTGACTTTCGATTGAACTAAGCATCTAAGTTCTGGTGTCAATAGTTTTCAAGAAACTGACTAAGTGCGAATCAAACTCGTGCATGAAGGAAGGGCTCCATACCAATCAACGTAATAACCAACGTAATTTTTGAGCATCTTTAGAAAATCTTAATAATTATGTTTGTTGTATGGCGATATATATATTTTAACTTAATTATTTATTTTTAAAGGTAATAAACAAGGGTAAGGGTCTATCTGTTGCCCATATTAATATAGAGCAAACAACATGTTTTTTGTATGCAATCTAAATTTATAATTATTGTTATAATGGCACGGAAAATACATAATTTGTGACAATTTCAGCTTTTCTACCTATCACGGTTTCTACGACAGACAGATAACGGAGACTTAGTAATAGGGTCCTGTTTTAGCTTTTAGGTACGGAACTTTATCAAAAGCTCTCGTCGGAAAACTAACATGTCTTTAGAGCAATAGGCGCTTCGCTTTCGATTTGAAATCCCGTTCTTCCCAGATTTATTCTGTTTGTTTTGTACCAAATAAATAAAAGGTTACACGTGAATATCCTCCGACCCGAGCAAAGAGTACCGCAACTGTTTGAAATATTAGACGATGTAAGTAAATGTCACATCCTGTTTTCAGCTTTGGTACTTTAGCCTTTCCGCAACTACGTAATAGGTGTATCGTATCAAATGTACGAGTCTGTTGGTAAGATTCATAGAAAAACGTTAGGTTTCATACTACTTCTATTAAAATTTTATTTTTATAATATGAAAATTTTTTAAAGGTAATGCGTAATTAAATATTCTCTGAGGGTGTACCAAATGTCATTATAAAGATAGAGTAAATATTGCTTAAAAATTATATATCTTGTATGGGTATACCTTAAACATTTATTTTAATTAAAGCGGTTATAGCGATTGTAGCGCTTGTAGCTCGTCTAGCAAAGGTGGTCTGATGCGATCATCGAAGCTAAGCAACGGTGGATGCGGGTGGTGCTTGGATGGGTGACCATGCACAACAATGTAGTTTTTCAAGTGTCATTTTCTACTACCTACCGTGGGTGGGTGACACATTAAATTATAGGTCTCGGCTGACACACAGACCTGGTGACAGACAGACAGCCAGCGGTAATAGAGGCCCGTTTTTACCTTTTAGGTAGGTACGGAACCCTAAAAACGTTGCAAACATAATGTTCATAATATCGCTTACCACCAAGTGATCAAGTGCAAGCCCATTCACTGTTAAAAAAACGTTATTATACAAACTCACAAACAAAGATTCGGGTTAAAATAATTGCGACTTAAATCTAAATTTTCAATGCCAGGACTGACTTAGATTTAACAATCTAATCAATTACATGTAATTGAAGTGACATTGCATTTTCCAATAAACTTTATTTGAATCCTCTATGATTGTAATATTCAGTAATTTACGAATTACATCGTAAACTGCATCCGCTGTCCATGCGCCGTGCGTGCGTCATTTGTTTAAACTTGACCGCACAGTAGCTGGGGCCGAACGCGCTGAACAACTCAAAGTCAATAGTAGGGGAGCCCGCGGTGCTAAAAATGTAACTTACTCGAGCGTATTTGGAGCTAATTATAGCTATAAAAAGACTAGCAGACTCAGCAAACATTGTTTTTCCTTAAGTACAGTTAAAAACACTATAATTGATAAGTTAATTACTGAAATGGCCATAAAAAAAGAGAGTTGGTGATAAAAAGTAAAAATGTAGGGATGTATGTATTTTTAAATACCACAATAAAAATAAAAAATATTGTCAAAATATTTAAGGGTGAACAGCCCTTGTCACTTAGGGGTATGAAATATAGATAGTGGCCGATTATTAAATCTACTGAATACACATATAAAATTTTATAAAAATTGGTCAAGCCGTTTCGGAGGAGTACGGTTACTAACATTGTGATATGGAAATTTTATATATAAGAAGAAGATAAGAAGATATTATAACATGAAAAATATTGTATGGGGCTCTTGACCACCAATGAGAGGCGACACCAGGCCCTTTTTTTTATAAATATTCTTCTTCTTCTTCTTAAGGTGCCTCTCCAACTAGTGAGCTATGCCTATTTTACGAGTAATTTGTCAATTTCCAAACGAAACAATTCAGCGGCACCTCTGATCCCGTTCCAATTTCGAACGTTTCGCGACGATGGTTTCCTTTTGCGACAGACTCGCCTCCTTCCCGCAACTTTTCCCATAAAAAATATATATTAAACAATGATTTTTCTACGTTTGTATTAATCGGTAGATTATAAGTCTCCTCGTATGCTTAAATTCCCCCCTTGAATATAAACTTACAAATTCGGTCGGGAAAATTATATTCAGTACCTGTACCTGTAAACCGAATCTCGTTGAAATTGGCTTAAAATTACGGATGATCGCAAATATTGTCTGTTAATACAGATTGCTCGCTTTTTTTTCGCTCTGCATAACAGGACCATCTGGTACCTAGTGCTAAGCGCAGCGCATCTTCATATACATGACCTCCTTACGGCATTAAATAGAACCTATTTGTATGTTAACTTTACCTACTTGTACTTATATATACGAGTATATTTATTACTTTTTGTTGTAAATATGTTGATTGCTGAAATAAAAATTTGTTTGTTTGTTTTGTTTGTTCGCTTGCCGCTCCGTTTGGTCAAACGAGTGCAGCGAGCGTTAATTAATTTTAAAATTAGTTTTGTTGGTCGATTTCGCTTCGGGCTAGTGTGCGGTCACCATCATTCTTGTCGTGGCCAAATATTTTAGAAATGTTACTGTCATGATTTAATTCGTCCGTAAACAATAATTTTAGTACGCGTAGTTTGTTTAATTTAACTGGGACAGTTTCCTCTGCAAATTGTGATTAATGAAGACGTGTTTTTATATTATTATTTATTTATTTAAAGGCTTCTTCTTTCAGCATTACGAAACTAAAAGAGTCATACCAATTAAATTTTTGAAATTCAGTTATACAGAAATATTTCTTAAGACAAGGTTAATAATATAGTATCTTTTAAATTCATACAGGTAGGTATTTGCCACATGAGCTAGCGACACTCTGACCTATAGTAGAGCATGCCCAGGCTGGAATAACTGGCTCTCAAGTAGGCTGCCGAAATACACTGTTAGGTACAAGGCGACAGATTTTAGAAATAAATGAAAATACATAATATCATTATTTTCTTTCGGAACTATAGTTACCTATTTCCACCACCTAATTATTTCGGTAACAGAAACCTATTAACGAGATCATATTTCTTCTCGACTTCTTGGAACAAACGGAAAAATACTTATAGTTATACTTTGAAATAATTAAGTTTATTATTTTCGCTACTTTCATAACGATAATTATATCTTTTCGGAAAAAAAGATTTTTTTTATTACTTAAAGTGGTTTACTTGGTATACTTGGGTTAACACTCAAAAGATATGGTAAACACTTTAAATTTTAATACGAATTATTTATTTTTAATATTTTATAATAATGAATAACGTAACACATAGAAATAATAAACATATTCTATTTGTATACTTAATTAAGGCAAAAAGCTCTGTGTGTATGTATGTTTTTAAACTCTTCACGCTCAAACAGCTGAATACATTTTAATGAGAATTTCGTACGGATATAATTTACATCTTGGATTGACACAAAGGCTACTTTTAATCCTGGATAAACGCGTGCAGCGCCGTGTGTCACAGCTACTAGATAGTTAAATCTCAGAACATTAAAAGAAGCAAACTGAATAACGTTCCACTTAAATTTCTTCGCTCTGATTACACCGGAAGCGTTTGTGGCAATTATGCACATTAATTAGTGCTTATTAGAACACATTTAGTCACGCTTCAAACCCAAGGTGAAGAACATCATAATCTGAAGCGTATCTACCAAAATATGGGCATGAACTTGAGCGAGTAATAGATATTACTCGTATATTGTGTACGTACACTGGTGTAATTACGAGTAATTTCTGTTACTCCTAGTTAGATTGGTGTAACAAAAATAATGAGCTTGGAAGAGCTTCGACTAACATCTCGCAAGGCTCTCGCTAGATGGATGGATCAAGGGTCGGATACAGAAAGCAGTCATACTCGACACGGCGCGCATTGTCCGGAGGTTCCTGTCCCTGTGGCTCCTACCGCCGGTAGCTTGGGCCGCGCCTCGCTGCCGGTGGCACGCTAGCTTTTAGGTTTTCATAATATTTTTGTATTTTTTTTATGATTTTATTGTTTAAACATAAAAGTAATGAATACGAGCATATTATAAATATAAAATAAATAAATAAAATGTCTTTATTTCAGTTAGGCCCTTAAGCAAAACAAATACTAACACACACATAACTTAAAATTCAAATATTTGCACTATATATGAGTGCCAGTCAAAAGTAAAATATAATAAAAGAAAAAATACATATTATTCTGATCTTCGTGAGCTGAGATTCAGCGCTCATACATTCGGACGTCAGACCACAAGAATTTTACTAACAGAACGGCGCAGCCTTTGCCAAAAAGTTGCAATGCGATATCTAATTACTACAAAAAAGTCGGATATAAATCGGTGGTAATAAATCGGTGTAACCACAAATCCTTCAAAGCACTGGTCTGCTAGTCGTACATATTATAAATGCGATAGTTTGTGAGAATTGGCTAATGTTTGTTATTCTTACATGATCTAATAGGGAATCTTATTATAGGTATGTTCAATATTACTTAATGTAAATCTAATCTAAACTTAATTAAATTAAAGTATATCTGATCTAAAAACCAGTGCCAGTGGGAAGAGTACCTAAAATGCCAGCCGAGTCTTTGTATATAGGGAATTAATTGGTTGGGATGAAATTTGGTAAAAAGTTATCTTAGACACAATTTATCACATCTTGGTTTGTGTTTATGTGTGGTACTCGCGTTAATACACAATAAAATGTACAATGCCTATTGCCGTGGAGACCCTGGGCTGTTGGAGCAAGGATGCTAGGGCTTTGCTCAAAGAAATTGGGCAAAGGCTTAATAAAACGACCTGTGACTCCCGCTCCGGATCTTTCCTAGTGCAAAGGATAGCGATTGCCATTCAGCGCGGGAACGCTGCAAGTCTGATGGGCACCTTTGCACCGGGAACTATCAGGGGCGGGTTATTGAATTAGATTTAAGTCATTTGTATTTGACATTATATTGTAATCTGACATTTTAATATTTGATATTCTACCAAATATCTAATCAGCCAGTAAATTTCATTCGATAAAATTACTTTATCCCGGATTAATCTGGAGTAAAGTGTACTTTTATCCCGGAGTAAAGCTGGCATGTAAGTTAGAGCCAGCCGTCTCACGTGGAGATGCGGAATGTGGCCGCGTTACAATGGGTTTCTGTGACCATGTGGGGAGTAGGGTTGCCATAATTTTTTTAGAAAAAATAAAGGCATAGTAAGGTATAATTTGGGTTCCCCATACATACACGTGTTTTATTCGTATTTTGACGTGACAACGTCTTAAATTAGGTTGCGGCTGGGAGTCACTTATGAAAAAGTGTAACGCCCGGTAACGTTACGATGAGTCACCGAACGAGAGAGAGGCCCGCCGAATGCCTTGCGTCTCTCTCCCACTCAACTACGATCGGTCTGCCACGCGCGCAGCACGCGGCAGACGTTGTCACGTAAAATCTTCGCCCGTAAAACCGACTTTACAGGCAACCATTTTTTTTGCTATATATCAATAATGGTAGCTGCTAGATACTTAAAATTTTCACAAAATATAGAAATGCATATTATCTAACTATCAAATTAAATTATAAAATTTAAATAAAATACATATTTGAGGGGAGGTCCCGTACAACAAACATACGAGGGTGGAATAGAAAACATCGCAGTCAAATACATAAATACTTAAACTATTTTAATTATAGTCACAACTCAGGTTGTCAAATTGACAATTTCTATCCCAATTGACTGCATTTAAATTAGGCTGAATTTAGGCGGTAATAAATAATTTAAAAATATATATATTTAAGAGGGGCTCCCATACAACAATGGTACGGAACCCTTCATGCGCGAGCCCACCTCGCTCTTGGCCAATTATTTTAAGTAGAGTTGGCAACCCTTGTATGAGCATGCGGAGGCTAACCGGCTGCTAGCGGTCACTGTACTGTATCTTCTTACGGTATATTCCATAATGATATTACAGCATCGAGTAAAGCAGTAGTTCTCCATCACATACACTCTATAGATAAGACAAAAGAGAGAAGAGAATTAGGCGTAAGTTAAAAAAAAATTGACAGCGTGTCGTGAATATGAAAGTATACAAAATATAGGCACAGCAGCGAACTCCATACAATTGCCGCTTTTAATTTGTTAAATGATGATGAAACTTCCACCTACGCACCCAATACTGCTATCCCAGCGGTCACACACCATGTGACGCCACGCGGGCGCGCAGGTAGCTGTTTTGCCCCGCCCACCGCGGTATTTTACGATTACGCGTGGAACCATTTTATCGGCCAACTTACTATTCTAGTTCGCTGAGGTACAGTTTATTCCGGCGAAAACATAGCTAATGGCATCTCCCTTATAAAAACCGCTTCTTCTCCACAAACGACATGAAGATTATTTTACGCAGCATAGAACATTTGCTAGCTTTATTGCTATTTTTTAACATTTACTAGCTAAGCCCCGCGGTGGTGCCTATGCGTAAATTTCGTCTCGCTAAATCTCTATAGGAAATTTTACACAAATGAAAGCGCATGTTTGTTTCTTTTCGCCTTCATAATATTGAAAGAATGATGACTATTACGTTCTTCTAGATTGTGCTTTGGAGTCTGCAAAATAAATTCCTAAAATAAAATCATAAATTATTAGGAAATGCAATATTCTTGTATGATCCTAAAAACTTAAAATATCTAGAGAAAAACTGGAACTCACTTCATCAAAAATTTATTCACTTTTGCGTAAAATACTAAATAATGTTTTTATTTTCCCAGGTAAGAAAAGAGCAAAGCCTATTGAAAATCAACGACAATAAAAAGTTACCTCGAAGAGAAGTACAAAATAAAAACTGTAAGTAGGTACGTACTAGCGGCATCTACATTTTAGTGTTTAGTTTTTTACCCCCGCCGGAAAACGACAGGTTTGTGTGTGTGTGTGTGTGTGTCTGTCTGTATGTGACATCGTAGCTGCCGAGGGTGAACCGATTTGGATTTAGTTTTTTTAATATAAAAGGTATAGCAGTCAAAAGTACTTAGCTTTGTTTGATAAAAATCGGATCTAAATGGCCACCGGAACAAAATGGCAGATGACAAAAATGCACGTAAACCGATATGAAATTAAAAAAAAAAACTTTTATTTTGCATTGGACTTGATTACGATGGCTGTCATCGTAAAAATGTTAGTATTTAAATAACATACTAAGTAATTCATTTATACCACACTTTCTAATACATATGTATATATACTTACCTAACCCCAACATAGTTATCATTTCGCGCTTTGAAGTCTAAACGGTTATTCAGTAAAAATCATGTCAATTTATGAACTAATGATGTTTATGCACCTCAGTCTCTATTTCCTGAGAGGTATCATCCCGGGGGTCTTCAAAAGTAGAGTCAATAGGTAGCTTATTCTACTAGGTAAGCGTGCCACATGCCAAGCGTGCTACAGCGTAGCTCTACATCAGGCAAGCTGAAGTCAAACGAAAACCTATCAACGTTTAATTTATAAAAAATGAAGTAATATTAGTAATCAAATAAAGTAATATTAGTAATCAAATAATCAAATAAGTAAATATAAAATATTTTTACGTAAATTTGAAAGATAGGAGAATATTATATTTACCGCAACATTTCAACCCCAGTTCACATGAACCTGACATTTTAAAAGCACCGTCTCGTGTGTCGGGTAACGATACCTATTATAAAATGACCTTTAAACCACTAGGGCTTTATATTTTTCTTTACTGCACCCTGTCATATTACCAGCTTTCAACAGAAGACATATTATCAATCGGGTTAAAAAAAACCATTGGAAGTTCTCGTCATCTCTCAAGTCCTTTATCTCTTGAACAACCTAATCATTTCTGGTCAAGTGCGGGTTGGTCATTGACACACGTCTTCAGATATAGCAGTCCTAAAACGTGTCGGTTCCAAACGAAGGAACTTAAACTCAGTTTCAAAACCATCGTGTTTGGTATCATCTAAAAGGGTTTGAAGAAACGTCGACAGCGGTCATATTAATAATAGCTTGTCTTAAATTAAATAATTGGTCAAGTGCGAGTTGGGCTCGCGCATGAAGGGTTCCGTACCATTGTTCTATGGGAGCCCCACACAAATATTTGTTTCAATAAAGTTTTATAATATAAGTTGATAGCTAATAAACATTTATATATTTTGTGAAAAATGTAAGTGTCAGTGTCAGTGGCAGACAGACAGCGGAGTCTTAGTAATAGGGTCCCGATTTACCTATTAGGTACGGAACCCTAAAAAACATACCAAGGGTGACCATACAAACGACTGTCGTTTGCAAAATTGTAATTTTCATCTGGACGCCGAGATCGGATGACACGTCCAATTGTAGGTTCAGGCAGTTAGTCTTAGTACAAGCAGTCGTTAGACTTCAGGCGACCTACAAACTCTCGACACCAGAGCTTAGCCGCTAAGCTCGTACGAAGCAGAAGAAGACCAACAGGATAAGTAAGAATGTATTTGACTCGAGGCGCTACAGCCAACAAATTTTACAAAGGAAACATTCACAAACAGTATACTCAGATTAATTTCATAACAAAGCTTGTAAAGCCCAATAAAAGTTAATACATATTTCTAACCAAATTTATTTTTTATACAGAGAACAAATTTAATATTCTGTTTTAAGAAATTTAATTAAAAACCGTTATTATTTTGTACTTACGAGTACCGTCCCTTGTGTGCTGGCGTTTTTAGTCTTTTACAAAAAGTTTAAGTTTTCTACGCGTGCAATTAAAAAATATTATTACGTACATTACGAAGTTTTTTGTCTAGAATTTAAGGTAGGCATCATTCATTAGAGTACTACAATGCAACGTGGCAATGCTGCCAGCTTTTTGGACACCTTTTTTGCCTTCAGCTTCTAGGGTCTTTTTATTTATTATTTTATTTAATTTAATCAAAATTTTAAGGGCATGTTATATTTAATATTAAAGAGTTTAATTAACACTATACTTGTATATTCCAAGTATTTTATAATTTCAATCTCAAAAGGAAGGATGACAACATACAAGACTGTGTTAAAATGTTATTTTCATCTGGCAGCTACCGTCGTTCGGATGACACGTTAAATTGTAGGTCTCGGCTGTTAAAATTAGTACAAGCTATTTTTAAGCCAAGTCAGAGGCCTTCAGGCGGCTTGAAAACTTGACACTAGAGCTTGGCCACTTAGCTCATACGAGGAAAAGAAGATTGGAATTAAAGTATGTTACTGTCTAGAATTTTAATATTAGTAAAGCTTATACGTGGCACGTAAAGTTCGATAGCCGCTAAGCTATGCGCAGACTATAAAAGCTGCAAGCGTCCCTCAGCGGAGTTATTTCTGTTAGTTATTTCTACTTGAATTCCCTTTAAGCTAAAACTAATTTTAGTTTGAGCTATATTTTTCAATTTCAGAGAGAATACTAGCTGGCCCCGCGGTGTTATTCGCGTTAATTAGGGACAGTAAAAAGTTAATCGACGGCCGTCCACAAAATACAAATAGTTTAGGAATATCAACGTCAAGAAGAAAAAAAATTTGTCGCGATTTTTGAAATTCTGATCGTAAGCACAGTTCTCGTATTTATTGCAGTGTTAGGGCAGTTACCGAAAATAAGAACCTTGATACGTTCTTTAGCCCTAGTAAATGCAGACACAAGGCTTTCTTGGAAGGCATTATTCTTGGTTTTGCGCTGCTCGCGTCCATGTTTTGCCTAACTGAGAGCAGCAAGAACCTAAAACTAATACGTAATACTTCTAAAACTACAAGTTTACATAATAAACTTTTGAAAGTTAGCTTAAGGTGTTTCCAGTTATATACTTGCAACAAATATTCTGTAACACCATTAAAACTTAACGTTTGAGCTTAAATATCAAACGCTCGTATTTGTTTGGTGTTGCCACAGGAAATTATGAAAGTTCTTGTTGCTCTCAGGGCTTTAAAAACTTTTAATTGTAAGAAGATGCTTATAATTGTCCGAAGCTTTTAGTCTAAGTGTAAATTGAGCTTTCTGTGAACTTCAAGTTCTTAATAAACAAAACACTAAAAAAATATTTTAGTGTTTTGTTTTCGACTCTTGACCTTTGAGGCGGGTATTTTAAACTTTTTATTGACTTTCACAAATTTACGAAAAATTATAGCTATTTCCATAAAAAAAAAAATGTTTTAAGTCTCTTTAATCTAGTAATTCAGTTATGTTTTTTTAGACATATGAGAAATATTTCACACATGGGTGGTTAACCAGTTAGTGGCGATAAACTGAAAGAAGAATTATATTATGGAGAAAGAAAGAATTCTATAACCTTATATTATAATAGGTCGTTTCTTGTACTGGGAATAACAAAAGAACTTCAGCGTAACAACGCCGCAAGCGATATGGACGCTTTTTGTATCAGAAGCAAATTCTTTGTATTTTTTAGAAGCTATCAATAATAATTCTTTATTTCTGACACAATCTACCTAAAAAACAAAGAAAACAAACGTAAAAGTAAGCTTTCAAATGTATTGAATTTTAAAACGGTTACTTAACAACTCTAATGAGCAATAAGACCTACTGTTTCAGACGTATATTTATATCCTAAGCAAACAAAACCGTGCTGTTTCGACTATAACCCAAATTGATTTGAGTAATTATAATCAAATTATTTCGCATTTGGTGCGGTTAATTAATTTTGGGTAATGTCAACACCAAATTGGATATTCATTGGCTGCATACGTAATCATGTTTTAGATCTTCTAATAATTAAATATAGAAACAGTAGCCGCGACCCGCGATGTTGCCTGTGTTATAAATTATTGCTTTTTTGGACAAAAAAAGTTATTTGAACGGGTCGCGTAATCACTTGAGCCAGCGACACTCTGGTCCAAGTTGTAACATGCCTATTCTGTTGTTTTTTAATTAATTCCAAACTAGGCATGCCGTTGAATGTTGTATATAACAATTTAATTTCGAATATATTTTCCTATATTTAATGTCGGTGTAGATGATATTATCCCAAATCGTTGAAATTAATAAAATAACTATGCTAACTGTCGATATTATAATAATTTATTACGCGAATTACCTACTTTTGAACGAATTATTCACATTGAACGGCGCAGCTGACCCGCAGAAAGTTCGACTTGAAATTTCGACGCTTAAACGGCTGAACCAATTTCGATAAAATGGATAAGTATATGGAATTTATATATCTATAATTCTATATCTTGATAGTTGAGACTTTTTTTTGTGTCATGTCTCATATCCGTCAACCCTCGGGGGAGGCGGCGAGGTATGTCAGGCTTGGTGACAGAGTGGCCACTACCGACTAAAACCTCCACGGTGTTCCTTCGCGCCTTAGCCTTTTGGTACATGTACGTACTCTTCAACCAGATAGCTTAGACCCTGGATTAACACATTGTCTACTTAACTAATTAACTAACTAGTTATAAATCTAGGTAATTAATTCCACCTAACCCACTAAAATTTTTCAATTTTCACTCTAAAAGGTTTGCGTAAATTTCGTCTATCGCGAAATTTCGTGACAGCATTAGTTAATTGAGGTGCGGCTAATTCTCACCATCACGTCATTGCAGCACTGAACCGCCTTCCAAACTGTTGCTAACTCCTGAATATACTAATTATTACGTTTGTCTGAATTTCAATAGGAATTTTATGATAATTTATAGGTTTTACAGAAAAGAAAAGAACAAAAAAAATCAAAACATGTAATCAAAACATTTAATTTTAATTTAATTTGTTTTGTTTTTATTTTTCTTGTTCTTTTCTTTTTATCTTTGAGTTTGTACACAGTTTGTTTGTTTTGTATTTTAATATATTTGCTGTAATTTATTTTATTTTATTATATTTCCTATGATTAAAATAAAAAGTTTTTTAGCTACACTGAACTTTATTTCTCCATAAATTAATAATATACGTTAAAGGCAAGTCACACTACAATCGTTGCTTCAATACTTAAAAAAAGACTAGTTAGATTAATCAAACTTATAAATATCTTTAAATAAATATTCTACTCCGTTGAATACTGCACACATTAGCAATTGTTTATCGATTAAATTTAAAATACCTATACTACTTTTTACACATGAATAACGATTCTGCAAGCTCCATATTCATAAATCGCTAAAATTATAAATAATAAACATGCTTGACCACCAACTCGCCTGATGGTAAGCGTAGTTGTGGCCGAAGATATAGCACGTTGATCTATCTAGAAGAAATCTGTTTACTCATGCCTTGAATAAGCCAAAGTTTTATTTCTCAGTTTATCACACACACGGCTGGTTAGCCCATACTAAACCATTTCTAGTTTGTATTATAGTTACACACTATACATGCATTTTTAATACTTTATATCGTTACACCCAGACCAACCACTAAAAATTTAGTTCTTCGCAATGATGTTGGCATCGAACCCGGGACCCTTTGGTTGGCAGTGTGGCATGGTATTAACTATTACGCCAACGAGGTCGTCGAGTTTTTAATATAAGACAGATTAGTGGGAAGTAAGATCCTATTAGCGCAATCCAAAATCACGCTTACGGTCGCTAAAACCTGGTTTTCCCTAAAGATTAGCTTTGTGAATGCTAAATCACTTCTCATAATCTGGTCAGCAGATAACTTAATCTTCGCTTCGTAAGTGGAGAGATATATTAAAAACACATATGAAAACTAAGTTAATATTAAGCAAGCTACTTGCTGACCGTTCTTCTTATGAGCTAAGTGGCCAAGCTCTGGTGTCTACAATTTTCAAGCCTCCCAAAGGCCTCTTCTGACTTGGCTTAACGACTGCTTGTACTAAGACTAACAGCCGGGATAATATCACTTGTCTTCCGACCCACGGTAGCTTCCAGATGAAAATGTGCATGGTCATCCATCCGAATATCCGCATCTAACGTTGATTAACCTCGATGATCGCGTCAGATCACCTTAGTTAGCCGATCTACAGGCGCTGTAACGAACTAAGAAACCACAGTGATGTACTCTAAAGTACTGGCACATTTATGCTTATAAAAATTTAATATTTAATGTATTTTATTTAATGAATCATAACGATGTTGGAAAGATCTTAGAAATTTATGTACTTAAATATCTGCTGCAAATAAAGCACGATACATGTAAGTGTTTACTTGATTGTAGATTAATTTAATTCTTATATAAATAAATAAACTGTGTGGACGGACAGATAGGAAGGGGGCGGCCTAAGAAAGTATGGATGGATAGTGTGAATGACGATATGACCAGGAGGGGTGTGAATACAGAGATGACGAATGACAGATATGTATGGAAGAAGCGTACATACTGTACCGACCCCACATGAAGTGGGATAAGGTGAAGAAGAAGAAATATATAAATAAATAAATATTAGGACACATTTCACACACGGCTAGTTAAGCACCATACTAAAGCATTTCTAGTTTGTATTATGCTTGCCGGGGGCGAACCCTGGACCATCTGGTTGGCAGTCCGGTGTGCGTAAATGTGTCGAAGCTTTCAGTTTTTAACAAAGCATTTTTTCTTTATTAGGTCACATTTCTACTTAATTACTACTAGTGACTTACGAATGTAGTAAGTTATAAATAGTTGCCTACTTTACAAATATTTACATGAACATATACAATTAAAGATACATATTTAAGATATATAAATATAAGTGACATAACATAGAACCACATGTTCCTATTTGGTTACGAATTATAAACAAGACGCTACTGATTCATTCCGTTTGTTTGTGTACGATCAATATGTAAAAGATTCGCGTTTAATAAAACAATTAGAAATTAAAAATACCTATGGTTAAATATATTTTTATTTTTACTTCTATGACAACATTCCGAGATCGTGGCCATTAATGATTTGAAATCGTAGCTTAGCACAGTAGATATTCGATTATCCGGTCCTCAGTTATACGGATTCGCGATTATCCGGACTACAGAACAGTTGTCCAAAGTCGTATTTTTGCAAGCAATAAGCATGAACGTGTTGGATGGAACTGACATTATACCCCGCCCGCGTCGGCTTTCTCTTTGGAAAATAAAAAAAAAACTACTTTCTTCATAGTTTTGACTATTCGAACTTTTTATTAATCGAAAGCCTAACAACAATAACAAGTCCGGTTAGCCCAGTTTCTACTGTAAATATATTTTACTAGTCAAGACCTTTCATTCGATACCCATATTAAAGGAGTTGTGAAAAATATGTAATCCGTCATCTTGGTCCGATTTTCATCAAACATAGCTGAGAACACTACCGACTATTACACCTTTCAGGCGATAAAAAAAACTAAGTCCATCCGTTTGGGAGTTACGCACACACATACACACACAGACATATCAAACTTTAACACATGTAATTTTTACGTTGTGGGTTAAAAACTAGACCGATAAAACACGATTAGATAACTGTCTTTATAAATGCCCTTAATAAGAAACAAAGACGTGCGTGCTACACCTTTATTCTCCTGCGGGAAACCCGGTTATTGAATCCGAGTCGTTACGATAATCGTTTTTTATCGCAAGAAAATCAAATAATTTATTTCAGACTTACATATGTCCATAAAATGTACTATAAATTAGAACAAAATAATTAAATTAGCAATAAAAATGGTGATGCACAAAAGAAATATTATTAACATTCAAATTAATATAAAACAAAACGATTAACTTATATTGTAATAGTATATCTGTCAAATTCAATAAAACGGCGAAACGATATTCCCTCAGGCCAAATTTTACTGTTCATAAAAATATTTAATTTCGATCTGGGCACAAATATCTTATAGGCGTCATATTTTTTTTGTGGTTGAAAAATAACCGCACCGATTGCATTTATAAAGACATTTGGCGTTTACACAACCACATCAATTGCACACAAAATACAAAACACACTACACTCACCAAACACAATCTCTATCAAACACACACCAAACAACCTTATTGAACTTCATTCGTAACACCTTGCTTCACACGTCCTTTATGTCTAATGCGGTATTATTTTCTAAGTAGCCATTTTACTGCACTCCAGAAGAGAAACTAGCTTTCTCAAACTCAGGGAATCCTATTGAGAAAGCAATGCAAAATTTAGTTAAAACTAACACTAAAATAAGACTTTTATTTAATTTATAACATAAAATTTGTATTAAAATTGTTACATTTTCTTTTGCATAAATAAAAATTATTATTATTATTATTTGTAAAGGCCGTTAACTAATCGTTTTAATTTTTCACACTCACTCCTCACTCCTGTTAGACTAACAATTGATTCCCGCTGTCGAGTATGGTTTGTACCAGCCATAACGTTACCGTATAGGGAAGTCAAGGGCACGGGCGCTTGCGCAAGGCAAGTCGAACGAGACGCGATCCCAACAGTTGCCATGCTACATCATCCTTGCCCGTCGGATACTTCCGCCATTCATTCCAGACTAGGCATGCTCCTCAGCCCAGTGTGTCGCTTAATCTTGTGGTTACGCGCCCGCGTAAATAATAGCTACTTTCTAGTTTTTACTAGTGGCTTAGCTTAGATGTTTATAATTAAAGCGTTATAGGAGTAAAATAGCATATTTTGAAAATCTTATAAAATCCAGCATAAATTACAGGGCTAGGCTATGTTTTTGTCCATTTTTACTATCTTTATTTTTTCAGTGTTAATAATCGTTAGAGTTCCAAAACACGATTACGTAAAACACGCGGGATGGACTTATTTTTGAAAAATAGTCGTTTTCAAATTTAAAAATGTGCTTCCAGTTGTAATAAAGATACTATAACAAATTTTACTTTTGCGTGGATAATGATATTATCTAGAATCGTTAGAGCTTATAATTTAAATATTGTTTATTATTGATTTTATATGAATTTATTTCGTGAAATGTCCATTACCAGGCTGCAGGCGCTTCGTTCAAATTTGTATGGCGCTCCTGAACTCGGTACAATAATATACAATAATGACGCCTTAAGAAAGTTAAAAGTTCCAAAAAACTATAACATAATATTCAGCGTGGTAGTGGAAGTTTCACGAAACCAATTCATGTAATTTTTTCTTACTTTCAGAAACACAACAAAGTCGCATTACAACGTCTATTTTTCAATACAATTATTTATTGCCTTAGGCATATTATTGGCGATCTATTGAATTCAAAAAACTTTTTAGCAAAGCTTTTTATAAACAGCCATCGTCATCTTGAAAAGTAAAGTAATGTACAAATACCGAACCCATTTAAATTTGGGTGCAAAAACAGTAAAACTAGAACTGTTGTAGTTTAGCTACTCGACGATAGATGGCGTAGCTTGTATCAGTTCAAACTTACACTCACACGCTAAAGTTGTAATGGGCTTGCGTTAGACAGCGCTACTAGTCATATAAGTACGAAATTGCTAAACCAAGACGTTCACTAGTCTTTCTAAAGAATCTTATAACTAAAACTGTACCAACCATGATCCTAAATATTTTAAAAAAAATTTCGTTAGCACACTTTTATTTTCTTTTGTTATGGTAAGAAGCGTTAAATTCAATCTCTATAGCCCGATGGTAGAGTAAAGATGGTTAATTTTAATCGCAGTGACACCCCTGATATAATAAGTCACAAATATACTCTTATAAATCTGCAGGTACAACGGAAACCTAAGATACATATATACGAGGGTGAATCAAAAAATTCTTGGAATCAATATTAAAAAATGCCAAGATTTAAATAATAATATTTTATTTTTCTACATAATCTCCCTCCAATGCAATGCATTTAGAATAACGCGTTTCAAACTTCCTTATTCCTTGTGAAAAAATCGAAATCACTTGGGGCTAAGTCCGGAGAATATGGTGGGTGGTCAAGGAGATTGAAGCCAGCACAGCGGATTGTGTTGAGCGCAACTTCCGATCGATGAGCAGGAGCGTTATCTTGGAGGAACAACACGCCCAACGACAGTTTTCCACGACGTTTCTCTTTAATCGCTTCACGCACTTTCAGGATTAAATTTGCATAATAGGGTCCAGTAATCGTCTGGCCTTTTGGCATGTAATCAATAACAAGGATTCCTTCACAATCCCAGAACACAGAGGCCATAACTTTGCCAGCGGTAGGAGCAACTCGAAATTTCTTAATGGATGGAGAGGATGGTCGTTTCCAAGACATGCTTTGTCTTTTAGTTTCAGGATCAAAATGGTGGACCCACGTTTCATCCATGGTGACAAGACAACGGCAAAAATTATCCGAATCACGCTGGAACATTTCGAGATTATGCTTGGAAATTTCCAAACGTCGCTTTTTGTTTTCGTCGGTTAACATTCGTGGCACCCATCTTGCAGACACTATTTTGAACCCCAGTGAATCCATTAAAATGGATTGAACGCTACAAAAAGATATCTTTAGGATCTCAGCTATATGTTTTATAGTCATTCTTCTGTCTTCCAAAACCAGATTCTCAACCTTTTTGACATTTTCTTCTGTAACGGAGGTTGAAGGCCGCCCAGAACGCGGGTCATCTTTACAGCTTGATCTACCTCTTTTTAATTCAGCCACCCAGTACGCAACCGTAGAATAGGGTACAGCATCACCCCCTAATGTCCTACTGTAGCTCAGAAACCTTTGTGGCATAGTGACATTTGAGGCATCGTGGAAATTAAAGAAACACCTAACCTCAGCCATTCAGCACGTACCTACAAAAAGAATATTTTTCAGGCATTTTAACAAGATTCAGCTCAAAATTAGGTGAACATTATTTACGCTCTCCTTTGTAGCGCTGTCCGCATTTCGTAAACAAAGCCCTTTGTGATATGGGCTCAGAAGAAACAATATGTTCGTCTATTTTTACCAAACAAGTCACCGACCTCGAACACACAAATACGTCGCCAATAAACCAACGCCGGCACCGCGCCTTATTCACAGTATACAATCTTACCTATATTCTAGAAATTATTTTACGGGGGATCCCCATTCTCGATCGTACTTGGTGCAGAGGATAGCCATTGCTATTCAGCGTGGAAACGCAGCCAGTGTTATGGGCACCTCTGCACCAGGTACGGTCATGGGCGGGTTTTCCTAACTTTAATTGTTTTTGACATGTATATTTTTTATTATATTTATGGACAATAACGTCATTAAATTGTATAATTTAATAGCTAATATTCTAGAAATAAATTACATGTTTTCCATTACAAATTAAAATGATTTATTTCACAATACACGGGTAATACAAAATTATTATATAATAAGTACGAGTATTACCACGTTTTAGCCTATCATCAATCGAATCTAATAATCATTGCCTACAAAAACGAGCAAGATTTTTTTAAACTAGCTGCCCCAGCAGCACTCCTAAGTGAGGCAAAACGTTGTTTTGCCTCACTTAGGAGTATGAAAAATAATAATAGTAGCTGATTCTCATACCTACTTGATACACATATAAAATTTGATAAAAATCGGTCAAGCCGTTTCGAAGGAGTACGGTAACTAACATTGTGACATGGGAATTTTATATATAAGATTTATAACTGCCAGAAGCACACATTTAAAAAAATGAATGCACCTATTTAAAAAAATAAATACAAATATTATTATTATAAATATTAGGACACACACGAAAATAGCTATCGAGCGAACTTTAAGTAAATTTACTGTTTTGGAACTCTTACTATTCTTCACACTTAAAAACCTTTATCTACCAAAGCTGAAGTTTGAATACTGTTACAAGGCTCAACCAAAATTCTCCCGCTAATAAGGCAAGGCAGATTTAACAGGCAATAACGGCGGGGTGTCACAATTTGTCCCGGCATTTGCGGACGCATTTAGCCCTGTTTGCATGGGGCATAAACCACCACACCGGGGCACCACACCTTGCCACCACCCACCGTGGTACTATTGGCTCGCCACTGTTTCCTGACCCCGCTGCTTGACCCCACAGGGCGAAGCCCGAGAGACGACTATCTCATTCCCGCGTAGGTTACTCATTGTGTAGTTTTTGCTTCTACTTTCTTGAAAGTACAATACAATACAGACTATTTATTTCTAGTCATATATGGTTACACAGAAATGATTGATAATAATTTATGTCATGCAAGAGAAAAAATATCAATATTCGTATCCCCTTATAACAGCGAGCGGCCAAAGGTCTAGCTTGGCTGGTGGAGCGCAGCGTACTCATTGGCAAACCCACGGCTACACACCTCGGGTTGAACTGTAATCATAAAAGTTAACGAGTGTTCTGTCGACAACGCAGCAGTCTCCCCTCATCCCTTCACCAGAAACAATCACATCACGATGATTACTCGGAAATGAATATTTTGAAAGCCATCAAAAGATTTTTCTGTAATTTGACCAGAAGAAGAAGAAAGATGAACAACATGAGAAGGCGACGAGAATCGGTCGTTTCTGTCTACAAGAAGACAACCAAGTTCCTTTCCAACACTCCAAATCTACTTAAAATTATGCCGAATAGAAAATATCGATTGTTAACCAAAATGTTTGAAGAATACGACGGACATAATATAGAACAGAAGAATGAGAAAAGTGATTGTTCTTCAGAAGATGAAGATGATTTCGGAGAGAGAGACCTTGATTACTATTTAGGAGTAAGAAAAAAAGAGAGCTACTGGAAAGATCCTGCGGGAAAGGAACAGATAAGAAAAGATTTCCTTCTTTACCATTGTGGAGTCTCTGAAGAAGACTATGAAAAGAACTACAAGATATCCGCCCCAAAAGTGTCTTACGTGGTTCAACCCAGACTGAAGCAAGTGCCTTTTAAAATTCACAGAAAGAACAAGACACAGAAAGGGAGTTTGAAGGATGATTCTTGGAGAGAAAAGAGGCTATTCAGATTGTTCGCGTATAAAAGAGACAGCGAGTATTCTACATCAGATAGCTATAGTGAGTGCGATTCAAGTGGGGAGCGAAAAGACTCTGAATCTGATGAAAAAGGCAGTTCTACCGATGGTGAAGATCATGATGATGATGATGATTATGGGCGTGAAAAGGTCCGTATAATACTTCATCATCAATCTACAACACGTGCACGAGACATTTTCCTTGTACTGAATTAGGTATTCTTTTTAAATAGCTACAAGAGATTGGAAATTGACCTTTTTACTGTGTTCATTTTATTTTTAATCTCTATTAATCGGCCATGTTTATTATCTCATAATATGGTTACAATATTTATAACATCGGTTTCTGCAGTTACCAAATCAGTTGTCGATTGTTGATTTTGTTGAAATCTGATTATATATAGATAGATAGATAAACTCTTTATTGGGCAAATTAAAGGTACAAGTCAAAATAAAAAGTAACAACACAAATGTATGCCACAAACGGCGGCCTTATCGCTAACAGCGATCTCTTCCAGGCAAAAATTAAAATGAAAGATTATTTTAAGTACTTGAATTTGCTAAAAAACTGTTATAAACTTTTTTGACATTATACTACATTTGACCATCAGGGGACTCTGGTCACAGATAGATAATGCCTAGTGTTGTAGGTATTTGGTAGTACTAATTGCTCCCGTTTCTCTTGTTTCCAGGGAGTGCGGATAAAGGAGGTGTCAGAAGGCAGGCCATGTGACAACTGCCCGGAGATCTGCCCCGGCTTCATACCACACGCGTGGAGGTAAGTAAAATGTTTCAAAACTGATCATTTACGACATTTTTGACGCCCGCATTGGCGTAATGGTTTTTTTTTTTCTTATTTTTTTTTTAATAAATAAATAAATATTAGGACACATTCACACACGCCTGGTTAGCCCCATACTGAACCATTTCTAGCTCGTATTATGGTTGCTAACACAACTGATATACTACATATACATACATACATATTATATAAATACATATTTAACACCCAGACCCACAGCCAACAAATTTACTTAATCACACAGATGTTGACCGGGCCGGGAATCGAACCCGGAACCTTCTGATTAGCAGACCGGCATGGTAACCTTTACGCTAACGAGGTCGTCAAACGTTACCATGCCGGACTGACAATCAGAAGTCCCGAAGAATCTTTTCCCGGCACGGCCAATTTTTCGCGCTGAACTAAATTTGTTGGCTGTCGGTCTGGGTGTTAAATATGTACTCGTATCTATATAAAATCTATGTATCAATATTTAGTATATCAGTTGTGATAACAACCATAATAAAAACTAGAAATGGTTCAGCATGGGGTTAACCAGCAGTGCGTGAAATGTGTACTAATATTATTGTCACTTAACATCAGGTGAGTTGTGGTCAAGCGCAAGCCTTTTATGCGTAAAACAAACTGGCCAGTTAAGAGTTTGCTCACTCGGTCACTAAGCTTTATTTAAGTCTGAATCATGATTTATTTACTTATTCCACTCAGTGATCTTTGTACCCGTTTACATGAAGGAAGTTATAATTTCAAGAGAACCTTGATATTATTCGACCTTGACTAAGACATTTATGTCTAACTTCTTCGAACGAATACTAATATTAATGCAACAACAAGAATGATTTAGCATAAAGCATAAGCAGCCCATTATACGTTCCCACTGCTGGGACTCGGGGCCTTCTCTCACGAGGAGAGAGATATAGGCCATAATCCACCACGCTAGCCAAGTGGGGATGGCATAAGACACACGTCTTCGGATATTGTGGTCCTCAAACATGCCGGTTTCCTCACTATTTTTTCCTTCACCGTAAAGCGAGTGCAAATACACACATAACTTGAAAAACCAATCGTTGGTGTAGGGCTGGGATCGAAGCATGGGCTGCCTGATTGAATATCAGACGCTTTTACCACTAAGCAACACTCGCATTTCAAATTAAAATTAGTTTATTTCAGGCAAAAGTTCCATTTAGAAATATAACATTCCACAACCAAACATCAAATTCAAATAAAAAATAGGATGAAATTTAGTTTAGTTATAAAATAGTGACGCCATACATACATTGCAAACAATGCATTAGCCTCATTACCTAACCACAAAGAAGTTATTAAGAAATGACTCACATTTACAATAGCAATAACAATAAGCAAGGATCATTTGCCTAATATATTTGGAGTTCTGTACCCAAAAGGTACAAACGGAACCTTATTACTGATTGTAATTTTCGTAGATTTTATTTATCTGTTGCCGCTATATTTTATAATACTAAAAAACGTAAGGGCTCCCGCATAACAAATTAAAAATATAATTTATTAATTAATGATATTTTTGATGATAGATTTAAATATTCGACATGAATATATGAAATAAACTTTCGTAAGTCACCATAAATATGAGGAATATTACAGTGAAACCTGGTTAAGTGAGGCATCAAGGGACCTGCAATGTCGTTTCACTTATAGAGGTATTCCACTTACCCAGTGTCTCAGATATACAGATATAAATAAATATCTGTCTCATTTACAGAGGGCTCCATTAATACAGGTGAGAATACAGGTTATTTCAGTTATACAGGTGCGATCATTAAATAAAATAATGAGTAAACAAACAATGTTATCTCAGTTACAGAGGTTTATGCATACAACATTTACTCGCTGTCTCAGTTATAGAGGTAACTATGATGATAAATCGAAATAACAAATCCCAGATATAGAGGTTTACTTCGTCCCACTAACAGAGGTAATTCAGTGCCAAAGTGTTGGGACCTCAGCATGAGTTCCAGTTATGGAGGTTTTTCACTTATCCAGGTCCCACTTAACCAAGTTTCACTGTACTTATAATTGATAGTATTACTTGAATAAATGCCCACACAAGTTAGCCCGCCGTATCCGGTCCGGATACACAATCACTTACGATATGTGACTGTTAACAAAACATCCAGCATTATCAGTTAGTGTCAACTATCGAGTGACCCGAGTGACGCGCAGTCGCTTATCGGCAGGCCTTTATGTAAACTAACATTACGAGCTCACTTTCTGTACAGCATAGAATAAGCCGTACAGGATAACTAGACAACCTTGAGCAGAGGTCAGCTCCCAAGTCTAGTACTTAAGACACTGGCAACAGCCGCCACTGCAACTGATAATCTCAAAAATCAAAATCAAAAACGTTTATGTGGCAAAGGTTACATGATAGTAATAAAAGTAATAGGAATCCAAATGCTTCCAAAGTAGTTTTAAAAACTGTATGAACCAATGCCAACTCTCAAGATTATTCAATAGTAAGTTTACACTTATGCTTAAGTTATATAAGACAATATAAAATAATTTATTAGAAAGTTTCATTAACTTAAAACAGAAAAAAATAAAAGAAAACCAGAAACATATGAGTAATAAAAAATTTACCAAATTTAATACATATATTAAACATATTTTCTGTTTCTATTGAATTTAGTCACTTCTATGAGATGCAATAGTTACAATCAATTCTAGCCTGAGCGATGCGACAGTATTCCATAATGTCACCAAACACCTAAAAATGTGTTCTAGCTGCCTCCTTGAGAGTCAGTTATTCCAGATTAAACCACAGTGTTGCTATCCCTGTTACGCACCCGGTTGGTCAAATGTCTAGTTGTAAAAAAACCTTACAGACAGAATAAATAACAAATAAGATTTTAGATTGCTGTCGCGTCCCTCAGCCTACTAATTGTTATATCTATTACCACCGATAGCAGATACCATTATTAATGTCAGTGGCGACAGTTGCAAGCGCCAGTTGTCGTAAATACCAGACTTAGGGGGCAGAGTCGCACGCGCATGCATCGCCGTATTATACCGAGACAGAGAGACTCAAATATTGCCATTGTCATATGACACTCCGCGCGAGCCAGACGTGTCATCAATTTAAACGCAACACGATCCTCTATCATGTGCCTTTCGTTAAAGCCTTTCGAGGTCATGGACGTGTACAGAAAAATCAACACCGAACAGATGGAAAAGGAGAGGAGATTCCAGAAGTTCCCGTCGAGAGAAAGGAACTTTGCGATTAGAAGGAAGAATAGCAACAACAATTTTCGGCCTCACGTGAACTGTGAGACCTGCGCAAGAGTTGCCGCGAGAGAGGACGGCCGGAATGGATGAGTTTTTTGCGGTCGTGTGGTTGGAATGGACTCCGTGAACCTTGCCGGACCAGTTGTGCTGTTGTGCAGTGACCAGTGCAATGACTTAGTGATAGTGCACGCAATATCCATAGCGCTAGATGTGATTGAACGTATGTCGCGTTAGTTGGTATTTTAAACTTTTCTTGCTGGATAATCATGCTGTCATAGTGGCGTGGTTTAGTGATATTGTAATAATAAACTTTTTTACTGGATAATCTTGCCATTATTGTGGCTTAGTTTAGTGACTTTGTAAAAATTTAAACTTTGAAAAAAAGCATATGTGATAAAATTAATAAATGGTTTCACTGAGAACAGAAAAAATTAAATCTTAGTAACAATTACAACGTATGACTTTTATCAACATTATAAATTTCACATACGAGATATTTATCAGTAAATGAACGATGTATTCTTTAGTAGTAATTTTACATTTATTAAATAAACATTATGTTCATTAAATATTAACTTTTATGACCAAACTTTTATTGTATACTTAATATTTAATTGCGAAATATTACTACGTTAATTTTCTTAGCTTAATTGTCTATTGTGTATAGGTCATACAAATAGTGTAAAAATAGGTAATTGTAGGTATATTGCAGTTCTAAGATTTTGATATTTTTCAACGAAGCACTTATTAGGTAGACTCAGTTTTGTATAAAAGAACAATGGCCATTGTTTTCAACTTTACATAACGCTACACCTTTGTCAAATCTTAAAAGATATATAAGAAGATTAAATATTAAACATGATTATTTAACGAATATTTATTGTGTTATTCATTTGACGTCTTTTCGCTACTTATCGCCAATAGGTAGGTACATAACTGCCGGATAACGATAATACATTTATAATGATACAAGACTTCAAACAAATATACACTTTAACCTACAGTAAATAAGTACTATTTTAGTGAGATCTTGTTTCTAAAACTAGAAACCTAAACCGGTCCAGCAATGGCAGCGTCTGGTTCTGTAATTCTGCAAAAAATAAAACATTTAGCTAATCTAGAGACATACCACTCGTACCTTCCAGTCAAGGAGTTCTAGTTTTCGGTTGAGGAAAACATCGTGAGGAAACCATAGCATGGTGGTAGAACATTTTCTAGCACCTACTCTCCTGGTTAGCTAGCACATTCAAGCTGATAAATTTATCTGTCGCTGAGCACCTAATAGAGTGTTCCGGCAGCCTCCTTGAAATTAAACAAGACTAGGCATACTCCACACTAGAGCAGTGTCACTAACTCGTGAGGTAACGCGCCCTACTTTTCAAATGATTAGCCGTGATTAAAGTAAAAAAACATACTACCAAGAACGTGGACAGGTTTACTCTATAGGACGCGTATCTATTTGAAGCGACTAGAGTTCAGTCGGGCGTGCGGCCGGCTTACAGTTGGTGCAGTCGTCGGTTCGATATCCGCTAATAAGCTCGAGATTTCGATGAAGAAAATATTATGAGGAAAAACACACCTAAGTTATATGTTCGTCATCCGCCAACATGCACTAGACCGCGGTGAATTATGGCCTAATCTCTCGTGTTGTGACAGAAGGCCCCTAGTTCTCAGCAGTATATTTGGCTTATGCTACTATCTTCTAAGATGAAATGAAAAAGAATGTGCATTTCTTTTTTTATTAAATAAGTTACTCGTACTTTAAGTAGGTTATAAAAACCGATTTGTATTTGCACAAAGATAAGAAACGGATACATTATAAAGTGGATTGATAAAATTACACAAACAATTCGTGGATATAGATATCGCGGATAACAAAAACAAGTATAAATAAAAAAAATTGAAAGTCCTGATATTTAGTGATGGCGGCCATATAGTATTTGAAATTTATTGTAGTGTATATATCCTATTTATCAAGTTGTTCTGGCTTATATACAGTTAAAAACACTATAATTTATCAGTTATCGAGCGGGATCAAAAATTATTATATTACTAAAATGTCCATAAAAAATAGGGGCTGGTATAAAAAAAATGTAGGGTTGTAAAAAAATTCAGACAAAAAAAATTAAAGGTGAATGAACCTTATCACTTAGAAGTATGGAAAATAGATAGTAGCCGATCCTCAGACCTACTGAATACGCATACAAAATTTGGTAAAAATGGGTCAAGCCGTTTCGAAGGAGTGCGGTAGCTAACATTGTGACATGGAAATTTTATATATTAGAAGAATAAGAAGATTAAGACAGTAAGGTAAGATTAAGGAAAAAAGCGATATCCACCATTTAATAGCGGCGGCCATTGCTTAATAAAACTCTCGACTTTCAAATAAAAAATTGTCTAAATAGGTTCATGCAGTCGGGAGCCACAATGCCACAGACACACACACACACATAGTCAAACTTATAACTCTCCATCGTTTTTGGGGCTTTAAATATGATAAAAATACACAATATGATAAATGCATGATTCAAATGATATGTCGGCATGTTACATTTGATTTTATCGACATAAAACAGAGGGAAGTTCTTAATTCGAATTCGATTCTTTGTTATTATGTTTGATACCCCATAATGCCACCACTTAAGAACAGGGTTCACTTTTTTTAATGGATAATTTCTAATTTTATATTATTTATAAATGGCTCCAAATACATTTTATTGGAATAAGTTCAGAAAAATATTGAGATTGGTTTCCAGTTTTTAATTGTTCACAATAAAAAAAAATGTGTAAATTAGTTGCGCCACCGTTACCACGTAACAGGCAATTATTTTTCAAAAACTCTTGACAGCAGAGCCTGGCCGCTAATTCATATGAAGAAATAGGTAGCGCCATCTAGCGATGAGTAGTAATATCAATGTAGCCTCTAAATATTGACAAGGACATTTAGTGTCATCTACGTAAAATAGATAGCGTTACAATTCCATTTCTTACCTAACTGTGATTTAAAATAAATAAAAACAATACTCTTTTTAGATTTTCCATGTTTTAACTCGTCATCTCGTATGTATGGCTAGCTTGCGTAAAATTCGCAATATTTTTTTGAGTTAAACAATAACTTCCCATTTTTGAGAGTAGTTTTCAGTAGGCTACGATATAACATTAGGTACTGTTTTGCCAGCTATAGGTACCTATTCGAGTGTCATGAATTAAAAAACATTTAAGACTATGTACCTAGTACACAAATCTACAAATTTCGATTTATAATTTCTGTGTCTACCAACAATCAGCTGACGTTATCAGTGCAAACTTTGCCGATGATATCACCAATCCTGTCGCCTCACCTGTGTTTATCATTTATTCTTAGTAGAAACATTTGTCCAGCCTAACTAGGCACTCGTCATCCTTATAATACTACTCAAAAAGAGACCTGGTTTGGTTGGTCGACGCGAACGTTCCAAAACCCCTAATCCCTTGAACTTGTGAGCGAGCGCAGCGGAGGTAAACACCAAACAAAACGCGGGCAACCCGTTGACGCTCATTTGTCATTCCACGCGAATCGCCGCCGGGCGCTAGCATCGCGCGCGCGCTTTGCAAAAAACACCGCGTTTTTGAACGAGACACGATCTGTCAAACAACGCGAAAGTCGTCAAACAAAAAGAAAACAAACCATTTCTCGTTCGAAATTCAAACGATACGGATAATTAAAAAAGTGTTTATTACTTTTAGTGTTTACATTTGTGCAGTGATTTTTCTTTTATGGTTTTATCGTGTGGTTCGTGAAGGAAATGAAAACGAATTTGACCGATAACAGCTGATAAATAGGTATTTTTATGCGAAGTTAAGAGGTTATATTAATTGTTTTGTCTATAATTATCAATTTATGTATTTATTATTAACTAAGATAAACCTTACTTATGGGTTTAATTATGGTGTTTAAATTAAATCGTTTTTAATGACGGGAAAAAAATAAAAATAGTAAACATGTAGGTAAAGATTTGAAGATACATACATACTGTAGGCATAATAAAATAATGTTCCGCAATAGTGATGTCCTGCGAGTTAAAGAACCGTAAACATTAGTTGTTTTTTAGTAGGTCCTTAAATAACAAAAGCGATTACTTACGTTTAGCATTATTGAAGAATATGGAAATAATAGGTACCTATACAAACAATTCGAGTTAGTAAAGAAAACATTTGAAAGTTGTCTTCTTCACACACACTTCTTTACGCATACATTCCTTTGGTTATACAAGTTGGAAATTTAATTTATTTAAACTTACATTGTTTTCGTTATTATACTTTCGAATATATTCGTTAGAGTTATTTTATTAAATGTTTTTCAAGTGTGCAATACTCTTCCCCGATTAGCTGAAACACATCTAATTACCTTATAAATAAGATTTTATTTTACCTCACAAATTTTAAAAATTAAATGCTCCTTCGGCTGTTCGTAACTCAAATGCTTGGGTTGAGTCATGCTTTCTCGCGTCTGACTCAACGACTTGTTTGGTAAAAGAACGAACGTCCATTAATTCCTAAACTGTGACTGTATGAGATTTCAGGAATGCGTACTACACAGGCGTAAAGTGAACGTTTCTACGTACGTTTAATATATTGAAAAACACTATGATGAAGGCATAAAGTTTTACTTACAACTTCAATACATCCACTCCTACTAATATTATTAATTCAAAAGTGTGTGTACGTGTGTATGTTTGTTACTTCTTCACGCTCAAAGGGCTTAACCGAATTTGATGAAATTTGATGTGAAGATAGGTTAGACCATGAATTGACACATAAGCTACTTTTTATCCCGGATTAACGCGGATAACACTACGGGGCGCATCTAGTACAAACATAAAGTAGGTATGACTATAATTATCTTCCTCCTCGTTAATAAACCACATTATTGTTTTGTTTCCTTGTTGTCAAAGTAATGGCTATTGTTTTACATACTACAAAACATATTTTTTCCCAATTTAGCACATAAAATATTATAATAATAGCAAAACACATTTGCAAAGTAACTGTATAAAAGTATGACTATATCAAAATAACACCAGAAAAACAAACCTTTCGATGTAGATTGCTCAAACATGTGCTGCTCACCTAAAGTGCTAACGAGAATCTTTCTCGATAGCATATCTCGTTATAGATAGTTCAGTTTCAGTTATTTTATACAAGTACAATAACTACGTGCATAATGTCTGCTCAGTTTGGCAAAAGGGCTCAAATAAACGCGTGAAGTTATAGCTCTTAACGTTAAATGTAAACATGTCTAACTACTTCTCTGTTTAGTTTCCCTGGTCAGTTGGCGTCAAAGCAAATTGTTCCGAGAACTAATTCATTTGTTAAACAAATAATATTGTTATTACTTGTGCCATTATGATGTCTATGTTATTATTCACTGTATGGGAGAATACTTATGTTTTAATATCTCTATTTGATAAGTACTAATTTTGCCGGCGACCTTTGATCGCGCTCCACACAAACATGAGGCCTGTTTCAAGCTTTTAAGAGATACATTCGATAAAATCCTTTCGGACGATTAGCATAAGTAGCCCATTATACGTTCCCATTGTTGGGGCTCGAGGCCTTCTCTCACAAGGAGAGATATATAGTCCATAATCCCCCAAGCTGGCCAAGCGCGATTTAATATATGCAATAAAACATGTAGGTTTCAAGTGAGTGCAAATCCACACATAGGGCCGGGATCAAACCAGAGGCTGTCCGATTGAAAAGCAAACGTTTTCCCACCGAGCCACACTAGCTTTTTTTCAATCCTGGCCATAAACATAAATTTCATCCAATTTACTAACATAATCTTTTAAAAAGTTTAAGCTTATCGTGTGTGCAGATTTAACGGTTGCCTGGAATGACTTGTCTGTAACATACATCAAATTAAATTTAGGTTTCAAAAGTATTACGAGGAAAATGAATGCATTAAGTTGGTAGAGATTTACATCATTAAGATGACCTTCCATATTAGACGTGCCAAATACAGCTACTAACGACTTAACAATGAATAACAAGATGTTCTTCCCTTAAAGGGGTTAAATAGCCGAAAATTGTATATCAAAACTATTATAGACAATAGATTGCATACGTCCGAATCAATGATGAAATTGTTTATGAAACAGAGCGTCTACGAAAAATATTTACATTTTCAAATTGTACGTGGCTCATTCATTGTTTTAATAACGTCAATATAAGAATAAACTGCAGCGCCTTTAGGTTGTGTTTTCTATCATACTAATATGTAGTATAAAGGCTACATGTATTATGTATGTATATTGCGAACAAGGCCGTAATGCGCAGTATTAGGTAGCTTTATTTTACAAAACACGTAGCTTTTTGTTTATGTGAAGGCAACATCTAAATATTTTCGTATTTTAGCTTACGAGTTGACAGCACAATAGACTCATGTAACCATTTTAAATACAACATACCTAAGTATGTATTTACTGTTAGCTGTTTAACATAACTAATACATTTCAACTTTCAGCTTTGTAACGGATCTAATGAAACAGTTATCTTAGTACTATACGAAGACTTAATATTTTCACATGGTAGTAATTCAGCTATTGTTGTCTTGGAAATATCGTTTTATCTTGTAACACAGAGTTTAGGCAAGCTGTTTAATTATTTGATCAGTTTCATTTATGTATGAACATCAACAACTGCGTTCTGCTAAACTTCAATCAAATCCACACATCCGCCGGTGTTTGTCTGTTTGGGCTATCATCGCTCATGCAAACATAATAATAAACAGAAAAAATTACCTACTTGCTTGCCGACTTTTCCTTTACACGGATTTTTTACATATTAGTACACGAAAAAATATTAAAACTTGCAAAATGATGATATTCAATTATGTATGATGTGGACTTACACGACACATACAACCCGAGATTTGGGTTGTATGCGTATGCAAACTATTTCACAATTCAAACATTTATCATCAAACTCCAGGGACCTCGGCTTTAAAAATTAGAGATTTTGAGTGCAAGGACATTGATCCAGTAACTTAAAAATATTTTCACCAAGGTGTCGGAGAGTTTTCAAGCAGCCCGAAGTCCTCTGACTTGGCTTAGCATCTTAGCATTTTTTCACGAGACACGAAAATTGTGACTCAAGTCAAATTCTGTACCTAAATAATTTCTCATTACACGCTCTCCAAGAACTGACAGCGACAGCAACTGTCTGTCTTGTAATAACATAGTGTTAATTTGGGCGTTTCTTTGAACTAAAGCAATTAAAACTTTGATAGATTGATCGATAGTCAAATGATTGACATTGTAATGTAAGTATGAATTTAAGAGTAGAAAAAGTTAGTGTCACTGCTATTACATGATATGGTTTTCAAATTAAATCTCTTGCGAAACTTTGTATCGAAAACCTAAATTTGTAGGTGAATAGTTTTAAAAGTCCTACTAATAAAATAATTCACGCATGTCTTCGTATTTTGTAAAGCAGGATTATCCCGGCCCCGGTCAAGGCTGACCTCACCCTGGTTTCATGGAGTGAGTGACATAAAAAGCATTTTATTTATACGAAGCACCATAATCATAATACTCATCATTTTACTGCCATATTTTCGCCTGTAAAATAAATGATCCATTAACGTCATTCCTTATAATAAAACGGACCTTCTTGTAGTAGGTACACGTAATATATTTTTGCGAATTCAAATCTGTAAATTTTTACGTGTATTGAAAGTGACGTTTATGTCTCTTGGAATTATCCGTAGCACAAAAATATCGCGTCTACAAACTTCATGCTACGTATAAAAAATAATGAGGAAGATATCAGACGCCATCGCCCAGTGTAAATTGAAATCATAAATCTAAGTGACTTCAAGGTGGGTTCGTTATACCAACAAAAATGCGATGCGCACGTCAAAATAAAATGTATGAAATGTACCTATGTTGTTTGTATGATTCTTACTGACCAGGTATTCTCATATATGTATATACTCAATAAGTTTGGTGAATTGAAAGCGAGAAAGTAACGAAATTAGTCCGTTGTTAGTTTGATTTTGTAAATTATTGTAAATAGTTACAATTGAAATGTTACATGTGAACATTGTATATCCTTCCCTTTAATATTACTATTGAAATGTAACAGAAACCCCACATTTCGTTCGAGTTTCAAGAAAAGTAGATCGTGAATAAAATGAACACGCGAAAAGCGTATTAGCTGAGTATCTCGGGATAGCCGAACAGTTGCTACGGAAGAATTTCATTTTCCCATCCCTATTTATTTTGCCAAGATGGCCGTTGATTGAGATATTCGGGCGAAAACTTTACGTCTTCCGTGTGCCGACATCTGACAGATAAAGAAATAAAAATAAATCGATTTAATTTCGTCCAGTAAAACTGTGCCAAATTAAATGTTTGTAGTTTATGCGCATTTTTTGAGACAACTTTTTTTGCCTTTGATCGTTGGAAGGGTCTTTCATTAAATAGGCAGGTATAGGTTCCGATTTAAATGCTAAGCCACTAGGGCTATAAGATCTATAGTGAAGTTTGGTACGATCTCAGACTAGGTATTCTACTCCGAATAGTCTGAGGGTACGATATACAAAAAACCAATTTTAAAATAAAGTAATAGGTAGATAATAATATATTGTATATTCCATAATATGGTTTTTAAGGTTTATAAGTACATACCTATAATTGATTAAATTTTTTATTATCAGTGTTATTTAATGGACACGAAAATGTTTTTAATACGAAAATGTGTACCTATATTTTTGCTAATGGTAACAGTACCAGTTACCAGTCAAATAGTGTACCTATTATAAATTTATTAATGACCTACTTAGCATACCTACATATTAAAGTACAAAAATTTACATATTATTTTTCTAATAAGAAAAAAAAAGAAAAAATATTTTCATAATATAGTTAATAGCGATCATTATAATTTCATTTACAGAGTAACTAATAAGGTTTCTCAATTAACAGAGTTGTTAATATATGTTAAATTTAGTGTCACTTACACAGATCAGAAAAAACTGGTTACTTACTTATTGAATGAATTATTTATTGTCTATGAAAACTAGGTACAAACATAGTAATTTGTCATAAAAAGCAAAACTATTAACGAATTTAATTATTATTCTGCTAGTTTTTACCCAATGGGTTTATCAAGAGCCAGTATTTTTTGTTATATTTAAAGTAGGTACTCATAGGTTCTTAAATCATATTGTTGTGTAGAAAAGATATAGATATATAGAAATATATATATCAACATTAAAGTTCATCTTCAAATGTCAATATTCAGAACGCACCATCAGACGCTATGGAGGTGGAACAGGTATGCCAGTGAGCCAGGGCAGTGCTCCGCTATTTCTTGGAGCTCGGTTGGCTTGGATGGGCTGGTGAAGGGGGAATACATAATATGCCCCTAGCAGGATGTCATTGCAAGTCTGATCACCCCCACTACAAATTAGAAATTCAGAATTTCAGTTGTTGTATACACTACCTAACAAATTGTAGGCTTCTTGACCTAGATACATTCAATATGTATGTGACTAACTAGCTATAGTTTGCTAAGAATCCTTACAAAAGTGCACCTGTGCATATACTTTTAATAGGTGGAGAACACCATATCAACATCAACTTGACCTTGTTGGTGTAATAGGTTACTATGCTGGACTGCCACCCAGAGGGTCCCGGGTTCGATACCCGGCACAGCCAATAACTTTGTGATGAACTAATTTTTTTTACTGTTGGTCTGGTTGTTCAATATGTATGAATATTATGTATTTACATATGTATATGTAGTATATCAGTTGTGTTAGCAACCATAATACAAACTATAAATTGCTTAAATACGGGGCTAACCAGCCATGTATGATGTGTCCTTATATAAGAAAAACAAACAAAATGATGGATAATATAAATGATAATGTTTGAGTATGACTAGCTCATGAAAGGTTCCATACTATTTCAAAAATATTAAAAAATTATACAAATAGAATTCATAGTATCCATAAAATTTTTATTATTTATCTTTAAAGCTATAGGTAATGTATGTATAATTGAATATTCTGTGAATTTTGATAACAATCAAGAAATAAATTTCTATTCTCTAGCTATTGCGGTTCATGAGATACAGCATGGAAACAAACAAATTGACAGCAGTCTTACTAATATGTTTATTACCCTTCGGGTGTGGAACCCAAAAAAACTGAACTACATATACTTACTTATACTTATGGTTGAGGTTGGAGCAACCCTGGGCTTGGAATAACTCATTCACACTGTTAGCTTACTTAGGATCTTAATATTCATCTTATATATAAAATTTCCGTGTCACAGTGTTTGTTACCGTACTCCTCCAAAACGGCTTGAGCGTTTTTTTCCAAATTTTATATGCGTATTCAGTAGGTCTGAGAATCGGCTACTGTATATTTTGTTTTTTTTTTAAGGCAAAACAACGTTTGCCGGGTCAGCTAGTAATAATATAAGATTTGCCTACATTAAGTATTTTAAATTATTTATCTTGCAATACAAATTTCAGTGTCGAAGGATGTAAAAAGTAAATATTCATAATGCTACTAGGTAATCATATGTGTTTGCTTTGTGCATTTTTCCAAGATATATTTTGCACAAAAACACTTTCTGTAGTTTTTGTTGTAATGTAACATATAACTAGGTGTACCAATATTATAAAGAGGAAAAGTTTGATTGTTTATTTGACGCTAATAGGCTCCGACCGATTAGAAAAATTTTTTGACAGTTGAGAAGCTACATTATCCTGAAGCCTGAGTAACATAGGCTATATTCTGTTTCTCTTTGCAATTTAGATTATTTTATAGCATGTGCGAAGCCGGGACGATCTGCTAGTGTTACTATAACTACATATATAATATATCCAGCTACGTCCAGACTTATAATGAGCTCCAAATGTCCTAAAATACCCACAAAGGTAAACACAGATAAGCGTGTGACAATACGGTACTTAGTGCCGAGACAATGGGTCGATAAGGTGACCATAGTTCACACATTACCTGGACAAATTGAAAGAAAGAAAGAACACATATATTTTTTTCAGACACAGAAGACACATACTTATACATCATAATTGATTGTATATGTTCATTATAATTGATTTTTTTGTTTGGATAGCGTATCCGAGAAAGTAGATTACTATGTAGACGAATCTATTAATGACAAGGATTTTCCGCTAATTACTACATTATATATCTTTGTCTTATATTAAGCTTTTGTTAATAAATGACTGCAATATTTTTACGTTCATAGGTGTACTACACGTAGTAGTAGAAATAAATGAGCGAGTAGGTACAATGAGCGGTTTAGGTTTAGGATTCGATCCGGGGTGTCGTAAATTGCAGTCCAACGTTCTTCCGACAAGCCAAACTCGTTTATCTTAGGTTTGAATGTAGTTTTAATTTGAAAAATAAAATGGTATGAATATAAAACATAATTTCTTGGTATTGGTATCTTTAACTAAAGCAAGTTTTTATTTCCAAAATTCCAAATTCATATGTCACCCTACTTAAGACGAATTGTATAAATTGGTTACTTCCGTAGAGTAAGCAGATCAAAAGACCTTTGTTCTTTGTATTAGTACTCATTGAATTATTCAATTCAAAATAATCAATTCTGAACGAATTTGCTTTTAACCCTGGACGCAACAGCGACGGGGTGTTATTAAAGTTTGATGTCTCTCTCTCTCTCTCTCTCTCTCTCTCTCTCTCTGTGTGTGTGTGTGTGTGTGTGTGTGTGTGTGTGTGTGTGTGTGTGTGTGTGTGTGTGTGTGTGTGTGTGTGTGTGTGTGTGTGTGCGTGCGTGTGTGTGTGTGTGTGTGCGTGCGTGTGTGTGTTTGTGTGTGTGTGTGTGTGTGTGTGTGTGTGTGTGTGTGTGTGTGTGTGAGTGTGTTTGGCTTCGCAGCTCCCGAACGGATGATTTTAATTTTGTTTAAAAAGTGTATTAGGCGAGAGTGTTCTTAGCCATGTTTGATGAAATTCGGCCGCTACAAAAAGAGGAAGACATATTTTTCCGCAATTGCCCCAATATGGATATTAAAAGAAATGTCTTGTCTTGTATAATACATACAATATCATAAATTTCAAATTGTAGATTAGAAAGAAGAATAGAAAAAATGTTTAACGTGCACATTAAACATGTTGATTTTGTCGCGGGTTTTCTAAATTTCTATTTAAACTCGTGTATTATTCTTCAATAACAATTTTTCTTAGTAATTATTAATGAATAACATGATAAAGTTGTTAAATATTAAAAAAAAAAAGTTTTTGACATTAATCATTTTGACATGTAATGATTAAATTTATAATATTTGATAAAATGAAATCTTAAACATGATAAAGTATCTTTAAAAATATTTGCACATCTTAGAAAAACCTAACCCAAGGAGGGTTAGGTTTTTTTTTAGTAGTCAGGTGAAATCACCGTGACATTGGAACCTCCACTCCTAGCTTACATCATACCTAGTAGATAGTAGACATACTTGCTCTTTGCCACAGATTAGCTCCGCCCTTCGGTTTTACCCGGATCTATACATATTTAAATGACATCAACATTGGTTCATAACTTTTAATTAATTAAGTAACAAAGGCAGAAAGAAAAATTAGCTAGCAATAGTTTTATTTTATTTTTTACTAGAGGTTACCCGCGGCTCCGCCCGCGTGTAAGTCGCTTTTCGCGTAACCTTTGGAAAAATTCTATTGTATCCCATTCCCGTGGCAATTTTATATAAACATTACATTGCTACGATATCAAAATGAGTCGCATCTGTGTTTCCGCATTCGATTCCTGAGATCTAGTTAAACTCTGTTTTTAGCTACTTTGGTGATGATGCGAAAGATTAGATCGTGTTCTCCAAGCCATTTTTCTAATTTAAATAATTAGAATACGCGAACCATACCACCAAGTGGATCACATACTTAAATTCCAATTCAGAAGTATTTAATTTCAAAAACACAAAACTTTCCCTTTGAACTTTAAACCCCAATGGCATACCTTAAT
Organism: Mellilla xanthometata; assembly: GCA_035578125.1. NCBI lineage: Eukaryota > Metazoa > Arthropoda > Insecta > Lepidoptera > Geometridae > Mellilla > Mellilla xanthometata. Next base: position 2,262,801 of record JAPUBQ010000008.1, read on the forward strand.
GCACTCCTGGCAAATATATATAAACTACAACCACAACAACTTTCAAGACTTTAACTTGATAAATAAAGATTTTTTCAAACAAACTTTCACCCTCCCCCTTCCCCCCTACAAACCCTTAGTTCATTCCTGGCAAAAAAACTTGATACCATTATTTTTAATTTTACATAAACTATACATATTCCAAATTTCATTGCTGTAAGTTCAAAAACAAAAAAGTTTCATACAATCTGTTTTACGCCCTTTCACCCCCTTAAGGGTAGAATTTCCAAAAATCTATTCTTAGTACACGTTTAAGCAGTAAAATATATACACACTCCAAATTGTACACCTCTAAGTTCAAAAACACAAAACTTTAATTTTTAACTTTAAGCCCCCATAGCATCCCCCTTAATGCACCCCTGGCAAAAGTTTTTTTAATTTTAATTTGACCATTTAATAAACTACTACCATCACAACTTTCAAGACTTTAACTTGATAAATAAAGAATTTTCCATACAAACTTTCACCCCTCATTACAAACCCTTAGTTCACCCCTGGCAAAAAAACTTGATACCATTATTTTTAATTTTACTTAAACTATACATATTCCAAATTTCATTGCTATAAGTTCAAAAACAAAGAAGTTTCATACAAACTGTTTTACCCCTTTTCACCCCCTTAGGGGTGGAATTTCCAAAAATCCGTTCTTAGTACGCGTCTACATACTAAAACAAATACACCCTCCAAATTTCATAACCCTAGGACCAGCCGTTCGGGCTCTGCGTTGTCTATAGATGAGTCAGGACAAAGAGTCTTATAGTATAGATTGATGAATAGGCTTACGTTTGACCGCAGCTTGCCTGTTGTTAAGCTTAACTGCGGTGTAAGATGTACCACGCTTGATACCTATTTACTCTAGATTTGAAGATTCCCAAATTATACTACTTTTATCACAAAACCCATGCGTAAAAATCTCGACTCCCTTCTTTGTGATTTTAGTTCGCAAGAATTTCTGACTATAATTTCTGAATATTCAAATTTGAATTGCTTATTTCATTCAGACTTTTGGTCCATAAAATATTATCAAATAAGAATTAAAATATAAAATAAAATTATCAAAAAAATTAAATGAAATATTAAAATTATAAGTTAAAAAAATCTTATATTTTAGCGTATTTGTTTGCAAATTGTACCAAATGTCACTGGTGACCTCGCGGCCCAAGTCGCATAGCATTTGAAACTGTTTATTTATTTGAGCGTGAAGATTACATACATACTGACAAATCATTATGATAATGGAGTGTATACTGCGCCCTGTGACCAATCACACACGACCTTACTGTCCGCATAGATCACGAGTGCCTTTTATTTGCTGCTAAGTTTAGATCTCTAAATAAGTCTAGACTAAGACGTAACACCTATTTAAAGTGTTCACAAAACGGCCGACGTACGTTTAGATTGCAGACTCTCGTATGATAAAACATTGGGGATGCAAATACAGGCCTTGTATCATCCGCAAACCCGCACATGCCAGGCTAACCAAGTCTTTTTTTACAACTGATAGGTTCGCGTTTGACCACAGCTTGCCTGGTGTTAAGCAAAACTATGGTCTTTGATGTTACACGCTTACCTAGGTAATGGCTTTACAGCTCTAAATTACACTTACTAATTCATTGGGATTGGGATTCATTGGCGTTTAGGTATAACTACGCTAGCATAAACTGTCTCTGCTTTTCCCAAATTCTATAAGATTCTTACGTATTTTGAAATACAAGTATTTATATTCGTAGATCAAATGAGTGCTACACAAGTAATAGGATCTCATACTAAGATGGCGGCTGCAACAAAATGGCGGAAGGCATTACTTTTCACGTTTTCACGTAAGTCATTATTTTTCACGTTTACTAGTAAAACAATATGATAAATTTAAAATGGCCTAGGCATATCCTGGATTATTGTAATATATTAAGTCGCGTGTGGCATCTAAAATGTTAGGTAGGTACATATACCCATGTTGTTATTTTTTATTCACATAAGTACAAACTAGTTAATCAACCTGCTAGCATAGTAAGATAACATGACAATGTAATGCCTAAACTTGACGAATGATTTCATCGCGAATTACATAATGTTTGCATTTGATCAAAATAGGTGTTTAGGATGTTGACCCTGAAACTGACATTTCCGGCAAAATAAATGCAATAATAATTTAAAAAACAACGCCTTGTGTCTAAAGATCTAGAGGTGTAATAATATATGGTACTAGCTGCGCCCGCAGTGTTACCCGTTAATCCGGGATAGAAATAAGTTAATCCTGAATAAAAGTAGCCTATGTGTTAATCCAAGGTCTTACCTATCTTCATAGTAAATCACAACAAAATCAGTCCAGACGTTGGAGCGTGAAGGAGTAACATAGATTTTGAAGTTATTTGCGTATCCCACGGGAACCACAATTGTTGTCGGGATACAAAGTAACCTATGTGTTAATCCAAGGTCCAACGTATCTTCACACAAAAAATCATCAAAATTGTTTCAGTCGTTTGAGCGTGACAAACAAACACAAACACTCATTTACACACAAACTGGCGCATTTATAATAATAGTAGGAAGCTTAAAAATTAAAATTCTATAAATTCCATAATAATAGTTAAACGAGCTGCTATCACACAACAAGAAATACCTACTTATAATTAAATCAGAAATTCCTTAAACTTAGTCTACGTCAATTCCTTCAAGAACCACTAGCACTTCATAAACCTGAAGCTACTCAATGAGCGAACCAAAGTGCCTAAACCAAAGATTTAGACGTTAGTGGAGAAGAAAGTTCATTTAAATGCCTCCGACGGAGATAGCCAGTGAAGGCATGTTGTGCCTGTCTCGTCACGACAACTGTCCCTGGGACGAGGCCCTGAAGTCCACGGAGCCCTCCTGGACCGGCCTCCGGTACACCTGCCTCAAGATCCTCCACCTCTACTGCAAGGTGTTCGACAGGGAGGATGTTTTGGACACTATTATTAGGTAAGTCTTTTAATACGACTAGTACATATCGGTATTTGAGTAACTGATTGAGTTACCACACTTCTCAGCGGCACTCTGACATAAGGTAGAAAAGGGAATACGTTCGCCTTTGAACATACCTTGTCAGATTTTAAGAGACTGCAAAACTTTATATCTGAGGCTCTGTTTCCTGAGAATCATACCGGGATCTTAAAATTGTAGTTTCTTCTGCAAAGTGTAAATACTAGTAGGTTTCTTCTAGGTAAAGTAAGAAGAAAGAAAGACGCATTTGTGCTATGAACCGATTTTGTTAATGGAGATGATTTCATAAATCAAGTTATGTGTGGGGAGTGTAGCTATATTGAAGTTATTTACTTGTTTGCTATATCGTAAGTCACAGGGCTGGTTAACATTAGGGCCTGTTGGGAATGAACTGCAGTTCTTACTCTAGACTTGAAGATGTGATGGCATTTCTCGGGCAGGATATATAGACTCAGGAAGAAACTACCAAAGCTAACTATGAGCTGATGGAATGTCCGTGGTACTACACTACAGTGGTTAGATTCTGAAACTTAGGTGTCTGCTTTTTTGCGTACAGTAATGTAAAATTGGTAAACCTCGCCAACGATACAAATCAATCTTACTAACTCGTAAAAGTAAAGTTTTTTTATACGTACGAGGAAATTCTAAATATAGTTAGTGGTTCATGGACTTGGTGGTCAATATAATAGTTTGTATTGCGAATAAACACAAGCGGAAATAGTCTGGAGCTTCATTACCTCATGATTTACTCCGATGACATAGTTGTTATGACTATCGATGAATGATGCCCTGATGCCAGTTCTGGTCTCGGCACAGTATAAATCTAGTAGTTCTCCGAATAGTAGACCTCGTGAACCAAATTTCTTGGAACATCGTTTGCTATAATAAAAATTCACTTCATATATCAACTTGACCAACTATATTAATTCAAGAAATCTTATAGAAATATAGTATTTAATCGCTCTGCCAAATATCATTAAAAATTGTACCAATAAATAACGTTGTAACAAATTTCCTCTTTTTTGTTAGAAGCGTCCCCTCAATCAAAATTCGTCGACAAGTTTTGTCGAGTAATAACTATTCGATTGAGTAGTATTACCTAAATACCAAGCACGCCGAGATTGGCAATATTACAGCCTCACACTTAACAAAAATATACAAAGACAAACGAAAGCTAAATTAAATTATTTATAAATGTTGCAACATAACATTTTGTACCGCAGAGACAACGCTCGCTTCGCTCGCTTGGTTATTAAAATCGTCGCGAACGTAATTATGACTGATGATACTTTTAGGATTAAGGTATAACTGGCGTCTTCCGTGGTTATTTTCATGGGCCGACGTTTGTTTTATGTTTTTCTGGTTAGTATTGAGTTTTAATGAGTACTAAAATTATTCGAAATAGCACTTTGATGTGGCCTTTGGATGAAAACCAAATTCTAAGAATAGGAGCTAATAATTTTAGTTTCTAAAACGTTATGTCAACTCATTAATATTTATTATGTAGCGATATGGAGCAGTAATTAGATTGCTGTAGTGAATGATCGCGTAGATTAATAATGTTTAATTTATCAGCTGCGTTGTCGTATTTTCAATTCTCAATCAGCTTTGTTATTTACTCAGAGAGAGTTAACCGCGGATGACAGAAAATAACTTGCCAAGTACGAGTCTGGCTCGCGCATGAAGGGTTCCGTACGTTTGATGGCAATTCCCCCTATATCATTTTTATTTTATTCGGTATTTTGTCTTCCTTTAACAATATAGCGGCAATTTATGTAAATTTCAACTATCTTGCAACCACGGTTCATGAAAGAAAAAAAAAAAACAAAAAGATAAAGACTGGTGACAGACAGAGTACCACACGATAGGAGTAAACGTGTTAGCTTTATTAAGGCATGATGCTGAAATAAAATGTCATCCGAATTCATCCTTTGTTATTATGTTACGGACCCTTGCCACTTTCCTGTCACTCCTTCAAAAACGAGCAGATAAAGGTATCGACAGTAGGTTTTCTTTGCTGATAGCGTCGGATCACTATAATACGCAGACCTACAGACGTTTGAGATTAAATATTCCGAAAAGTTGAGGCAATAATCTTATGAGATACCAAGAAAAAAGTACTACAGCCCGTTTTCAACGCACCCCGGGAAATGTCAGCTCATTAGCCAAGCCATTAAACCCGTAACGACCTCCCGGAGAACGAATGCCGGTTTTAGAGCCCACAAAAACATTTAGTGTTGCCATCATCGCGCCCATTCCGATCGAATTAAAAACACGCAGTTTCGATCGATTAGTGTGTGTACTCGTATCTACATCGACCCTGCTGCGGGCCCGTACATAATTGATTTATTTTGATTCGATTAATTGAAATGAGATTGTGATTCTACGAATATTTTATTTTCAATTGAAAACACTGGTCTACAGTGGTTTTATAGCCTTAGATAATGATTTTGTTTGAATTGAATGATTAATGCACATAATTCAAGAAATTATCATTGATTTTGTAAGATCCATTTTTGAAAAACGGTTGGTAAATTAACTTTTATTTTTAAGAAGCTCATAATAATTGTTCAAGTATAAGACACATCATGAAAATACGAGCACATTTAGAACTTTCATGAATATATTCATAATCCAGGCACTTGGACAGAAATACCTGGAAGAAATCCCACTGATAAGAGCCCAGCTCTTAAATATTGAATGAATTAATACATGATTTGCATTATGTAAATTATCAGTTTTAAAAATGTAGTAAATTTACTAAAGTCATTCTAAATCTTGACATAAAATTATTTTCTATTCAGCCCAAGCAAAAATCTTTTCATGCAATATGTTTCCTTTATAATTATTTTCTATTTAGTCCGACTAAAAATAATCTTTTTAAGCAATATGTGATGATTTGTGAACTAAAATTAAGACACCAGTAATTTCGCGGCGCAGGCGCCAGAGCAACAAATTAACCGAGATATTTGACCTACATTTGCAAGCCGTAAAAAAATAGTTTAAAATTATCACGCTCTTTGATAATTTGGTTTTTATATACATCTGCTGTACCCTAAAAACGATTGTTATTACAACCATTACGCGTTTTACTGGACGTTCATTGATTCCAATCGAAATGAATATAAAAACTGAATCTGGTCCAAATCAAGAGTTTTTAACTGCTTGAAATGTTTCTTGGTATAATCTTAAGGCTGTATGGAAGCAAAACATTATATTTAGAAAATCGTTAAATTCTTACTTAAATAATACGGTTACTACGGCTACATTTTATTCAGTTTTAATATCTTTAATTCAGTGTTAAGAATTTTTAAAGTTTCTTAAAAATCTAACGTATTTTTTTCCGCGTAGAAAACGGTCCCACTTACTTATTAAATGTGACCGTTTTGAAATATTAAGATGCTTTACGTGAACAGTTTAAAATATTTAACGTAAAATTAGCTCGATAGTTTATAAATTATACTTAGTCGTTTAAAATATCAAAACAGTGTGCTTCTGTAAGTAATAACGAAATTAAAACATAACTACTCGTATTTTATTGGGTAATTATATTACCTAGAATCGTGAAAGCTTGTAGTTTCAATATTGCTAATGTTTCTTCGTGAAACACCTACTGACGGGCTTCAGACACTTTTCTCAAATATGTATGGTGCAGTTGAACTCGGTCCGGTGCACCTTACATCTGTGCCAAGAAACTAAACGTTCTCGATGTGTAACCTGACGTGGTTTATTTTCTTTTATTGAATTAGGTTTGTCAATAGCAACTACAATCATTCACGTACTTATTTTCTAAAGTTGATATAGTTTTACAGTTACTTTTTTTACTTGTTAAGACAAACACAACATGCACAATTTAATATAAATATTGGGAAATTAATTAGTAATAAAAATATAAAATTAGTAGATTATGGCAAACAAACGATACATAAATTAAAAAGTATAACGAATCATGTTTAAACCCAAATTTATGTCCTAAGCACAACATTTATATTATTTTTGAGTTTAGATACAGAGTTTATGAATATATCTAAATTACATGAATCACTTGGATATTTGTTGACTAGGTTAATAATTCTAGATACTGGTGAGTTGGCCCCTAACACGGTGGTTAGCATTGACATGTGCAGTTTATTCTGCCATATATTTGCCGCGAGCTAATTTATTATTTACTAACTTTAGTATAACTACTACAATTTCAACTATCTTAGGTTAGCTTAGGTATCTCTATATTTCTCTCTTCTTCGTAACGCTCTTCACAGAGCGGCCGTAATGGCCATGGAGGGTCACTGGAGCGGTCAGATATTACAGTGTACAAACAAACTCCATGTAACGTCACTCGATTTTACGACACACTCTAAAGCGTCGAAATCAATTGGCTTTAGTTGGTTTAGCTTGTTTTCCATACAATGACACATTCTCTGCATTTAACGACCACTCTCTATAACGCCATAAAATGCACATTCCCTTCAGTGTCGTTATATAAAGTTTACATTGTATTTTGCCTCACGACATCTCGCCATTTCTGCCTGCTGGATGTCATCCGGCTTCATTCATTCAAGGAGCCTCCAACTGCCTTGATTTGGTCAGTCCACATCGTGGTTGACCTTCCGCGCGGTCTGGTGCCTCCTACCTTCCCTTGTACGACAAGGTGCTCTGTGGACTTGTTACTACGACGAGAAATGCATGAGTCATCTATTTACTGCATTTAATATAATACTAGCTGACCCGACAAACGTTGTTTTGTCTTAAAAAATAGATAGTAGCTGATTCTCTGACCTACTGAATACGCATATAAGATTTGGTAAAAATGGGCCAAGTCGTTTCGGAGGAGTACGGTAACTAACATTGTGACTTGGAAATTTTATATATTGGAAGACTAGCTGACCCGGCAAACGTTGTTTTGCCTTAAAAAATAGATAGTAGCCGATTCTCAGACCTACTGAATACGCATATAAGATTTGGTAAAAATCGGTCAAGCCGTTTCGAAAGAGTACGGTAACTAACATTGTAAATGGAAATTTTATATATTAGACTAGTTGCGCCCCGCAATGTCACCCGTGTTACTCCGAGGTTAAAAGTAGTATGCGTTATACAAGAGTCTTTAACTGTGTCCGTTTTCTGTTGACGCTCAAACGGCTGAACCGATTTCGATTTAATTTGGCAAGGGCATAGTTTAGACTCTAGATTAACGCATAGGCTTCTTTAAACCTCGGAGCTACGCGGCCGACACCGCAGGTTGGAGCTAATACCTAATATGTATGTACCTATGCATATTTTAAAAAAGCTACGTGTGGCTCGGTGGTTAAAATCGTCTGCTTTTCAATCAGACGGCCCCTGGTTCGATCCCAGCCCTACACCAATGACTTGTTTTTCTAGTTTTCTTTGGATTTGCACTCGCTTTACGGTGAAGGAAAACAGCGTGACGAAACCAACATCTTTGAGGACCACAATATCCGAAGTCGTGGGTGATCTGCCAACCCGCACTTGGCCAGCGTGGTGGATTATTCCCCTCTCTCTCTCTCTCTCTCCTCGTGAGAGAAGTCCCCGAGCTCAGCAGTGGGAACGTATAGTGGGCTGCTTATGCTTATGTATGTATATTTTGGTGAATATGGTTCGTAAATATGTCATTTGGCCCTCACATCGCGATCAATATTGGATGTGCACTCATCCAAAACTAGATAGCACCCGTATCTGCCACTGAGCGGAAATTGATGGTGGCATTTTGGGGCCTCTGTAGGGATCCGTACCTAAAAGGTAAAAACGAAACCCTATTACTAAGCCTTCGCTGTCTGACTGTCAAAGATGTTGGCCGTGCCGGGAATCGAACCCGAAACCTTCTGATTGGCAGTCCGGCATGGTAACCATTACGACAACGAGGTCGTCAAATATATAGATTACAAATACGACTCGTATAATTGACAAAGTATTTCTAGACTAGTCTAGGCTAGGCTTGAGTCCGCAGAAGGCAAATAACTATTTCTTTACAAAACAAACTTCATTAGTCAAATGGAAGGGTTGCCAGCGCACGGTTGGTAAAGGTCACCCTCACTACCATAAAAAGCTTCTTTTCTTTAGGTCAGATAGCGATCTAAGTTTTATGGTCACTAAATGGTTTGGTGAAGATTGTAGCTTTATTTTTTGTTTCCCTTTGTGTTTAGTTTTTTTTGCGGATGTAATGCACTTTAAGCAAAACTAAAATGCTAAAGTTTTTAAGATAATTATATTAATTCCCAAACAAGTTAAACATGTGTAGATGATTATGATTAGATATATATGAACATATTATATAGAATGGTATATACTATAGATCAATTGATCTATGAAAAAAAAATCGTAACAACCGTGTTATCTTGAAAAAGGTATGTACTACTTATACATAGTTCTAACATAGTTCACTCTCTATCTATTTCGTTATTTATCCTTTTTTCTTATATTCTGGTTGAAATTTTAATTAGAAAAGTGTGATTACGTAATATTAGAGTATAATTCAAAATGTTAGTAATTTATTAGAAAGCATTTTACTTTTACTTAATAAATTCACGACATAAATGATTGAAACTTATATTTATCCACCCAAACTAAAGAGATCAATTATTCCATTTCATCCCTGCTAAGACATTCCATCACATTCCACAAGTACATTTTTGGAAGGTCTTCACTTTACTTAGCCGCCATAAAAACTTTATGAAATACTTCTTTCAGTGCGTTACGTCATTTGTTATTCTTATCCTTGGTTTTTATTTAAAAACATATATAATTCTAGTAAATTATGTAGTCTCTTCAAACTTGTTAAAATCGTAAGGGTCGTCTCTGTATTATACTATTTTAAGTTTAATCAAAGAAGTACGAGTATTTTATATGAGCTAGCGCTGGTATTACAGTAGCGCTCGGCTAACTAAGGGGATCTGACGCGATCATTGAGGTTAGCAACGGTCGATGCGAACAATCTTTGGGGGGGTGACAATGCATGTATGTCTTTTAAATAGTGGTATTTTCATCAGACACCAGAGCTTGGCCACTAAGCTTATAAGAAGAAGGAGGAGTTACAGAGGGTGATTCTTTTCGACTACTGTTATTTAATCCTATTCATTTTACAGTCATAAACTTACAAACATTTGTATTGAAGTTACTTCAAAATAGAAGGAAACTGTGCCAATGCACAACAACGAAGGAGTCAAGGACCTTTGTCTGTTTACATCGCTTATTGTGGAACATTGTTGACGCAGAGTCGATCCCTTTGATGATATTCAGTGTGTTTTATGAATATAAGAGTCATAAATTGTAATGAGTAAAGTCTATTTTAAAAGCTTACCGTTCACGACTTCAAAGTATTAAATCTTTGAAAATCTCTGATAAAGCAAATTAGAAATTACAGACTTATTTGCATTTTAGTTACTTTATAAATTGAAACGAAGAAAACCCCCGATACATTCTGTGGTGATAACCATCTTGGATTTGAAATGTACTCGTATTTATGATTTTACAACTAAAGTCCTTTCAATTAATACGCGAGTTTTGAGAATATGTATAATCCGCCATTTTTTTGTGGCTGCCATTTTATTTTTGTAACACATAGCTAAGGAAATTTTCGACTTACACACCTTAAAAGTAAACTAAATTGTAATCGGTATATCCGGTCGGTAGCTATGACGCTACAGGCACACACATAGAAACAATCTGTCCTCAAGCATCTAACAGTGTTCCGGCAGACTCCTTGAGAGTCAGTTATTCCAGATCAGACAAGGTCCAGTGCATCGTTAACTCTTGAGGTAACGCGCCCTGCTGATCAAATGCCCAGCTCCTAAACGCGTCACACTTAAAACAACCCAGTCAGTTTTGCATCGGAGATAAAAAATCAAACATATATTGGTGGCGATTCAGCGGCACACACGACTAAACTAAATTTAAAGAAGCCCCGTCTCTTTTGATCTTAGGTGGCCAGAAAGAGACGGCACGTTCTGAACCACACACAAAACAACTAAAATCACGTCAAATATGAAAAATGTAAGCGATTTTAGACCGCACCCAATTGTATCAGCTCTAAATCTGACGTGTTTGACGTGATTTTAGATGTTTTGTCTATGGTTTAGATCGTACCAAATCTTTTTGGTCATTTATGGCGAAAAAAGACAGAGCTACTTTAAATTTAGTTTAGTCGTGTGTGCCGCTGAATCGCCACCAATATATGTTTAAATATATATTAACACAGATAAATCTCCATACCTACAATAGAATAGTAAACACGCTAATTCTACAATGATTAGTGCGTTTGCTAGGTCAGGGTGCTGTATAAATAACACCAATTCGCCAAGGCCTCGCGACTGACATTCTAACTGACATAACTGACAGATAGAGGGCGCTACTAGTCGTACAAGATGACGTTTGGCACGGGTAGGTAGTACGGTGTCTAATTATCGACGTGCATCGACTAATGGATTATGGAACGAGCCCAACCCATTTACTTAGCATAGCAAGACACCTTGGCAGGGTGTGGTAGAGATAGTATAGTAATAATTTCAGGCAATGACGTTTGACGTTATCGTATTACTTGGAATATATCTTGGAATATTAACGTGAAAAAAACTATGACGATCGCTAAAGTAAAGCGTTTTGCTTCGACTTTCATTGTGAGAACTGCGAAGCTTTGAAACTCTTTCCCTGAGAAGTACAATTTGGGGGTCTTCAAATCTAGAGTATGTAAATAGGTTCGTTCTAGACAAGCGTGTTACATCTTAGACCACAGTCAAGCTTAACATCGGGCAAGCTGCGGTCAAAAAAATAAAATAAAGCAACTGTCTATTCGAGCTGTCTTTGGATGGACGATTATGCAAAAAACAGTGTGTAATAGTTTTCGTGATTCTGCCTATAACTTCCAGGTTATTAATCTTGGAAAAGTTTTAAGGACAACCTTATTCACGTGATAGGGCCGAAAATGTATAACAGTAACCCAAAAGATTACTAGTGTCTCAAACAATATGTACATTTATTAGTATATATTTAAAAGTAATTTAAAAATTTAGCTCGTTAAAACACGTTCTACTCTATTGACGAATTTTTACTAGCCAAATGAAAAGATTTGGCTTTACAAAAGAGCCAAGTAAAGGTAATATAATCACATCAATTTAATTATATTACTTTTAATAATGTAATAATAATGTAGTGTAATGTAAGTTGGGGTGCAGATGCGAGGAGGCTAGTGGATGAACTCGGGCGAAGATTAGTCGATAGGACGGGGGATACCCGTTCTCGATCGTACTTGGTGCAGAGGATAGCCATTGCTATTCAGCGTGGAAACGCAGCCAGTGTTATGGGCACCTTTGCACCAGGTACGATCATGGGCGGGTTTTCCTAACTAAATGTTGTTGACATGAATAATTTTGACATGTAATTGTAATTCAATCTTTCATAATGTAATTGTGTAAAACATAGTAAAGACATTAAATAACTGACTATAAATATTTTACCCATAAATTTGTTTACTTATCTGATGTCTTTCGAAAGTTCTTCACGTTGCCCTAGCGCGATTTGGCGGATGACACACGGCTTCGGATAAAGTGCAGCATGTGAGTCTTCGCCCTATATATATCTTTACCGTATGAGCAAGTTTGTGTAAACGAATAAAACTCAATATATTATATCAAAACAAGCTGACCCGGCAAACGTAGTCCTTCCTTAATACCAAATAAAAAAAAATCGTTACAAAATTTTAAAAAAATCTAATTGTGAACAACCCTTATCACTTAGGGGTATGAAAAATAGATATTAGCCGATTCTCAGACCTACTGAATACGCATAAAAATTTGGTAAACATCGGTTAAGCCGTTTCGGAGGAGTACGGGAACTAACATTGTGACAAAGACATTTTATATAGGTAACAAAATAATAAAACAATCCAGGAAACCGCTGTGGTTTCTACCACTATACGAGTACCCGAGTGCATATACATATAGAGTCGTTGTTATATACATTAATAACTTAACGTGATGTAGCAACCAAACTATCAATTTCAATTTGATCATTGATATATCGATGAAAATATCAATTTACGTCTTCATAAACTATACCTAGGTACCTACTAGTACAGCGACCCAGTCTGGTGTTTAAGCCACTGGCAACAGTCGCCAATTCTTATCGTAATAGATATTATTATTTGTCGCAATAGACACTATGCTTAACAACAAAAAACAACAATTGCTATGCTCAAAGCAACAGAAGTCTGAATCTTATTTATTCTGACAGACAGACATATATAATAAATAATAGTCTAGACTACTGTCGCTTAGCTCAGAATAGTAATAGTTAGCAAGATCATTTCTAATAGCGGCATTAGCCAATGTCTTAAAATACCAAACTTAGGGGGTTTTACACGTTGCATGTTATGTCAAATATAAATGCTTTAAAGAGAAAATATTGCTTAATTTTAAATACTCGCAGGTGAGTAGCTACAGTGCTTTTATCTAAAATACAGATACAAATTGTTTATCCTCTTAGCTATATGTATTATGATTTTGTATCATAACTCAACTTTACTTAGGAATGATTTTACCAAATAACCTTTTGCTTAGATTTTGCTGCGAAGCTTTTTTATAATACTGATTTTATTTATTAATTTCACATTTACGTTGCCACAAAAACTTTCTTTTAAATAAATAAAAATATACAATGATGTAATGCTTTTTCTAAATACAATAAATTACCTCTATGCTCGTCCTAAATCAAGAAAACTATTATATTATGCAATACTCCTCTTCCTAGACAATTAAGATAAACTCAAAGTGAAGTAGAGTCCATCCAGCGCCATATTGATGAATCCAGCACATGTTTGGACTTCCGCCAAATATCGACTAATTCAATAAAGCTTCAGTCAAACAGAAGCTAACGAGGCGTAAAGTTAACTGTAGCTATGCACCAATGACAGCTAAGACGAACGTGGCTCAGGCTTGCGTCCCGCAGAGAGTGAGTTCGATTCCCGCCGATAATCTTGAACTTTCGGTGAAGGAAAACATCGCGAGGAGACTATAGAATGGTGGTAGAGCATTTTCAAACGCTAGCTAATACCAATCTCAACTTATGAATCTGTCGCTAAGCACCTAACGATGTGATCCGGAACCTAGTAACTCCAGACTCGGCATGCTCTACCTTCGTACAAAATGTCGCTGTCTCGTATGGTCACAAGCCTAGCTGCAATGAGTGAAAAAAAGGAAAGGACTTGATAATATTACATTATTAATTACATACATACATTATCAATATTATAAAGTCGCAAGTCTGTTCGTACACACAATCTTTTTTTAAAATAAGACTTTCAACGGTCTAATAAAAAAAAAATATCTACAACCCGGTCACAATATCTGTGCACCTGACCTCGTTATGTCATATCGGCGGTCTGGGTACGGTGTGAAAAAAAGGTTTTTCGAGAAAAGTAGAGGTAAAAAAATTACTAACCTTTTCAAATCAATTTAAACATTGATGAAGGGTTTGTGATTATAAAACAATTGTAACAATTTTTGAAAGAACAATTTTCGTAAGTGCGTTTCGCGTGTAAATTGATGTCGGTTTCCCTATGCTAAATTATTCAGTAGTTCAGCTCTTCATATTAGTGACGTGGGTGTGAAAGAAATTCCCATCTCGATCATATCAAAAATACATTTACTCAGTAAATATAGAATAATGAAAGAAATAGTGTGACGTCTATGATGTTACTGAAATAGGCAAATCTAAGGAGGCGTTTCAAAAGAGGCCGCGATCGCTCGCGTGGGCCGCGACAGTGTGGGCATAGCCTTACGTCTGGGACACAAAAATAAACCTACCTACCTACATAATGGATGAAATTCTCCAAATATTAGATTACTAGCTTCGCCCTGCGGTGTTACTCGCGTTTATGCGAGACTAAAAGCTAGCCTTGTGCCTTGTGTTGCCTTGTCCCGTCGTAATAGTAAATTTCATCAAAATCGGTCCTGCCGTTTAACGACCTCGTTGGCGTAATGGTTACCATGCCGGACGGCCAATCAGAAGGTTCCGGGTTCGATTCCCGGCACGGCCAATATTTTGTGCTGAACTAAATGATACGAACTGAAGAAATGGTTCAGTATGGGGTTAACCAGCCGTGTGTGAATTGTGTCCTAAAAAAAACATGAAGGAGTAAAATCGATTTTAAAGTTGCGTTGCGCATACCACTTGAACCACAATTGTTTTTGGGATAAAAAGTAGCCTGTTTTAATCCAAGATCTGACATATCTTCACACCAAACTTCATCATAATCTATTCAGCAGTTTGAGCTTGAAGAAGTAACAAACACACACAGTTACACACTTACTTACATACAAACTTTCGCATATATGATATTAGTAGGAATTATCTTTAAAAACTGAGAACTAGAATTCTATGAATGCGACGGCATTAAACGGACGTGAACCCTGAAAATATTTAAACGAAATAAGAAAATATCAAGCTAACTTCTATTTAACTAATCGGAATAATCCATTGAATGGACAACTATGACATGGAATGATTTGTGAAACAAATTTGTTTGTGTGTATCTTGCTTGTTAAAATATATTTGGCACAAAAACCATTTATTTAATTTGTTGAACAAATATAAATATCTAATGAATGACGCCACAGATTACCCCTATAATTTAAATGGATCATACATGTGAATAACTGTAATATTCTAAGTAATATTATTGTCTCAAAATAATATTTTTGATAAAAGTTGTTTTCATATTATAAACTACTAGCTGACCCGGCAAACGTTGTTTTGCCTTAAAAATATATAGTAGAAGATTCTCAGACCTACTGAATACGCATATGAAATTTGGTAAAAATCGGTCAAGCCGTTTCGGAGGAGTACGGTAACTAACATTGTGTCATGGAAATTTTATAATTCTTTATTGGACACATAAATAAAAAAGGCACAGTAAAAAACAATTAACTTAAAAAAACCGCCAATTGTGCCACAATTGGCGGCCTTATCGCTTAAAGCGATCTCATCCAGGCAACCTTTGGATGGAAAGGAATTTATAAACGACTAAAGAAGGACATAGTGTACAATAAAGAATAATAAAAAACATACATATAATATTAATAATCTTATCTTAATTTATATAAATCTCGTGTCACAATGTTTGTCCTCAATAGACTCCTAAACCATTTAACCGATTATAATAAAATTCGCACACCATGTGCAGTTCGATCCAACTTGAGAGATAGGATTGTATAAATCTCAAATTATAGTCGCAATTTTAATTTACTGCTAATTATTGTCTGTTATTATTTGACAGTCACAATTATCTGTTAACTCCAAATGATTCTAACAGATGTCGATACCTTTCGACTGGGTTGAGTAAGTAATCAATAGATGGCACTGCTATGGTAAATCTACGAACGTGTCATATAAGCTACACTATCTATTTTTCATACCCTTAAGTGAGGCAAAACCTAGTTTGCCGGGTCAGCTAGTATTATATATTAGACAACAGTTTAGCTCTGAGAAGAACTTTTGCAATTAAATGTATATTATGTGTAGTTAAAAGAACAAAATCAAAAAAAAAAAACCCGAAAATTATTAGACTTCGCGCACGGCCGCTGCGATGGGAGCTAACCTCGCGACTGAGCCGCGCGGGTACCTTACTCATAGATCTAAACACCCCTCCCCCGCACACGCCCTCTTCGCAACGGGCCGTGCAGCAGAAATCGTAATATTTTAATTTCACCATAACTTCAAAACCAAACGTCCAATTTTAATCATTCAAAGACCAAATATTATCAACACAAACTGTTCTTATTGATGAAATAATTTATTTTGATAAGCATTAATAGGGTATTGCTTAAAATCGCTTCGTAAATAAGCCATTATTTCTCGTACAAAGTAAAGGATAAATAATGGTTATTGTGGGTTATTCCTAAGAAATAAACATATACCATCACGGACTTTTTTGTAGACCTTTTTAAGTTGTACAATACTGTAGTAAATTGTTTTGATCTATCTTGTAGGATTCAGTCAGCGTTTGCAATGTAAGCGCAAAAAATGTGTTTTTTTACGACCTCACATTAAAAACCTCAAAAATTGTAGCCTATGTGTTATTCTGATGTATAAGCTATAGCCTATGTGTTATTCTGATGTATAAGCTATATTGTGGTAAAATTTCATTCAAATCCATTCAGTAGTTTTTACGTGAAAGAGTAACAAACATACATCCATACATCCATACATCCATACTTACAAACTTTCGCCTTTATAATAGTAGTAGGATATATTAACCGCGGCTTCACCTGCAATAAGTAGTCATATGTAGTGTTTACTTTCGTTAGGGCAGGTTATTCCAAATTCCAAAGCTAG
This sequence comes from Mellilla xanthometata, assembly GCA_035578125.1. Taxonomy (NCBI): domain Eukaryota; kingdom Metazoa; phylum Arthropoda; class Insecta; order Lepidoptera; family Geometridae; genus Mellilla; species Mellilla xanthometata. The sequence continues at coordinate 2,280,159 of JAPUBQ010000008.1, forward strand.
AAATTCAATAACGAAGTTTCACTGTTTCATACATAAGGTTTTACCTCCTTTTATCCCCTTATTGGTGGAATATCCTAAAATTTGGTCTTAGTACACGTCTACGTACTAAAACAAATACACCCTCAAAATTTCTTACCCCTAATACCAGCCGTTTGGGCTCTGCGTTGCCTATAGACGAATGAGTCAGAACAAAGATTCTTATAGGATAGTAGATAGATAAAAATTGTTGTATATCTATGCGAGATAAACATCAGATCAAAACTTAATAAGAACAAGAAAAATGTTATTGTTTAGCAAATAAAATATTTTTTATACATACCAAGTTCTGTTTCACCCAATACGATATTACGTTTTTCACACACGATTCACGAATAGATTCATACATCCGGTTGTAGACCGTAAACTACTATTTCGAGATTGTTTCTCAGTTTTTCAGAAACGGAAACCGTCCCGTGGGAGGACCAGACATGTCTGATTTTCGTTACACATAGCTCGTTATAATTATTGCCCCTTTGACTGTATCAGCTTAAAAACATGAATATAAATTAATTAATAGGTACGAGTATGCTTCAGAAGATGATTTTGATGTTCTCCTAACATGTGTCAGTAGTATACAAATCTTTAACAAAATAAACACGTAATATAAAAACATGTGAAAATGTTTTTTTTTATTTGCTAACTTATATATATTACATTTTATCTTATGACGACTTAACTAGGAAAAGCCTGAACCTAAGTAATTCTATAATATCCTTTGCATGCTATGTATTTTATAGATAGACCTTGACAATTATTATTATTACATTGAGAATGAATACCATATATAGATAAGAAGACAATATCGATACAATCTGAATCAAAAGTCTAAAGATGTGAATAGTGAACTTATAGAGTGATCATATCTATGTACTTATGCAAGAAGATAAAAACAAAAGACTTTTTGAAATAAATTATGCGATAACAAAATATTTAAACGATCATATATTTGACATGTCACTACCATATAAGGGCTAGGGTACACGACAGAAATTCGGAATCGGAATTAATTCTTTTCAATCTGACGGCTCCTGGATCGATTCCGGTCTTACACCATTGACTTGTTTTGCGCCCTGCGGTGCTACACGCACTAAATCGAGATAAAAATTAGCTTATTTGTTAATCCAAGGTATAGGCTACCTCCACGCCAAATTTCAGCCGTTTCAGTGTGAAGCAGTAACAAATATTTACACACATACAATTAATTATACGCATATATAATATTAGTAGGATTTATAGTAGGAAATAGAATTAGTAAGATAAAGCTTTGCTATGAGGATGTGTGTCAATTCTTTGAAATAATTAACGCATGAATGTGTTTATTGCCCCTATATGTACTTTTCTGTACTCATGCCATAATTCTATTCACGTAACAGGATAATGGAGTAATCTATTTTAGTAACAGCCGGGATAATGTAGAGTTTCCCATAGCATACTTAATTCCCTTAATTGGTATGCGCGATGGGTGACCACTTGCATCAGGCCTGGGGTCAATAGCATCCGCTGCAGACTCTTGTCGTTTTGTTTACTGCATTTCGCTTTGTACATGATTCATTGTCGAAAGAATTTGCCGTAACGTACCTGCTGGCAAATCTGCATAAGTCATTGACAAAATGAAATAAAGTATGGCTGATCATATAATAATAAAAATTGTTTTGTATGCACAACGTGGCTGGGCTCGGCTCTCGAGAGTTTTTCAAGCCGCCTAAAAGACTGAATTGGCTTGAAAATTATTTGCACTATGATTAAAAGCTGGGATCTATAATTTAACATGTCCACCGGACCACGGTATTCGCAGATATAAAATTACAGTTTGTGTGTAAGTGTGGAGGATGTATGTTACTGATTCCGATGAAATTTTGAATGGAGAATTAAAATAGGTATATTTTTTACTGTGGATAATCGTAGGCGTAGCTATTTCAGGTTAAAAAGTATAGCCTATCGTCTCTGTAATAACATAGCTATATCTATACCAATTTTGCATCCCAATAATATCTGCCGTTAGAGCGTGATTGAGTAGTGACACATGTACTCAAATATACACCCTTCAATAGTGCCTTGTGTCGGACGTTCAACATCTGACGCCGTAGCCGTCAGTCACATTCCAGCATACTCCAGGTGTGTGATGATTCACAGCAGTAAACATGGCGCACTGGAATTATTTCCGACAGGCACAAGCGTGACGGAACCGGCCTTGCCCGCCCATAATAAAATATATTTTGGCTCAGAATAGGCGTCTTGGGCACTTAAACTGTGATACCAATGGAGGAACTACGGTTGTTATTTGTTATGGTATGGTTTTATAAACCTGCTCTGAACTGCTGTCGTATGCATGATAGGGCATTTCCTAGAGCTCGCTTGGTTATCAACAACCTTCAAGTTGAAGTATTTGTCGCGAAACACCTAACGGTGTGTACCGGCAGCCTCCTTGCGAGCCAGTTATTCCACATTGCTCTACCTTAGGCCAGAGTGTTGCTAACTCGTGTAGTCACGCTCCTTTTTGGTCGAATTCCAAGTTGTACTGTGTAAAAAAACTTACAAATCTCCATGAACTGTCCGAATCGACCTTTGCTTTATCTCGATGATTGCGTTAGTTCGCTAAACCATAGATGTTACGTACTTGTATTATTTCTTACTATTCCTTTATCATCCATAACATGCAGGCTACGGCGCGATGTCGTTAGGTTAATAAATTATTTGAATATCTATGATGATTTCCAACATGAACTGTTCGGAAATTGTACCTGAAAATGTAAAATTCCCTAGAACTGAAAACAATGGCTATATCCGCCAAACTCTTAATTTCCCGGAAGAAACCCGACGTTCCTCAGCTGTTCTCCAAGGTCAAACATTACGGTCTCCTCGCACAAGCACAACGAATTTAAAAATAATTACAACTATCAATACGAATGACCTCATTACTGTAATAACGTGGATTCGCGCATTGTTTACAGTGTTGCTAGTTTTTATGTTTGTGTATTCTAAACGAATAGTGTTTTACGTTGGTTTCCTTTTTTAATCAAATACCTACTGATTAAACTAATGTTTATTAGTCATTAGACTGAGTCTGAAAACTTAAAACAAAATAAGCAAATTTACAATGGCAAATTTAAAATGAAATTGTTAGTATAATTTAAATATAATAACGCATAATTTTAGCTTGTACGTAGTCGTACAATGCGCTGGTTGGGTTAGAAATTTCTACAATTACTAACTCCATAGATGACGAATCTATTTTCATGCCAATTTGATGTAACATTTTCGTATATATAATTTACGCAATGTTACTAAAATCACTACTCGAAACATGGTGTTTCATCATATACTTGCTATCCAATCACCACTGCTGCATATCCTGAGCATGATCGCTCGTGAACAATCCTCACATTGTTCTACGGTAACGAAATGAAAATATAAGATTTATAGTGCGTTCACGTCAATAACAGCTGACATTCATGACGCCCTGGTAGATTGGGAATAGATTTATGCGTTTTCTTTGGCTGTGATCGAATGTTTGCTTGGTTTGGTGTAGGCGCCTGGTAATCATTGATTAGCTGTATTGTTAAACTGGGATTACCGATAAACTTGACATTGGCGAATTGATCATCGAATTGATCATTAAACATCTCATTAATTTAGACTGTCATTAGTTACTTTAATATTTCCTTGTTGAAGTTAGTATAGGTAAGTACATTGTCAAATAACAATGTTCTATTTGCAAAACATGACAAACGTTAAAATCATATTCAATTACGGTCTTATTTAGAATCGAGTATAAACGGCTAACTACAAATAGCTTACCATTAGCATTGTTTCTTCAAAAACAATGGACCATTTCTGTCGATACTATAGAGATTGATATTCGAATAGGCGATTTCAAGATAAAGCAGTAGAAGTAAAATAACATGGAGATTTTGGTCAAAATATAGTTCTTTTTTATTTACTTTTTTTAAATATCTTCGTCAAAGTCCAATATAATCTTCTAACCAAACTTAACGTTAAAATTATAAAGAAAAATGTTTATTTTTGATTATGCTCCTTCACAATTAAGCGACTGAACAGATTCAGATAAATTGAATTATACATATACTTCAATCACAGGCTATTTTCAGCACGAAAAAAATGGTCACACTAAAAAGTTACTTTTTAAGTAAGTGTGAATTTGTGTGTGTGACTGTTTTGAAAAGTAAATTTTAGTAGTGTTACTTTGTTTCAGGCAAATATAAATACGCCTTACGAGAAAAAATTTACAAAGGCTATTTATTCGTTGTTTCTAATTATTTTATCTACTAAGAAACAAAATGTTAACGTAAACGTGACCTAGATAGTATCGTGACTTCCCACGGACATACGTTTAAAGTATAACTAGTAGGCAGATCAAAGGCAACTCGTATCCAAAGTCGTCGCGCCTTTTGAGTGCGTTCACAAGATTTTATGTGGTTTCGGTATAATTTGTAGCGAATATTTTGCAGATTTTGGAATACTTGAAATATACAGAATACATACACTATTTTGTTTTTATTTATATTGCTAAAATACCTTCTGCTTTATCCTCAAAAATTTTCCTCGCTGTATGTAGTCCCTTTACTTAATTTTTTTTTTAAGTAACGCCTGTAGCTCGCCTAACTAAAGGCGATAGGACGCGATCATCGAGGTTTAACAACAGTCGATGCGGACAGTCTTTAATAATAATAAAATATTTATTTACCACAGAAAATAAACTTAAACATTAGTGTAGCATATACATGTTTATGAGTCTATATTTTAATAATCTTTATTACAATGTACTCGTATAAAGGACTAAGGGGACTCTGTGAAACATACGCAACTCTTGCAAAATAAATTCTCTTTGGATTAGTGACCATTTACAACACTATCGTTTAAAAGGTGGCAATTACATTTGGGTGCCACCCATATGAAAATGCTATCTGTAAATCGGTTGACACGTTACATTACAGGTTCCGTCTGTTAGTATTAGTACAGCAGTCGTTAAACCATGTCAGTAGCCTTCGGGCGGCTTGAAAACTCTTGACACCAGAACTAGGCCACTAACCTTATACGAAGAAGATAATTTAGTTTTTTTGCCCAAAAAGAGAAATAATTTCAAACAGCAGCCCATTAATCCCGTAATATCCAGGTGTACGTGCCCGTCAAAGTCGTAGCGCCTTTTCCCAGCACATTGCTGCCTAACACAATCAAAACAAATCGTCAGAGCTGCGTATAGAAAGCCGATAGCTTTCAAACAAATCACTCGATTGTAGCGTAGCGTAGGCAAACTGGCACACTGGGGAGGCATGGATTACACGCCGGTAGATTTCTAATAAATGTTTCGTTCGGTGTTACATATTTGGGTCGTTTAGCTTAACATACAGAGATCCTATACCATTTTCCAATAATAATGCATTTTTTTACACACATAACTAGGTACATATTATACCTCAACCGCCATGTTTCTCATTGACAATAAATCTAGGCATCGTTTATTATATTTTAGGACAGCGAGCTACAGTTCGACCCACTGTCTCTCACCATTAGGCAAATTGGGCGCCTTAAAAAAATGTCAGATAGGATTTGTAATATAATATCTGTTTAACACATCGGTGACGCTGTTGCAATCAATTTTGCCATTTAATTAATTTACTTGCGTATTCGTTGCCGCAACGCTTGCCGTGTCCAGTGGACACCGATATAATATGAAGTATGTAACTTAAATGCGGTATCCTGCTTAAGGTAATCGGTGGCTCTAAAAGCAGGGTTGCCACTGAACTTGTTTTTAAAGCTCTCAAGGGCACCAAAACTTAATGTGTTTTAACTAAAAGGTGTAGGTTAGTTTCGTTTACAGATATTACGGATTAGTAACAAGAATAACATTGTTTTGTCTGTGTGTTGCGTATGATGTTGATACGAAGATAATGACGGAGTTTATTTCGCAAACTTTACTGTGACCACCCTGTTATTTCAACGTCTTATTTTTCTTTAGCTTTACTTTTCGTATCACGTTTCATAAACTAATCCATCTTTCTTCCTTAAGCTTTTAGGTTCCTGATACAGTGAAACTAAAGTTTTATGAGATTTTTTATGAGAAGTTTTCCTCTTTTTCTTGCTGCATTTTTAGACTATTACAGAATAAGCGTTAAACACTAAAATATAACGATTTTTTAGTTTTCTATTATACTCGCTTAAAGACATTATCCGTCATTTGTCTTTGTTGCCACTTCACGCTCAAACGGCCGAACCAAATTGGATACAATTTGGTACAGAGATAACACAGACGCAAAAGCTACTTTTATCCTAGAATAACACTAACACTGAAGACCTCGTTGGTGTAATGGTTACCATGCCGGACTGCTAATCAGAAGGTTCCGGGTACGATTCCAGGCACGGCCAACATCTTTGTGCTTGACTACATTTGTTAGCTGTCGGTCTGGGTGCTAAATATGTATCTATATAAAATATATGTGTTTGTACATATATGTAGTATATCAGTTGTGTTAGATAGAAATGGTTCAGTATGGGGCTAACCAGCCGTTTGTACAAAAAAACGCATAACACCGCGGGGCCTTGAAATTAACTCAAATTAAGAAGAAAATCACAAATTAAAAACGTGGTTTAAAAAAGTTGAGTGTCAACAAACCGAATAATGATGATATGTACAAATTTGTAATAAGTATTCTAGATATATGTTTCTTTTAATTGCATGCCGATAGGCTTAGAATATGGCGCACTCAAATTGTTATCATTCTTATCTAATTATTACTCATGTTCTACAATAATAAATAAATTATTAAAAAAAATATATGCTAAGAAAAAAAAAAAAACGTACTATTTTTCGTGGTGTAGGTAGCCCTAATACTCGTAACTGGCAGTCTATACGGTCAGTCACGGCGAAGGTCGCCATAAATCTGACCTGAGTAAATTATTATAACCAACTAGCTGCGCCCTGCAGGTTCACCTGCCCTGCTGATTATGATGATGGATTGTTTTTTTTTTTACACTTTCACACACGGCTGCTTAGCCCCATACTGAACTATTTCTAGCTCGTATTATGGTTGCTAACACAAGTGATATACTACATATACATACATACATATTATATAAATACATATTTAACACCCAGACCCACAGCCAACAAATTTAGTTAAGCACAAAGATGTTAACCGGGCCGGGAATCGAACCCGGAACCTTCTGATTAGCAGTCTGGCATGGTAACCTTTACGCCAACGAGGTCGTCAAAAATAATATTTCAGCCATAATCAGCTTCAATAAAACCGCTTTTAATATAAAAGGTCCGTGGGTCGGATGATACGTTAAATTGTAGGTCCCGGCTGCTAGTCTTAGTACAAGCAGTCGTTAAGCCAAGTCTTCGGGCGGCTTGAAAACTCTCGACACCAGAGCTTGGCCACTTAGCTCATACGATGAAGAAGAAGTCAGCAAGTCACTACCCTCTATAAAGTTGAATACGATAGGAGAAGGAAATAAAATCAGGTATTGATACGTGTAATGTGGTTGGAGAAAGACTCCTTTCACGCAGTTCGTTTGAAGAAAGACTCCTTTCATACAGTTCGTTTGTAGAAAGACTCCTTTCATGCAGTTCGTTTGGAGAAAGACTCCTATCACGCAGTTCGTTTGTAGAAAGACTCCTTTCACGCAGTTGGTTTGGAGAAAGACTCTTTTCATGCAGTTCGTGTGGAGAATGACTCCTTTCGCGCAGTTCATTTGGAGAAAGACTCCTTTCATGCAGTTCGTTTGGAGAAAGACTCCTTTCATGCAGTTCATTTGGAGAAAGACTCCTTTCATGCAGTTCGTTTGGAGAAAGACTCCTTTCATGCAGTTCGTTTCTCTTGTCGGACATTTTTTCTAAGCATGATAATTGATAATGAATCGTGTAATGATTCACGCTACTACAAACTGACCTCAATGATAACGCTTATCATTCTCAGTAAGTGATTCCGGAGTAGTAAATATGATAACGATATAAATAGCTGAATAATTTAATAAAATGTTGATAATTGTGTGTATGTTAGTTACTTCACGCTCCAACGGCTGAACCAATTTTGATGAAATTTGGTGATGAGAGATAGTTCTCGGATTCACGCGGATAACACCGCGGGGTGTCTTAAATACCATTTTCAGCTTTGTTTTAGTCAAGACTTAATACGACAGGTTATCAAAACACATATGAATTATTATGACATACATATGTCTATCCGTTTGTTTTCGCAATATGTTTAACAAATACCCATGCATTGAATAACTCAGCAAGTCAAGACGTCGTTCTACATTCAGCCTTACTTATCCAATTAGGAGACTATCCGTGTATTGTCGCCCTATTTACTATTGTTAGCTACTTGGTATTCATTCTATGTATGCCTATAACTCGATTCAGTAAAGGAAACATTTGAAAGGTCATGCGAAAGAAGAAAAACATAAGCACTTTCACCAAATGAAAGTATAAATAATATTATAAATAATAAATATTAGGACACATTCATTCACACACGGCTGGTTAGCCCCATACTAAACCATTTCTAGCTCGTATTATGGTTGCTAACACAACTGATATACTACATATACATACGTACATATTACATATTTAACACCCAGACCCACAACCAACAAATTTAGTTAAGCACAAAGATGTTGACCGGGCCGGGATCGAACCCAGAACCTTCTGATTAGCAGTCCGGCATGGTAACCTTTACGCCAACGAGGTCGTCAGTCTGCTTGTACTAAGACTAACAGCCGGGACCTAAAATTTAACGTGTCATCCGTCCCGAGGTAGCGCCTAGATGAAAATGAAAGTCCTTCGGGCGGCTTGAAAACTCGACACCAGAGCTTGGCCACTTAGCTCATACGGTGAAAAAGAAGCTTACTTTCATTTATTTTGGTGAAAGTGAGCTCGGACGAAGAAGAAGAAGTCTAAAGGGTTGTATGTGTGTGTTGTTCAGGAAGACGTGCGCGTCGTGCGGCTGCGACCGGCTGCAGCACGCCGTGTACCACGAGGAGGTGGGCTCGGTGCGCGCGCGCCTCGGCCTGCGCGACGCCTCGCCGCACGGACATGCGCACGCGCATGATGCCGCCAACCTGCCCGGACTCAGCGCCACAGAGGTATGACACAACACACAATAATTTCTCTTCACGGTCCTTTGTTATCGAACATAGCGTAAAGTCCGGATCGCCCGGCTTTACGCAATTTTTCGCCGTTTGTAATTTATAATAAACTAGCTGACCTGGCAAACGTTGTTTTGTCTCACTTAGGGGTATGAAAAATAGATAGTATAGCTTATATGACACGTTCGTAGATTTACCATAGCAGCGCCATCTATTGATTGCTAGCTCAACCCAGTCGAAAGGTATCGACATCTGTTAGAATCATTTGGAGTTAACAGATAATGGTGATTGTCAAATAATAACAGACAATCATTAGCAATAAATTAAAATTGCGACTATAATTTGAGATTTAAACTATCCTATCTGTCAAGTTGGATCGAACTGCACATGGTGTGCGAATTTTATTATAATCGGTTAAGTGGTTTAGGAGTCCATTGAGGACAAACAATGTGACACGAGATTTATATATATTAAGATAAGATAAATGTAAATTCAGGATTTTAAATCCCTTGTCTTCGCCTTAAATCAGCTATAAATTATGACACTTTGTCTTTACTTAACACATGGAATAGGTCGGCGAAGGGACTTTAGACTACTGCGGGCTTAACATTTTTTTCACCTCTCATTAGAAATCCTTAACAGCATGGTAATAAGGAACAATTTCCACTATAAAATATTTCCATTTGACGTTAACCGTAAACATTTTATACCACTATTCCCCACCTTTTCCACGTCAAACGATAACAAATATTTTAAAGAAATTTACAAAAATATTCAAATTCCTTTAAATATAGCATCACAGAGACATAGTCTCTAAAGAGCTAAAATGAACACATAAGCACTAAATAAGAATCATTTGTACAACACTTACTTAATTAAATAAAAAATAATATTCATAATATTTTAACATCACTTAACAAACATACAATATTATATAACAACTAGCTGACCCGGCAAACGTTGTTTTGCCTTAAAAATAGATAGTAGCCGAATCTCAGACCTACTGAATACGCATATAAAATTTGGTAAAGATCAGTCAACAAGCCGTTTCGGAGGAGTACGGTAACAAACACTGTGACACGTAAATTTTATATATTAGAGGATATACAAACACTTAAATTACTACACGTAGACTTAAATATATAAATGGACTGAAAATAAATAAAATAAACTGTTGAAATAAAGTAAATAAAATGTTAAATTATTGTTCACTTATACTAGTTACTTTTAATTATGTCCTATTTTTCACAGTATGTAAGTGATTTCTTAGAGAACTGGCGCCAACTGTCCGTGTATATGTCTACTTGCGTTTGTGAGCAATCTAGTGTGTTAAGGTATAGTAACAAAAATGAACTCTCTGAAAATGGTCTCTCCCGGTAGATAAATTGTCCACTATCCGTGCTAGCCCGACTGGTATCACTGTTGAATTCCTTTCCTAACATCATGTCCTCCATTCCAGACGGAGATATTCTGGCAGGCGCTGTCAGATCGCGGCGTGGGGTCGGCGGGCTCGTGGCGCGCCTGGCGGACTCGCGCGTTGGCTGCACAGCTACCCAAGCAGGTAACTCCATCTTCTCACCTGCCCATGCTGCTCAAGGTTGCCTAGGAGAAATCGCCTTAAGCGAGTAAGCAGCCTACTATGCCACTCTTCCAGACACAGACTTTGAGTGCCTAAATGCCCTGTTCCCCGATAAGGATTAACTATCGGCTTTCAAGGCTTGAGTGAACCGGTTTCTTCTGGGTATGCGCGCACCATCTTAGATCACAATATCACTTACCAGAAATTATAAGAAATTATTGGTTGGGTGAATTCTGCTCAAGATCGTACCTGGCGCAAAGGTTATCCAACGCTACTCAACGCGGCAATGCTATGAGCGTTATGCTTATGGGTTACCTTTACGTCAAGTTCTCTCCGGAGTGGTCTTCTAAATTAGTTGTGGTCCTATACTATTGTTGTAATTTACTTTGAAAGGTAATATGTAACTTATTATTATAGTGACAAAGTTTAATTAATAAAATTATTATAATTTTCCAGGACCTCTCACTGGCTCATTGCAGACATGTAGATGAGGTTCACAAAAAGCAGTACGAAGACTTTGTTGCAGCCCGAAATGAAATCGCGCTTGATATTGGTAAGTGCTGCCATCTGTAGGCGAGTAGCGAAGTCAACAAAATTGAGAAGCTATTTAAACACAACTCGTTATAGTTCCAGAATAATTCCAACAAAATGAGAATTTGCATTTTTTTATTATTTGAAACATTTAATTTGCGTTGGATGCTTAGTTTGATTTAAAATAGTAGTGGAAGCCGGTAGAAAATCTGAAAAAAAAGTCTTCTTATTGAACTACGACCATAACATATATAATAGAATAATATCTTGGTTATTCAAACTTAACTTGGTATAAATCGTTTATATCTAATAAAACTGTTTAAGTACTGTACATAGATACATATTTGTACAAAGTGTACTTATATTTTATTAAGTTTAATTTTTTACAACAGAATATGTAGAATATACATATTAATACAAATAAAACTAGGGCTATTATCCAATGTTTAGGTAAATATTAAACCGTTGTACATTTAGTGCTAGTTGTAGTTTAAAATGTATAAATTATATTTTTTTCAGGAATTGGCCGGCAAGTGTTTGGAAAATCTTTAGAATGCATGGGTTGCAGCAAACCTATCCGCAGCGGAAACATCGCTGTGGAAGCACCTCGAATGGGAGAACAGGTGATTTTTTTAATGTGTTTTTTATGCATAATGAACTTGTGCTTGACCACTACTCGCCTGATGTTAAATGACATTGCGGTCTAAGATGGAGCGTGCTTGGTTGTGCTCCTGCTTTTTGATACGTGCAGTATAAACAACACCGTTCCATCGCTTAATTATTAGAATAAAAAAAAATTAGTCGTCAATTATCTACTTTTGACAATTAAATTAATAATACTATTTAGAATATCGAACAGCACCATCTATATATTTTCGTCTGAACTAATTCGAGACTCTCATCAGTCTACTCGTCAAAGAAAATGTCGGATGAAATAGTTCGACTACTCAATCATAGATGGCGCTACATATTTTTGCAGTAATTTGGCTTGAATAAAACTTTATCTCAGCGACAGATGGCGTGATCAAAATAAAGACGATTACAAAGTTATTTGATTATTATTTTTCTTAAATTGACGGTATATGATGGTTTCTAGGCGCACTTCCACCCTGGATGTTTCTCGTGCAGCGAGTGTGAAGAGCCGCTGGTGGAGTTTGCTTACTGCGCGCTCGACGGCCGACTCTACTGCGTGAGGCATTATGCGGAGCGGTTGAAACCTAGGTGCCATGCTTGCGATGAGGTCAGTCATATTTCAAAATAAGAATCATATTCCGAAACAGAATAATTTTCACAGAAATTCCTTTATGTTAGAGAAATTTACGTATAATTATTTAAAAATAAGAATATTTGTTTATTCCGTAAAACAAGTTCAATTTCACACATTTTTTTTTATGTTAGGGTTATTTACGTTATGTTTACAGTCAGGCTATTTCTCTATGACAGAATAGATGTAAACGGAACACATGTGTACCTAACTAATCATTTTTGGAAAGCATTGCTATTTGTTTCTAAATATTTTTCGACAGAAACGACAAAACAAAGAAACGACAAAAACAAATACTTAACCTTATCATTCAGTAACCACTGATGCTACGCGAAATTACTATCTTTTTTAGGGTTTCGTACCTAAAAGGTAAAAACGAGACCCTATTACTAAGCCTTTGTTGTCTGTCTGTCTCTAGGCTGTATATCAGAAACCCTGGTAGCCAGAAAGCTGAAACTTTCACAAGTTATGTATTTCCTTTGCCTCTATAAAAACAAATAAATGAAAATTAAGGGGGGGGGGGGTCCCAATAAACGTGTATTTTTCGTATTTTTTGCTATAAGCAAACTCTTACCCCAGTTGAGGGGGAAGAGGGACGTTTTTACAATTTGGACATTTACACAAATATCGTCGTAACGACTATTAGTAGCGCAATGAAACTTTGTCTACGGGAAGCTAAAAGATAAAGACAATTTTTGCGTGTTTCAAGGATCTTGTAAGATTTTATCTGTTCTTCCTAGACCACAAAATACTTTCCTGAAAATGAAGTATGTTCCTCTTACCCCACCTCACCTTATATTATTTTAAAGTAAGTTTTTTTTTTCCGATCCGCTGTAGGTGTTGTACATTATCTCGCTAGGTAGAGAAGCTGAGATACTCTTGCACCTATCTGGTAAATGTCATCCGCCGCGACCAGAATAGCGCGCAGTTCAGTTGGCTCGGAATGTCGAGTGTCATTCACACACTAAACCACACGGCGCGAAAACTTTAATCAGATTTAGTACTTCTTCTTCTTCGTATGAGCTAAGTGGCTAAACTCTGGTGTCGAGAGTTTTCAAGCCACTCAAAGGCGTCTAACTTGGCTTAGCTACTGATAGTACCAAGACTAACATAAGTATTAGTCACGGATTACCTACAATTTAACGTGTCATCCGACCCACGGTAGCGCCCGGAAGAAAATGCCACTTTTGAAAAGAGAGTCTTGTGTATGGTCACCCATCCAAAGACTGTCAGGAATGTTAACCATTATCCAATGATGTCGTCAAACCTGAAATCAATCAAACTGGAATTAAGTAATTATTGTAATTATTGATGGTTAATAAAGTTCTGTATTTCTGTAATCACATACAAATTCATTAATTTCTTAAAATGTAACAGGGATTTAATCTCTAATGCGCTACATTCTTAAAAATTAGCTCTAAATAGGAAACCCTTTTACATACCTTAATTAAATAAATACAACACTCAATGTACTAAGCACATAATATACAAACACTCAATTTACTACACGTAGAAAGGGAATTAATTATAGAAAAGGATTGCAACAAAAAAAAGTAATGGAAAAAACACTTATTAGCCGATGCAAATTACTTACGCTCCATTGCGAGCTTTGCTGAAAAATCGCTATAAACAAATCGAAGAGTAATTGATTGTGCGGCGTGGTTGTTAAAAATAAACTCTTAATCCAAACTAATACCTTCGCACCTCTTTGGTCAGTCCTCGGCCTCACGCTACCGGTGCTTGTTCGTTTAAAAAGTTTTTAAGCGAAAACTATTTATTGGTTCCAAGTTGACTAAAAACTTTTTGTAAGATAAAAAGTTTTATAGTGCTCACGCCTTCAGTAAGGTAAGCAAGTTTTATATTGCAAAGTCTTAATGGCCTTCTACATTGGAATGTAGCAAAAGTGCATTATTATTTTGACTTTAAGTTTTTTTATAGATTTTCGTTAAATTAAATACTTTAATTGGTAAAAAGAAGTTAAATCAGTCACATTAAAATAAAAACATACTCATTACACTGGAATAACTGCTTTGGTAAACAGGTCTCATTAATTGATGTATTTTGGTTTTGATGATCCTCTTAGTAGTTTCTTTTGTGATTAATTAAGGTAGAGCTTCAAACTGGATTAGTCATCCTCACGAATATCTAAAACTGGACCACAATTAATTGACATTGAAGTTAAGAAACGATCGATGCGGACAATTTCGGGCTGTACAAATAAGTGTTAATTATAAAGTGGCATTTACATTTTAGTAAGCTGCTAATAGCTAACGTGGGCAGGATAGTAGGTTAAATTATAAATTCAAGCTGTAAGTCGTTTTACATGCAGTCGACCAAGTAAGACCTAAAAGATGGTTTCAAAACACTCTATACAGAATAGCTCATACGAAATTATTATTGTTAATAGCAGCGCTTCGCGACGTTACCCGGGATTATCCGGGATAAAACTAGTCTATGTTTTAATCCAAAGTATAAGCTTCATACCAAATTTTATCAATATAACTTTACTTTATTATAAAAACGAGTGTGGTAATCACGTCTGCTTTTCAATCAGACGGCCCCTGGTTCGATCCCGGCTCTACACCAATGACTTGTTTTTCAAGTTATATGTTGATTTGCACTCGCTTTACGGTGAAGGAAAACATCGTGGGAAACCGACATGTTTGAGGACTACAATATCTGAAAACGTTTGTCATCCTATGGCCTAAATCTCTCTCCTAGTGAGAGAAGGCCACGAGTCCCAGCAGTGGGAACTTATAGTGGGCTGCTTATGCTAACTTTACTTTATTAGGAGTAACAAACATAAACGCAAAACGTTCGCCTATACATTTAATATAACAGAGATACTCGCAAAAATCTTCTAATAACTTTAGTTTCGGGTAATTTTCTTCGTATGAACTAAGTGGCTAAGCTTTAGTGTCGAGAGTTCTCAAGCCGCCCGAAGGCTTCTGACTTAACGACTGTTTGTACTAAGACTAACAGCCGGGACCTACAATTTAACGTATCATTCGACATACGGTAGTACCCAGAAGAAAATGCCGTTTTTTATTCGACAGCCTTGGTCACCCATCCAAAGACCGTAGTTTAACCTCGATGATCGCGTCCTATCACATGAATTAGCCGAACTACAGGCGCTACTATTACTCTGAAGTGGTGGCCTATATTCGCGTAATAACGAATTATTTCAAACATATTATCTTCAGAGCGGCTAATGCAGAACACACATTACTGCCAGTGCGATACCTATCAAAGTAATTTTGAGATTGGCTCGGAGCGAGGTGCTCTTAAAATTAGTGAATTGCCACATATTTTAGTAGTCGGTGTGTTTTTACTGGTGTTTACGAAAAAACATCAAATCAAATCAAATGTTTTTGACGTGACAACGTCTTAAATTAGGTTGCGGCTGGGAGTCACTTATGAAAAAGTGTAACGCCCGGTAACGTTACGATGAGTCACCGAACGAGAGAGAGGCCCGCCGAATGCCTTGCGTCTCTCTCCCACTCAACTAAGATCGCGCCGCGTGCTGCGCGCGCGGCAGACGTTGTCACGTAAAATCTTCGCCCGTAAAACCGACTTTACAGGCAACCATTTTTATTTGCAAAGTATAGGTCGAAAGGTGTTACATAGGTATTAAAATTTAATGTACTCTATACTATACTACAAATTATGTACTATAAAATATACCCGTTAGTGTGTGCAAATTTATGTTGAATCTAACACTAATGTAAAAGTAAGTGATAGCCGGTTACACAAACATTATACATTATCTGTGGTTTATAAAACTTAGTCATGATACAAATACAATTAGGTGAGGATATTATGAAAATAGATCGATATCATAAGGCATATCAATAACAAAGAAATGGCCAATGCATTTCGCGGGTGAAGGGTTCCATCCGTCTATAAAAAAAGGAAAAATAACACCTATAACGCTTGATTATACGAAACCTCCTTAAATGTTTATTTTATTTGACGTAAAATTATTTCTTTTAAAGTTAATCTTTATATACAAAATTTCCATGTCACCATGTTAGTTACCGTACTCCTCCGAAATGGCTTGACCGATTTTTCCAAATTTTATATTCGTAAACAATAGTTCTGAGAATCGGCTACCATCTATTTTTCATACCCATAAGGCAAAACAACGTTTGCCGGGTCAGCTAGTTTATACATAAATGTAAATATTTATTTCGTGAAAAGTCAACTGTAACAAAAAAAATCAAGCTAATATTAATTTTCACCGTTGGTTAGGTACGTTATCCCCGAATAACAAAGACCATATTTTGTTGTTAAAAATATTATAGATCCTTATTAAAACTCCAATAATGTAACACAGGGTAAGGAGCCATATATCATTTTTGTTTTATTATAATAATAATGAAAATATAAAATAAATAAATAACTTTAAAACCGCTAGAATATAATTTTCGGTGAACAGGGTATTTGGCAGTCTCCAAAAGTATCTCCAAACTAAATCCGTCTAACTTATCATTTATTTGCTTCCTTCTTAAGATGTTTATAAATTCCTTTGATAAGGCCGCCAATTGTGGCACAAAAAATACAGTAAAAATTATTTTATTCTGTCTTTTTTATTCTTGTTCCCTTTTTTGTGTCCAATAAATAATTTTCTATCTGCCTATCTATTTGAAAACAACGCGTAGGCTTACATTTTGACTTGGGTTCAACCAATGTATTTAAATTAGTTAGATTTAAATATTTGACATGAATAAATACAAGTTTGAAAACTAATTTTTTTTTTCCAATAACAATTTAAACTGTCACCGCGCGGTGGGCGTGAAAAATGTAAAGGGCAAAGTGAGCTGCGTGCAAAACTCTATATCAGTTACGAAAGTTACAATTTACGTGACATAGACGAGACAAGATTCTAAATAGCCATGCCGTAGATCAAGTGAGGCATGCGGCATCGATCCATCGATCCGAGCTTTGATGTCTGCCTGTCCCAGGTTTATATACCCGCACGATATAATAAATATAATTGACGTGACAAGGAACTAGCCGACCGCTTGCCGACCGCACTCGATACTCTTTCGACGGCTATCGGAGGACGCGACAAGTCTTGCCTCCAGTGAAAAAATCGAATCGAATCGTAAAATTAATCGAATAAAAAAAATAATACAACCTTTTACGAAAACCTTCATCGAAAAAAGTTTTAAGTCGCGAGTGTCAGTGTGCGTTCAGCCTTGGTTCCAATTTTGAAATTTACGCGCGAACGGTTGCCGCGTTTTGGATTGTCAGCGCTCGTGAGAATAATTTTGGTTGTAAGTGTGAAAAAGTATTTTTAGTGTAATTATTATCCTGTAATATGTTCCTTAAAATACGTTTTACCATTCCATTCCAGAGTGTGCCAATACTTATGCAATTTCGGTACTTCTTTGACGGCGTGCGTTTGTGTATTTTCCACAAAATATGCTTTTTGCATATTTGTTGGAAATAGAAACACTAATAATTTGAACGTCATCGATTTATTCCCAGATTCCTAAATAACAAAAGTAAAATTATGTTGCCGCATTATTAACATATTTTTTTAGAAAGACGTGCTGAACGCGGCAATGTGAAAGTTCCTTATTATTTCCACCTTCATGAAATGGTTCTGAAATAATACAGAGCTTTTCTTAGTTTCGCTACTCATCCACAGATGGCGCCTCTTATTTTGGTAAAAAAAAAGGAAAGCTTGGCAATTTTTCAAGAGTAATATTTTCCGAGCTCTTTGCAGAAGAATTATAATCTTAGTTGTTTATAGTCTGATTTTAGACACTGAATAGTAAGAGACTACGCTACTGAAACATATACCATGGTGGGGTGTTGACAAAAAACAAACAAATTTAAACCAACAAAATGCAGTCAGAGTGTATTTTTCAAATTAATTAACCGAGTGACCAAAACTTTTATGCACAAAGTTTCCAAATTTTGTTTCGTCTGTCTGTATGTATAGGTACTTGCGTAGAGGCAGTAATTTAGAATTTTTGACAACTCTTCATTTGCCAGGTTCAAAAATTCAATATATTTGTTGTTGGCGATGGTATGTCGGTATAACTAACTATGTCGTAACTACTAAAAAGACCAGTAGGCCTTTTTCATTGTAATTTCGCAGTCGATTTAATACGACGATTTTTTTATTAGGTTTTTTACACGGTAGCGCTAGGTATTTGACCAGCATGGCGCAAAACCACACGAGGTATTCTACCTGATGTGTAGCATGCCTAGTCTGGAGTAACTTGCTCTCAAGGAGGCTGCCGGATCACACCGCGGCACCGTTCAGTGCATGGCGACAGATTTTTCAATGGATGACAATGAAATCAATTAAACAAATTATTTATTTGGACGGTTTATATTGTTCTAATTTATAGAAAACGTTTCTTCTCTTCTCTATATATTTCTAACATAATTGATATTAAGAGCAAAAGAGGTCATTTGAGTTACAATATCACATTATATAACCCCAATGACCTAATCTCGATTTGACACATGAAGCTACAAAACGGTCTCGATATTTCTGAACTAAAACTGCATATGCATACTCGTACTGGACATAAGTCGGCCCCTAATTACGTCCTTTAGAATTTTAGGATTCAGGATCATTTTAATTGGATCATCAATTGGTCTTTTTTCTATTATTCGTGTACTTGACTATCAGATTTGAGCCTAATTAATATTTTAATTCTTTATAAATAAATACATTCTTAATACATTTATTTGGGTGAGCAACAAAACATAGAAACGCTCCATCGATCGTTCTTATTCCGTTTATTAATTAGAAAGTACAGTCATAAATACAATTTTATCACGAAACAATAGTTCCTAGCCATCGGAAAAAATACTTTACCATTAGGCCTATATTTATTCATTATTCTGATAATATTTGTGTAAAATGCTTTTAAAAAACGACTTATTTAGTTTTATTTCTTTGAAATAAATACACTTTCCGATCAGTTGATAATAGTGTTGGCTCAAGATCCATATGAAAGTCATTTTTGTCATAATAGGGTATTTACGTATGACCTTGCCATGTCCGGACTTTTTCCCCAAACAAAATCTTGGCACAAGTTTCTCAGGTGAAAAAACGGAAGTCACTAAACTTTGTTTTCAGCAACAACATTGAAAACAAACATAATGGATAATTAGCCAAACATTTTTAAATACGCAAAAAAAACGTTCATAAAAAAAATAAGGATGAAACATATGAAGTGAAAATACGTGGGAGCTTACTATTGACATTGCACTTTTTCAGGATAAAAAAAGTGTTTTCAATCAAATGTAAACAGTATTAAATTGTAATGTGATATGATTATTTATTATAAAGTTTTTATTGTAACTAATCTAAGCATGGTAATATTTTTTTAAAGCCCTGGTTTACAAGATTCAGTCAAGATGTTAAAAAGGCATAACCAATTCAAAGAATGATAAATGAGTAGTATACGGGAAGAATATATTTATTAGTCTATACTAATTGTATGAATACATTTCTCACCACTGAAGATGATCATTTATTAAATAAAATTATATAAAATTACGTCCAATATAAATGTAACACACACTAAAAACTAAAACTAGTACTAATCAAATAACCCGCCCCTGGTCGCTGATGTTATTAATCCGTAGACATATCTCGTGGATAATTTTTTTGAAGTGAATTATTTATAAATTATTAAGAACTTTTAGCCAATACACTGGAACGTATTATCATATTTAATTCAATTAACAGCCTCAAGAAGTTTGTGACATTTACACGGTCACTAAAGATACCAAATTTTTCATCAAGACAGTTCATAAAATTTCCAAATTTACGATCTAATTCTAAATGCAATGAAAAACTGAAGACGCTCGACACGCGCGACCCAGCTTGCCGCACGTGAATTGTAAAAGAAAAATCAAAATAAGAACCGCGTTATACAACCATTGCCACGCTCTAAATTACTATTTGTTGGCTGCTTCATTCATGCATGAACTCCACGTGCATTTCCGCAGTGCCAAGCTTATTTTATAAAAAAAAAATACTAGAACGATGTTATTCAACCTCGAACACGCTGAAAATACAATTTGTGGAATGCTTCATTCACGTATAACACCTACACAAACTTGAGTGCCTCTTAGTACTTATTTATGTTGCGTAGTAGTGTGGACCTTGAAATTTCGTGTTTTGACTGTAGAAACTAATATAAATACTATTATATGCTTAACATATTATTATATTGTCATATTTTACGTGACAATTATAACACTGGTTTTGTTGCCTTTGATATGATGATGATTTTGGGTCCACACAATTCGTGAAAATATCAATAATTTTGTAAGATTTGCTCGGTTTTTTTTCCACAAATGACTGAAAAATTTAATTTTGACGATAAATCGTTCAGAATTCAATTTGTAGAAATGAGCAAATTTAGTACTTTTACGAATATATTCGTAATCTGGGCACTTAAAAATGTAACAATTTGCGATGATAAACAGGGCAAAAAAAAAATTGATTTTTTGTAGAGCTGTGTAATCAACTAGTTTAATCTTCATATCTTATTTCCATATATAAGTGAGGGATAATGATTTGAATGAATATTAGGATAACTTGCTCATAAGTCATGTAAGAGGCTCTCAGGCGGCTTGAAAGCTTTCCAAATTTGAGCTTGGCCTCCTATCACATACCAAAAAGACTAATAAGAATCTTTCTAAAGAAATATTAAGAGAAAACCAAGTTTTTAAAAGTAAGAATATGACCACTGTCATCATTCCACAATCTCTTTTAAAAGAGCCTTAACTAGCTGGGTTTATATTGTTTAGTTTAGATGATTTTGGTCACTTAAAGAAATAATGAAGGCCACCGATCTCAGTATGGGCACAAAACGGAGAGTCTACAATACCTGCATTCTACCCTGTATTACATATGGCTGCGAAACATGGTCTCTCTCAAAACATCACAGAGCCATGCTGCAAGGATGCCAAAGAGCGATGGAGAGAAGCATGACAGGTATCAAAAAACAAGAAAGAAAACTAAACACCTTTATAAGAGCCAAAACGAAAGTTACAGATGTACTTACTAAGATAGACCAACTGAAATGGAGATGGACAGGCCATATGCTAAGGAGCACTCAGGAAAAGTGGAGTCAAATTGTAACAGATTGGTACCCTAGAGATGGGAAAAGGAAAAGGGGAAGGCAACCCAAGAGATGGGAGGACGAGTTAAAACTAACAGCAGGCCCTTTTTGGAGAAGGGTAGCCAGAGACAGAACTCAATGGAAATTGTTGGAGGAGGCCTTTGCCAAAAGGCACACTGAACTTAGAGATATCCTCTAAACAGGAGAAACATATTTTTCACAACGATTTAAGTTCAGGATAAAGGGCTTATTGATTGATTGATTAGATGATTTTATGACCACGTTTCTACGCAAAACATTATTAATTATTATTATCAATTATCAGACCCTATATATGACGTATTACTAAAAACTAACTGACAAAACAAATAAGCTCAAACTAGATTGGTTTATCTTATTTACAAATACAAATTAACTATTTCCAGTTAAGAAATGCAGTGTAGTTCTTGCAGTGCCATATAGGTAATTATTTCATCGGTAATTATAGCAAATTTCCGAGACACGCTTGTCCGAGAGATAAATAAAATAAATAAATCATTTATTTGCAACAAAAGGATATAAAAAGCAGTTACATTATAAATGTACCCTATAGTTAAGACTGTGACAACATATTATATTCAAAAGGACAATTCAAGTAGGTACGAGTACATAACGCTAAACACATATTTAGCAGGACGTGACACTTTAAGTATTATCGGGCCCATGAAATAACTTTCTACAAGCTCATTATAAAATGATGTAAGATTATGTACCTGACATTACTAAAATACTAAAAATATACATCTTGATATGACAAACAATTTTTGTTTAAAACTGAAAAAAGTTAGTGAATATATTGAAGTAATGTTGTAGATGTTGTGTTGATTGCTGATTCCCATACAATAAAGCGTTATTCTTTCTAGTATTCTGATCCCTGATGTATACCCACTAAAACCTCCTCGGTTGCCATTCTTTGTGCTCATTCAGTGGTGTGTGTCTCTCGCGTCATTCCGGCAGCAAGCGGTCCACTCGTGCGCACGGCCCGCGCGTGACGTCACGCGGTGTCGGGTTACCGCCCGCCCAAACGCCGTACATTCAGCTCCGCCCGCCCAACGCTCATCTCATATCTTACTGGCTAGACGAGATCGCTACTTCATTTGAAATACAAATACAAATATAAGGGAGACACTGCTTTCTTCTTAAAAAATAACACGATGTGATTCATCTAAAAACAGAGTTTATTCGTGAAAACAAAAAAAAATTACAAAACTTACAAAATATATGAACTGATGGAATACTAACCTAAAAACAGAGAATCGACAATCAAATGTTCGTGCTTTAGTATTATTAGTTTATAACAATAAACTTGAATCGCCTGTTCACATACAAAACTGAGTTTAAATAAACTGTTGTAATTTAATGACTTAATTTCACTTGTTATAACATTAGTTTTAATTCGCTTTCTGTTATTTGCCATATATGAACTAGTGGCTCCCTCATATGCCGCAACTGTCAGAAATACTAGAATGTCACTGTTAAGTGTCAGCACAAAGCTTACACAAATACAAATAGGTACAAAATACAAAAAATAATTATTGACGTAAAAGTACACAATAACAATAACGAAGCTTCTGGTTTCGTGCTAGTCGTTAGACTGTATTAAGAGATCAGAAAGAGTTACTTTCTTACAATTTTATCATGCTAGGGCAATTCCTAGTACTCGTCTGAATAGCAACCATCCTCAAGTGGAAGCATCTGTTGCCAAGCACCTAAAGCTATGTGCCGGCAGCCTCCTTTAAGCTAGTTAATGCAGACTCGGCATGATCCAACTTGAGAAACAAAGTGTCGCTAACTCATATGTGGCTAAACGCCCTGTTCGTCAAAACCTGGCTGCAATGAATATATAATATGTGGTTGAGCTCTGATTTCACTATAATTAGTTAAAAATATATATGTATTTATGCTATAAAACAGTGATTATGTCCTAAAATCTGTGTATTGTTTTTTTTTAAATGTTGTTCTGAGTTCTGATTATATTTTCGTTTGGAGTTTTGCAGCCCGAATACAATTACCGTAGCTTATACATATGTTTATTTATAATTTTTATATCGCATATTGCATGTCAATGCAATAACATAATATCACAAATTTCTAACAGAAACAGATTTAAATTAAAACTACTAATAGATAGTTGGTTCTCTGTTTCACTGTCTGCTTTATGGTTTCCTCACGATGTTTTTCTTTAGCGAAAGCTCAAGTTCATTTGCGGGAATCAAATCCACCTCTTTCGTGACGTGAAGCAGCCCCATGTCCAACTCAGCTGCCGTTGACAATTTTTTTTTCAATTATTGAATATTAAAATTTAATTTATATACACATGCCTAGAATATAATAGATAGTCAAATTATAAATTACAATGTCAATCTTAATAACTGTCTTATAGCTAGCGTCATTACTATTGTCCATATTGGTAAATACATTTGTTAAAATAAAATAATATACAAGAACATTCTGTCAGTTGCGCTGTCATGAACTCATTTAGGGAATAGAATGGATTATTTAAAAAAAAACATTTCTAAACTTGACCCCGGCAATTCTACTATTGACAGCGGTAGCTTATTAAACATGCATATTTTATTGTACAACCCTTGTTTTTGAGTTTTGGCCAATCTGTTGTCCGGGAGTTTCAAGTGAACCGGTTTCATTAAATTATATTTCGAATTCGAATCTAAGCAGTACTCGTCATAAATAATAAACATATTTAATTTATTTAACAATCAATTTATTGCAACGCATTAAATGTAAATGTCAGGGTAAATATATTTTTATGGGGTGCAAGGCGACCGTACGGTCGACTGAGCTGCCGTCGCTTGGACTGAGCTGACATTTAAAAGTCTCGACTTGCAGTATAAATTAGCCACTGCCACCCAGAGTGTCCCGGGCTTGATTCACGGCACGGCCAAAATCTTTGTGAGGAACTAAATTTGTTTGCTGTCGGCCTGGGTGTTAAATATGTATCAATATTAAGTACATATACATATGTAGTACATAATATATATCAGTTGTATTAGCAACCATAATACAAACTAAAAATGGTTTAGTATGGGGCTAGCCAGTCGTGTGTGAAATGTGTACTAATATTTATTTATTTATTTTCTCATAATACTTACTACTGATATAAAACAAGCGCGTTCGACGTTTTGGAATAATTATTGTGTTATATGACATTACAACTAGAACAAAATTGTTTCAAACGTCGGCACATTTTGTTTCACAAAACCATATTGGATAACTTATTCCTTATTAAACCTCCTTGTCTTTAACCTTTTCTTAAACAGCTTTAAACTTTTCTCTATGATCTTTCTCCTGACCTTGTCCGCTTGTCCATGTTTAGATGGACGGAT
This sequence comes from Mellilla xanthometata, assembly GCA_035578125.1. Lineage (NCBI taxonomy): Eukaryota > Metazoa > Arthropoda > Insecta > Lepidoptera > Geometridae > Mellilla > Mellilla xanthometata. The sequence continues at coordinate 2,305,170 of JAPUBQ010000008.1, forward strand.
TTGGCTCTGGAACGTTTGTAGGACGTTCATTGTCATTGCGATGACTGAAGTCAAAATTAGGATATTTATTAAACAAGATGATAGACACTTCTTAGGAATTTCTTCGTCAGTTTTTGAGATTAACAACTGTATTATTTATTTATTTTAAAAGGATTTACAGCTTAGCAAAATAGTCTAGAAATGGTACTATTTTTTTCACTTTGGAAACATTTTAAAACATGTCGTTTAATGTATTTTTTTATTTTATTAGAAGAGACTCATTCCACGTACGTAACATTAACACATATTTTATACTTTTAAGCCTAATACTTATTTAGTCATAGTTTGTGTTGATATACAAAAATGTACAACTTTTTGGTAAAATAAAGATGTTATTAAACGTTTTTTTTGTACCTACTGATGTTCAAAAGACGTTCTTAAAATACTCGTATTTCGTCCGAGTGATCGTGTATTGTTTAGAGTGTAGGTGTAGTTGGAATCAAAGCTCTCCGCATGACGTCACTTTCCACACGGTACTCTGACGTCACCGCGACACGTGTTTAGACACGTTACCAGCGGACATTCGGGCGCTCTTACTGTCATACGGATTTCCTCACGCACGTGGGCCAGCATTCACTGTTTTTTTTCTACGTTTTTTTATTTTGGTTTTATTATTTTTTTTAGTTAACAAAATTTTCGTCTTTTCTTAGCTTTGTAAATATTCTTAAGTCCTGTAAAATATATTTATTTAATAAGTTGTTGATTAAAGTTCCACAATAATATGTAAATTATATTACTGCACATTAAATGTATAGTTGTAGACATAAACGATTTTTTTGTAGGTACAGATGTTCAAAAGACGTTCTTAAAATACTCGTATTTCGTCCGAGTAATCGTGTATTATTTAGACTGTAGGTGTAGTTGGAATCAAAGCTCGCCGTGACGTCACTTTCCACACGGTACTCTGACGTCACCGCGACACGTGTTTAGACACGTTACCAGCGGACTTTCGGGCGCTCTTACTGTCATACGGATTTCCTCACGCACGTGGACCGGCATTCACTGTTTTTTTTCTACGTTTTTTTTTATGAATACAGCGCAGTTTATGTTGACCAGCTGGCCGCGTCAGTACTAAATTAAGCGATACTCTGGATTAAGACGGGGAATAACTGGCCCTCAAAGAGGCTGCCTTAGCACACACTCTTAGGTGTGTGTTCATGTTTTTCTGAACATCGTGAGGAAACCATATCATGGTGGTGGATCATTTTCTAGTGGTCGCCTTGCTAGCAACAATCTCGAAGTTGAAAAATCTGTCGTTAACGACAGATTTCTGCTAGGCAGGCGAGCACGGGACAATGATCCACCGCCATGCTATGGTTTCCTCACGATGTTCAGAAAAACATTGCACTGGAAGCTCGATCTCATTGCCATTGATTCAAAAACATGATGAATGTATTTTTTGTATGTAAGCGTATGATATAAACGCAGGTGTATTAATGCAAAAAATTTGCATAAGAAGTAATGAATACTTAGTTTGGCCTTTAAAAGGTAATCTCCAATCATAAAAATTTCCAAACATCACAATCGTACAGAGGATGCAAAACATGATTCTAAGAACTATCAGTGCGGTGTCCTGGTTTACCACAAATGTAGAAATACACGAACACCTGAAAGTAGCGACAGTCAGCCAAGAGATCAGGACACATACAAGTCTCGCCTGGCTATACATCCAAATCCACTTGCTCTAAAACTGCAAACGCCGACATATCAAACAAGACTTAAGAAACAATTGGTAGCCACTGAATAATCTATGAGCACCTTAGGCATGAATAAGGAGATGTACTCAATGGGATGCACACTTAACAACGACACTTACTCAGACCAAATCTGCTTATATTATAACTGATGGCAGATTGAAATATCACAAAAAAACATAATATATTTTTTCGACAAATACATAAGTTGTTTTAATTAGTGAGTTAGCACTTTTGGCAGTTATTCTGCCGCCAAGCAGTTACTTCCGGTGTTTTACTAGGCAATTAGATAAGACCATTCAAACTTCAGAGGACCGAAGCAGATGGCAAGGCAGAAGAGAGGCCAATTCTATGCTACTGCTATACTCAGCAGTAGCATAGAATTGTTTGTCTATCTTAAAGCAGTACGGGAGCAAATTATGTATGGCAGCTATGTATGTACGCGGCTTTGCTCTGTACAGCACCTTGATATATGACTATGAATAAAAGGTATATTGTACAAAGTCGTCCGGCCAGTACATGGTCCGCAGCCGCCATCCCGTAAAGTGTAATCTGGCAGTTTGACAAGGAAAACGTCTGAGTAGATACCGAGATCTGTTTTGATCGCAACTTTGGTTGCGTGTGCAATCTGTGGAGATACGCGGCCAATCGCCGGAACTGTGGCTTTTTTTAATTACTACCTACGTTTGACCGCAGCTTGCCTGATATTAAGGTTGACTGTTGTTTTCACACATAATACTTTTACATTTTACAAATATAATAAATACTAGGACACATTTCACACACGGCTGGTTACCCCATACTGAACCATTTCTAGTTCGTATTATGGTTGCTAACACAACTGATATACTACATGTACATACATACATAATGATGATACACGAGCCAGTGACATTTGGGCTGAAAGTGGAGCATGCCTTGTCTGGCTCTACCTCTGGTTTGGTTGAATCACTGGCTCTCATACCGCCTTTAGTCGCTCCCCGCCTTGGAGCTTCCAGTTGGGGCTTGGAGCTTGGTTGGAGCTTCCGGTTATAGATAACATTTTACCGTTGAAAATCTGCCGCCAAGCCTAACAATTTGTGCCAACACAGCTAATTTCAAACTAGGCAACAAACAGTTGCCTAGGCAACAAATAGTTGCCTAGGCAACAAATATTTGCCTAGACAACAAGCAGTTGCCTGTCAGGGAAGCACTAATTTCAAACTATTGCATGGCATGCTCCTTGGGCCAGATGCTTTCTAACTTGTTTGCATATGCAATCTGAACGGCAAATTCGTAGTTGTATCTATGTACAAGTATAATGTAAAAACAAACATATCAGCATTAGTTAGAAATTACGGAGTTATTTTTGTTGTTGAATATACGGAACCCAGTGGAAAAAATAATTAATTATTACCAGAACGTGTTTTATCTCGGGTCGACGACATTATTATTTACCAAAATACGCAGGCTTGTTGCCAACATTTTTGTATTTCATGTAAACCTTGAATATAGGAAATAAATGATGTTGTTATAACTAAATCCCCTTATGTCTCACGATCAAGGGTAAAAAATACCATATGTTTTTATTTGTGTAGGGAAGATAAGGATAGTTTTAGGGACTTTGTGAGCTAATATAATAAGCTTTTAAAATAAAGATGTAGATATTCAAATCAAATATCTTTATTGCCTAAGTCTATCCCTAATTAGCAAAGTCCCTAAATGTATCCCTAATTTTCTTTTCTATCTGTTATAATTTAAGTTATCGGGTATACTATTTTCACAGCGGAAGTACACTAAATATTTCAGATTTACTTCCATCTACAAATTTCCGCAAAATAACGCGTCAATAGGTTTTATATATGTATACTATATTAGTGATTATCTTTTAATATAAAAAATCAGTATTTTTTTTCTAAAATTCTTTGATAATTGTGTATGAACTATGTAATCGGTTGCTGAAATCAAATTTTACTGTCATACACTTTAAGCTTTTGTAGAAAGTTAAGGTTTGAGTAACAATAGTCATAATTACCTAATAAGTCTTCTTCTTCTCCTTTACCATTTCCCACTAGGTGGGGTCGGCACAGCCTGTTTTTCTCTTCCACGCCACTCTATCAGCCGTCATCTCCACATTCACTCCCTTCTCATTCATATCCTCCTTCACACAATTCATCCACGTCTTCTTTGGTCTACCTCTCCTTCCGCTACTACTTACAATCATATCCATACTTCTCCTAGTCACATGCATCATAATTACCTAATAAGTGAACTCACTAAATAATATTTGTATAGCGAAGAGCTTCGACAAACATATTGCGAGGCTCTCGCTAGATGGATACATATGGATGGTCGGATACAGAAAACAGTCATACACGGCGCGCATTGTCCGGAGGTTCCTGTCCCTGTAGTTCCTACTGCTGGTAGCTTAGGCCTTGCCTCGCTGCCAGTGACACGGTAGCTTTTAGGTTTTTTATATCATGTTTCTATGTATTTTGGCTGCCTTTGGGCGGCTTGAAAACTCTCAACACCAGAGCTTGGCCACTTAACTCCTACGAAGAACATATAATCTTATTGTAAACAATGTAAAAGAAAAAAATAATAATACGAATTTGTATGATTTATTGTTCGTTTCATATTTTATCTCCAGCTGGAGATAAGAAAGAAACTAGAAGAGCAATTGAAACATTATGAAATTCGCCTCTTGCAATGTCAAGTTCACGACTATGTTACCCACGCATGCCGATAAATCTGGAATCACTAGAAAGATATTAGGTAAAATAGTTCGTGATGTATTTCGCAATATTATTTGTTTTGCTTTACCTATATATAGATACAGGGTGGAAAACTATTTAGTACATAACCTAGTTGCGCTTAAGTCGACTATTCCTTACGATAGTTTCGATTTTTTTTTTTTTAATGCTTCATATCTGATGCAGCTATTATTGTTGTAACGATTTCAGGATTTTCCCAAAGAAAAACTTGTTCGTAATGGTAACAATGAACCCTATTACGAGCACATTAATAGTGGAGAACTATCAGCCTTATTAGTTTTCCTTCCTTAGATAAAAATCACTCTGTACAAAAATGTAGCATTGTGGTAGAAATATAGCATAATGTGGTGATTGAAGTTGGCCTTCTTTGTGACTTTGTAATATTATGTCTAGTCGGAGGCAATCTAAACTTAGGCATTATTCTGGTTTGGTATTATGGGTTTTACCATTGAATAGCGCGGATTTGCTTTTCTTTCAGTTTTACTCGTATGTTTTGTCTTATGTCACTTTGCCTAGGCTTTTACCTATAACAAGATATTAGTGATATTTTGTAACACAGTATTCATGTAGCATTGACAAAAAATCAAAATTGTTTTAGGTTATTTACTGATCAGTGGTCCATGCTAAGTACGTTAACTTACTCTTCGACTAAACATCTATTCTGTAATAATTATGTTTTATGAGCTTATGTTTCTTTTTCCTGTTTGTAATTAGTAGAATTGAATAACATTACGTTATAAGCAACAGATATAGTTATGTAGGTTAGCGCTTCAGGCTTGACAAGATAGAGCGGTAAATCAATCAAATTGATTTATGGAGTGAGTCAGGTCATATACTCACAGCAAAGACCAATCTCGGGCTCGTTCAATAACGGATTACCACCTTGGACAAATCAGCCATAATTTATGATCCAGCTTTGACCGTTAATCGAGTGATTTCTGCTCGCCGACCATAATTCACAGCCAACCGATACCATAGCGCAAAAACACGCATTTCACTTCAAAGGCGCGTAACGAACATCAATCCGATCTTTAGCATTTCATTCGCCAATAAAACCTAAATCGACCTTCGGCGGGAACGTTCGATGCGACATAAAGCTAATAGAGTCTGGCCACATAGCCAAACGGTAATCTAAATGTGGATACAAAAGTTTGGCAAGTATTACACTTTAATTTCAGTTGTTCAAATCTTGTCCCGGCGCTGTACCGCATCCCTGCTCCCTGCGACCCTCCGCGAACAAATACCGCCCTCTCCGCTCCTTCGGTCCCAACAGTGAGTGTCCGTAAACGGTGAAATGGGAATCGTGTTATCTGTGGTGATAGCGTACGCTGGACTGCACGAGGCCATCGAGTGCATGCGACACCTGGCGAGCGGAGTGCTGCCCCTCGACCACCCGGGCTTCGAGGACCTGGTGGAACACTACACGAGAGAGCTGCACAAGGCCAACAAGCAGGCCAACGACTGGACGACCGCGTGCGGCCAGGGCTACCTCTGCCTCCAGGAGAACGAGACCGGCAAGCTGTCCGCGGCCGCCGTCAAGTACTACCACGCCCAACCCGACTCCACCGCTATTCTGTTCTGTACTAAAATATCCAGCTTCGGCGACTCCGTGGACGAACCTCCGGTAGCTAACGGCGGCTACAGACCCGTGACCCCAGAAAGGTACTCAAAATCCGAGACTAAACCGCTCGTGCTCAACACTAACACCGAAACGAACGACGTTCCTAACAGACAAAAATCGCCCGGCGCAGATACACGAACACCTGCAAACTCGTATGACCACCGGCGACCGGACAAAACGGACGAAGAAGACAAGGACGAAAAATTGACGTGGCAATACACCCCCCTCAGCACCACCCCCGAGATACAGTTCCAGCCCTACGACGACGACAAGCCGGGCTTCTTCAACGAGGACTATTTGAGGTTAATAATAGATTTCGCTTCCGCCGCGCACATCTCACCCACGCACGCAGGACGCTAGTGACGTAGCCGCACTGACATTCACTCCATGCACGGCACGATGGCATGACGACATCATTGTACGATACCAATTCATGTGTTGTGATTTGTAGATCTCTTGACGGGATCAAGTATCGTCCCCTGCAACGCAGCGATCCGAGCGGGCGGCGGCGCAGCTTCCGCAAGCGGCGCTCCTCGTCCTCCAACTCGTCGCGGGAGTCGCGCGCTTCGCGGGACGAGGAGCTGCAAATGTTCACCTCGCTGGAGGAGGCCGAGTTCCCGGCGCAGGCGCAGGCGGCCGGCTCGGGCGGCGCACACGCCTTCGGGAGCGCGCCTAATATCTGGCCGAATTCTTTCAGAAGTCGGTCGCGGGAGCGCCACCCCGACTCCCGGACCGAAGCCGGCTCCGCAGACAGCCTCGCCGACGACAAGCCGGGAGAAAGCGCCGAGGCCGGCGCCGCCGAAGACCAAACGAAAGACAATGAGGTAATCGAGGAGGAGGACGATGTAGACTTCTGGGGGAACTCCGGGGACTAGCTTGTCGCACGACACGCGAGCTTTACGTGAGCATGACTGAATTTAAAATTAAACGATGATTCCCTGTTAGTGTTTTGTTTTCTTTGCCAATACCCACATACAGTAGGCTGGTATTGAACGTTTGCAATCCTTTGTGACGGGAGTTAGAGGGCTGCTATTTGTTTGGCTTCTAGGAATTGTTTTTTTTAGATGAGCGTGAAATTGTGATGAGAGTGCGTGCGATGCGTGTGACGTCATTGTTAGCTTCGGTACAGCGCTCGCCGAAGTGTCGAATGTTCGGAAACGACTGTCAATCGTAAATAGTTAGATGGATACGGACAAAATCAAGGGCGAACTTCAATTAGAGAAACAGAACGACTGAATTTTATAAATAGACGCTCAGTTAGGCAAAGCTCCAACCGATGACAGAATTTAATAGTATTTATATTTCGTATTATTTAAATGATAATCCTACAGGTTTATTTTTATTGATATACTTGTACTACTCATTTCAAAATACATAAATATATAACTTGTTTCGATAAAGAAAACTTTTGAAAGATCTCTTGCTCGCACACATTAGGCTATACAAGCGAGATGACATCAACTTTCAAATGTATTCTTTTTAACACAAGTCTTCCCTTATCAATACATCATACGCAAATGTCTGCTAAGGGTACGCATGCGGCAATATCTGTCAGTATTGGATTTAAGGAATCAACTTTTAATATTTCATATGCTAAGGTGATCTGACGCAATCATGGATGCTAAGCAACGCTCCATGCGCGCGGTGTTTAGATGGGTGACTATGCACAAAACTGTCGTTTTTCAAGTGGCATTTTTTCTGGGCTCTACTGTGAGACGGATGACACGTTAATTTGTAGGTCCCGGTTATTAGTCTTAGTACAAGCAGCAAAGTCAGAGACCTTCGGACGGCTTGAAAACTCGACACCAGAGCTTGGCCACTTAGCTCATACGAAGAAGAAGAATGCATTTTTTAAATATAGCAACACCGCTATTCTTCACGGTCCCATAAATCTGTGGAACAACAGGCGGCTCTATGAACTTGTGTTGCCAGTAGATCACAAGTTGCACAATATGTCCCAAAATACCAAACCTCGACCTATATGCGCCGGTATTATGACGGACTCATTTGCGATCTTTTGGCGAAACGCGAGGTATATATTATATTATAGGGCATCTGTGATCTCATTGCCGACGTATGAGTATTATCTAGGTACGAGTACATAATATATTATTATAATGGATTAGACACGCATTGGAATGGAAGTTATTAAACAATCTCCTAAATATACTTAACACCCAAGTATTTAATTTCACAGAAGTATATATATACGAGTACTAGCTAACCCGGCAAACGTGGTTTTGCCTTTTTACTAAAATAGCCATAAAAATAGGAGTTGGTGATAAAAAAGTAAAAATTTTGGGTTGTATGTATGTTTTGATGGAACTTTATAGAAAAATAAAAACTAAAAATTGACAAAAAATTAAAAGAAAATTATAAGTGTGAACAACCCTTATCACTTAGGGGTATGGAAAATAGATACTAGCCGATGGAAATTTTATATACATATAAGATTTTTTATCCGTAAACCTCTTTCATACTTCGTCAGGCGGTTTATTCAGACATAAGTAAAGCCTTCCTAACGAGGCTCTATTCAGGAGTCCCCATTCATACAGTTATACTTTTCTTTTGCTGTGACTTCTAACCACTAGTTTGAATAAGAAACATTACTTCATTTGCCTTTCTAGGTAAAATGTATGAGCAACTCATTTTGAAACTATTTGATTTGATAATGGTATTTCATTTACTACATAGTCTGATCGGAAAAGATTTTTATAATGCGAACCAGTTACCCTTTTATTGAAAAGTTGACATTTTCCCACTGAACCACACTCGCTTATCATGTTGTTGACATAGTTAATACACTTTATGTTTTTAGGGTTTCGTACCTAAAAGGTAAAAACGGGACCCTATTACTAAGCCTCCGCCGTCTGTCTGTATGTATTTCTCCAGGCTGTATCTCAGAAACCGTGATAGCTATAAAGCTGAAACTTTCACAAGTTATATTGTTCTCTTGCCGCTATAACAACAAATACTAAAGTTAAAAAAAAAACAATGTAAACTCTATATAACGACACTGAAAGGACTGTGCATTTTATGGCGTTATAGAGAGTGGTCGTTAAATGGAGAGAATGTATCATTGTATGGAATAAAAGCTAAACCAACTAAAGCCAATTGATTTCGTCGCTTTAGAGAGTTAGTTTGTCGTGAAATCGAGTGACGTTACATGGAGTTTACACTGAGTTAAGGAGGGCTCCCATACAACAATGGTACGTACATATTTATGATACCGAATCGAGCCAACCCTGGATGCAACTTTTTGATTTTTGATATATTAAAGATTCATAGACAAATCGTTTAGTCAAATTCGATTCAAATGGTAGTTTATTTTACCGTTCTATCTTTTTATAAATCTTTGTTTTCTTTAACATAGCAGTCAAAGGACCGTCTGAGCCCTTTGTAGCTTTGTACCCTTTAATCTTTAGTTTTGTGTACTGGAGTGGAAAATGATAAGACCAATTCAGAAACGAGTTATTTAAGGGGGTGTGCTAAAATAACGAGGACGAAAGTATCAAGTAATTTAACGAAAGTATCATCATCATCATCCTGTATCTTCCCACCGCTGGGTATAGGCCTCCTCTCCAACTCGCCATATAGTACGGTCGAAAGTATGATCTGTGAAAAGTATCAAATCCAATAAGTCTTGGTATAATTTTTGACATGCTTTTAGAGCCCAAGCTGCTATCGTTGTTTCAGCGAAAATATATTGAGTAGTTGAACCAGTTCCGTCCATATGGTCATAAAGACAAAATTACGGCCTCTACAACCACCAACTTACTTTGAGGACCTCGGTGGCGTAATGGTTGCCATGCCGAACTGCCAATCAGAGGTTCAAGGGTTCGATTCCCGGCACTGCCAACTTAGTGCTTAACTAAATTTGTTGGCTGTCGGTCTGGGTGTTAAATATGTATCTATGTATGTATATGTAGTATATAAGTTGTGTTAACAACCACAACACAAACTATAATTGGTTCAGTATGGGGTTAACCAGCCGTGTGTGAAATAAATAAATAAAATAATAAATAAAATCATTTATTCGGGCCAAAAATAAATCAGAAATATTTAATAAAAGAAAGTATTTTTTTTGTATGACATTCTTAATTATACAATTTTCTCACCAATATATTCCCTTTCTTGTTAAATAATATACAGAGAAACCGACGTAAAATTGACCAGTTAACACACATACTTCGCTCGATCAAAAACAAATGTCGTAGAAATAACATGGTGTCTTATTACCGTGGTCAGGGCAGGGCTACGATTTAACCGCAAGGTGTCCACTAGAATAATCTGACGTCAGGCGTAAAGATATCGGTTCCATTTTTTTTAGTACACATTTCACACACGACTGATGAGCCCCATACAAAACCATTTCTAGTTTGTATTATGGTTGCTAACACTACAGTTATACTACATATACATACATATTTAACACCCAGACCGACAGCCAACAAATTAGTTCATCACAAAGATGTTGGCCGTGCCGGGAATCGAACCCGACACCCTCTGGTTGGCAGTCCGGTATGGTAACCATTACGCCAACGAGGTCTATGTATAAAGGAAGTTTATAGTGAAGGAGATGCCACCAGCTAAGTTTTCGCTGATGTAATTGTTTAATACATACCTCGAATAAAAGAAAAAATATAATTTTACTTACTTACTCACACCGCATCTATACTTACGTCATGCTATTTTTGAAAATATCCTGTCTAGAAACTATAACTGCTGAATTGAAAAAAAAACGTTATCTTTGCATTTGGCTCGTAGGATAAACAGTTTCACAGTAAACACAACAATCGTATTATAACAACATGCTTTCATTTATCTTATAATTTTACGAGCAATCCCACTTCTGAAGTTTTCATTAGAATTTATAGCAACAGGTTGGTTTTCCCATCACTCATACTAGTTGTTTTTGTTGTGAATGAAATCATTGCTTTCCTAGGACACTATATTTTTAACAGCATTGGAATTACATTACTCACCAATTCTCTATGGTTAACAATAACTTACTTAATTTGTATGTACGAGTATAGCATTAATTGAGATATTGCCTTCATTGTGCAAACCTCCAAGGTGTAGAATTCTTTGCCAAACGCTCTGTTCCTCGATAACTATAATATAGCGGTTTTAATGAACCGGTATCTTCTGGGCAAGCGTGCTTCATCTTAGATCGCAATATCGCTTACCATCAGGTGAATTGCGATCAAGCGCAAGCCCATTATATGTAAAATAAAATAAGAATCAGAAATCAATTAAAAATTGGAACCCGCCTTTAAATTAAAAACCATAAACCAATTTTCTTAAATGTAAAAGGGACCATTCGTATCCTTTCGAATAAAAAATATTTCAAATCGGTTCATAAATCACGTGAGTCGAAGTAACACACCCAAAAAAAGCAATCAAATTAAAAAACTTCTACTTTTTAAAGCCTGATAAAATGATTTGATTAAATATCCAGGATATTTTTCATTCAAACAACGTTTATTTACGCCAGTGCCTTTAACCCTGAATCTTGTTTAAGATCACCGTAACATTGTCATCAGATGTTTTCGTGACCAAACTATTTTTGTTTCTTCTAAAAAATATATAATTTATCATTCGACGAAAACAATGTGAAGTGATCGTGAAAATTTTAAAAATTATTACACACAGAATTACATTGAAGAAACCTACCTATCTAAAGCTCGGAACAAATCATTTCAAATTATAAAATTTGACGAAACCAAGAGCTTTTAATTAGCCTAAGGTTAATAAACATCCTTTGTCTTTGCATTTAACACACTTGAAGGAAAGGACATTTATTTGATACTATGTCAGTCCATGTAAACCTATATTGACTCGGCTGTTACTTTGCGGAAATCTTTTGCAGATAGATGAAAATTTAAAATATTTCGTGTAGGTACTTCTAAATAAAATATTATACATTTTTGGTTTGTTCCTCCGACAGACCACCACATCTCCACTCAACTCAAATAGATATGGGAAATTGACATAAGTTCTTACACACAACTAAGGTTCTTTTCCCTAAGCTGGAATCCTTACCCCACCTGAGTTTTTTTTATTTTTACTCTTAATAGGTTTGCGTTTGACAACAGCTTGTCTGATGTAAAGCTGCGTTGTAGTCTACGATGTGGCACGCTTACCTAGAAGATATTACTTATTACTCTCTCTCTCTCTCTTATTACCCTTAGGTCTTCAAAAGTAGAGTTAAGACCCTTAGGTCTTCAAAAGTAGAGTTAAACCTACTAACCTTTCTTATATCAATTTGGTTTCAAATCGCAGCGGAAGTACAAAATATTACATATTTTCTTCTCAACAATAAATTTCCGCAAAGTAGCCCCTGCCCCTGAGCCAAAAGGTTAACATAGATCTAATATCTGGTTATTTTATCTAGTGATCTATGTAATTCTTGACGTGTAGACAGTTTTATCCCCAATTTATCCCCTTTCTCGATTAGCCCGCGGATAACTTTCACTAGCTAAAAATAGTTTAGTGAACGATGCCAAGCCAAAGTCAATGATAGTCCATTGAACGCTTTTTCTTCATAGTTTCTTAGAAAAATATTTCATATTTTGAAGAATCTATTTTCGTTAAAGTAATCATGGAGCGATGTGGTGCAGCTTTTTTAGCTTACTCATGATTTGAGTTGGCGTATTCCAGAAAATGTGACTCGGAATATTATTTACCTGAATTCAAAAAACAGTCAGTTAAAAATAGTGTTTAACTCTATTTTTATCTGACTTCAAGAAAAGAGGATTTTCTCAATTTTGTTTTTGTTTTAAGGGTTCCGTACCTATAAGGTTAAAACGGGACCCTCCGATGTCTATCTGTCTGTATGTCGCCAGGCTGTACCTCAGAAACTGTGATAGCTAAAGAGCTGAAACTTTCACAGATTATGTATTTCCGTTTAGTAGACAGTAGTAAAGGGCAGACAGCGGAGGATTAGTAATAGTTCATTTATCAAAATCATTTATTTAAACGGTTAGTATTCTAACAATTGAAGCAAAATGTTATGTACCTGTAGTTTTTTTACATATTTCGTATTAAAAACAGTGAATGAGACTGCATCTCCAAGCTAAGCATGGAAACTTGTACGTCAGAAATGCATACTGAGTAAAAAAAACAGCTAAAGTCGATAAAGTCGGCCATAAGTCGCACACCTATGTTTTGAGGCTTTGTTAGGTTTTGCGTTCGTTGCAAGTAACCCTGTATACTGAGTTGGCGAGATGAACTAACGTACTGTATGTGCCGTGTGACCTAGACCTTGCCCCGAGGTCTAAGACGTCGACCTGCAAACGTATAACATACACAGTATGGACATTTCATACTAAACACTGCGAGATTCATAGTAATTTGTGTCCCAATTTCAATCAACAAAAATCGTTTTCAAATTATGTAAACCGCATTCAACTCTGTTTATAGTATTAAAGCAGTGCTTGAAGTATCAACTGACTGTAACTTCTTTTTCCCTAAACGGATTTTGAAACAACGTTTTGACTACGCTTCTAATTATATGCAATTCACAAACTTCGTTCCAATTAAATACATTGATTAGTTTCAAAGTTATAATGTATCAAATAGACAAAAATTAAAAAATATATATATCTGGTTAATTTTCTTTAATCGGGCCCTATTAGTTTTTTGGAAAAATATTTTATGTACAGACACTTGATTTCTACGGTCTTATTATATGAAATAATAACTTTACATATTATTCATTTATTTATTTATCTAGCTTTTAAGTTTTTTACAATTAGTTATATACAAAATAAAATAACTTTATTATTATACTTGTACCGGTACACAAATTGTTTTACTAACACTATTTCTGAATACATGTATCCATCGTTTTTAAAAGTGTGTGTGTTTTGGACCAACTATCTCTGTGTCCCATTGCGTTACTGCCTTCCTCTATACGGTAAAAGTCTAGACGCATCGAAAAAATATACAAATCCAAGGCAAACAGTTTGTTTTCCTCATAATTTAATTTAGCCAGCGTTTAGTTATCTGTCAATTTTAGATTTTGTAACTGGATATATTATACAACGTATTTTGTACGTTAGGCGTTTCCTCAATATTATTTCATTCATGATTTTGAAGGAAATGCCCACGACACTTGTCTTCGTCTGGTGTTCAGGCGTGTTGGGCTTATAAACTTTTCTTTTTGTAGCTCTTACGAATCTTTTTGTTTATGAAAAGTACCTAATTGTGTCTATATTATATGACCAGCTGCGCTCAGAATGTTAACTGCGTTAATCTGAGTTAAAAAGTAGCTTATGAATTAAGGCATTAACTATTTACACGCTGAGTTTTATTCAAATCGGCATAGCTATTAGAGCGTGACGAAGTCACAAACATATATACTTACATAAAAACTTTTGCATTAACATATAGGTGATATTAGTAGAATTTATTCAAAAGAGACATATAGGTGATATTAGTAGAATTTATTCAAAAGAAGGTCATCAACATAATCATTTTCTGTAATTTATCGCCCACTGCTGAGCATAGGCCTCCCTTCGTGTACGCCACTCGTCCCAGTCTTATACCCTTATCTAGGCCCTGCCTACAATGTTAATGTTACGTATGTAATGTTAATGTTACAATGTTACGAATGTCGTCGACTCAACGTGCTAGTGCGCGACCGACACTTCTCCTGTCTGACATTGGCCTCCAGGTTTTATACAAATAGAAAAATCAGAATTATCTTTATTAAAGGACAAAAAAACATAATTGAATCGTACTTCACCTGTACTCTTTATCTCACAGCTCAATCATCTAGAAAACAAAAGTTAATCAATTGAACGCACGCTAAAGGTCGATGGATCAGCGTAGGTAGAATATTTAAAAATAGTGACAATCAATCAGCTCCAACACCTAAACAATGCAAGGTGCTTCAGTAATCCACACACGTGGCAGCTGCGAGTTTAATGCGCCATTAGATCTTTGCTCAATGTATTCAAATAGGACGCTACTGAAATGCCGTTTATTCCTACATAAACTGTTATCCGATTTCTAACTCGAACTAGCAGCAAAGTTGTAACAACATTTTGGCGCGGTTCAGACGACAGATGTTAACAACCACCTAAACTTCCGAGACTCGTTGCATCCAACCAGGGCTGATTAATGAGCTAGCATTGTAACCGTCTTCGATTTGAGCCGCTAACTACAAATAATTAATCGGCGTCCCGGTGCGAGCTTGCAGCTACTGCGCCAGTAGGTCGGACTCGGTCCGAGTGCGATCGTAAATCACCGATCAGTCTCCAATTATAACCGACCGAATCTCGGCCGAGCGATAAGGCGACGCTTTAGCTCCTTAATTCCCGGCGGAGTCCGGGAGCCGACACGGATCGCTTTCGATACGTAGTAGGAGCGCGGGAAAAGCTAGCCGGCTCGGAATCGCCGCCCGCGCACCTGCCCTCTCCGTCACTCTTCCAAATTTAAATCCCAAACTCCCCCCTCCGAGCGTGCGCTAAACATTCTGGAATAATTCCTGTGATTCGGCCAACACGCCATTCGAATTCGGGTCGCGACCGTGTCCGGTGATATAGTAATCCTCGTGAAAAGAAACCAAACGCAATGGCCGACGTCGACGTTCAAGTACAATACACCACCACGGAGCGCAAGACCAGGAAGGTCAAGAAGACCTCCAAGCGCAGGGAGTCCAAGGATGGCGAAGTCACCGTCACCGAGGTGGAGCAGACCAGCACCACCAACGCTGATGATGGGTATGTGAGGAGTGGCCTCCCTTGACCCGCGAAGTGGGACATGCTCCGGCTTGTTTACGACGCCGCCCGCCTGGCCACTCTCACATACCCGACCTAATCTAAGGTACTGCTCAAAAACTATATACTGAGCAATAACATGGACAACATGGTGATGTCAACCTTTGGTGATCTTGACCTGTGCGAGCTTCGAGTGCCTCAAACAGTAATATCGATGTGAACCGGTTTAATTACATTACCTGAATTCGTACTATGATTCATGAAACAAAACGGTGTGGACTTGACTAAAGCTATTTTTATAGATCACAATATAGTCTCACCTTCGTCACCTGTGAAACAAATATGTGTATAAATATGAATTTACCAAGTCTTGCGTCAGATTGAATTTCCATACTATGGTAATAAGATATTAAGATTCCATAGCTACGTTCATGTGAGTTTGTGAAACTGAGCGAATCTATTTTTATATCTGGATGTGCTGTGCTAACTAAATCTGACGTAATATGCACTTCAATGTATTATTCCCTCAATAAGGGAATGCAAGAAAACGTAAAGTCCAAGTTTGATTTGTATGTATTAGTAAATAGTAAATAAAAAAGTTACATCGATTTTAGCCTGAAACTACGAATATTATTTTATTAACTTCATATCTGAACGTAATATGAAACACACAAATTTCTAAAGTAAGGCATAGGTAACTTATAGGTAACGCATACTTATAGTTGCCTATTTTATGAGAATATTTTTTTATGAAATACCTAACTTAAAACCATGTCACTATTTAAGAGCAGGAATTTAAAAAAAAACGCGCTAAGCGGATAAAATATAATCTTTGCAACGAAAGTTATAAACATACTAAATTATTTTTGGGTCTTATAAGGCTCAATTCGGATCCCAGTACAAGAATCTTGATTCACTATATTCCCATTACACGATCTTTAAACCTCTACCATACGGTGATATTTTTTGTTACGGTGAAATCCAAAGGTTCTCTGGCAGAAATCGCCTTAGGCGATAATGCCAACTGATGACTACCTCGGTATTTTTCCTTTTCTTGTATATATTTTTTAAAACGAAATATAGATACATTGTGTTGTATACCGAACGAATAAATAAGCTTTAAATTTGTAGTAAAAGAACATACATACGAACATATCTCAAAAACAATAAACTGCTTTTAAAACACATCTATGGAAAATAATTTTCCTTTCAAGAATACATCTATGGAACATCAAACACCTTTCTAGGATATCTCTTAAGTAGAATACACATGTAGAACATCAAACTCCTTTCCAAAATATATCAAAGCTTAAGAACATCAAATTCATAGCGCCTTCTGTTTTGTCCACAGCTTATTTTCAGCGGCGAATACACCAAAGCCATGAACAAGGACTGGCACAGCGGCCACTTCTGCTGCTGGCAGTGCGACGAGTCGCTGACCGGCCAGCGGTACGTGCTGCGCGACGAGCACCCTTACTGCATCAAGTGCTACGAGAGCGTCTTCGCCAACGGCTGCGAGGAGTGCAACAAGACCATCGGCATCGATTCTAAGGTATTTACTCCTTTTATCATCATCATCATCAACATAATCGTCGTCGTCGTCAACATAATCATCATCATCATCAATTTTATTATTGTGTTTAGTATGTCATACTTCTCTCCATCCAAAAGTTGCCTGAAAGAAAAATCTCTCTAACAGAGAAGAAAATAGACTCATAACTTTCCTTGCACCTTTCTTTTTCTGAAGGTATTTTTCTTTTTCATTCTTATTCTTCTCAACTTCTATGTTGTTTCCATTTTAGATCTCTCTTACTCTCTTGCTAGCTAGCATTCCAATTGGTGGTAATGTCAGCATTCTTAACTTATTTCCACTTCATTGTTCTCTTTGGTTTTTAGGCATTACGTATCTGAATTGACAACTCATTTATTGGTTTTGTTATAAATCTCTCTTTTATTCTCTTCTCTAGAATTTCATAGATATATAGAATTTCATAATAAAATACAAATACAATTAAAAACCCCAGTCTTTAATTCAAAACAGACATTTATCCACGATGAACATATATCTGTACTGAGCTGTTTTGATTTTACTTATTTTCTATATCTATAGTAAATTTTATTTTTGTCATATCCTTTGGAGTTTAAGCAGATATTTGGTAGATGTGGACTTAAGTTGTGAATGTTGTTTGTTTACATTAGAATGAAAGAATAGAATGCGAGTGAATGAATGGAAACGTAACTCTGGCCTCCAAATTACATGCAAAACAAAAATTGCGATTTGCATTTATTTTCAAGAACATTTTGTCTCGCTGTAAAAATAGCATTGAAGGAGTAAAAATCTATGTACATACGACAATGACTTGAAACTCTTCTTTATATCCAATTGTCCGTAAAAATCATTCTGTTAATAGTCCTAGCTTTGCCAACTAATTGAATTTCACACTTAAATTCAATTGCGTCGCAATTACTGTTCAAATTAAAATCGTTTACGACTGTTTTAATTCAAATAAATGGCAACAGAGACATAACAAGATAATCTCTTTGATAATTAATGTAATTAAATTCATCGTACAATTGGCACCGTTTTTGTCTCTTTTGATTTATTGCTTGTCCATTGTAAACATTGATGTCGTCTATATGATGTAGTCTATATCTATGTCGTCTATGTTATCTAAACTTGGCTTTATGAATAATTTACCAAACGTTCGCAATTAACATCAGCTATTTTAGACATCGTTTATGCATCGTATCGTTTATGCAACAGTGTGAGAAAGCAAATGCCCTTTGGAGAAAAATAAATTCGAACGCCATTTAAGATTAAACTACTCCAAAAGTAATAATGTTAATGTATGTTCTTACTAAATAATTTTGTACCTTAATTAAGAATTGCTTTTACTTAAAGACAATTTACTTTCTTGCAAATAACAATCAAAGTGTTTCGGCCTCTATCAACTTTTAGTTATTTTTTGTATGTCTCCTTGAATAGTAATCTTGACTCTTGCGCTCTGGATATCATTATTCTTCTTCTTCGTATGATCTAAGTGGCCAAGCTCTGGTGTCGATAGTTTTCAAGCCGCCCGAAGGCCTCTGATTTGGCTTATGACTGCCTGTACTAAGACTTACAGCCGGGATTTACAATTTAACGTGTCATCCGACCCACGATATCATTATGATTGTCATCGTTGTCTCAAGTGCGTCTCGCAACAGATATGACACCAACAGGAATAGAGTAGGAATATTATATAGTGCGGTATTCGCGAGCTTTGTTTCTGAGATCAAATTTAGTAATGTCACTCCAGGCGTCCCAGATAGCGCACGGCCCCACGCGTACGTCTGCCAAAACTGCCAAGCCGCGCCCGCGCCGCGCTCCGACCGGGCAAAGGGTTACCGCCCAAAACAGCTGCATTCAAATTTCAAACATGTTTTAGTGCCGAGAATTCCCCTCTTACTAGCTTGTTTTTGTACGGCTGTAAAATTTGACGGTGAAGTCATTTTGACTGATGATGAAGTCTAAAAAACCTTTGATGAAACAAGAGAAGCTACGTACTTTCGATAAGTGGCCGAAGCTAGGTAAAGTTTCGTTTATTCGTTTTTGTTAGATTTTATAGATAAATCTTGAGACGTAAGTTCAGGAAATAATGTATGAGAATATAATTAAAAACGTTTCATTCTATCAAAACAAGCTATTCCATCTAATAAAATATAACAGTTTAGGTTTAGTAATGATACGTTATATCCAATCCCTGCTGGTTATCATTTGTAAAATCCATCAATACAATAGAACGATAATGGAACATGACACCAAATCCATAGTATGGGATACGTAATAAAATTGGCCTTATCTGTTTTTGATTCAATAAGTGTCTTTCCGAGTCAATAGATCTAATAAACACAACCTTAACAATATCAAAGATCACGTGAGATACATTAGTTCTAATTCAACGTGACTTGTTTACACTAAACACGTAAAACATTTTGTTTGAATTGCTTCAACAATTTCCCCGGGGCTTTGCGTAAACAAAACATTTTCTGGAGTATTTCTGGGACGGTTACTATTCTAAGTCTATTCTCGCTTCTGTCTAACCTTGACAGAATCCGACCGACGATTCAACGAGATTTATGTGTTAGAAGATGCTTTAAAGAGTTTCGTAATCGGCCAGAATAAATGCTCATATTTTATTGACATTACGAAATGCTGTTCACATCACATTCACATAGCTTTGAATGTCGCTGGACTGAAATAGAGCGGGATAAGGATGGCTATTTCGGATCCGAGAAATGCAGCGTGAATTTATGTTGCGTGCGTTTGGAGAACAGCTGCTGTAGTAAAAATATCATAGAATATTATTTTAATGGCGTCGGTTTGTTTATTATTATCACCTTAGCTAGAAAAAGATTAGGAAATAGTTAAATAATATAAAAATAATCTAAAAACTACAAAAATATGAATGCACTATCCCAATTTATGTACGAGTATGTAATGCGCCTCCGGGTATTATTACAAATAAAAAATAAATTATGTGTTATTTTATGTGTTTTTAATGCCAAGGTTTATGTCTTTACCCAAATGTCATATGTATTTTATTTAAGTTACGGCCGTAATAATATACATTAAAAAATAAAGTCGAATTAGTTCACCTATCGAAGTTTGAAAGAGTAACAAGCAGAGCATCGCATTTATAATATTAGTAGGAATGTTACGTACAAACTAAGATATAACAATGAGTCAAAATTATTAACCACAAACATTTTGAATAGTCAAAACTTAGAGTAGAAATATTGTGATCAAAACATCTATTCACAGAAGACCCACGCGACCTACGACCTCAAAGTCTGTTTATCCTTTCTACTTAAAGATTGATGACTGACTCCTCTAACAAGGCAACTTTCGAAACCACAGATAAGTCAAGAAATTATCAGCAATCAACCAAATGAAAGTCATTAAATACCTATTTAGCCGCCGTTACTTGGCCGATGAACCTCATACATACATGTATCAAATAGGATTCAAGTGTTTGCACCAAATGCGAAATTGCGAAATGATGATGAATCACCTCCGAGAATAGAACATGACGTGTGTACGATACAGTTATTTATGATGTTGATTGTAATAAATTCATAACATTATGATAAAAGTAAATTTGATTGTGTCTGTGCTCGATTGGTAATCTGTTTAGGGGTTCACCTCTGGAACGTAATATTTTAGGTTAATGTCCAACTGTTTGGTAGGATAATAAGAGCATTCAGAGAATTAATACAGACAAACCCGCTTTTTTTTGTATGTACAAATAATGCTTATACCTACTGATTCTTTAGTTCTTATACATATACTATATATGTAAATATTAGTAGTATTACACATGCGGCAATTTAGCACCGGTTCAGTAAACCGTATATTTGAAATGAACTCAATTAAAAGGACCATTCTTCACATCCAAATTCAATTTAAATTGTTAAAACAAAATTAGAATTTCCATACAAAGATTTCTAGTTCCAAAAACACGGTCCAATTTAACATGCGCACAAGAAGCTCGTAATTAACAGTAATACATTATTTCGCATAAGGCAAGTTACATACTACCTGGGCCGTAGAATAATGAGGAAACTAACGACTTTTACCAAATAAGTAAACTTAAACAACCGATAAACTACAATTGAGAAGTCGTTTACTAACGAAGTGCTCGTGGTTTATGTCAGACGGCGCAAAATTTGTAGTAAAATTGGTAGTGTTGTATTTTCCACGTGCATTTTTGAGTCAAATATGTTTGATCAAGTTGAAGGTTGTAATTACGCCCACTGTCTAACGCCAACGTGACATTTGTGAGAATTGATAAGGTTTTTTTTTCATGTCATCTTCACAACTTTACTTTGCGTGTGTGTTTGTCTGTGTTTCTTTTGAATGAACTCCACATTACAGCATTTTTTACTATTGTGAAATTCAGTAATAGACATCCTCGTCTTTCATGTTCAAATAGCAAAACCAATTGGAGTGCCATTGCATGGAGGTGTCATAGTTTAGATCGAATTTAACTCATAAACAATGTTTTATCCCAAATTCACGCGGGTAACGCTGCATATCTTTGCTGTAAATATACAAGGAAACCTGCGTTACAAAACTAGCTTTTAAATATTTTTTACATCCTTATTCAGTGTTTGGAAATCCCAATTCAATAGAATCCTTTGAACTGATTGAGGGCACCAATTTAATTAATGGCAGTGACGTAATGACCGACTAAATATGGATTGGACATAGAACAGCTAATAAATAGATCTGTGGGTTGTCAGAAACTACTGAAATACAACCTAATGTTTGTAGGTAAAGACGATTGATGAGTCAATCCCATAATAATCCTGTTTAATTCGTCTAGAGTTGTTTAATTTCCTCTTTTTTATATTATTGCACACGATAGAATACCTGGCAAAGATGCGTGGTATTACCACTGACGACCACTGCAAAAGACCACCTTTCCGCTACAAAATCTTCTGTTTTCATCTTTTTGTGTCTCTCTTCTCCACAAACCTCTGTTATGATTTTCTTTTTTTCATTCTTCTTGTCTTACATTAGTGGAAGTGTGAAAGTGTCCCCAGTGAGTGAGAAATTAAAGAGCGGAAGGTTGGCGTGGTATGGACATGTGATGCGTAGAGAGGAGTCGCATATTACTAGGACGTATATGGAAATGGTAGTGCAAGGAAGAAGAGCTAG
This sequence comes from Mellilla xanthometata, assembly GCA_035578125.1. Classification (NCBI taxonomy): domain Eukaryota; kingdom Metazoa; phylum Arthropoda; class Insecta; order Lepidoptera; family Geometridae; genus Mellilla; species Mellilla xanthometata. Next base: position 2,327,708 of record JAPUBQ010000008.1, read on the forward strand.
AGGCTAACTGGAGAAGACATGGATGAGGAGGAGGAGGATGGAGTGTTTGAATGAGGACATGAGAGAGAAAGAAGTGAGTGTAGAGACGACGGCAGATAGAGGAGAGTGGAAGAAGAAAATTTGCTGTGCCGACCCCACCCTTTTGATAAGGCAAGAAAGAAGAGACATTAACCAGCTTCTCATCTTTGTCTTCCAGGATCTGTCGTACAAGGACAAGCACTGGCACGAGGCGTGCTTCCTCTGCGCCAAATGCCGCGTGTCGCTGGTGGACAAGCAGTTCGGCTCGAAGCTGGATAAGATCTACTGCGGCAACTGCTACGATGCTCAGTTCGCGTCCCGCTGCGATGGCTGCGGCGAGGTGTTCCGTGCTGGTGAGTACTCTTTCTCTTTCATACTGAATAAGCTCATATTGCTTTAAGTTATCTACGGTGACAGTACGGTTACCTAGAAGGAAAAAAAATACTTGACCTCGAAAGAGAGATTCCTCTCAAACAAAGGCCCTTTACAAACTAAAAGTACTTCTCGTAAAATGGAGACTCAGGAACAGAGGTTCGGAGATTGTTTCAAATCTCTGTATTTATTTCTTTCAAAATGTTGGTAATACAAAATTAGATTTAGGTTATCTTCTTCGTATGAACTATGTGAGTAGCTGACTTCTGGTTTTGAGAGTTCTCAAGCTGCCTGAAAGCCTTTGACAAAGCTTAATCAAATTTATACTACACTGACTCCATCGAGCACAGCAAGAAGCACTCGTGGGTTTTAGTAAGTGAATCGTTTTTATAAAGCTCAACTGATTAAGGTGACCCGAAGCGACCGTCTAATTGATGATCTGTCAAGTAAAGGACGGTCAGATCATGTTTGATGATTGAAAGAGGCCGCACATCTAGGCACATCCGGTGATATATTGTAGGCACCTATATATATATTTTTTTTTTTTTATATTAGGACTCATTTCACACACGGCTGGTTAACTCCATACTGAACCATTTTAAGTTCGTGTTATGGTAGCTAACACAACTGATATACTACATATACATACACATATATTTTACATAGATATATATTTAACACCCAGACCCACAACCGACAGATTTAGTTAAGCACAAAGATGTCGGCCGGGCCGGGAATCGAACCCGGAACCTTCTGGTTAGCAGTTCGGCACGGTAACCGTTGCGCCAACGAGGTCGTCGGACCATTGTAGGACCCAGCTGTTGGTCTTAGTCCAGAAATCTTTGAATAATGTTAAAGGCCTTTGTAGCTACTTAAAAGCTCTCGACGCTAAAGCTTTGCCATATATCTTATAATATGAGAAAAAAGTTCAGTACGTAGTAGGTATAGTATATGCAGGCATGTGGTCCAATCGGTCTGCCTCGATAAGGCGTAGATCGAGGCGTGAACCGTGTATCCTTTGGCTTATTGCTCACTTGCACTTGGCTAATCTGACATACGATCGTTTAAACTGTACAGCACTTTGGCGAGCTTTATGGTTTGTGGAAAAAAAGTTATGTAGCGTAAATTGTCTAATTTCTACTTGTTAATACTATAGCCGTAAACTGCGCTTATATTAGTGGCATTTGTTTCTAAGTTTTGCTTTTTGTTTTGATTATGTTTGAAATCAATGACAAATGCACAAGTCACCAAACAATCTTACTTCGAAACCTCACTTTTAGTAAATCCTACAGTAATGGTTGAAGCCTTAAACTATTAACCATTGTTGTAAAGTTTCAAAACTATAAAAATTGAATTAAGTATGTCTATCCCGGTTTTCCAATTATTTTTGGCGCACCAACTATTTCTAAGTACCAAAATGAAATTCCGATTTTCACAAGACAGTTCCTATTTATCAACAATTCCCATCACAAAATCATATCTTCTGATCGTGGGGAGTTAGCTAAATAATAAATCCTGTGCGTTATACACTCCGTCGTAAAAATTGAACACAATCGCACTCTGCCTCTTTGTTTGGCGGATAATCTTTCTACATGAACCTGTATTTGCACCGACCCTACAAACTCAAAGTAGAAGCTAGTTCTGTCGTACTTTAACTATAATGCCGTTAAGTACTTACCAATTAATTACTAAGAAAACAGCGGATTACTAGACGGCAGCGTTGGTCATCGTAGCTAGCCGTGTGTCAGGCACCGGTTCACACTGCGAGGCACACCAAGTAAGGTTTGAGTTACCCTCACTGCCTACAAAAGGCTTGTAAGGTGATTCGGCTGAGAAAAAAGCAGCCATTGCCACAGCCTTTTCAACTTTGCTATTTTCGATTGAGTAAGTCTTAAAAGAATTTTATGGATGTCATATGTTTGTGTTTATTTATCTTAAAGTCCATGGATTTTAGTGCAGTCGTAAATATATTTCATTTTTGTAGGTCAAAGTAATTATATTATGGTTGTTAAGTTTTGTAAATTATTTACTATAGCACTACCACAAAAAAGGACGTTTAAAAAAATAACAATTGGAAAACCGACTTCAACTTAAAAAAACTGAACCAACTTTAATAATACTTAAAGATTTCCAAAATAAAAATAATTCTCAAAATCGAGTCATAAATAACGGAGTACGAAGTATGATAACGAATACAAAAAAAAATAGACGAATTAAAAACATCCTTCTCGGTTTGTTTTTGGTTGTAAATACGATGTAGATTATTATGTAGATGTAATTAACCATGACAAATGTCAATTTTTCGCCAAATACATAACAACTTATGACGTAAAAGGAAGCATCGTTTGTAAGTTTCGTATTGTGTTTTAGTTATTATTCCATTTAGAAACAAAGATTTCTTAACAATATAAACTTGCTTGCATATATATAGTCTATTGCCAAGCAGTGTATTTACGCAGACACCTTGACAGCCAGTCATTCCAGCCTAGGCATCCTACACCTTAGCCCAGAGTGGCACTTACTCAATGTGGTTACCCCTCTGGGCAAATACCCAAGTAAAAAAATAAGCTTGATTATTCTAGTAGAGAATCAATCGCTTTCTTAGACCTTCGGCTTTTTTTTATTGGATCTTTGTTGAAACTATTGGTTGGTTGTCACTTAGATTTTGAGTAGGATTTTAAATATAACGTCAAGATAAAAACTAACTAAATTAATAACAAAACATCGAACACATAATTACTTAGTTATGAATAAATTTATGCCGTTTTAAATGGGCATTTAATAAATAGAAATAACAACATCAAAAACAATATATGTCTCTCTGTCGATGGGCATAATAACAACAGACTGGACGAATCGCGTCAAACCAATTAGTTCGAAAACTATGTCCAATCGTAAGAAACCTTTCAACTGTTCCTTATTACTCATACGGAGCCTCGTTTGGGTTACTTGATCACGGTACAAAATCAAAACAGACTTACATACTGGTTACAAACGCAAAACTAAAGTACATTATTTAAGTACATATTTTACACACGGCTGATAAGCCCCATACTAAACTATTTCTAGTTTGTATTATGGTTGCTAACACGACTGATATACTACATATACATACATAAGTACTTTATGTTGATACATATTTATTACTCAGACCTTTAGCCAATAAATTTAGTTCATCTCAAAGAAAAGGTCGTGCCGCGATTCGAACCCGAGACCTTATACTAGGCAGTGCGGTAACATGGTAACCATTATGCCGACGAGGTCGTAATTTTTTAAGTCGATGACATAATCTTGAATCTACAGTTCTATCATTATAAAAAGTAATCGATTGAATATATTGAAAAAAAAAATGAATTGCTTAAAGACTATCTAAAAAGCAAACCTAAGATTATTAGAAACCAACTTTGGCAACAATCAGATTTGTGATTTGGAAAAAAACCTCTTGCTGCGAGACGATCAAGTGTAACCGTGTAACCAAAGATTCATGTCTATTAATTATTATCATATTTTTTCTATTTGTGTAAATTATGTGTCTTTTCGTGTATTTATCAGTATGACTAATGACCTAGTAGTTTTTGAGTCACTTCGCGTAGGATGGAGTTAGATGAATAATGTATATATTTTTCTTAACAAATCCACTATATTTGATACTTAGTGAACATACATAAAAATACATACAGTCGAATATATAACCTCCTCCTTTTATGAAGTCGGTTAAAAAAATACGTTACATGGTTAGTGTTAACTAACTTAATACATTTTAGGAAAGCTTTAGTATTTATCAAAAGTTATTTGCATTCGTATGCATTAATTAAATAAATTTATAGGAAGTAACTAATTTAATTAAACTGTTGATGCTAGTGAAAAACATTAATCAACGCTGTTAGTTTTACTTCATTATCGTTTTAGTATCTATTTAATTATCTAATCAATCTTGTGTCGACTAGAGAAACGAAAAACCAGAACAATATTTAAGTATTCCCGCAATTCATCTATTTGTCGACTATTTTTACTATAAATTTGGAAAAAAAATGATATGAATTTCGTCTTTTGATACAATTCCAAGTTTCAATGGACATTTCACAATTCATTATTTTAGTTCTAAATTTAGTCTTAACTTTCCAACCAGAGCTTAGTCGCTTATCTCATAATTTGAGCGTGAAGAAATAAGAATATTATAATACATATTAGGAATACAGGTACACTAATGGATTCCATTTGTAACTGAATCTACGCAAGAATATACTGGATGTGATCATGCTGGATGTAGGCAAGAACAGAATCTATTATTATTAAATTATTAAAAGCCTGTTGTGTCCCACTGCTGGGCAAAGGCCTCCCTTCTCTCCTTCCAGTCAGCCCGGTCTTCGGCTTTGGTGGCCCAGTCCTTATAAAATTTACATAGATTGTCGCACCACCGTTTCCTAGGTCTTCCTCGAGGTCTGGTAGTGTTTGGCACCCATGCTGTGGCCTTTGCCCAGCGGTCGTCCAGCATGCAGCAGACGTATCCTGCCCAGTCCCATTTCAGTTGAGCTGATTTTTGCGTAACTGAAGAACAGAATCTACGCAAGAATATACTGAAGAACAGAATCTACGCAAGAATATACTGGATGTAGTCATGCTGGATGAAGAGGGAAGGAAGGGAAGGAAGAACAAATAAACATCCAAAGTCGCTCGTAAAACGGTTACAAAGTCAATTTTATCTAAAAGTATCCCACACAAATTCTTCGCTATTCATGCAGTTGTGGGCGCATATTACTGCATATCTGCAAATTCTAGATATGACCTCAAATCGCCTTTCATGTACCTACACACGATATATAAAACGAGAAGATTAAGGCAAGTGTTTTGAAGCCATGCCAGCTCAGTGATTGTGCGGCTGCCTTGCTTTCTCTAGGTCGCGGGCTCGATTCCCAAATGCGTTAGAGATTTCATTGAAGGAAAATATTGTGAGGAAACCATAGCAAGGTGTATAATATATATTTTTTGTTATATTACTCGACTTCGATATATTAAATGTATTTTGTTTCTATGAGAATGCTTATAAGCACAGCTTGCTTGACGTTGCGCGACATAGCGTTCTACTAAGTAACCGCGCTTACCTAGAAAAACTTTATACTCGTGATTTTAATTAGTTTACGTAAAAGTTGCTGGTGAAAAAACATAACTTGAAGTCTGGTAACACTTTCATATTATTCTGTACATACGAGTAAATATAATGGCGTCGAAATTATTAACATCATTTTACTTATCTACAGGCACTTACCCACTTGATTTCTTTTACTTATACTCAAAATTTTCTTCGTGGGAAATTAAATTAATTAAATATATTACCGCAACTTCCTGCTTCCAACTACACCATTAATTTAATCCGTCCAATTGCCTCCTCTAGAGATATATCTCCATTTGTTATCGGCAGCGGGGCAAGCACGAGTAGTGGACAATTTCTCCACCAGAGGAAGCAATAGTCTGGTTGTTTTTATTACTTTTATTTTTGTATCTTCAAAATCTTTGCAACACTAATAATATTTCTCATCTTATCTTCTTCTAATATATAAAATTTCTATGTCACAATGTTAGTTACCGTACTCCTCCGAAACGGCTTGACCGATTTCTACCAAATTTTATATGCGTATTCAGTAGGTCTGAGAATCGGCTACTATCTATTTTTCATACCCCTAAGTGAGGCAAAACAACGTTTGCTGGGTCAGATAGATTTCTTATAAAAATACAAAAGATAATTGCGTACATTTCTTTTTTCCCACCTCTAAATTATACGATAGTCACCGTTGCCGTAATTTATGTAATTAAATTACGTCTATTATTGTGATTTTGTTAACACATTTTATGTAATTTTAAAGATATTAATTAACTAAATGTATTTTTATGTATTTTACCAATCAGTTTGTTTATCTGCTAATTATTTTACTTGGAAACAGCTGGGAATAGCGACATAAAATGTTCACAATTACCGTCAAGTGGAAATATTTATAAGAGAAATTTTTCCTTATTCAATTTCCACTCATAGGTAGAAATAGGAAAGACTAAGTTATCGTCCCGTGCTGGCCCCGCTGGAATCAATTAAGCACACAGCGCTGCAGCCTACGTCGCTTACCTCCCTCCAGTTTTGAATTTGGAACTCGTCGGTCGCTCAGTACCGCGCCGCGAGCCGAGAAGCCTACACACGTGAGCGTTCGAAAAAAGAACCGTAAATTTTGCCGCGTATTCTTTTTTTATTTTTTTTTGTTTTCCAACTCCAAAAAGTTTTTAAGCCCACCAAAAATGTCGGCGGATGTGTTGAGTGAAGATTTGAAGTCGCGTCTGCATCTGACGTCGAAAATAGTCGGTCAGGATCGGATTCGGCGGGCGCGGGAAAACAACGAGGATGTCGCTATACTGTCCATGTTCCTGCCGAATGCCACAGCTGAGAGGGAAAATAAAAAGTTTAACTGCGCGCTGCGAGACCAGTGTCTACTAGGAGACTCAAGGAAAACTGTCGCAGGTGCTTCTTCTTCTACTTCATACCTATAATATTATGAGCTAAATGGACAGTCTCTAGTAAGCCGAGGTTTCAAGCCGACCAATTTTTCGATATTTTTTACTGTTTATGATTTATGAAGAAATTCTTACGACTGTAAATTCATGATTTTGCCAAATAAAAACTTATCTAAAACTTACAATACATAATGAAAGGATAATAATACTTATTAATTAATCATATATGTTACATATAACGTCAACTTTAAAAGAAAGAAAATATTAAATCATAAGATAAAATAGCTTATTTATTTACACAAATATAATAAATCATTCTCAAAATAGATTGATAAAGCGTTAACTAACATTAATGACAATATTTTCTCTGCAAAATTTGAACGCTAATAGACTTTCGAAAACAAACTGGTTAGTCAATTAACCTATCGTCCATTTGGTGGTAGTAAATTATTATTTTTGTATAAATTCTGCTGGAAAAATAAAAAAGACCAAATCTATCCTTTTTGGATGAAATGCGTGTCTTACAATTCCTCGGTTAATAAGCTAATTACAATTTCAATTTTACATCCCAAATAGCTCCATTTTGTTTAAATTAACGCCTTGTAACTTAAACTATGAGAATAAATGATATGTTAACTGAAAGCATCATAACGAAAAAAAAAACAGAAATACATGCAACGAATTATATGTAAGCATTAAACTATTGAGTTATCTTTAACAGAAACCATAAACTTTGAAATAAAGCTTCTGTTTTAAACCGGTTAAAGCATTGACCTAATCCTTTAGACGTCATAAAAATGTTATTTTAAACTTCAAAGCAGTTACAGACAGTCAAAACGAAATCGATCAAACCATTAGTATTGTAATATCCTACATTAAATTTATAGCAAATTTGTGACTCGGTGTACTATGATACCTAAGTACTAATACTTGTACGAAATAATAATTAACTACGACGAAATATTTTTCTCTCTTTTCTGTGATATAAAAAATTCTGAGGTATAAAGTGTCTGAATGCTACTATAGATTTTTTTGTGCTAGTTTTATGGTATAAGACTATGCTAAGAGCACAAGCGAGTGTGGAACGCCGGGAGAACGTTGGATTGTAGTCCGCGATACCCCGGATCGAGTCCAGCCCTACACTTACGACTTATTTTTCAAGTTATGTGTGGAAATTGCATTCGCACTTACAGTAAGGGAAAACATTGTGATAAAACTGACATGTATCCGAAGACATGTGTCGTTCGCCAACATATCTTCATATCAACATATCTTTATCCTCGTAAGAGAAGAATCCGAGTAGGTAGTGTAAGTGGGAACGTATAGTGAGCTGTTTTTTTAAAAATTTTTATGATGGATAGGCAAGCGCTTGAACGAAACTCACCTGATGTGTAGTGTGTAGTGATGTGAAGCTTATTCTATTCGGTAAAGGAAAGCATTGTGAGATAACATACATACATGTTTTAAGGACTACAAAGTCCAAAGACGCTTTTTCCCCAATCCGAAAACGGCTAAATACACACGATTTCACTTATCACGTCGTCTATATGTCCCGTCGTGTATATGTATAATAAATAGTCCCTACAACAAATATTCGCGAAAAAAGAAACATTTTACTACCGAGCTAGACGTAAAATCAAATAACTCGGAAACGAACGTTTGCCGTATAATTCTGTAATATCCGCCATCAAAGTTTTTACATCCGGCGTTTGGCGGGACGGGACACTCCATTAACTTTGGAATGGGAGAAAATAATGCCATATTTGAAAACTTACACTGTACTGGAAAAAAATTACTTAAAAAACGTTTTACGTTTAAAGTTTACTCATTTTTAACAGAAATGCGAAAAGGAAAAGAATCTCAATTCTGATAATATTTAAGAAGCCTCCTAAGACTACTTTTTTTTTCTAAATTCGTCCGTATACGAAACAAAGGGGACCCCCAAAGGGGTCTTCAAATCTAGAGTAAATAGGTTGCTTCTAGACAAACGTGATACCAAGCTTAACATCAGGCAAGCTGCGGTCAAGCGTAAGCCTATTTATTCATCAATAAAAAAAGTATTAAAAATAATTATTTTTTTCTTTTAACAAGCCAGCTTGCAAATATATAAAATGTATGGTTTTAATAAATAAAACGAAATAAAAATAAAAGGTAAAGTTTTTATACCTCAAAACACATTTGTCTGTTCTTAATGTGGTATATTTCAAAGAATCAAGACTGTTCGGTCGTACAAACACTTAGTTAACTTTATGAAAAGTTTGAACTCTAAATTATTTATGTTTGAACTCTTAATCATTATTTTATAATTCTCTTCTTGAGATGGGGACCCGTCTACTCGGTTAATTATTTTTTTTACCTGAATAATTTTATTTTAGTAAAATATATTTTTTAGTTTATTATTTGTTGTCATTTTATTATGGCATTCTTTGTCATATTTACATAATTTAACTGTTTTGGGCTAATTTAAATATTATCTTTTTCATAAACATATAAGAAAAACGAAGAATTACGTCATCCATGGCTATCAGAAAACTCGTCTGCCCACTTGTGCAATTATACAAACCTTGGCATTGATACATTATCATTATTTACAATAATTCATTGGTGCTTTATGGTAATTTATACGAATTTTCGTACTTCATTATTTTGCTTAAAAAGAATGGGTTAACACACCCATTAATCTATGGTCTTTAATAAACAAATAAAAAGCAGCATGTTTTTGTTTTGTTGCTAACTCAACTCGTTTCGACTAACGCTGTATGTATTTTAGAGAAATCTAGCTTAAGTAAAGAAATAATAAAGTGTATACGGAACCCTCTAAAATAATAGCTTGCGTGGTGTAGAGTGAAAGTAACAAAGTTCACGTGAAATATTAAAGCTATTAAATTTCAATCAATTTAGATTTAAACGTTCATTCTTTGAACCGAGCTTCCTCTTTAAATGTTAGTGTTTATATGCTGATAAATCGATAAAAAAACGAATGATTTAATAACATATTTCACGTTTTAGTGCAGAATTAGTTTACTAATAAAACCATGGACAGATACAATTAGGCTTAACTAGCTTTACTCAGCGGTTTCACCCGCGTAAATGCAGTAGATGCCTATAAAATGTACATAGTGACACTTAATTTTCATTGATCTGTTCATCCGTTTAAGAATCATTAGATTACAAATAAACGTAAAAACACAGAGTGAGTCACTAATGTTTTTTTATATGTGTACGAATTAAGATCACCACAAATTATGATCTAGTTACCACGGACATAACAAAAAATCAATCGTCCTTAAATTTTACAATCAAATAAAATGGCCGCCATAAAATTTAATGAGCGTTAATAACATCTGTTATTTTATGACAACATACATTTAAAAAGCAATAAAAAACATTCAATGTTTTTATCACACATGTTGCTAATTAATTACTCCTTCAATGTTTAAAGCCTACTTTCATATAGCCTTTCATTGTGTTCGAAGCAGTAATGTCACAGTTCAAGGCGGTTTTCTTCATCAATTAAATTAGCTCCATAATATTTAATTGGAAATTACGTCATCAGTTTAACGAGCACGTCCCGCGGACTCAGGTCAACAGTAGCCTTGTTGAAACATGATGATTCATTTTAGTAATCAATTAACGGTCTTATTAGATCAGTCGCAAATTTATTGCTCTGATTTTTTTCCTTTCATGGTTTTGAGTTATGTTTATTAAGCCAAAGTATTACGACGGAGAGATGTTTGCAATGTTAGGAAAAAAATAACAAATACTATACGCACCTTTATTTTTGGTACTTACCTTATAAAATAAATAGCCACGTATTCAAATACATATCTACATTTTTACAAATATCAACACTGTTCAAATAATTACATAATATGTATATATTAAAACCACTCTAAAACTACTATACAGTAAATAGGTAAGTACCAAAAAGGGCACAGCTAATATTAAGTCCCACTTGCGAACTGACATAAATATCGTAATTAACACATATGTCACTTGTCACTGCTGAATCAGGAAATGAACTTGACAGCGACAGAAGGTGCAGTGCGCAAGCGCATCTTTCAAGCTCGGTCTAAACACGGAGTAAAATTTAATACCGTAAATCACTAATAACATGAAAAAGAACACATATACATGAAACTCCACCCGAAAACTGGCGTGTAAGATCGTAATTTACACATCATATCACTCTTAACATTACATATTGACAAAACTTTATAGACCAGAACTTGCTTCAACACATGCGTGCGGCTTTCATGACCTACTTTTCTTGGGAGATGTACAAAAAAATACGGGCAGTTTCTTAAGACGAAAACTAAGGACCTTTATTTTTCTGTACTCGTCACCGCTGAATCAGGAAATGAACTTGACAGTGACATAAGGTGCAGGTGACATATGCGGACCAAACACGGAGCGCGCCAGATGCGGGCCTCCTTGGCCATGGCGCGGCCGGCCGCGGGTCAAGCCGACCTTGCCACTTACTGGAACAACTTTATGCTGTTGATAGCTTCTCCATATTTGGACTGATCGTTAATAGCTTTCTTCTTACTAGTCTTCCAGAGAGGGTTTTTTTACGTGGGGGTAAAATCTTTATAGATCCCCAACTGCATTGGGCATGCAGTCGGAGTATGTGAGATTCCTACTCACTAAAAATCCCCCTCAGTGGCCCTCCCATGTGCTGTGAAGGGAGGCTCTGGGATGTCTTATCGAATGCACCAGAGCCCCCCGCACTCATGTTTTCGCCTCTCTTCTCCCTTCCTTGACGAACAACACGTGTCAGGTCGTGCTGTCATCATTCCTGGACTTATTATCATATGAAGAGCCCACAAATCCCCTTTTCGTCGGTACCTACGACTGGCAGAGGCTACCGGAACCGTATTCTTACTACCCCGGTTCCAGGGTTAATTCCATTATTACCCTCTCTGAAAGAGAGGGTAATAATGGGTATCAATAGTAGGTATTAATAATAGTAGGTAACAGTAGTGTTCATTTTATCATCATCAGTGTCAGCCCATTTATGATGCAAAGCATAAGTCTGTGTCACTGTAATTTAGAGTTTGTTTCCGCAGCTAACCTTTGCTCTATGACTTTTCCTGAGTCTAGCCGGGCGGGATGCTTTAATACGTCAAGCATATAAGCATATATATTTTCTTGTACGCAGTTTAAACCGGTTGCGCGTTGCCTTTTTACTATAAAACAAATAGCATCTTCTTTTAATCCAAAATACTAACTCAGTGAAAAAGTCATAATAGAAGTCTAAATTAAAAACTTTCCTTTCGGAAAAATCCATAACGGATTCCTACTTCTAACAGAAAACCAAATATATGTAGCTGTCGTAAATTATTCCTAAATTGTAGTAGTGTGTATTTTTATACCATTTTAAGATTTTATTGGCAAAAGACGCTTCAAATTCATTTGTGACCCCCACCTAGTAGGATAAGTGACAAAGAAGACAAGAAGAAGTTTTTTAAATTTTCCACCAAGTAGGCGTTATAAATGATATAGTAACTTGTATAAATACGTATTAGACACGCGGTAACTAACAGGCGTAGGCAGCGCAAGGATTTCTAGTCCGTAAATCCATTGAGGCCTTACGCATTCTGAAATAATGGTTTTGGTACAGAAACTTACTATACTTAGAGTATATGCTTCACGGAAATAAAATATTCCATGCATTATTAATTTAAAAAAAAAAACTTACTTATTCATTTTTTTTTAAATAAACCAGCAGCACTATATGAAGCATAAATTGTGACTTTTCTATACCAATATTATAAAGAGGAAGAGTTGTATTGTTTGTTTGACGCGAATAGGCTTCGAAACAGGACCGATTTGAAAAATTCTTTCACCGTTGGAAAGCTACATTATCCAAGATATACCTTGATAAAATATATTTATTATTATATACTAGATACGCCCGCGGTGTGAATCGGACAAAAAAAAACATGATAAAAAGTAAAAATCTTATATCCGTCTCCTGGTTCTAAGTACCTCCCCGCCAATTTTCATCTAAACCCGTTCAGCCAATCTTGAGTTATAAATGGTGTAACTAAAACCACTTTCTTTTATATATAGTATATGTACATAGATTATTTGAGAATTCTCGTACATCTGGCAACCCTGTGTCCACGTTTGTGGACATGTGTGTTCTCACGTGAACTGGTCATGTGCAAACGATAAGACTTTACTGCACAAATTGCGGAACGAATGACTACTGAATGTATTGATTTTCTTAATTTGAAATAGGAAAACAGTTTTCCTACTTCAGAGTATAACATTTTGTACAGTCCAGAACAGTTCTGGTGTACAAACCGGAATTATGTTTGATGTTATTTTATTTAGTAAACATTTGAATAATTGAACTGCAAGTTTAACAGGATACATAGTATTATTTACGTGTTTTAAGAAAAAATAAAAACAATAATAAAATAACATCGAACATGTAATGTTCCGGAACAACTTGGTGTACAAACAGGAATGCTACGTTGTTATTATTTTATTATATTTGAATATAATAACACCGCAAGCATTCCTGTTTGTACACCAAGTTGTTTCGGATTATACACCATTTAGAGTAAAATTTATCGAATTTAAATTGTAATACAAATGAATATGTTAATATAGGAAGGTACCTGTAAAGTTTAGTATGTCAACTAAGATCTTACATCATCACTGTTTTAGTCAGATTTTCTTGACCTTCGAAATTAATGTCTGATCAAATATAAATATATACTCGTGCGGACATGGACAAATATAAATATACTTATGTTCCAGTACAAATAAATATAATTTACTTTAATTATGTACATAGAACAAAAACCTTTGTACTTCTAATAATGACTAAGTTATTTTAGTACTTCCATCATGATCAAGTACTTTTTAAGTCATTAATCAAGTAAACGCTGTAAATCACCGTTTAGAATATTTTTTAAACTTAATCAATGGTTACCTTAAAAATCTTCTAATAGTCTTTAAACAAAATTTATGGGCAATACCAAAGTATGGGCTATATTTAAGTTTTTTGTCTGAGATAATTTTGAAGTGTTAAAAAACCGTACGGTAAAAACGAAATAAACCTTTTTTCGCACGAGATATTATGTGAGAAATACTTATAATAATTATAGACCTTAACTTACCTATTCGAAACTTTAATTCAAGTACTTATTATTGGGGTCAATAAAGAAAACATTTAAAAGAAAAAGACCTCTTGCTTGCATAACCTAATGAATAAAAGAAAAGAATGAGCAAAAGGAAGCAAACTTGCAAGGTATTCAAAAAAATTCAAAATTCAAAATGTTTTTACTCATGAAATGTATGTACATAATAATATCCCTAACCCTCAAACTGGACTGAGCGCCCGTGTCATGGAGGTTAGTTCCTTCCAATGACTAAATTAGAATGTCGTACATCAGTTAATAGGACTACAATTTCAAATATTTGTGACATGCTTTTTTTTTTGACACATTCACACACGGCTGGTTAGCCCCATACTGAACCATTTCTAGCTTGTATTATGGTTGCTAACACAGCTGATATACTACATATACATACATACAAATTATACATAAATACATATTTAACACCCAGACCCACAGCCAACAAATTTAGTTAAGCACAAAGATGTTGACCGGGCCGGGAATCGAACCCGGAAACTTCTGATTAGCAGGCCGGCATGGTAACCTTTACGCCAACGAGGTCGCTTTAATTTACTTATCTTAACCAAATCAATTATTATTTTTTATTAAATAATATTATATTAAATTATCATTTTATTGTATTTATTACATTACATTACTCTTTTTATCATCTACTCTCATTATCGTATACTTTATTGAATCGAGTTTTAAGGCAGTATAATGTTGTACCTTTATAAAGTGCCTCCATATGGTCAATATTAGTATAGGAGGTGTTCGCCCACGCGGTTACATCACACGCTGAATAAAACGTGGCCTTATGGTATCCAACCAGAGAGCTAACATGGCACCAGGTTAGATAATTTTATCCTAAAACAAAATCTATACCAGTATAATAAAGAGGAAAAGTTTGATTGTTTCGTTTGACGCGAACGGGCTCCGAAACTACTGAACCTATGTGGAAAATTATTTCACCGTTGGGAAGCTACATTATCCCGAACTAACATAGGCTATATTTTGTTTCTCTATGCAACTTAGATTATCTTAGAGCCCGTACGAACAGGGAACGGGATGCTATTATGATCATAAAGAACAAATAATTTCGTGATAACTTTTAAATTTACTTTAATAATAATAGTTTAAAAAAACTAAAAAACACGCTTATCTGGCCGTTTTAAGTAGGTCAAAATCGAGCCCAAAGAAGTCGGTTACAAACAAAAATATAAAAAAAAAAAAAAATTTATCAAAATAATGTATTGTCATCGGTCCTCAATAAATCTACAAAGTTTGAACGAAATCTGGCCGTTTAAAGTGGGTCAAAATCGCGCCCAAAGGAGTCGGTTACAAAGAAACATACAAACATATAGGTGAAGCTAATAAAAAGCGTGTAAAAAGGGATATCCCCATAATGTCATGGGCTCTCTTGTTATTTATTTTTTGCGGGATAGAATAATTTAAACCGTTGCTGGTGAGGTCCTTGCACACTAGATTGATCGAATCTGATTAGTAGGTTTATTAAAAAAAATAATTATAATGTACATTAAGTAAAGTGACCGGACAATTGCAGCAACCCTAGAGGGAATGCAGCTTGTCTAGGGTTTTCGACAGTAGCATTTTAATCTGGTCGCTATTGGTGGCGATTCAGCGGCACACACGACTAAACTAAATTTAAATAAGCCCCGTCTCTTTTCATCTTAACTGGCCAGAAAGAGACGGCACGCTCTGCACCATAGTCAAAACGACTAAAATCACGTCAAATATGGAAAAAGTAGGCGATTTTAGAACACACCTAATTATATCACCTCTAAAACTGCCTGCACATTCCATATTTGACGTGATTTTAGTTGTTTTGTCTGTGGTTCAGAACTTGCCGTCTCTTTCTGGCCAGTTAAGATGAAAAGAGACGGGGCTTCTTTAAATTTAGTTTAGTCGTGTGTGCCGCTGAATCGCCACCACTACCGTGAGTTAATTAGACAAGGCAATTGTTAAACCAAATCAGTAGCGCTTCTTCTTCTTCGTATGAGCTAAGTGGCCAAACTCTGGTGACGAGAGTTTTCAAGCCGCCTAAAAGCCTCTGACTTGGCTTAACGACTGCTTGTACTAAGACTAACAGCCGGGACCTACAACTTATCGTGTCATTCGACCCACGCTTGGGTGGGTGACTTGAAAACTGACTTGTCACTTAGCTCATACTAAACTATTTTATCTGTCAGTATGTGCTTATAGATTATTTCGTAGGCATAATTCCGAGAACAATGTAATTGTTTTTACCAGTTTGGTAACGGTAAAACACCTACGAACCAGCCATGAAATCGATGTGGTGCGATTTGATGGAGAATGACCTATTTCTGAGGCTCCAAACAAACAGTGATCTCATCTTTCTTGCAACCGAATCATGACGATAAGTGCAACTTGTGGCCATGTTATTTTAACACCCGTAGTGCGATAATCAAACAGTTTTCGCCACTCTTTAATAAATGGTCGTTTTGGCTTCATCAAGAATCCAAAGATGACGAGGTTCCGGGTTCGATTCCCGGCCCGGCCAACATCTTTGTGCTAAACTAAATTTGTTGGCTGTCGGTCTGGGTGTTAAATATGTAACTATGTATATAAAGTATGTATTGTGTATATATTGTGTTAGCAACCATAATACGAACTAGAAATGGTTTAGCATGAGGCTAACTAGTGTGAAAAAAAAGGGCCACCAAACTAGTTCGATAAACTGTATATTGGAAGCCAATGTCTTTTAAAATGATACTAATTTAAGTACGTAATGAGTACTCAGTTTGATCTAGGTTGTCTAAATAAAGTCTAGAAACCGCAGAGCTGTGGTCTGACACCTCACGTCGGTGTCGAAAGCTTAGCGGCGAGCTAAAGAGTTGTTTAGTGAAACGAGGCATAGAGAGTTGCTAAACTGGAGTTCGCTTATCGATTTGCCGACTGGCGAGTCCCTTAAGGAAATGGAAAGCAAACCACTAGGTTTCACCATAGTTTGTCAAAGTTCTAGAAAGGTCTCATCTTCTTCGTATGAGCTAAGTGACCAAGCTCTGGTGTCGAAAATTTTCAAGCAGCCCGAAAGCCTCTGACTTGACTTAACGATTGCTTGTACTAAGACTAACAGCCGTGACCCATAATTTAACGTGTCAACAGACCCACGGTAGCGCCCAAATAAAAAAGGCCACTTGAAAAACGTCTTGTGCATGGTCACCCATCCAAACACTGTCCGCATCGACCGTTGTCATATACAATAACATAATCTTCATTCTTGTAGCAGTATCATAGTTATAAAGCTTTCAAACGATTCCAGGTGGATGAAAAAATATAGATATATTTTATGTACTTAATAAGAGTGTATTATAGGCATATCAATTTAAGAAATTCATTGTAAATTGACTTGCCCAGTACGGCGTGATGCCGTAAGGCCAATAAATAATTTGATTTGATTATTTCTCTACAGCTAGGCATAGATAGGCCTCAAAAATCTTAATAAAGATGTCGCTTACATGTTTGAATTGCAAAAAAGTTCGCAATGTGTCATTGAGGTTCTTAACGGCATCAAGCTAGGAAGTAAAATCGCGTGTCACAAGTGATTAGAGCGCGATCAAAACTGGAGATTAGCAGAAATGTCGCCATGATTCAAACCTCGCGTGGGTTCAATGGAATGAGAACTCTGCAAACATAATATTGACATACTTTGCCGTTCGTGCTAAAATTAATATGTACTTACAATAGAGTTGTGGGAAGAGCTTGACCGAAACATTAGGGAACTTCTCACATCTCATACTCTTCACTTTTCACATGTGAAACAAAAAATTTCTTGCAAAAGACATTTACTAAATTAACTTTGTGAACTTACATATACGAGTATGTTACTACATTATATTAATTATTTACATTTTATTAAAGTAATTATTAGAATTTGACGCGTACTGTATGTGAATAAATAAATAAGAATATATTTATTGTTGTATCCGGTACAACAGTAAATACGATGTTCATTAATATAACCTATTGATTGTAAGCTTCATGTTTTTTGTATTTTTGTACTAATATACACTATATAAAATGTACGCAACACATACAACATGTGAAATTTTGTGAGGGTGTATGTATGTACATATGTTTATTACATTTTCACAATGTATCGGTCGAACCGATAGGGAATAGGATACTTGGTTTAGGAATAGCTCAGAGCGTGTGTGTGGCATCGTGTTTCCAAACAGATGAAAAATAGTGGTTTTTTTTTTATCAGTATTAATCGGGAGTGTTCTTAGCTATGTTTAATGAAAATCGGTCTACGATGGTCGCCGAAATAAATTTTTTTTGCACAACACCCTCAATATAGGTATCATGAAGTCAGTTAAAAATAAAAGGCTTGAGTAGAAGAAAACAGACAAAAATATGTATAAAGTTCAAATACAATATTAAGCATTCTTTAAAAAATGTTGTCCTGGGTTTTCTAATACTTTAATTTATACTTGTTTTTTTAATGAAAGCGGGCAATTTAAATTCATTTTACACCAGACAATTGTACTATAACAGCTATCTACAAATCTTAAGAAAACAAATAAACGAAACATTCCTAATATGATTGTGTTCAGATGTAGCTTTTATTCCTCACAGTATTGCAAATAGTAAAATTATGCAAACTCGCAAGCTGAGTATCGCTTTACTGAGTTCGGTAACCTCATATCTACAGTTGCAATAAACCTAGACATGTCACGGACATAGTTTGATTTTGTAGCAAAAAAGAAGACATTGTAATAAGATTAATTAACCGACTTCAAAAAAGGAGGAGGTTATATGAATATATAACCTCACTCCAAGAATACAGGATTCATAAAAAATGAAAATAGTTTTTTATAAGTACATGAAATAAACTCTTCTATACTATTTATATATTCTTGATTTGATTTAGGCTTAAAATTATTTTTCCCTTTTTAGTTGTGTTTTTGAAGTCGGTTGTTTGTTTTTTAAAACAATTTTATTTTTGTTCTATTTTTTGGATTCAGTTTGTTAATTGTGTCCCACTGTTGGGCAAAGGCCTCTCTTCTCACCTTCCATAGAGCCCAGTCTTCGGCTTATTTGAAAAAAAAAACTTTATTAAATTAAAGTATAATAGATATTTAAACATTTGCCATTTTTAATATAAGCAAAAGCCACTATACGTTTCCACTTAATAGGAGAGAGATACAGGCCACAATTCACCACACTGGCCAAATGCGGTTTAGCTGATGACATACGTCTTCGAATTTTTTGTCACCGTAAAGTGAATGCAATCCACATATAACTTGAAAAACAAGTCATTGGGGTAAGGCGGGGTTCGAACTAGGGGCCGTCAGATTGAAAGCAAACGTTTTTTTTTGTAATATAAAATTGCTTAACTCTTACTTGGCCAATTATTTTCCAAGATTCTACTTGTCTCTGGTTTCACTAGGCATTCGCATCTTGGATAAGTGTTGAACATTATTTAGATTTCTTATAAATTCGGTTTATATTCGTATCTGTATTCAATATTGCAGAATTTACCAAATATGAGTTGAAATATAGAATTATACTAATAAGTTATTATTATTACACATTTCAATTCAATATTCAATACAATTGCAATATTTTACGAAATCACTGATAAAAACATATTCCCAACTTTTAACAAAGCCAGTTCAGTTTTGCGACAGCTTTCATTCGTAACTTTCCTTTATGAAAAATACGCTTCGCTATATTTTTACGAAAAAACGAAACTTTTCCGAACAACTTTACCAATTTAAAGTTTCTGAAGATACTTTTCGTTGTTCTGTTAACTTGTGTGAAGTTTTAATGCAGCAGATTCCCGAATGATAACGTTGATTTATTATATTATAGGTATGACGACCTCGTTGGCGTAAAGGTTATCATGCCGGTCTGCTAATCAGAAGGTTCCGGGTTCGATTCCCGGCCCGGTCAACATCTTTGTGCTTAACTAAATTTGTTGGCTGTGGGTCTGGGTGTTAAATATGTATTTAAATATAATATGTATGTATGTATATGTAGTATATCAGTTGTGTTAGCAACCATAATACGAGCTAGAAATGGTTCAGTATGGGGCTAACCAGCCGTGTGTGAAAGTGTGAAAAAAAATATATAATGGCGTAATGTTTCATGAACGGATATAGATTTAGTCTTGAAAATTTTCGACACTGAAGCTGTCTACTGGTTTCTTGCGAATTAGTTTGTAGCCCACGACGCAAATACGAATGGGAGTAGGCGTGTGTCTGTTCGTTGTAGAGAGCAAGCTATCTGTTTTTCGATATAAAAGGCACAGTGTCCGGTAAAATTACTGTACATTAATAATTAAGATCCATTAACTAAAAGTTTAAGTGATTTTCCAAAACAACTTCTCATGATAATCACTTGTCAATAAAGAAGCCATTTAAAAGTTTATGTACTCGTTCTATCGCTTGCATAACCTAATAAGTGCGATCAAGAGGAAGCGAACTTTCAGATGTTTTCTTTATTGATTAAAGTTATACGGAGAACAAAGATATAAACATATTGACAGGTAGAGTAGAGCCATTACAGAGTGGTGGCCGAGAATTGGCAAGCCAGGAGTTGGTCGTCCAGCAGAGAGATGGGTTGACAACGTCACTAAAGCCGCAAGTCCCGGACGAGGCCTGCCCAAGATCGATGCAATTGGCACATTCAGAGGGAGGCCTATACCCAGCAGTGGGACAAAAAAGGCTGTAGATGATGATGATGATACGGAGTATAGTATAGCCTCCTGAAAGGCACGTGGAAATCGACATGTAAATACAATAAAAATCGACATGTAAAGGTCACAGAAGCAGTAAATCCCGAAGGTCTTCATAAATGATTGCCGACATCGACTCCCTCATAACGCGACACCTGTCCAACTTGACAACAGAGAGGAGAAAAGCACAGATTCAAAACTCCCTTTTCATTAATATTTGGGGGAAAAAAGTCTAATTGTCCTGGACAACTCCCCTAATGAATAAAGGAGGAGGACTCTGCAGGGAAGTCATGACCTTCCAAGAAGACCAACCATGTCTTCTTCGGTCGTTACTCCAAAATGGTTATTTTAGTTTGCATTTGATCTCAATACGTCTGAGAAAAATGTTATAGTTCCCTAAGTTTAGGCGTTATTTCACAGAAGAAACGTGTGGGTACATTGTAAAGTACACACTTTAAAGTACTATGCCGTTATTTTTAATGCAAGTTAACCATCTGCCATATTCTCGGCGGATGCAAGTAGCGTGTTGAGAGCCGATATAGTCCTGTGTCGTGCAGTCAAGGACGACTCCACTACACGCGAGGCGAGCTGCATCCACCACATAAAATACAGGGCCATCGATTATTGAGGGTAGTTTTATATTTATGGGCCGATCACAGATCAAACTACCACTACTATAAACAAGCTTCGCTGAATCGATGCGGATTAATCGGTAACAAATAAATAGGTAGGAAATCTTCTATCGTCGTATTATCTATTATATATATGTATATTCTATCTACTAGATCATAAACTACAGTGTAGGTTGTAGCCATGTATGTAGTCAAACAAAAACCAAAGAAGGAAAAAAAAGAAATCATAAAAAATAAAACGTTTAAATTGGTATTTGAAAACGAACTAAACGAATGATTTTTTATAACATCTACATTTTCGCAAAACTTAAATTTGATAGTTCGTTTATTCATCGAGATAAACAAGTAATAGTTATAGCCGTAAATTTCAGATAAACAAAGAAACAGTTGAGTTTGCTACTAGAAATATACTCAGAACTAGAAATTGAAAATTAATTTAATTGCTGGTTTTAGTTGGCTTTTTGCGTGGGAAGTAATTTATAAAGAGGCAGCCACTTTTAATTGAAGCCGAGATAAAACTATCGACTCGGACGTTAATAAAGTTATCCGCTAAATTAAATTGGTCATAAAATTTAAACTTCGTGGATTGATGAAGTTTCTTAATAGCTTCAATAAAGACCAATATTGTTTAAATAAGAAATTAATTAACTATAATATGTTGGTGGGAAGATCCGAACTGGACCTTGGCTTCCGGTAGGTACCAAGAGACGCTGAAATTAACAAACTAAGTTCTCAGGATCTCTGGATATCCAAACATGAATATAATAATTTTTTTTTAACAAATGTGAAATCACTTAACAGGAATAATAAAAAATGTATACTGGTCTTACTATCGTGCTGTTGACAATAAAATGTCAAGAAAGCCAGAACAAGCTACCGTAGATGAAATACCATCTTAAACAAATCCGTGCTTGACATTGACAATGAAAAATTTTATGGAAATACCTTCAAACGAAGGGACAATTACCCTGACATACAGGGTAACCAAGAGATATTTTATTTTGACCTTTCTTGGGTGCATTCCACGCCGGTGTACCCGCATTTTTTCGCGCTAAGATAGAAGACCAATTAGGTTTCAACTCAAGCTGAAATAAACACGTATGTACATATATTATAGAGTATTGTACAATGCTATGTATGAAGTAACAAGGCTATGCTAAGGTATAACTCTACTGAATAAAGAAAACATTTGAAAGTGCATGTCCTGTCACTTGCATAACCAAAGAGTGTGAGCAATAGAAAGAATTTCCATGTGTTTTCTATATTGAGTTGAGATATACGTAGACTGATACATTACATTTAAACAGTAGGAATGAAACAACAAAAATTTATCTCTATAATATATTATTACGTAATAAAAATAAATTATTTTTGATTGTAGGGCTTTCTCTATGACCGAGTAACATGCTTTAATCTAATGTCACTGTCACTTTGCCAGTGACATTGATTCATACGTATCAAAGAGGTTTGCCTACTGAATGTGGCGTTTTTCGCGTACGTTTTCGTTTAAGATAACTGTACTGTAATTTGTATACCAAATATGGCACGCATTCAATGTAAGGGAAAGTATCCAACAAGTTACGAGTAGCACTGTATAGTATTGGTTGTTACCATCCACAGTAACTACAATACCTGTCTATCAACATGATTCAAGGACAAATTTCACTGCAAATCGAACTCACGGCTTTATAAAGAATCAAAATTGAGCAGTAAATTTGGATAAGAATCCAAATTTCTTATCAGGCTTATTGGAGAATTCATAGCGTTCTTGCGATTTTAATGCATATCAAATCAAATCTAAATAAAATACTTGTAGTTATTTGTCTTTGACACATTTGCACTGCCACTATTCGCCAAATATAGAAAAATAATATGAACATGCTATGCACTATACGCCCCTAGCGGGATGTCAGTGCAGGTCTCATCACCACCACTTCAAATTAGAATTAGAATGCTATGCCGACCTCGATGCCCGTAGGAAAAGTAAAAAAAAAAAATGTTAAGCTCCATTATAACCATCTCTTCTCTCTCTTCTCGGCAGGCACCAAGAAGATGGAGTACAAGACGAGGCAGTGGCACGAGAAGTGTTTCTGCTGTGTGGTCTGCAAGAACCCCATCGGCACCAAGAGCTTCATCCCGCGCGAGCAGGAGATCTACTGCGCCGGCTGCTACGAGGACAAGTTCGCCACGCGCTGTGTCAAGTGCAACAAGGTAAACCTTACCCTTTGCTGCTTCATCTTCATCATCATTGTCATCGTTATAATCACTGTCATCATCTTCATTGTCATCATCATCATCGTTGATATCATCATTATTGTCATCATCTTTCTTTCTTGCTCTACACATTTTTCTTTGTAAGAGCTGATGGTAAGTGGCCATACTTTGGTATAGAGAGTTTACAAACCGCCCGAAGGTCTCTGAGGCTTTAATTTGTTTAACGACTACTTGTACTAAAACTAACAGCTGGGATCTACAATTTAACGTGTCATCCGACCCACACTAGTGCCCAAATTAAAATGCCACTTGTCAAAAGACAGTCTTGTGCATCACCAGTCCAAAGACTCCGCATCAGCTATTGCTTAACCTCGGAGATCTTGTCAGAACACCTAAGTTAGCCGAGCTACAGGCGCTACACATGTACTTACTGTGCCTTGCCGCTGCTCTCCCCGCCCAACTGGTCAAACGCCTAGCTTATGAACAAAAAAAACTTTGAGCACAGTATAACAAAACTATTTTCTTTTCTTTTTCCAGATCATCACCCAAGGAGGCGTGACATACAAGAACGAGCCGTGGCACCGCGAGTGCTTCACCTGCTCCCACTGCAGCACCTCGCTCGCAGGCCAGCGGTTCACGTCGCGCGACGAGAAACCCTACTGCGCCGACTGCTTCGGCGAGCTGTTTGCTAAGCGCTGCACCTCTTGCACCAAGCCTATCACAGGTACATATCATGTCCTATCACAGGTACATATCATACCCTATCACAGGTACAAATCATACCCTATCACAGGTACTAATCATACCCTATCACAGGTACAAATCATACCCTATCACAGGTACAAATCATATCCTATCACAGGTACAAATCATACCCTACTACAGGTACAAATCATACCCTATCACAGGTACATATCATATCCTCTCACAGGTATATATCATCAGCGAGCTGTTTGCTAAGCGCTGCACTGTCTGCACTAAGCCTATACCAGGTCTACATACGCATTCTTTTTTAACCTTATTTAGGGCGTTTCGAGATAGGGACACAAGGGACACTTTCTGTGGTCACATTGGCATCATGTTAGGATCTGATGAAGATGATAAGATCCCTATAATTTTTATATTATACAGCTAGCCATTTGACCAGCAGGACGCAAAGCTATAATTGAGGCTACCGAAACAGCTTCTAGAATTGATATTAATTAGTTAATGCACCTATACTTAATGTTTGTTTTGTTTAGAATGTAAGTTGGTCAACTAAAATTATTTTGTATTTGTACATAGTTGAATAAAATCTATCAACAATCGCCCGATACCAAGATCGCTGAAAAGAATATCGTACCAGACATTGACCGTATCCTCCTGTCATTTTGCAGGTATCGGCGGCACTCGCTTCATCTCCTTTGAGGACAGGCACTGGCACAACGATTGCTTCATCTGCGCTCAGTGCAACACCTCCCTCGTGGGCAAGGGCTTTATCGCCGACGCTCAGGACATTATCTGCCCGGAGTGCGCCAAGCAGAAACTCATGTAAATACTCAACGTCTTCGCAAGTCTGGAGTCCGGATCGCCGCATTCGACCTGATCATGCCGTCCTACGAAGATCCGCTTTTCTAACCATTTTCGCCTACGAAGATCCGATTTTCCAACTATTCACGCAAGTTAATACAAAGTGTCCCCGTAGTTTACTCGTCTTGTAATCGATCTATAGATATACACTTCCGATCGTCCCGGTTTTATTTGTGTTCAGGCACTCTTATCGACCTAATCTTGATTGAATTGATCGTAGTGCATGTAGCGAAACGCAAAACTACCGATTCGGTATCGGTGTGTGCGATCCGGATCCGAATTGTTCGACCGGGATCAATAACGCAGACGTTAATGTAAAAAAAACAATCCCGAAAAAAAAATTACGAAAATCACAAAAAAATGTGAATGCACAAATTTTAGTTACTATCGCTTTTCTATTTCTACTCTTAATATATCTTATATATGTGTATATATTATTTATATATTTTGATTTATTTATCTTATATCTACTGTTACTAATTAAGTGTTCTTATATTTTACTTTATGTATCGTATCGTATCTCTTAATTGAGCTAAACGCTATATAATTTTGCTTTGGCTGTTGTATTAGTCCTAGAACGTATTATTGTCAATTTATCTAGTGCGATTCACACGTTGCCTTAATAACATATCTAAGTCAATTTCGAGGGTATATTATACTTCTTTGTTATAATAATTCGAAATGACCACCTCGTTTGTATAAATACATTTAATGTATCTTCGACGGAAGTTCATCGCCGTCTAACGCGACTAAATTTATTTATTATATTCGTTAATACAAGAGGTGTTAGAACATCACGAAATTAAAACATCCCGATGTGTATATGCTTGTCATATAACGTAGGTATAAGATGCGTATTTACAGAGTAATTATGTGTTTTAATTAAGTATTTATTAAAAAGGGAGTATGTAGGTTTTATCACGGCGACTTTACGGTCACCGCACTGTATCACCGGTGTAAACTGGTTTCCACCGGTCGCCACTAGATGGCGTTGACGCCAACTCGCTTCTAACACTCATAAATTAAGCAAAATCTAGTTATTACTAATAAAATAAAAAAATAATAAAAATATTTTTGTTCTTGAATAAGCAAACGTGTTATTATAGTTGAATGTTATCGATATTTTTACATGATAATGAATAATATTTGTTAGATTTAAAGCGTTGTATGTAAGAGATACCATCCGTTTGAGATTGAGCTGACCAGGAAAAGGGGGAACATTTTTAAAGGTTACTTGTTAAGGGTTAAATTATTCGAATGTTGAATATTAATTTATAATAATGTACACTTTTAAAAAATGCTTAGCTGTGTGATCTGATTAAAATATTTGTATCTATCTACCCATAGATTGTAAACTATCAAACTGAAATAAACTATTAAAAGTATTATTGTTTGTTTTTTATTGCCTTGTTCCTGTTTCCTTACCAATAGTTCAAGTAAAAGCCTTATTCGGTACAAACTTATTTAAATATTTAGGTAATTTACGTATCCGAAGTTTAGACTTGCAGTAAGTGAATTCTGAGTCACGCAAATATACTATTTGTATTTGTGAGTAAACTTATTATCACAACTCTGCTGAAAACATAGTATATTAATTAAATATTAGGGTTCCTACCAAGGGTGGCTTTACACTAAACCAGATAAACAACTTTGTCGAAGACTTGGTAATTCGCGAAAAGATACATTTACAACAGCTGATATTTAGCGAATTTAAGAAAATATATAGGCATTTTTTAAACGTGTCTAAGCTAGTTAGTGATACTTTAGTTTTTTTCCCATTGAAATGTCTATAAGTAACACAATTAATGTTGAAAAAAAATCTCTCTTGTGATTAGTAGAGCATGGCTACAACTACTTAATACTATAATAAGAATTAGTTAAACGCTCAAAACGAGTTAGATATTTATAGTTATCAGTAGTTTAGTTAGTTAACCTGTATAAACAGAGCGAGCAAAGAGTCCCTGCAACAAACAACTGGCTAAATGTATCCTCAAGGTGTACTGTTTGAAGATCTACTAGTATGTCAATGATAAAGAATAAATACTCCTTTGTTTACATCTTAATAAATATTTAAAAATAAATGTATTCTGAGTCAATGAATGAATGAAAGAGTAAAGCTTAGAATAAGAAATCAAATAGAACAGCACCTATAAAGGGAAACCAGCGCAAAAATCGTGCATACATACGCAGAAATATGGCGGTGTTGTGAGATTATAAGTATGCTATATTGAATGAATTTATCGAGCCTATCATTCTTTCAATGAATAATTAAAACCCATTTAATTCCAGTTAAATATAGTAACCTATATAGTCTTAATAATAATCATAACCTTATAGGTTATCTTTTAATAACTTGGATATCTCTTGTTGCACGTATGATTTTATTAGATGTTACACTCCAAAATTCATTAAAATAATGATGGGATCGATAAATGAATTCGATATACTATATTCTTATAATACATATAACTAATTCGATGATTTCGTTAGTATATTGGTTGCCACGCCGGACTGCCAATCAGAAGGTCCCAGGTTAGATTCCCGGCATGGTTTACATATTTGTGCTGACTAACTAAATTTATTGGCGGCTGCCAATAAATTAATAACACATTTAAGACTCAGACCGACTGGTCTGGGTGTTAAAAATGTATCTACATAAAGTATGAATGTATAAAATATGTAGTATATCAGTTGTGTTAGCCACCATAATTTCAAATGGGCAAAAAAATATGGGGCTAACCAGCTGTGTGTGAAATGCACTAATATTTATTTATTTATTTACTTGTTCACCATTTTATGTGGCGTAGGTAAACACGACTTTTTCGTAGGTCTCCCCCTTTTAGTTTCTGTTGTGGCAGTTCTATGTTTTCTTATTCAAAGGTTTTAATTGTCATAATTGTATCCTCTTTGAGATTTAATAGACATTTCCTGCATGTAAATTAATTACATGTAGTACTCCGTTTTTTTAAACTATAAATGTTTTGAATGCATAGGCAATAGCGACAATCGAAAGATACAGCAACCATAATGCTTAAGACGTGGCGATTTCTTTTAATAGCGTATATTTTAGCTGCTCTATATCTCTACTTATTTCGTTACATGTTCTGCAATGTAAGCGAAACAGGGTACGTATATTGTTAGCTATTATTTATATTGCAATATCTATGAAGCAAGTGCGGCTCGGTGGGGAAAACGTCTGCTTTTGAATCTGACGGTCTCTGGTTCGATGCAGGCCCTACACCAATGACTTGTTTTTCAAGTTATGTGCAATGTGTGGATTGGCACTCGATTTACAGTGTAGAAAAACATCGTGTGGAAACCGATCGATATGTCAGAGGACCACAATATCCAAAGACGTGTGTCATCCGCGAACCAGCACTTGTATGTATTTTGCTAATCAAGCCCTTTCATTTGATATCCATATTGAGGAAGTTGTGAAAAATATGTCATCCGCCATTTTGTGGCAGCGGCCATCTTAGATTTATTTTCATCAAACATGGAAGGACACTGCCGCCTTATACTGGTACCAATCAGACTTATGAATTAGATATAAAAACTTGTTAATAAATCTTTTTTTTTAATAAGATTTTTCACATACATCGCCTTCAGTAAGAAGTTTTTAATTTTTAGACCTTTCGGAGACCCACGGCATGTACCAAACGAGACTGATCTGGTTATGGAAGAGAGACGAGTTGTAGAAAATGGCGGTAAATGCCCATACATAGTTCCTGGTCTGACGTACGGTAAGCCTTATCACTTGCCATTTTGTCAATATTTTACCGTGATTTTACCAAGACATAAATACACTGCTCTACATAAGAACACTTTTTATTTATTTATTTTCCATGATTTTAACCAAAAATTATCTGCTTATCTTACAGAAACATATTTTACAAAATCATTAATAGTTTCATGAATTGTGTGCGTAGATAGACCCAAAATCTTTACCATATCTAAGGCAACTAGTTCACTCTCGCCTTGAAAATCTCTAGATGTAATAATGTAAATGAATGTAGTCATTGGGGAACAGGGAACTCGTCAAGGAATTCCAAAGGATTATGTGGTATTCTTACCCACTGAAGCCTTATGATTATCCCAGCCTCGATGCCTAATGGAAGGTTCCTGCTTTCTCGGATAAAAATCACCGGTACCGTCTTTATTTTCGTGAGGAAATGCATTTACGTATCTCCCGCCACATGCTTGGGGGAGGTGGGCGGGATATGGCGGGCTCGAAGGCCAGAGGGTCCGTCACTACCGACTAAAACCTCACGGTGTCCCATCACACGACGGGGGCTGGGATGCAGGATCTCTTCACGCAATGCCGCTGCTCTCCCCGCCCAGGCCGCTGTCCGCAGCTCGAGCGGACCCATCTCGAGGGGAGCGGTGATCCCCTCTACGGCGCGAGCGATGCCCTGAGACAACCAAAGGCATCGTCTCCTCGGGAGACCCTTACCCCTGGTGTGACGCACCGGACAACCCCGCGTCCAATGCCCCAGGATCTCCAAAATGCTGCTTAAACTTAGCTGATTTGATCCATTTGGTCTTATTTTTCGATCGCTGGCAGGTCCTATCCGAGTGAATACAAGTGAAATGAAGCTGGTAGACGTGGAGAACAAGTATAAGCATATAAACATTGTAGGAGGACGATATTCGCCGCCTTGCAGGGCGCGGAATCAAGTGGCTATTATTGTACCTTACAGGTAACAGTAAAATATAACTTCGTATGAATGTACCTAGGTATAGTAACGAGCGAACCTGTCACAGTTATATTCTATTAGCGATGATGCATTTCCTAATGCCAGAATAAAGAAATTCCGTATTAAGATCGGTCGGGATCGGGCAGAGGTTTTTTTTATGATGGATAGGCAAGCGCTTAATCGATCACCTAATTTCATACAAAAGCGGCAACAGGAAAACACAAGTCGATTATATTTTACTTAGAAGGAACAAAATTTCAACAACCAAAGACTGCAAAATTATACCAGGTGAAGGACTTATTCCTCAACATAAACTATTGTTACTAGAATTTAGAATCAAAATCCGAAAACAACACCACAAAGCTCAACCAGCTCCAAAAATAAAATGGCAGCAGCTTGAAAATGTAGAATGCGCAAGAAAATTTAGAGAGAAAGTTGTCAATAAAATGATCGAAATGGAAGATTTAACAAACAAACCGGTGAATGAGTGTTGGTTAGAAATGGCAGAATGTATTAGAAAGGCAGGGAGAGAGATATTAGGTCAAACAAAAGGTAAATGTATTATAGACAAAGAAACCTGGTGGTGGAGTGAAGAAGTACAGCAGGTTTTGAAAGAAAAAAAGAGAGCATTTAAAGAATGGCAAGCAGCAGAAAAAAACAATGACCCAGATAGAGACAGCAAAAGTAAAACATACAAAGAATATAGTAAAAAAGCTAAGAAAACAGTTGCGATAGCAAAAGCAAAGGAAAACGATAAACTATATCAGTCACTAAATAACCCACAAGGACAGAAACAACTGTACAAGATAGTCAAAACCAGAGAAAGAAACGGGCGAGACATAGGTCATATCAGATGTATAAAAGACGATGTAGGCAAGATTTTGACGAATGAAGAGGATATTAAAGAAAGATGGAGAATGTATTTTGCGGAGTTGATGAATGAAGAGAATGTCTGGGAAAGCGACAACTTAGCATACTCGCCACCTAATATTGGTTTGGTTAGGGAAGTAAGCGTGGATGAAGTAAGGAAGGCAGTGCAAGGCATGAAGAATGGGAAGGCAGTGGGACCAGATGGAATACCTGTAGAAGTATGGAAGTTTTTGAAAGTGGATGGATGGATGTGGTTATCATTATTTTTCAATAAGCTAATACAGGAAGAGGTAATACCGTACGAATGGTGCAGCAGCTCGCTCGTACTCATATTTAAAAATAAAGGAGATGTTCAAGTTTGTAATAATTATAGAGGAATTAAGTTGCTATCACACACTATGAAAGTATGGGAGAGAGTGATTGAGAAACGAATGAGAGAAGAGTGTGAAGTCTCCAGAAACCAATTTGGATTCATGCCTGGACGTAGCACGACGGACGCCATATTTGCGCTACGACAATTATGCGAAAAATACAGACGTGCCCATAAAAACCTGCATATGGTGTTCGTCGATCTAGAAAAGGCTTACGACAGGGTTCCCAGAGAGGTTTTATGGTGGGCGTTGACAAAAAAGAGCGTACCACAAAAATATATTAAAATCATCCGAGCAATGTACAACCAGGCAAATACATTCGTCCGATCCGCGGCAGGTGAGACTGCAAAGTTTGGTGTGTCTGTAGGTCTGCACCAAGGGTCAGCCTTAAGCCCATACCTTTTCCTCCTGGTGATGGACGCATTGACTGCGGATATCCAGGAGGAGGCACCTTGGTGCATGCTATTCGCAGACGACATCGTACTTGTCGGAGAAGACGGCCCGGATGTACAATTCAGACTGTTAAAATGGCTTGATAGGTTGGAGAATGTTGGTCTCAAGATCAGTAGGACCAAAACAGAACATTTGTTCTGCGACTTCGGTGGTCCGACCAACTTCTCCCCTATACTACTAGATGGAGCACAATTACCGAACTGCTCAGATTTTAAGTATCTGGGCTCACTAATACAAAGCGATGGTGGCATTGAAAGGGATGTAAGTAATAGAATGAATGTGGGATGGATGAAATGGCGACAGGTCACAGCAACAACTTGCGATCCGCACATGCCCCTTAAGCTTAAGGGGCAGATTTACAAATCGGTAATAAGGCCTGTTGTGTTGTATGGTTCAGAGTGTTGGGCAATGAAAGGGTCTGATGAAAGAAGGTTGCATGTAGCGGAAATGCGAATGCTAAGATGGATGTGTGGTGTGACGCGAATGGATAAAATTAGGAATGAGTATGTTAGAGGAAGCCTGAAAGTAGCACCTATTACTGACAAACTGGTGAGTAATAGACTGTCGTGGTATGGTCATATTATGCGACGTGAGGAAGACCATATCACGAGGAAGACAATGAGTATGAGTGTGGACGGACAGATAGGAAGGGGACGGCCTAAGAAAGTGTGGATGGATTGTGTGAATGACGATATGACCAGGAAGGGTGTGAATACAGAGATGACGAATGACAGAGAGGTATGGAAGAAGCGTACATACTGTACCGACCCCACATGAAGTGGGATAAGGTAAAGAAGAAGAAGAAGAAGGATAGGCAAGCGCTTAAACGAAACTCACCTGATGTTAAGTGAGGTAAGGGAGTGAGGAAAAACGACTGCTTTCAATCTGACGGCCCCTGGTTCAATCTTAGCCCTAGACCAATGACTTTTTCAAGTTATGTATAGATTTGGACTCGCTTTAAGGTTAAGGAAAACATCGTGAGGAAACCGACATGTTTGAGGAACACAAAATCCGAAGATGTGTGTCATCCGCCAACCCGCACATGGCCAGCGTGGTGGATTATGGCCTAAATCTCTGTCCTCGTTAACCCCTCGTTGCTCCGAGTCCCATCTGTGGAAACGTATCCTTTTACATTTGAATAATGACAATGTTTTCAGGGATCGAGAAGCGCAACTACCTATATTCTTGAACCATATGCATCCATTCCTGGTGAGACAACAGATCGAATACGGAATATATATAGTAGAACAAATGGGTTAGTAACATATGTGATAATATCTATCTTCACACCAAATTTCATCAAAATCGGTTCAGCCGTTTGAACGCGAAGAAGTAACAAACATACACACAAACTTTCGCATTTATTATATTTGTAGGATTTTACATACATACAACCAGCGAATAAATAGATTTTTTAATATTGTATTTTTTGACGAAACCAAAAGCTTGCTTTACTTTTTGCTCAGAAGAGAAAACTGTTAGGTTTACTTTTTTTTTATAAGTAAATTATAACGGTATTCTTGACGTGTAAAATAAAATATTAAAATAATAGCGAGTTTGGCGCGGTGGTACAAACGTCTGCTTTTCAATCAGATGGCCCCTATGACTTGTTTTTCAAGTTATGTGTGGATTTGCAGTCGCTTTACGGTGAAGGAAAACATCATGAGGAAACCGGCATGTTTGAGGGCCACAATATCCGAAGACATGTGTCATCCGCCAACCCGCATTTGGCCAGCGTGGTGGACCTGTATCTCTCCCTCGTGAGAAAAGGCTCCGAGTACCAGGAGCGAGAACGTATAGTGGGCTGCTTATGCTTATGTTAAAATATTGGTACGGCAGGCACGAAGCTGTTCAACCGCGGCAAGTTGCTGAACGTTGGGTTCGCGGCGGCGTCCCGCCTGCAGCGCTGGCCGTGCTACGTGTTCCACGACGTGGACCTGCTCCCGCAGGACTCGCGGCTGCGCTACTCCTGCGCGCTCCAGCCCAGACACCTCTCCCACAGCGTCGACACTCTACACTACATGTACGTAAACAACACATGCTTATATTATTGTTATATGCTATTCTTATTAATTATGGTTAGGTAACTAAAGTGAAAAAATACTTTCGTTTACGTTCATAAAAATAATATTTTTCTACGCTAAAATGTATCTCGCCAAAGTTACGCTGTAAAAGTGTTTTTTCACTTCATATTTAAATGATTAAAAGACGTTTTTGTAATTAAAAAAAAAAAGTTATGTATCCTTCTTCTTCTTCCTTGCCTTACCCCACTAGTTGGGGTCGGCAGCAAATTTTCTTCTTCCACTCTCCTCTATCAGCCGTCGTCTCTACACTCACTCCTTTCACTCTCATGTCCTCATTCACACACTTCATCCATATCTTCTTCGGTCGGCCTCTTGCCCTTCATCCTTGCACTTCGATTTCCATACATCTCCTACTAACATGCATCTTCTCTCTACGCATCACATGCTTACACGCTATCTCCCACTCTTTAGTTTCTCACTCACTGGTGCTACTTTCGGACTTCCTCTAAAATACTCATTCGAGGAAGTTTGAAAGTAGCACCATTTTTGTGTATCCTATAAAAATAAAATAAAAAAGCCTTTATTGAACTGCACATATTTACATAGCTTGTCATCTTTTCATGTTATTACAAATGTCATATTAATCGTCAATAAATGTTTAAATCGGAATGTCAAATAATAATTGTAATTGTACTTTGTAAACTGTTATCGTATGGCATATTATATATTTACACGAAACAAACGGTCACACTTACAAAATTGTAATTGTTGCTTATTATACTATCGCATGTCAAATTATTTAGGTAATTAATGTCTAAAAAATTATAAAGCGAATCCATGTCAGGTTTATTACTGATGTTAATCTTCTTGAAGTGCAGATGTCGCCTCGCTGGCGTAGACCTCCCCCCCCCCCCCCCTTTGTGTATCCTAATACACATTAATTTGCTCCCTGAATCCCACACGAGATACATCCTGTGTGGTGAAATTCAGAGCCTTCCCTTAGACTCTAATTAGTCATGATTGACACAGATTAAGTAGTTATATTTTGTTTAAAGTTTTTATATTATTATTTTATTTCAATTTCATTATTTAAGACTTGTCTTGACTCGCTAGTCAAGAATAACAGTGTGTACGTGTACGTACACACTGTTAAGTGCTTGACTCGTGACTTGTCTCCAAAGCAATCAATCGGGGCTTTTTTACGAGGGGGAAGTCTTCTATGAGATGCTCAGCTGTAATGGGGTGCAGCCGGGTTATGTGGGATTCTTACCCACTAAAACCCCCTCCAGGTGGCCAGCCTCGATGCCTGATGGAGGGCTCCGGGTTCTCCGGTGGGAACACAGCGAAGCTCTCCTGGCGTTTTCTTTTGATCAATTTTGACAGAGACCTAAAAGGTAGGTACGGAACCCTAAAAACTGGACCCTATTACAAAGCCTCCGCTGTCTGTTTGTCTCAGAAACCGTAATAGCTAGACAGCTGAAACTTTCATATGTATTTCCGGTGACGCTATAACATCAAATACTACAAATAAAAAATGAAAATATTAAGGATACATACAATAAACTTGTTTTTTTGACGTGACAACGTCTTAAATTAGGTTGCGGCTGGGAGTCACTTATGAAAAAGTGTAACGCCCGGTAACGTTACGATGAGTCACCGAACGAGAGAGAGGCCCGCCGAATGCCTTGCGTCTCTCTCCCACTCAACTATGATCGGTCTGCCGCGCGCGCAGCACGCGGCAGACGTTGTCACGTAAAATCTTCGCCCGTAAAACCGACTTTACAGGCAACCATTTTTTTCTTCTATTTTTGCTATATATCAATAACGGTAGACAATTAAAATTATCACAAAAAACATAAAAGTATTATTGGCTATCAAATTAAATTACAAAATTGAAACAATATAAATATTTTCGCGTAGAAAACGGTCACACTTACTTATTATTAAAAGTTGGAATGAGTTAAATATTTTCGCGTAGAAAACGGTCACACTTACGTATTATGAAAAGTTGGAATGAGTCCAACAGTTTCGGTGCAATCCGAGCACCATCTTCAGGGGCGAGAGTTAGACGGACCGCCGCCGACGAGCTCCGCGCGTGCACTGCCAACTTCTAATAATAAGTAAGTGTGACCGTTTTCTAGGCGAAAATATTAAGAGGCCTAACGTGAACAGTTTACAATGTTTAAATAAATATTTATTCAGGCTCTCATACAACAATTGGTACGGAACCCTTCATGCGCGAGCCCAACTTTTTTTGCCACCGTCCTCGAGCAATCTATCAGGGATATGCTATTCTACACCAGCAGTGATGTGTTCTGTTCGCAGGATGCCGTACCGCACAATATGCGGCGGAGTGATAGCCCTGACTCACCACCAGTTCACCAGGGTCAACGGCTTCTCCAACAACTACTGGGGGTGGGGTGGAGAAGACGACGACTTCTACTATAGGTATATTTTAGACTTAGATTATCTATACTAATATTATGAAGAGGAAAAGTTTGCATTTGTTTGTCAGTTTTACGGGAATAGGCTTCGCAACTACTGGACCGATTTGAAAAATTCTTTCACCGTTGAGGAGCTACATTATCCCCGAGTAGTATAGGCTATATTTTGTTTCCAAAAATATCAGAGTTCAAAACAACTTTTGCCGGATCAGCTAGTTTTATATAAATACATATTTAACACCCAGATCCACAGCCAACAAATTTAGTTCAGCACAAAGACGTTGGCCGTGCCGGGAATCGAACCCGCTACCTTTTGATTGGCAGTCTGGCATGGTAACCATTATGCCAACGAGGTCATCAACTCCCTGCGGTGCTATGTTGCAGGATTAGAAAAGCGGGGTACAAGGTGTCGCGAGAGAAGCCTTGGATAGGTAAATACAAAATGCTGCCGCACAAGAAAGCTACTCCTAATCCAATAAGGTAATTTAGGTTAATTAACATCTTTTGATGTTCAGTTGTTTTCTGATTATGTTTTGTTTAAAATTAGCTTCTCTTTCCAATGTGTTTATGAGTATATCTTTTGTGAATTGATTATTATTAAATCCAGTCCTTATGAAAGTGTTGTCAGTATAATATTGTAAGTTTAAGTTTAGACATAGTTTAGTAATTATTGCACGCCAGTAGGCAGTATACACTTTTTCTTCTTTGACTGAATACCTGTCTGTATACTATTACTATATTCGCAATAAATTGATTTGAATTCGAATAAATTCTGTAGCGCCTGTAGCTCGGCCAGCTAAGGTAATCTAACACGATCATCGAAGCTAAGCAACGTTCGATGCCGACGGTGTTTGGAAGGGTGACCATCCTCAAGACTGCCGTTTTTCAAGTGGCATTTTCATCTTGGTGTTACCGTGGGTCGGATGACACGTTAAATTGTTGGTCCTGGCTGTTAGTCTTAGTACAAGCAGTCGTTAAGCCAAGTCAGAGGCCTCTTGAAAACTCTCGACACCAGAGCTTGGCCACTTAGCTCATACGAAGAAGAAGAAGAATTCAAATTCTGTTTATTCACATAGAGAACCTCTCAGATAGGCGAGCGGCAGCCTTACGTTCCGAATGTCGTAACTCCTATCCAATAAGTTCTTCTTCTTTACCATTTTCCACTAGGTGGGGTCGGCACAGCCTGTTTTTTGCTTCCACGCCACTCTAACATTAAGATTCATATTTATAACTAGCTGACCCGGCAAACGTTGTTTTGCCTCACTTACTTGTGACACGTTCGTAGCAGCGCCATCTATTGATTACTTACTCAACCCAGTCGAAAGGTAACGACATCTGTAAGAATCATTTGAAGTTAATAGATAATTGTGACTGTTAAATAATAACAGACAATAATTAGCAATAAATTAAAATTGCGACTATAATTTGAGATTTAAACTATGCTATCTCTCAAGTTGGCTCCGCACATGGTGTGCGAATTTCATTATAATCGGTTAAGGAGTTTAGGAGTCCATAGAGGACAAACATTGTGACACGAGATTTATATATAATAAGATAAGTGAAGAAAATTAAAACTAAACCCATATTTTCCTACGCCATTGCTGTTCAGAAGACTACTAGTTTAATTAATTCTTATCAAAAGAACAAAATTTGATCCAAAACGAGCCGAAACGCAATACTCGGCTTCAGATCAGTGGCAGGCTTACACGTGCCCCCCAAGTCTTCTATTTAAGACACTTGTAATTGTCGAAATCACCAACGTATAACCTAATAACATGTATTAATATTAACATAATTATATTACTCCTGTTTTCAGAGAGAAGCTGATTGCCGCGAGAAGACAGATGTCTCGCGACAACGACGGTCTGTCGCGGCTGCAGTATCGGCTCCACAATACGACCCCGTCTCGCCTCTACACCAGGATATTGGTGGACATAGATTGACCACCACTATAATCGTTGTAAATAAATATGTCGGAGAATCAGAAGGATATTTCTCATCGACATCATCATTAGTGGGTACCTACGGGCTTGGTGGACGTCATTAGGGTTAAGTCCGAGCACAAAACACAATAATTAATTTCACAATATTTAATTTAAGATAACATTGCAGAGGATAGCCATTGCTATTCAGCGTGGAAACGCAGCCAGTGTTATGGGCACCTTTGCACCAGGTACGGTCATGGGCGGGTTTTCCTAACAATTAAATGTTTTTGACATGTATAATTTTTATTATATTGATGGACATGTAATTAATTCATAATAAAAAAAGATAACATTAGAAGTAAAACTAGTAATTTCAGACTCATAGCTCCCTCCGACACGGCCCTCGTGTGATGTAGAAGGCAGGCCCGACGACAGATGGCGTTGCTCACTCTCCGACAAATATATTATTTTATTAAATAAACCTCCGTTAACTCATCTACAGTTTTTAAACTTACAGAGTTAAAAAATAGAAAACAATCCTAGGAATATAATAAATGCGAAAGTTTGTGTGCGTGTGTGTATATGTTTGTTACTTCTTCACGCTAACCCGTGGGATACTCAAATAACTACAAAATCTATGTGAATCCTTCATGCTCCAACAGCTGGACCGATTTGATGATATTTATTTTGATGATAGATTAGACATTGGGTTAACACATAGGCTACTTTTTTATCCCGGATTAACGTCTTTTTGTACCGGAACACCGCGGGGCGCAACATGAAGGTTAAATAAAAGCAATAGGACTGGCTACGACTCTAGCTTTGAAACGGAACTACACAGAGACGCAAGCGCAATTGGATATGAAGGCAAGTCACACGCAGTTGCTTATTGACCACAGCCTGATGTTAAGCTTTACCGTGGTCTAAGATATATCATTTCAAGTCTGCAGAGTCACTAAAGAGTCTAAAAGTACCTTTCTTACGAGTTGGAAACTTATGCTGTTCTGTCTTCGCTTTAAAGCACTTCCGCCATTATTTACAGGGTCTGAAATTAACTGTGATGTCTCACTGTAACTCCCTTCGATTCCACTTGCAAAAAAACAGGTTCACAGGTTCTCACAATGTTATGTGAATTATTTAAACGAGGAAAAACATTTTTTTTTTGTTTTTTGACAGATCTTTCAGTAAAATCAAAATGGCAGAAATCAAGAACTGTCAAAAACGGAATAAATGATTGGGAATACAAAGCGGTAAATAACGATAATATTTTGTTGTGATATGGTGAACCCGATTGCAGTTAATAAAACACAACTTTATTTGCATTTGAACCTTACGGTAGTAGAGCGCTTTGGTCCATGTGAATGTTTGTTTTTTTATCTTTGAGATACAGACATTTTGTTTGTTTTGGTGTTATTTACATGAAAGTGAACACGGCATAATGCACCTCAAATGCTGAGAAAAGAGACCTAAAACTATATTATATTCAGTATTTTATATTTCAATAAGTTTTAAATATATAAGGAATTATTCATTTCTAAAAAGAACAGTATTAAAAAGAAAATGCATTTTAAATTTACCAAAATACTGTATGCGGGTGCTGTATGTCTAATAGTATCAGTGGTAATGTTATTAAAACAAACAAAGACTGTTATTAAAAAAGATCCAAATACAAAGTATATCCTCGAATGGAAACCAAGAATTTACTTCTTGAAATACATGCATATGTATAACCGAAGGAGTTGCAGTTTCCAAAATTGTTACATAACATCTAATAAGAGGCTTTTAGAACATATAACGGATTTTGATGCCATTTTGTTTCACGCAAAACAGATAATCAAGCTACACCCTAAATTTAACTTTCCCAAAGAACGGTCGTCTTATCAAAGCTATATTTTCCATAGCATGGAATCATCACATAATTACTACATTAACGACGATAGATATAATAATATTTTTAATTTTACGATGACTTATAAATTAAACTCCGACGTAAAGTTTATATACATGGTTGCAAAAAATCGAGACGGCCAAATAATTGGACCGGACATTAACGTACCTTGGTTGAGCTTAAATGAAATGTCTCCAATAACGGATGAAATAAAAGGAAAACTTAAGAAAAAAAGGAAAGCAGCCGCCTGGATGGCATCAAACTGCCACACATTGAGCAAAAGAGAAAAAGTCGTAGAAATGCTTATAAAACAATTAGAGAAGCATAATATGAGTGTAGACATATACGGGAAATGCGGAGACAAAGTTTGCCCGCGGAGTTCAAATAGAAAATGTGCTAAGAAAATACAAGATGAATATTATTTTTACTTGTCATTTGAGAACTCAATAAGCGATGATTATGTGACTGAAAAATTGTTCATGGCTTTGGAAAATTATGCTGTTCCTATAGTGTACGGTGGGGCCGACTATACCAGGTAATTAATACGAGTAGCTGACAATGCAAATTCAGGTTAACTCAGAGACCCTTGGGCGACTTGATCACCAGAGCTTCGCCACATATTTTTAAGCCAATTCTCATGTTCACGCATAATTTATTTACTTCCTACCTCTAAACTTAGTCAAAAGGTCGATTGAGGCAAACTAGATATGTACAGATGTTTACTTTTAAGTAAAAGTAGTGTCTACTAGCGATAAAAGGCGCATAATTATAATTTCATCTAGTGTACCATAAGACATACCATAGTGCAGTACCTGCCTGATAAGTCTACAAGCAAGGACAAAAAACACGATGGGTTGAAAAACTCATAAAAAAAGAATTGAAAGCAAGATGTTGCTTTGTTTAGGAGTTCCTACTTTCACCATCTTCAGACCTCTAGATATCATCGGGCAACAAAGAACCAAGACCAAACAACAGAGCCCTAACTTGATGGGTCTATCTTGTTTAGTTTAGAAGCTCCAATACTGCCACTTTGTGGCTTCATCATAAGAACATACAATAAAACTCTTAATCGGCTAATTTGACTTTGATCGGATGGATTACATTTTATTTGTTTTGCACACTCAAATTTGTTTTTCAAGTCCTGCTAATTTCAACAGATACTCGTAAATGACCAAATATTATAATAGTAGTGTATTAGTATTATTTACATGGCAAAGTAATAACAACAATAAAATACGGATGTCGTCGAAATGCCGTTAGTTTTCACTATTTGTCTCCGAAACGAATTGTCCGCTTTTGAGTTTTGAGAAGATTTTATTGGCGGGTTAGAATTTAATTTGTGCATATTCTTGGTCAGAAATTACGGTGAAAACTTGCCACGGGGCGCTGCAGTAAACATTATAAGCAAATTTAAAATAAACTAATGCTCGCGGGTATTAAAAAAAATGTTTTTGCATTTTTCAGATTCATGCCGGAAGGTGCGTACTTAGATGTCAGAAAATTACCAATCAAAGAGATCGCTAACCGTATGGCCGAGGCAGTCCGCGATATTAACGTGTACTACAATTATTTCAAGTGGCACAATCACTATTACTATGCTGATTACCAACTTGAAAGTTATTGTCTATTATGTGATTTTCTTAATAAAGTAGACCCTAATCAAGTATCTGTCGTCGCAAATTTTTTCGAATGGTGGCGTCCTGCTGAAATAATGGAGATTGTTGAGCGTTCTTTTAAAGATTTAAATTCAAATTGATAAATTAATTCAATCTTACAAGTTTATATCGAGCTAACAATGTTGTCTGTTTTGATTTGGTACTTATATCAAATAAATAATCTGATATCAATATATTTTTATCATTTATGGCTTTTTAACTCAAATAAATTACTTCGCTACAAAATAATAAATGTTTAAAAAAACTAGTACTGCAGATAATTCAAAAATATACATCAGTATGAGATTATTTTTTTCTTTCAATTTATCATCCGTAAACTTAATTTAGAGAACACCATTTATTACAGTACAGTCAAACCTAGGTTGACTAGGCTGACTGAACGTTTTTTTTTTAATGATAAATAGGCTTACGTTTGACCGCAGCTTGTTTGATGCAGTTTTTGGAGTAACACATGAATAACTAAGCTTATAAGATTTTTCAAAACTATTTTGCTACCAAATCACCTTACCATTTTTTTAACTATATTCTACGGATCTCCGATGTCATAAATGACCACAGATTCGAAATCTTCGCTCCCAAAAACATACTATGCATCGGCGTACCTACGGCGTAAAAGGATTTTTATTGACCTTAGAAGGAGAATGTATTGACGCACTAAATTATCTATTGACGAATGTTTGGCGATTAATTTTTTTTTATGATGGATAGGCAAGCCGCTTGATCGAAACTCACCTGATGTTAATTTATGTTGTGATCTAGGGTGGAGCGCGCTTGCCTAGAAGAAACCGATTCACCCTCGCCTTGACGACAGTGTTGTTATAGTTCAGAGAGAGATGTAATAATAGACAATGTTGCTGAAAAGGCGAAGCAGTATCGAGTATCAAGCCTGCTTATCCTCTCAAAGATTTTATTCGTTGACTTAAGAACTGCTTTAAAATTATTTCCTCTGTATTTTTGTCTTACTTACTCTGTGTACCTGTATATACATATATACTCTCTGCTTTATATCAGATCTGTGCTTTAATTTACTCTTTGGACTCCATCTATTTTCCGTTTGCCTAAAGTAAGATCCCGAATAACATTTTATTTTATTCCCATTTGATGCAATATGCGTTTTTCTCAGTTACGTCTTTTCTGGAAATGGACGCCAAAGCCATTTACAGATTTGTCTAAAATTATTTTACAATATAGATTTTGCAGATTCAGAGCAATATTAGTATTGTGTGGGTTGCTCTTGCTTCGAGTATTGTTCTTTAGTTCTACAGAGCGTCTTGAAACTTTGGATAGAGAAGTTGTATACAACGAAACACAAAGGCGGCTAAAGGAATTATTAGCTATTGAAAAGGGTACAGGATGTAAAATTCCACATTTGAACCTATTCTCAATGGAGATAAGAATGTTGGAAAAAGATGTCGAGGCAGTTGCTTGCAATACTAATGGTGAAGACTGGGTTGAGTGCCATTTTTCCGAATGCTTTGTGACTAATAAAACATTGATTCAGATGAAGGATATAAGGTGTGTGTACAAAGATATTGTTTACGTTAATGACGACTATTATTACTTAGGAGACGCAGTTACGGTATTTGGCAAAGATAAATACACGCTGAAGGTAAGCGATCACGTCAAAGTGTCGTGTAAAGCGGACAGAGTTGGGAGTGTAGGCACATTGAAATCACGATGGTCCGGCTACCTAGCAGGATATAGGCCAATAAAGCACTCGGTAGTACCGCCCGCGACCTCTCTTAATGTCCTCATGTTGCTTTTTGATTCAATCTCGAAATTAAAATTCATGAGGTGCATGCCAATTAGTTACAAAATGCTGACGGAACAACTTTCTGCGGTCATCATGGACAGTTATAATATCGTCGGTGGAGGCACTGCTAAAGCTATTTTTCCGATCCTGTCAGGTTTTGAAGATCTTGAATTGCCAGATGCAAAAAAAATTCCTGGCAATACGAGACGCGTCGATCCCCAGCCTTTACTATTCACGCTTTTAAAAAGACATGGGTATCGTACGGCATATTTTGAAGACATGCCGCACATCGGGCCCTTCCAGTTTGGGTACAACGGCTTTGAGCGTATGCCCACAGACCATTACGCAAGACCTTTGTTCCTGGAAGCCGATTGGTATCATGGATTATGGTGGGTTGGTGCGAAACAACGACTCTGCTTTGGATCTAAGCCGCAAATACAATTTCTGCTAGATTATACTGCTGAACTGTTTAAAATGAGCGGAAAAAAGTTTTGTTTAACATTTAGCAATGTATATTCTCACGATTTCGGTGGAAATATGATAAAGTTAATCGATGAAGATTTTGCAGAGTTCCTACATAAATTCAAGGAAGCCGGTCATTTGGAGGATACTTTGTTGTTTGTGATGAGCGATCACGGGGCGAGATTCTCTGAGTTGAGGAATACACATCAAGGTAAAATGGAGGAGCTGCTTCCATTCGTATCAATAGTTCTTCCTGAAAGATTGAAAAGGAGTCGTCCTGACGCTGTGACCAATCTGCTGTCTAACTCCAAGGTACTGACTACAC
Organism: Mellilla xanthometata; assembly: GCA_035578125.1. NCBI lineage: Eukaryota > Metazoa > Arthropoda > Insecta > Lepidoptera > Geometridae > Mellilla > Mellilla xanthometata. The sequence continues at coordinate 2,371,756 of JAPUBQ010000008.1, forward strand.
CGTTCGATATTCATTCAACTATATTGGATGCGCTTGAATTAAAAGCACACAGGAATACATATAAAGTACCCGGAGCTGATCTCGAGAGAGGAATGAGTTTATTGGACTACATCCCGGCGACACGGTCGTGCGCGGAGGCGGCCATATTGCCAAAGTGGTGCTCTTGCACTCGATGGTACAATGTTTCCACAGAAGACCCCGTTTACATAAGAGTTGTTAGGGAACTGGTAGCCTACGTAAACCGAGCTACTGAGAAAGTACGAGACAAATGTGCTGAGCGGCATCTACTTTCCGTATCGTGGGTTCGCGGTCTAAATACTGTCAGTGCAGATAATTCCTATTTCCAGGCAAAAATCGTCATGGATCCAGGTATTGCTGTTTACGAAGGATACGTACAGCATCGTGTGAAAGATAATTTCTTGATGATATATGACAAGGATGTTGTCAGGGCTAACAAGTACGGGGACGAACCAAAGTGTATAAAAAATACGAATCCATCTTTAAATGAATATTGCTATTGTATTAACTAATAAAATATGTATTTATCATACTTGTTTTGCATTTTCCACCAAAACTTTTTTGTTGGACTCTAGAACGTTGGCTATTTTTGACAGTCGAGAGTTAATTCAAATAAAATATTTTAGAATAAATACATTCTAATGGCAAGTTGGTTTTTATTCAAGCAAGAATTTATAATTCGATATGTATTATAATAATATAAATAGCTGATTCCTGACATCCACTTCAGAGATTAGACTAAAAGTAGTTTTACCTGGATGAGGGTCTTCGTTTGGCAATTATTTATTAAAAAGTGGCATCAGCTACTTTATTATTGTTTTTTTAGCCCTTTTTTCACTCCGTATAACTAGGCAATTGACTAGCAGGGCGAGTAACCAAATAGTCTTTACTTGTGTTGGTGATACGGAATAAATCCAATAGATGGAGCTTATAGCGTTTAAAGTGGCCGCGCGTGGTCTAAATAAAGATATTTTTATGAATAATAACTATTATGTTAAGCGCCATCTATTCGTTTATGGTACGGAAACCTTCATGCGCGAGCCCAACTCGCACTTGGCCAATTTTTAGTATGTCAGTGCCATAGTCTGTAAACTTATTGTCTTCTACTCTTCTTAAACTCTCAAACTTATTTCCAACGAAATATATTTAAAAAAATTTGAACGTTTGACGTATCGGTCGGCAGATAAATTTTCTTTAGAAATCCTATTTCCGTCTTATAAATAAGACTTCATTGAAATCGGTAAGTACTCGTAGAAAAATACGATTATTTAATCTTTATTGAGCGTTTTTACCCTGATAGCAGGCTGGTTTTCATTGTACATATTTATTTCTAAATGTTTCCACTATCAATGAGATTCTCAAATAGAAAAGTATCGTTTTTAGAGTTCCGTACGTAAAAGGTTTCGTTGCTGTTCAACGGTAAGTATGGTAGTGTCGTAATTATTCTAATTATTTAATTTAAAATTATGCCTTGGGGAAAATGGTCTAATCTGTCACATCATACCAAAATAGCTAAAAATAGTCAAGAATCGAATGCGAAAAGATAGATACGACTTAGTTTGATATTGCAGCAATGTAATGTCTATATAAAATTGACACGGGACTAGGATACTTACTATACAATTAGTTATAGGTCTGGATAATTGTAGTTTCTACAGGTTACGCGAAAAGCGACCTACACACGGGCTAGGCCGCGAGCAACTGCTAGTTAAGTATAAGTTATGTGCGTAACCCAATTTCCTACTGTTCCAGTGATTTATAATGCGGTTAAAATGGTTATCAAGGATAAACCTGTTTAAGACAATATTTATATTTGTAGCTGTCATAGCTACTTACTCGATAGTCCACGAATGTCTAAATTTAACCAACATTGAGGACTTGAATGTAACAAGAAGGTAAGGATATTAAATAACAGTACGAGGTACAGTAATAAATTAGCTATAAGCTAATGTAATTATTTGTAATGCTAAATAAATAAATGAATAGCCAGCAAAACGAGATGAGAGTCGAAGGGTTCCGTGCCATCCCAATCCATTGCTTGCATTTGTGCATGGTGTGTGTGTGTTTGTATGTGTTTTTATCCCGGATTAACACTAGTAACACCGCGAGACGCAGCTAGTCTACACCAATATTACAAAGATGAAAAATAAGAACTTATTTTTCATCGAACAGCTGAACGGCTTAATGCCTGAAGATTTATTATTATTATTAGATTGCGTTCTTTAATTGATCTCTTACGCACAAAGTACTGTTTGAAACGACGTAATGTGCAAGGACTATTAGTTATTAATAAATCGACAAACTTTTTTTACCCAGACCTAAGTCTGGAGTCCCAGAGTCCCAAATTTGGAGCGCGTATGCCCCTATTCTACCCTGATCGGTATCTTTACTTTAGTATATGTTTACTTCACATGGATTGAGATCCGTCAATTCTATCGTGTAAGGTCAGACTGTTGTTCAAAGATAGGTCAGTCATTAAAAAAAAAACTACCTAACTGGGTTGGCGCGTCGCTCCGATACTAGGAGACGCCACTGTTCTCGGTCCTGTGCCTTCTCCTGCCACTGCGTGACCTGAAGATTGCGTAAGCTCTTTTCACTGCTCTTTTCCGTCATTAAAGTTGAGTTTTTTTAAATAATTATTCAGATACATAGAAAGCAAACTACAGAAGGCTTTAAGGGAAGACAAAGGCACGGGATGTAAGATACCTCGTCTCGACCCTTTCTCTCAGGTGATGATGCACTATGACAAGATGCTGCCTCGCGTACACTGCAAAGGAGAGAACTGGGTTAAATGCTATGTAAGTATAACGCTTCGATCAAATATATACCAGATTCAGTGCTGCATACTAACACAGCACAAAAAATGGCATGAGCTTACTATATTATTGTATCTATTACAATATATGTAGTACGTCACAAAAATATTTCATTTCAAGACAACCTTACCACTGTATCTTAAGGTTGAGTTTCGACTAGTGCCGTTATAAACATAAGCTATCTTGCTCCGCGATAACAGCTTTAAATTTTTATGATTGCACGCAATTAGCGTTAGAAAATTCAACCGTATTGCTATACTAATAATGCCTAAATTCTTCAAACTCAAATAAGATCACACTCTTAATCGTGGTCTTATTTTCCTTGCCGTTTTTAGAGATATCACCTCAAATCTAGTACATTTTTGATCGAATGTATAACTCATTAAAAGAATGGGACGGGTGTGTGCATCACTTGCTCTTTTTATTTGTAAACAATCCAATAACGTACAACCTCTCGTAGGCAGAAAATGCTAGCTATTATAAATAGATGACAAAATTAAATATTTAGTGTACTTCCGCTGTGATCCGAAATCCAAATTAAGACAAGTAAAGGAAAAATCAAATAAGATCAATTAACCAAGCTTAATTAACTAAGATTAATTATCTAAGTCGAGAGTGAGGAATCCTCACTCTCGACTTGTCGTTTGAAGAGTCAGCATCTCCTGATGATGCCTTGTGGTTAGGCGAAACACCAGTAGAGTTAAGAACTTCCGAATTGTGATAGGTAACGTTAATCTTAATTAATTTCAGTTAATTGATCTTAGTTAATTAATCTTAGTTAATTAAGCTTGGTTAATTGATCTTATTTGATTTTTCCTTTACTTGTCTTAATTTGGATTTCGGATCACAGCGGAAGTACACTAAATATTTAATTTTGTCATCTATTTACAATGGATTTCCGCAAAGTAACGCCTGAGTCAATAAGTTATTTGCTAGCTATTATATTTGTTTGAGTCCAAATGTGGTGGGGTTGTGTTGATTCATGTCATAGATTCCATCGCCGCTTTAAATCAGACTATTGAGCCTTGAGATATTGAAGGAGCGCCCACTTTAATATTTATTTTATTTTTATTTATTTTGAAAGCTACAACTAAATATTATTTGAAAAATTTAAGAGTCTACCTTTCACTCTTTTTGATATTTAGCGAAAACAAACGTAAAGACACGTTGATATCACTGTATGTAGTGTAGTAAATTTTTTACTCGATATTTGGTAGATTTGCACTTGGCCAATTTTTCAGCTTCACGAATGCAGGGTGGTGAATAACATACTAGCCGTAACAACAGACGTAATATGTACTTATCAAGATATTATACATCTGAGTGATACTAACTACACTCTAGGAGCTAAGAAAACTGTATTTGGCGATGCACCGTATTTGCTAATATCCAGTGACCATGTCAAAGTCGGATGCACTGGGAAAAAGAGTGGGTAAGTATACGGCCGACGAGTTGATTCAATACCTTGTTACATCAAATTTATAAGGCAGTAAACAATTAAAAATAGACATTTTTACATTTTATTGAATTTTAAAGATTATAATATTTATTTTTTTTAAATACCTTGTCAAATTGATCTCGAAGCAGCAGTGAACATATTGGATTTAAATAATGTTTGTATAACCGGCAAGGTTTCACTTAAGTTTGTTTTGTCGGTATTAGCCTGACATGCGGGTGCAGCCGTCATCATCGAGCGTACGTTGGCTTTGTTCCTGCCCTTGAGAATGGCACACTGATTGTGCTAAAACATATCATCAACGTCAACATGATCACCAGACCAAAGCTTAATACCGACAAAATAAACGTCCCTAAGTGATAGCTACACAATATAAGCAAGCATTATTCAAATATACCTTACAAAAGTTTTAATACAGTGATTTTGGTTTTTTTTTTAATAGTCTATGATTTACATCTTCTGTTTTCCTTCTAGCTCTTCTGTAAAATGGCAGGGGTACGGGATAGGATTCCGTCAAAGTACAACAAAACCTAGACCACTAGTTAGACCCATAAATGTGCTCATATTCGCCTTCGATTCTGCCTCCAAGGCTGGGTTCATTAGAAAAATGCCCAAAAGTTATTCATATATCACAACAGTGATTAATGCTACGATATTAAATGGGTTAGTTTTAAGATTTATTGAACAGCCAGCTGCAACCATCTTTCACAGCTGCGGAACAATTTCCGCTCATGTTTGTGTCGCACTTAGTTGGTTATTTAAATGCTCAGAATTGTAGTAAAACTTCGGTTATTTCTAAATGTCCAGTGCAACAACGAAGAAGATGGAATGAAAATATATGAATTTTATGGTTAATTTATAGATTCATTGCCTTGTTGACAACAAGGACTCCCGATGGTATTTGTGTCCCCCGGGAGTTATTTTATCATCTAAGTTAATAAACATACAAATTGCTGGACGTGATTTACCATCAGACTCACAGTTCAAATCAAAGGTTCAAATCAACTCATGGATTAGGACTACAGACTGATCCCTGTAAAGATTAATCCATAATTTGCTTGCACAATCTCCGTTCTACTATTATTGAACGAGCAGAGAGTTAGTGAAGATATACCGATATAGAATTAAAGTTCCAAACTTTCATACAATAACGCTTAGCGTCAACATTTACTGTGAGGACTGCGAAGCTTTAGAACTCTCTTCCTGAGTGGTATCATCCGGGGGTCTTCAAAAGTAGAGTTAATAGGTATCTTCTAGGTAAAAGTGCCACTCCGTAGACTGCGGCGCAGGTTAACATCAGGCTAACTGTAGTCAAACGCATACCTGTCAAGGATAAAAAAATATATATATATGTACACAACCTTCATATGTTTCCAGTTATAATGTAGTAGGTGACGGGACGAGCTTTACACTGTTTCCTTTATTAACTGGCAAGACTGAGCTTGAGCTTCCGGACGTGAGGAACACTACCAACAAACGAACACTGGATAGTTTTCCTTTCATCTTCTTCACTATGAACAAACTAGGGTAAGTTACAATACAAATACAATAATCTTTACTGTTTTTTTTTTTGTCAGAAACAAAACTAACTTTATTTTTAAGTACCCACATACAGGTGTTAAAGTTAGTCCTAACAGTAAAAACTCGATTATTATCCGGCCCTCAGTTATACGGATTTGTGATTATCCGGACTACAACTAATCGTCGAAAGTCGTAACTTTTCAAGCATAAACGTGTCGGACGGAACTGGCATTACCTCGCCAGCGCCGGCTTCTCATCGGAAAATGAAAAAATAAAACTATTTCTTTCATACGTTCGATTATCCGAATGCGTAACGATCACCATTAGTCCGGTTAATCGAGTTTCTAGTGTATATCCGTAAAATCGTGTATTACCGAATTCCTTGTTCCCCAAAACCTATAATCTAGCTATTACGAAACAATGCGAGAGTGAACCGGTTCCTTCTAGGTAAGCGCGCTTCACCGTAGACCTCAATGTCACTTACCATCAGGTGAATTTGTGGTCAAGCGCTGACCTATTTAGAATAAAAATATATATATCAATAATGTGTAGAAGACTTAAGAAGTATACAAATTTAACAAAAAATACACGAATGCCAGTAGTAAATAAATACAGTATACAATTAAAAGTAATTATTTTTAAACTTAATTTCAACATTATTACATTTGTTATGGCAATAACAAATTTAAAACAGTAGTTGACCTGGCAAAATTTATAAAGTATGATTCAAAACTAGTAAAAAGCCTTTTCGTTTCAGCTACCACACAGAATATTTCGAAGACATGACAGCCATAGGGACATTCCAATACCGTTTCAACGGCTTCAAACGCCAGCCGGCGGACCATTATCTCCGGTCTTACTTCACAGAAACCGATAATAAAGACAACTGGTACCCGGACAAGCCGAAGCCCTACTGCGTGGGAGACGTCCCAAGATACGAGCTGATGATGAATATCACTGAACAGGTGAGGATAATCCCATGCCATTATCCTCAACCTATCCCACTCAGTGGGCGAGTGAGCAGAGCTAGAAAGGATTCAAAGGAGAGGGTCCCTCCCTCGCCTTGCCAAAAGCAAATCAAAAATAAAAATGTCGTGTATACAATCTCGATAAGAAGTAAGTCAATCAAGTGAAGTGTCGAGTTTATGCTTGATTCGGGCTGGCACTGCAATGCTGCCATTACGAGATGTACCAGAATGAAACTTACCGTCAGACCATAGCACAGAATAATAACTAGTACTTCGCATAGCGACTGCCTGATTGGTGGTGATGAATGAGTAAACAAGCGATGAATGAGTGAGTGAAGGATGAATGGGATTTATATTATTCGTTTCTTTTTGTTTAATACATTTTTATTATGTTATAATTTATTGTAATACAATAAGTACAAGTTGCCATACTAGGTTTAAACTACTGGACAGAAACTAACGGAAAAATTCTTTTACCGTTGGGAAGCTATATTATCCCTGAATTTCATAGGCTATTTTGCTTCTCTTTGCAACTTAGATTATTTTATAGCCCGTGTGAAGCCGGTGCGATATGCTAGTCTTATATACCTTTGAAAACACGCTACAACTGGTTATTACTTTTTGACGCACTTTTTTTTCACACGTTTCAGTTCATGCAACTCCCCGGCAACAAATTTGGTTTTACATTCATAAGTGACATATCGCACGAAGATTTAAATTTAATATCAACAGCGGATGATGCCCTTGTGCGTTTCCTAGACGCCCTGAAGATTCAAAGGGTTTTGGACAACACATTATTGTTTATTATGGGAGACCATGGACCTAGGTATGTCGATTAACTCTGAGTATGTAAACTTTCTAAGCCATTGAGTAACATCATTGTTCTAAGCCATGACCATCAAACATAGCATAGATTTCAGAAGGTACAAAAACCAACCAATCAAAAATGAAAATTGCACTTTCACAAGACTTATGCTTTTGTATTATGAATAATGATCAAATATTGTTACTTTTTAGGGTTCCGTATCTGAAAGGTAAAAATGGGACCCTATTACTAAGCTTCCGTTGTCTGTCTGTCTATCTGTCTGTATCTCAGAAACCGTGATAGCTAGAAAGGTGAAACTTTCACAAGTTTTGTATTGTCTGTGCCGCTATAAAATGCTACCCAAACTTTTTGTCATCGTTATATTTATTCAACTATATTTACAGATACTCTGCCGTCCGACATACTCTGCAGGGCAAGTTGGAAGAGAGGTTACCGTTGATGGCGATACACTTGCCTCCAGCCCTGACTGAGACACGGCCTGATATTGTTGTAAGTAGCAGACCATCCAGCATAGTTTGATGGCGAACCTACTATTTTAAATGTGAAAAGTGTGTGTGTGAGTAAATACACTCACTTGTTTGCTTCACCTCGCTCAAACGTCTGAACTGATTTCGATGAAATTTGGTACGGACATAGTTTAGATTCTAGATTAACGCATAAGCTACGTTTAACCTCAGAGTCACGAAGGTGCCACTAGTAATTAAAATAAGACTGTCAAGTGATTAACGATTAACTAATTGTTTCGTAAATTCTTTCAACTTTATTTCAGAAAAGCCTGTCATTGAACACAGAAGTACTCACAACGCCTAACGATATCCACGCGACTATATTAGATGCTCTTGATTTAAAACATATGATGAACCCGTATAAAATTAAAGGAGCTGATTTGAATAGAGCACTTAGCTTGTTCCAACCGGTAAGAATACTTTTTTTATTCTTTCACATTGGTATGCATTATTATTATAGTAGTTACTAGCAGATCGTCCCAGCTTCGCTTGGGCTATAAACTTATCTAAATTGCAAAACAAAACAAAATATTGCCTATGTTACTCAGGGATAATGAAGCTTACCAACGGTGAAATAATTTTTCAAATCGGTCCAGTAGTTTCGGAGCCTATTTGCGTCAAACAACGTCGTTTAATCGTTTAATTGCAAACTAAGCGGTTTATAGATTCCTTGACCAAAATATTTATTAAGACTATATACTGAGGTTCATGGGCTAATCACCTACCTGCTACCTGCCAGCGGCTACATAAACCTTGTTTTAGAGTAATGTGTTAAGCTTCGTTTTCACTAGGGGACATTAAAATTTGTTGTGTTGTTTGATGTCGCCCGACGTCGCTTCGGGCATCTACGGGTCGCGCAACTTATCGCTTCGACAGTCCCTGGACAGGCTCTGAGTAGTGAGAACGTGCGTCGCTTTGTGTTCTGAAAATGGCAGAAGTGTGGTGGACCACACTTCTCTCTACGACATGTCCCCTAGTGAAAACGCGGCTTTACAGCCCGTTCACACTAGTCGTAAGACGCATATGACTAAAAGTCGAATGCTCTGGTCATCACACACTCATTGTGAAAAGTATAAAGTGTATGGTGATCATTCGACTTTTAGTCATATGCGACTTATGACTAGTGTGAGTCGTGATCTTCGGCACAGATCCCGCGCACGCGGTCGTGCAGCGAGGCGGGCATCGAGCCGCACTGGTGCGCGTGCGCCGCCTGGCACGACGTGTCCTCGCGCGACGCCCTCTACCGGCGCGCCGCGACCGGCTTCCTGAGCTACGTTAACTCGCTCACTGACTCACTGCGGTCAGTAATTACTGCAACACTGGGTTATTGACTTGTAAAATATTCTTTACCAATAAATATGATTATGTTACGTCGCTCCATTTCCGTATTTTGCCTCAGATTATAATTTTTTTTAATATTAGGACACATTTCACACACGCCTGGTTAACCCCATACTGTACCATTTCTAGTTTGTGTTTTGGTAGCTAACACAATTGATATACTAAATATACTAAAAAGTACTGCAAACTTAATTTGTCGAGTAAAAATCGTATTGCAGAGCAAGTTATGTTTTTATTCTTCTTCGTTTGAGGTAAGTGGCCAAGGTCTGGTGTCGAGAGTTTTTAAGCCGCCTGAAGGCCTCTGAATTGGCTTAACGACTGCTTATACTACAACTAACAACCGGGACCTACAATTTAATCGTGTCATCCGACCCGCGGTAGTGCCCAGATGAAAATGCCACTGGAAATATGACAGTCTTTTGCATGGCCACCCATCCAAACACCGTCCGCATCGACCATTGCTTACCTTCGTTGATCGCGTTATGTTAAAGAACTAATAAATTAAGCATAGCATAAGCAGCCCAAAATACGTTTCCACTGCTGGGACTCGAGGCCTTCTCTCACAAGGAGAGAGATATTATAGGCCCACCACGCTGGCCAAGTGCGGGTTGGCAGATGACACACATTTTCGGATAAATTAATTAATAAATAATTGATTGTTGTACCTTAATGTTTCAGGGACAAATGCGAGCTCCGTACTCTGAGTTCTATATCGTGGGTGAAGGTACAGCGCGTCAACAACAAACTTCTGTCGTTCAAGGCGGCCCGTGACCACGGCTACCATGTCGGTCGGTTCTCTAGCAGGACTGTGCCCTCCTGGCTTAACTATCAGCTCAAGGTGGGCTCCTGGACCGCTTAAAATTAACCATCGCGTAAATACTCGTGATGCGAGTGTTACTTGGTGGTAGCTTGTGTGGCTCGGTGGTAAAAACGTGTTTTTCAATCAGACGGCCCCTGGTTCGATCCCAGCCCCACACCAATGACTTGTTTTTCAAGTTATGTGTGAATTGCACTCGCTTTACGGTGAAAGAAAACATCTTGAGGAAACCGACACGTCTGAGGACCACAATATCCGAAAACGTGTGTCATCCGCCAACCCTCACTTGGCCAGGATGGTGGATTATGGCCTATATATCTCTCCTTGTGAGAGAAAGTGGGGACGTATACATAATTTAATATTCTGTGAAAGTTTAGAGAATCTACAAAATAATGTCGTTATAAAGATCGAATAAAAAATTGCTTAAAAATTACGTTTTTTGTATGGATATCCACATTAAATATTGTCAATCACGTACTTACTTCCTATAAATCATAATTATTGGCTATGGCCTTCTTCAGAGTGATCAACACGTGAACACTACTCACCAATTATAAGGATTTTTGCCATTCGCTCTTGTTTCATATTTGCAGGTGACTCTGGGTCCTGGTAATGGAGTTTACGAGGCGACGGCTACGTACTTCACAAAAGAGGATTTGTTTGTATTTGATACCAGAGATATATCAAGGATCAGTGCGTAAGTATATATATATCAGTACGTAAGTATATATATCAGTGCGTAAGTATAGTATATAGGCAGAGCTGCGACAAAATGAACGGAGATCATTTAACTTTTTCATTAGTCGATGATATAGGCAAAAACTTGAATTTTCAAATCGATTTATTTATGTCTTAAGTATTATAGTACCTACTCTAATTTTAAAATGTTTTAAAGTATTTTATTGATCTACCTATCGTGTAATTATTTGTTCCAGGTATAACAGCGAACCCAATTGTTTAAGCAAGATGCAAAGGCACCTTAACAAATACTGCTATTGTAAAGATTATTTGCCGCACTAGGCGGTATTATCATAGACAAAATAAATAAATATAATATAAATACTACCCTAAACGCGTTTTTATACTACACACGGTTGTTGACTGCCCGGAGCATAAGGTTGATCCACAGACTGCACTTGTAGAATTGGCAGAATGATCGTATCGTTGTAATAATTATAATTAATAACGGTCTCACGCTTATATGTAAGGGAGAAGCCCTATTAATCATGTTTCTTTGAAAAAATATGCGTCTATGGTTGGGAAAATTTCGGGATAGTTGCAGGTAGTAAGTAGCATTTAATACAACAAACCAGGGTAAATTGTTCCAAAACGTGGAACGCACTTGTTATATACGTGTCATATTTATAGTATATATGTATTATCTGTATTGTATTATTTATTATGTTATGACAGCCAAAATCCATCGATCGATATTTTATTCAATCAGAAACTGATCAGATCGATAAATGAATGCAGCGATTGATAATCGATGGTTATGTTATGTCATGCATGTTGGCAGTGACAGTGACATATGTGTTAAGTTTAATATTTATATTTTCACCGTTGACGTATCTTGTACCATTTGTAGCACCTGCGCTAGTATATTTTCAATAATTTTGTTTTTAATAATATGTATGTGCATATTTACCATGGATCAGAAAAAAAAGAGGATATGGTGCGTTACAAGAAAACAACATCTCTAATAAGTAATATGCATAAAGAATAAATAGACCTGATTTTTCCTGAGCTTTTAAGGTCCTAGTATTACACTCAATTCGTTATTTTATAATTTTATACGTATTTAATTATTTAAAACATAAATCAAAACTATACGAGCGAAATTCAAATTTGTAAAACGCGCCACCATTGGTAATGACGTCATAGCGCACGTCCTGTCAGCAGCGTTGCCAGAATGTTAAAAAAGTAACATTTTACGTTACTTTTGACCCTGTTTTTTACTTTCATGTTACACGACTATAAATATTACTTTTACGTTACTTTTGAAGGATGACATAGGTAACCAAAAAATAAAATTGTGTGTTGCCGTATATTTTGGATTGAACTACCTATTATAGTTTTAGATATTTTCTGGCTGTGTAGTTTACCTCTTATTCAACTGCTGGTATTTGTAGGTTGTAGGTCTTTGTGGAGTGTGAGTGTGATGGCTAAGCAATACGTACTGGTAGTCCAGCGCCACGGCCAGGTCATCTACATTAGAGCGACCAAGGGAGATGATCCCGTTGCTTAAGTTAATGTATGTATATAAGTGGAGTAAACGGTTATGTTACAATTCTGCTCAAAATGTTACTTTTTGACCTGACTCATGTAATATTTGGCTGACGGTCGCTGGCAGCACTGCCTGGACAAGTAACAAGAGGTGCCCTATGACGTCACGCTTCAAGCGCGCGATAAATAGGAGCGTTTGAACTTGTCAAATTAAACTAAAATTTTCAAGATTTTATGAAAAAATAATTACTACTCTTAAGCCCAACGCACACGACGCTTGTTTTGCTGCTAGATAGCTTGCTAGAATTTGCCGCTGGGTTCGAAGTTGGCTGTGGCGCTGGGTGCGCTGATGGCTCCCTTGGTAGGTTGGCTTCACACGGTGCTTGTCGCTAGGCGTTCATCGAAGTGACGAACCCATTAAAGAGACGAGTGTTTCTAACCTCTACAGTACCCAACAGTAAACAGTATCATGGACGCTCAAGTACAACAAACTATTGCGGCTGAAATAATGAAATAAATAAAATAAATAATAATAATAATAAATAATAAATAAATAATAAGACGCTTGTTGTGGTAATTCGGAGTATTTGTTGCATACAAACACGGTTCTTCTTTGTATGCGTCAATTAAAGCATTAATTTGCTCCGGAGACCACCTTTGCGACATATTTTTTCAACAACAGAGCACGAAAAAAAGAGAACACGCAAGCAAGCCGTCACGAAAAATAGCACACGTTCTATCATCGACAGCCAGCACGCAACCACGCTGCAGAGCCAGCAGTGACGTCACTTTCTCGCAGCGATGCCAGCAGAGTAGCCAGCAGAGGGCCCCGCAAGCAATCCAGCAGCAAAACAAGCGTCGTGTGCAGCGGGCTTTACAGCTAACTTATGTGCCTAACTGTGATATCGCCGCCATTAGTCTAGCTTTGACGCTGCTGTGGTTTGAAACTGGTACAAAATAGACATAATTATTAAAAATGTGTCTCATTGTGATATTTTGAACAGCAAAAACAATAGTAGATTTAAAAATCTTTTAAGAAGTGGTATTTTATACAGTAGATAAGTGTACATTTATTATCATTATGTGTTAATAAAATTTTATTTTGCACGAAAATATTACGTATTAAAAACAATCTTTAATTGATAAAAAAATACTAGTATTAATCTTTATATCGAATAGTAGATGTATTTTTTAAAGACTGTGTTAGTGATTTGTACTACATTTTAAATTTCAATAAGTTAATAACTTGAAGCTAATCGCAAGCAGGCCACCACTTGAATGACAAAAAAACCACTATATTGCATTGTTGGGTTTGGTTTCTCTTCTTTATTAATCTTTTTTGTGATCTTTACAAATCTATTCTAATTATTACTACTCATATTCAACGTAGAGCGTAATGCTAGCAAATGAAGAGCTTTAGAACAGAAATATGTCTACAAACAGTGGCGACAAATTAGGAGAAGTATATGCGGTATGTTGGAATATACAGTTTATTGGAACGAAGTTCCTTATTGCGCGTTGTGAAAGGGGGCTAGACGGAAAAAAATCTTACGAAAAGTTATCACGACACTTTTAGCTATAGTAAGCTGTGCGGCGTGCGCATGTTAACAAATAAAGGAACTCCGTTCCATTCCGTTGTCCCTTGACACCTCTTTAGTTATATTGTACTACTTTTCCCCGCAATACGACAATTTACATGTTAAGTCATGGCAACACCAAATTGACTTCGAATATACTTTGTACTCGTTGTTTATCGTTCGCTGTTCCCTTGTTCAACTTTATCAAATTGATCGTGTTAGTCTATGATTACGCTACGTTATTATACCGACCGTGAAGTGATTGCTGCCGCGCCGCAACTCCGCGAGCGGCTTTTGCTAGTGACGAGTTGACGACTGACGAGTCGAGTGGTATTCGTCAAAACTCCGGGTCGCGCTCGTTCTTCTAAAATTAATGTGATTAAAGTTTATAAATAATGGCCCCCAGTTTTAGTAAATTATCAGAAAGAAGTGATGTTAGATTAGCAATTGCTGCTTCAGCAGCGTTAGGTGCTTGGGCACTCAAGACTTCTCTCAGTTCTAAGTGAGTATCCTTAGTATCCTTGCAAAAATATTCCACCTAATTTTAACGATCTATCATTGACTATCAAGGTTTATGTCAAAGATTTTGTGGTACCTAAATAAAGTTCCAGACCATATTATTATCATTGTCTTACGAGATTAATAAATAATTACCTGTTTACCTAATGTGTAAAGGTAAGTAAATACAAATCTAAGTCTAAATGTGCGTATTGAAACATAGAAACAAAATGTACTTACCTTATCCATAGCCTTAACCTATACTTATGTCCATATTTGCTAATGATTGGCTAAATATTTTTTGTTTACTTTCACTTTCAACATAATATTATGTTTCTTTGCAATTTGCATAGAAGTGTGTAGTTAGCTGTGTTATTACTATTAGTGAAACCATTGAAAAAACTCCAAAGTCTAACATGTCCACAGCTATCATTATATTATTACTATAGTTTCACTTCGAGTGTCGGTTTTGCATGTTTCCTTGAAAAGTGATCCTGACTTAAGAATTATGTTAATTTAATTGGTCCATCACAACATAAACGTACCTACATACATAGCAAAAACAAATTTATAAATGTATATTAGGCATTGAGAGTTTGATATCAAATTTGATAAACTACAAATAACTAGATATTTGTGCAGAATCAATTTATACTTCTACATAGAAAAAGATTTTTTTATTGTCCTACTTTTGGGCAAAGATTTCCCCGAGTAATCTTCATGCTTTCATGTCCAAGAAAAGATTTATTTCTGAAAATGATATAATTTCCAGAAATGTTTTGTATACTTCGAAATGTAAACCATTTCGAATGGCTAGACATTTATTACTATAAATTTATTGTTGTTTTCTCTTGACCTATTGAGTAATAGACAACCATCAACTGTATAGATATTTATGTAACCATTCATTATATTGGTAAAATAATATTGGTGGTGATTCAGCGGCACACACGACTAAACTAAATTTAAAGAAGCCCCATCTCTTTTCATCGTAGGTGGCCAGAGGTGTTCTGCACTATAGTCATTCCATATTTGATGTGATTTTAGTTGTTTTGTCTGTGGTTCAGAATGTGCTGTCTCTTTCCGGCCACCTAAGATGAAAAAAGATGCGGCTTCTTTAAATTTAGTTTTGTCATGTGTGCCGCTGAATCGCCACCATTGTTGGCTGCAAGCTGAAAGCCTTACTTTATATGTGTCAATCTACTTTATATGCATGCTCTTTAAATATTTATAAACCAAATAACTGTCAGGTCATCATTAGATAGCAAGATTAACCTTGAGGAACAGATAGTAGTATTTCTAAGGCTATTTGCCTTAGCAAACCTGCTAAGAAATGGAATGCATTGCCTTCTAGTGCATTTTTTTAAAAATTATGCATGTTCAAGGCTAGAATGAATTGATTTTTTTTAGATCAATGTATCTATTTTTCTTTTGTTCTGAATTAAATTTTTTGGCTGTGGGTGTTAAATATGTATCAGTATAAAATATGTATATGTAGTATATCAGTTATGTTAGCAACCATAATATAAACTAGAAATGGTTCAGTATGCAGTTAACCAGCAGTGTGTGAAATGTGCCCTAGAATTTATTTATTTATTTACGGCGAGTTTAGGCAAAACATGGATTAATTTAATAAATAAAAATGTAGAGTTTTTAACTTTTGCTAATAAAACTTACTTAATATTAAATATATTTAATGTTGTTTTTATTCACTTATACATCTAATAGTGCCACATCCATATATTGTCTGCAAATCTTATTGCTATGTCCAATAAGCTTTTACTCTTCAGTACATAATAGAAAATATGCTTGTTAGATTATTATTTTCAACACTTTATGTCCTTTATCATTGTATGAATCATAATTTCTATTATATATGGTATTTAAATGATTATAATAATATTAATAAAACTGCATTTATATCTAAATTTACCTTCCTGTACAATTGTACAATTACATCCTTTTGTACAATTTACAATACACACCTCAGTAATGGTATAATTTGTTGAGTCTCAATAAATTCTTCTACCTCATTTATCAAGCTTAAATCGCTGGCAAAGTTATCGCAATCCATATTTATCAAATAATTATTTTCAAACACACATACAATCTACCTATAGCTAAGCAGTCTTTAAACTACATGGTTTAACATTAAATTATAGTCCTAGGAACTATAATTTAATCAGAGGGTGGATTTGGTTTAGTGTATTCTATCTTTAATCCTTGTTTATTAAAACATGTTTTCTCTTATCCAAACATAAGTCTTGGATTAAAGTAAGTCTTACATGAAGCTGAATTTATTAATAAGAGGTCAAATGTAACTTAATAAAAATAAAATAAATATTAGGACACATTTCACACATGGCTGGCTAACACCATATTGAACCATCTCTAGTTCATATTATGATTGCTAACACAACTGATATACAATATATACATATAGATACATATTTAGCACCCAGACCAACAGCCAACAAATTTAGTTCAGCACAAAGATGTTGGACATGCCGGGAATCGAACTGAAAAGAGTATTTATTTATTTAAAATAACCGTGGACTCCTACTAGTTTTCAATTTTGTTTTCAGCAAAAGATCAAGAAGCAAAAATGTGGTCAAGAGACCTGGCAAACTCTCACCGGAAGAACAAATACAATATATGATAAAAGAGAAAGGCAGTAGAGAACCTAAGGCTCAGGTGGATGCGAGGTTTGTGGCGGAATTCAAGCAGTTATGGAAGATCATGGTGCCAGGTCTGTGGACTAAAGAGAGTGGGTTCTTGGCGCTGATAGCCATGTCGCTCATATCTCGCTCCATGTGTGACCTGTGGCTCATACAACATACAACACTCATTGAAGGGTAAGTCTTCTTATAAACATTTCATTAGTAAAAACTATCAAGCAAGTGTGGCTCGATGGAAAAAACTTATAGTAGAAGATCCGACCCTACATCGACCTTCACCAACACCTAAATGTTCTATACTTCAACTCAGGATATATATTTTCTTATTATCTTGACATTGCAAAATTTTATTTGAAAAAAATCAACAATTTTTTTTTATATAATCTGTAAGGATTTTTTTAGGCAACCCATTTTTAATATATTTTCTAATATACTAAATTTATTATGAAATTAATTTTATTCAATTATCACGTCAGTGAAGGTCGATGTAGGCTCGGATCTGAGACCATTATGCTTTTCAATCAGACCGTCCCTGTTTCGATCCCAGCCCCCAATGACTGGTTTCAAGTTATGTGTGGATTTGCACTTGCTTCACGGTGAAGGGAAACGCTACAATATCCGAAGATGTGTGTCATCTGCTAACCTGAACTTACCGGTGTAATGTATTATGGCCAATATCCACTAGCCTGGTAAGTTCAGAAGAGCAGATGACACAAGCAGCTTCGAATGTTTGAACTTCTTCTTCATACGAGGTAAGTGGTCAGCCTCTGATGTCGAGAGTTTTCAAGCTGCATGTAGGCCTTGGACTTGGCTTAACAATTACTTGTATGCTTAATAGCCGGAACTTACAATTTATCTTGTCCTATGACCCACCTTAATGTCCATATGTAAATAAATTTTAAATTACATTCCTTTGCATGGTCACCCATCCAAAGACGGTATTCTAACTAAGGTGATCTGACACGATCAACATAGACAAGCAACAGTGAGCATTAAGTAGACCACTATACATTCCTACTATTAAGGGCCCTGCTCTCACTAGGAGAGAGATTATGCCCTGCCTATATCTCTCCTAGATGTTCTTCCGTGGTTTGGATAACACAATAAATTGTAGGTTCGCATTCTGAAAGTGGCCTCCGACCACATCAGAGTCATTTTTGGGGTTTGAAAACTCGACGCATTATAAAATAACTTTATTGTACACCACATGATAATTGAAATAATTTAGATTTAAAAAGAGAAAATTAAAAAAATAGTGACTAACTAAATATGTATGTATGCACAATAATCGGCCTTATCCTAGGCCATTTCTTCCAGGCAGCTATAGATAACAATTATGGATTGGAGTAGAAATAAAAACAATGTATTAATTTATATATTTTTTCAGGTCCATTATAACAATGAACCACAAGGAGTTTAAACGGCTTCTCCTACAATTCTTCACTGCAATGCCTGTAGTTAGTACTTTTTTTACTCTTTATAGCTATACATGTAGCCACACGAGTTAGTGACACCCCGGCCTAAGGTGGAGCATGCTTAGTCTCTTAAGGAGGTTGTCGGAACACACTATTAGGTGCTTGGCGACAGATCTTTAACGAGCACTTGAAAATGCTCTACCATCATGATAAATAGATAGATAGATACATGCATACATTGATATACTCTTTATTGCAACACAAAAGGAAATACAAACAGAGAAAAAAACAATAAACAACTTATAAGTAGTGTTACAACCTTATCACCCTTATCAGCCTTATCACTGAAAGAGATCTCTTCCAGGCAACCAAATGCTGTGGTTTCCCTACGATGTTTTCTTTCACCGAAAGCTCAAGTTCATTAATTAATTTCTTTTTATATCATTTTTAGTTTAGCGGCAACGGAATAAATATGTGAAAGTT
Organism: Mellilla xanthometata; assembly: GCA_035578125.1. Classification (NCBI taxonomy): domain Eukaryota; kingdom Metazoa; phylum Arthropoda; class Insecta; order Lepidoptera; family Geometridae; genus Mellilla; species Mellilla xanthometata. The sequence goes on from JAPUBQ010000008.1 coordinate 2,390,902, forward strand.
ACATCTTTCTAGCTATCATGGTTAATGACTGTATGTTATAAACCTGGTGGCAGACAGACAGCGGAGGCATAGTAATAGGGTCCTGTTTTTTTCCCTTTATGTACGGAACCCTATAATTTATATATTTCTAATCAATATTTTTTTCCAGATATCAATAGTGAACAATGTGCTTAAATGGAGCATAGGAGAAGCCAAGCTGAGGATACGGACCAATCTCTCGCAGTATTTCTACAACCATTATCTTAAGTAAGTACCTTTCAGTTATAAATAATTGGCCAAGTGCGAGTTGGGCTCGCGCAAGAAGGGTTCCGTACCGTTGTTGTATGGGAACCCCCTTAAATATAATATTATGTACCATATTTAATTTTTTTTATATATTTTTTAATACATTATTCAATATTCTGTAAATTAATAGAGGGTCTACCAAATATTGTGTATAAAGATCGAGTAAAAAACAATTTAAATTTACGTTTGCTGTATGGGAGCCCCCCTCAAATATTTATTAATAATATAATTTGATAGTTAATATATGTATATTTATTTATATTTTGGGAAAAATTTAAGTGTCTAGCAGCTACCGTTATTGATATAAAAAAAAAACGAAAATAAAACATATTGTACGTTTAATATTATTATTTGTAGTATTTGTTGTTATAGCGGCACGGGAAATACATATCTTGTGAAAGTTTCAGCTTTCTAGCTATTACGGTTTATGAGATACAGCCTGGAGACAGACAGACAGTGGAGGCTTAGTAATAGGGCCCCGTTTTTACCTTTTAGGTACGGAACCCTAAAAACGACCGATCAGATCAGATATAAAGACCGAAATGAAAAATTATTTTGGCCACTTTGGCCGAAAGTAGAGCATAATATTTAGTCTGGTATAACCACAGAAGAGAAAAAACTGTTTTTTCTCTTCCGTGGGTATAACTGACTCTTAAGAAGGCTCGGAACTCACTAAGTTCTACTCAGTTAGGTTGGCCAGTGTAATCTAACTGCAATTATATATAATTAGGTTTAAATACCGTGATTTCTTCCTTACCTATTGATCAATAATGATAGTTTCATCATTAAGGTCATAATCTGATCTCACTTTGTTTCTCGCACTTTTAGTGTCCGCAGAATCAAGTACCTACAAGGAGCCAGATTCATTCAGTCTGTCTATCCGCTCTGTCCGAATTCTACAATTATGTATTCAAATAAATGCATCAATTTGTTGATAATTTGGTAATCAGGAGTTTCTTAGCTGTTTTTGATTAAAATCGGTCCAAGGTAATGATATCATATTTTTTCATGATTATGGGAATCCAATGAAAGAGTTTGACTAGTAGAAAATAATATAATATCTAATATATAAAATTTCCATTTAGTTGCCGTACGGTTAACCGAAACGGCTTGACCTATTTTGACCAAATTTTATATGCATATTTAGTAGGTCTGAGAATCGGCTACTGTCTATTTTTAAAGCGAAACAACGTTTGCCGGGTCAGCATCTATACATATACAATCCAAGATGGTTGACGAAATGTTAATACTTTTTATTTAAATTTATACTTGTTTGAAGAGAATTTTAATGAAAACAAAACCATGAGCAAAGTTCACTTTAACACTTGAGTAAACGGGTTTCTTGTACCGGTGTGGCACAGAATAAGTAATAGTTCATGTAAATGTTGCGTAACACCTTCCAAATTATTTGCGGTTAGCATAAACGAGAAATGTTTTTTTATGAATGCTTTATCATCATGGTAGACTAAATGTCTATATCTAATTGACAACCTCGTTGGCGTAATGGGTACCATGCCGGACTGGCAAACAGAAGGTTCCGGGTTCGATTCCCGGCACGGCGAGCATCTTTGTGTTGAACTAAATTTGTTGGCTGTGGGTCTGGGTGTTAAATATGTATCTATATAAATTATGTATGTATGTATATGTAGTATATCGGTTGTGTTAGCTACCATAATACGAACTAGAGATGGTTTAGTATGGGGCTAACCAGCCGTGTGTCAAATGTGTCCTAATATTTATTTATTTAATGTACAGAGCAAAAAAGACGGGGGGTTATAAGCTTGACGTGTGTCTGTGTGTGTTTGTTTTCCTGTGGTATCGTAGTTCTCGAACGGATGAACCGATTTAGATTATGTATTTTTTGTATGAAAGGTGTATTCTTAGCTATGTTTGATGACAATCGGGGCAAAATGGTGACCGCAACAAAATGGTGGCTCTCTTGTCAACTGTGTCGATATCGGTATCTAATGTTGGTCGGTCACTATATATATATCGGTAACTATTGGAATACAAAAATTGATATTTTAAAATACATTTCATATACATACATATACGTACATTAAATTTTAATACTTATGTAACACCTCTCGACCCGATACTCTGCAAATAAAAACATTTGATTTGAATGCGGCCATATTGGATTGATATTATCAATTTGACTTGAGGCAGTGGCGACAAAATATGACATCATTAACCCTGCGATTACGTCTAAATGTAAATAATCCACAGGTTCTTAGAGTATGTTGGTTTCTCACTATGTTTGCCTTCGCCGAATGAACGAGTGCAAATTACACATGTAACTTCAAAGAATATGTCTTTAGCGTAGCGCTGGAATCAATCCGGGTGTCGCGTACTGCAGTCCAATGTTCTCCCGACGAGACCCACTAGCTCTAAATTCACAGATGCAACCCCTTGAACTGAAAAGTTTTGATTTAGTTCAAATATTTTCAAATCTAGAGTAAATAGGTTCCTTCTAGGCAAGCGTGTTACATCTTAAACCACAGTCAAGTTTAACATCAGGCTAGCTGCGGTCGAACGTCCTAAAGCCTATTCTAAAAAAAAATCGTTCAGCTCTTTTATAATATCACAGCTTTTATAACAGTTAATCAGTACATACAGCTATTTTAAATTCTCGAAAGCATGTCTGTCAAGTTGAATACACTTAATTAAAATACTAAATATTGACCTACAGTGTGACCCGCCTCGGTATATTCCGAGTAGAATATACCTAGTAGCATTTGTAGAGCCACTAATGCTACTAGGTATCTGTCATGTAAAAATGTCACTAAATGTCATGTTATTCAGATAATGTAAAAAATAAGACATACCTGTCTGAATTAGGTCTCTACGTATAACGAAATATGTATAGGGCTTTATAATACAGTAACTGCGTCCCGGAGTTACCCATGATAATCGCGAATAAAATGAAGCCTATGTGTTAATCCAGAGTCTAAGCTAGGCTTTAAGCCAAATGTCTTACTAATCGGTTCTGTTATTTAGGCGTGAAGTAATTACAAACATACAAAGACAAACTTTCTCTTGTATAATATTAGTTTGATATAAATGTAGTTTCATAGTACAAATTGGCAGGCAAATGTGACTCTTACTAAAGAACGTAGGTGTGGAACTCTTTGCCAAATGCCCTGTTCCCCGAAAATTATAATCTTGCGGTTTTCAAAGCACGAGTGAACCGGTTTCTTCTGGGTAAGCGCGTTCCACCTTAGATCACAATATCGCTTACCATCAGGTGAATTCTGATCAAGCGCAAACCCATCATAGTATAAAAAAAGTCATTTTTTTTTCTTTTAACTAAATCGCTAGACTCCTCAATTTCATTTTTGGGGATCTAATTCTACTTTATTTACATATGCTGTTTTTACAGATAACCTTAAGTTTGAAAGACATGAAAGTTAATTAAAATTTAATGTTGACAACCAATAATGATTTTAAAGCAAACCTTGTTAAAGTTAGGTATTTTGTCGTTTTACACAAATATCAACGAAATTGACAAGGAAATTATAAAAGGTTAAATAAATTGCAGAAATAAAGTCAAATGAAACCTTAAATTGTTTTAACCTTAAATCGAGGATGACAAATCAGTTGTTTAATACAAAAGTTCGTTGACACGCTCCAAAAAGCATACGACTTTTGGAACTCATAAAGTTATTGCAATACAGTGTTATTCGACAAACACAGTCATTTTCGGATTTCCTATAGTTTCCTAGACGTATGGAATTCTTTTCCAAACGTCCTGTTTCTCGAAAAACATTGTAGATGTTTTCAAGACAAGAGTGATCCGGTTTCTTTTGGGCAAGCGCGCTCCGCTCAGATCACAATATCGCTTACCATCTGATGAATTGTGCTGTAGAATTGCGTCATTAAAAATAAAAAGTTTCTTAGTATATAACATTCATCTGTAAGGTATACAAACATATATATACACTAGCTGACCCGGCAAACGTTGTTTTGCCTCACTTAGGGGTATGAAAATTCAAATTCAAATTCAAATGATTTATTTTGCAAAACACGGGTAATACATAATAGTGGAAAATAATGTCTAAGTCTCACCATGATTTAGCCTATTAAGGCATGCAAAAAAATTATACATTACTAAAACTTATTCTAATTTAAATTTAGGCATTACATTATGGTAAATAAACACAATAAACAGTCCTAACTAAAAATCCAATTATAAAATAATCCAGCAATATTTCATTTCATCATTTACCTTCTAAAAACTCTTTTATGCTATAATAACATTTTTGTACAAGGAAAGATTTTAATTTTATCTTAAAAGTAAACAAAGAATTGGTCTCTTTAATTGACAGAGGCAAGTTATTGTAGATTTTTACACCCATACAGAAAATACTACCATGAAATAATTGGGTTCTTGCTTTCACGGGGAAAAGCTTTCCTTTATATCTACTACTTTTTAGCGTATCATATTTACCAAGCTCAGATCTGACCAAAAGAGCTGCTTCCAAGATGTAAATCGAGGGAAGTGTCAAAAGTTTAAGATTAACAAAATGAGGCCTACACGAGTCAGTCTGGCGAATACCACAGATAGCCCTAATGCACCGTTTTTGGGCTCTGAAGGCTATATCTTTTCCCGCTGCGTTTCCCCAAAATAAAACTCCGTATCTTAAAACAGATCCCACATTGGCGTGATAAGCAGTAAGTAAAGTGTCGACATTTGATAATTTTCGTAGCATGTATAGAGCATATGCAGACTGGTATAGTTTATTACGAACTTGTTCAATTTGCATACGCCAGGTAAGATCCGAGTCTATATGCAACCCAAGAAATTTGGTTGTGTCAGTTTTAGTGATAGCTTTACCTTTGTATTGTATATTTAATGAAAGAGATTTGGCATTTTTATGCTTAAAAGTCATGTACAGAGTTTTATCTAGATTAATCTTTAGGTTGTTACAGTGTATCCAATCAATGATGTCCATAAGGGAGTTATTAACTATATCATCATGTCCTATAGTATTATTAGTAAAAAGTGCCGTGCTATCGTCCGCAAACAAAACCATGGGGTGAGGTATAACATTAGGCAGGTCATTAATGTAAGCCAAAAACAAAAATGGGCCCAAAATGCTGCCTTGGGGGACACCATATTTTACTAGCCTAGGTTTAGAAGTATATTTTTTTACAGTCGTAGTTTTAGGACATATTTGCGTAATTTCAGTGTACTGAATCCTATCTGTAAGATATGACTTAAGAATTTCTAAAGCTTTACCTCTAACACCGTATTTTTCCAATTTCATTAGTAAAATGCTATGCTTAACGTGGTCAAATGCCTTAGTCATATCCATATACAGAGCAGTGACTTGTTTCTTATTTTCCATCCCTGTCATAACATTTTGCAAAAACTTATATATGGCCATATTGATTGATTTGCCTTTTCGGAAACCTAATTGGTTATCTACAAATATATTAAATTTCTCAAAAAATGCTTCAAGGTTGTTATATAGAATTTTTTCAAATATTTTAGAGAATATTGGAATAAGAGCTATCCTACTAATATTATAAAGGCGAAAGTTTGTATGTATGGATGTGTGGATGTATGGATGTATGGATGTATGTTTGTTACTCTTTCACGTAAAAACTACTGAATGGATTTGAATGAAACTTTACCACAATATAGCTTATACATCAGAATAACACATAGGCTATAGCTTATACATCAGAATAACACATAGGCTACAATTTTTGAGGTTTTTAATGTGAGGTCGTAAAAAAAACACATTTTTTGCGCTTACATTGCAAACGCTGACTGAATCCTACAAGATAGATCAAAACAATTTACTACAGTATTGTACAACTTAAAAAGGTCTACAAAAAAGTCCGTGATGGTATATGTTTATCTCTTAGGAATAACCCACAATAACCATTTTTTATCCTTTACTTTGTACGAGAAATAATGGCTTATTTACGAAGCGATTTTAAGCAATACAGTATAAATCCTTATCCAATTAAGTATCTTAAATACATTGTGCATTTAATAAAGATCAATATGGCTTTTTGCAGCATGTAAATTAAATAAATATTTTCGAAGATATCACAGATTTAAAATGCAGCGGCGCCAGGCGAACGGGGCGTGGGGTGGGGAAGAAGTGGCTAATAGCTGAGTGCGCGACCCGAACGCGGGCAGACGCGTGAGGGCAGACGTCGTTGACGGTTGTGTCCGTTTGCGAATTTTCAAGGCACTAGCGATTTGATAAAAACGTATGGTCGCCTACTTTAAGTAATATAGGCCTAAGGTTAGTTATTGCCAGGTTTCTTTTTGGTTAGGAGTAACACGTACAAAAAGATACTTCATTTTTACAAATTACTTCATTGATAATTCAATTACTATATAGATAGGTTACTTATAGTTAATTATAACAAATTATATTAGCAATAAATTAAAATTGCGACTATAATTTGAGATTTAAACTATCCTATCTCTCAAGTTGGATCGAACTGCACATGGTGTGCGAATTTTATTATAATCGGTTAAGTGGTTTAGGAGTCCATTGAGGACAAACATTGTGACACGAGATTATATAAATTAAGATAAGATTATTAATATAATATGTATGTTTTTTATTATTCTTTATTGTACACTACGTCCTACTATATAGATAGGTTACTTACAGTTAATTATAACAAATTATATTAGCAATAAATTAAAATTGCGACTATAATTTGAGATTTAAACTATCCTATCTCTCAAGTTGGATCGAACTGCACATGGTGTGCGAATTTTATTATAATCGGTTAAGTGGTTTAGGAGTCCATTGAGGACAAACATTGTGACACGAGATTATATAAATTAAGATAAGATTATTAATATTATATGTATGTTTTTTATTATTCTTTATTGTACACTACGTCCTTCTTTAGTCGTTTATAAATTCCTTTCCATCCAAAGGTTGCCTGGAAGAGATCGCTTTAAGCGATAAGGCCGCCAATTGTGGTACACTAATTTTAAGTTAATTGTCTTTTACTGTGCCTTTTTTATTTATGTGTCCAATAAAGAATTATAAAATTTCCATGACACAATGTTAGTTACCGTACTCCTCCAAAACGGCTTGACCGATTTTTACCAAATTTCATATGCGTATTCAGTAGGTCTGAGAATCTTCTACTATATATTTTTAAGGCAAAACAACGTTTGCCGGGTCAGCTAGTAGGCCTATAATATTGAACGTCCAGCTTGTCTTGTTTTTTGAAGACTGGTATAATAATAGACACCTTAAGAGCATTTGGGAAGCATCCCTGTTCAATGCACAAGTTCATTATGTGACTAATAATGGGAGCTATAATATTTGAAGCATGTTTGATTATTTTTGTGCATATCCCATCGTAGCCTGTACTATTGCTGTTATTTAATGATTTAATCGAATTTAAAACGTCCAAAGGACTAGTTGGCTTCAAAAAACAAGAATTAGGGTTAAATTTCATATTTTTATTATAATTATCGTATGGGATGTCATGATTTGCAGAAATGTCATCAATAAAAAAATTGTTAAATATCTGAGCTATGTCATAAGGATTGTCAATAAGAGTATCATTATGTTTAATTAAATTAATTTCATCAGGAGGTGGTTTAGTAACATATTTGTTGATGATTTGCCAGACTGCTTTAGCTTTATTTTTGGCCGCTTGTACATAATAGTTATTTTGAGCTTTCTGGGTGAGTTTTATGATCCGTCTATATCTTTTATTATATTCTTTGAAATGTTTTTTATCTATTTCCAATTTAGAGATTCTATATTTCCACAAGAGCTTTCTTTTACGTAAAGAACATTTTCTAATGCCCTTACTCATCCATTTAGGTGATGTAGTTATGGGAATTTTTATTCTTATGACGGGAAAGCAGAGATCATAGAAAAGTTTAAATAAAGAATGAAATTCGTTAAATGCCTCATTTGCATTGTTTGTCTGATAGATTTCCTTAAAAGATAGACTTTTGAGACAATTTAAAAACTTTTGGACGTTATCATCGCAATAATCTCTAATAAATTGGAACCAGTATTTTATTGCATAAGTTTTTTTCACAGGACAGTGAAGAATCTGCGATGTATGGTCCGAAAGGGCAAAGTCAAATATTTCAGCGTTTGCTTTTCTCACATTATGTGCAAAATTGTCAAGGCATGTTTTACTTTGCAACCTTGTGGGTTCATTTAAAGAAAGCTGAAGATTAAAACTAGCTAGTAATTCCTCAAAATCTTTAGAGGCTTTGGAGTTGTTTAGTCTATTTATATTAAAATCTCCGCAGACAATTACTTTTTTACCTTTAACACATATCTTCACTAAAAGTTCTTTCAAACGGTCCAGAAAAACATCAATATTTAGTCTTTTATGTCTTGGAGATCTATAAACGCATATAACTACCATTTTATGATCCGATAGCTCTATAGCAGAACACTCAATATACCTACATAAGTTAACCCGTTTTGTTTCAGGAACTTGAACAAATTTAAGATGATTTCGTACCAAAACACATGAACCCCCACTTCTATTTTTCCGACAATATGAAGAAACTAGTTTAAAATTTGGAATCATCACGTGTTTTGTATCTTCTTCTAACATGTTATGTTCAGTTATACAGATAACGTCCGGACTAACATTGCTTCTATGTATTTGTACACTAAGGTCGTCGGATTTAGTAAGCAAACCATCAATGTTTTGGTGAAATATTTTGATGCTGTTATACACGAAATAAACCGTTATCACCCTGAATTTCGTTATCGAGTTCCCTATCATCCAAATCAACAGCGGGCTCCTTGCTAGGGGAAGCGGGCCTACTTGTTCCGTCCCTATCAATGAAAGTCTGTGTACTTTTGTCGCATTTTCCTACAGCGTAAGTCTCAATTCTATTTTTATTAATATAATTCAGATATTTCCTATTATTTTCTAGCCTAAGCAAATCTCTTAAGATTGATCTGGACTTGTACAACGCTCTTAATTTCCGTCCAGGTCTATATGTGCTAAAGTTCATGTCAATGAAAGAGACCTTATCAAAATGATTACATATAAATTTAAGTTCGTAGTTTAATTTCGTTTCGTTTAAATGTTTGTTATAAGGTACCTCACTTATCAATATGTTAGTGGTCTTAACTCTAGTTAACCAATTTTGTAAATGTAGCTGTAATTCATAAGGACTCGAGTCATTAATTCCTCCTAAAATAATAATATAATCCTCGCATCCAAGACTATTAAGCTCTTCGTCGTTAATTGTTGTTAAGATGTCCTTGAGCGTCGCCCCCGGTTTCCAGAGACAGGTGACTTGGTATCGTTCACCTACTAGTAGTTGGAGTGATTTTTGCATATCCTTTCCTTGTTGGTCAGCCATTAGAATGATCTTGTTAGAACGAATATTCTCATAAAGACGTTTAGGTAGGACTTCCTCACTGTCACTACTACGCAGAGATACAGGCCTCGTAGGAAGTGGGTCTGGTGCATCAATTCTAGAGCTAGTTGTAGGCTTCGGAGAGCTCTGAAGTGGTTGAACACTACCAAAAGATTGTCTGTTTTTGCGTCTCTTTCTTCCTGATAACGGAGTACTGCAGTTGGTGTCATTAAAATTAACTTTTTTGTATAGTTGTACAGCTTTATTTTTTTTGGAAAGCTCTTTTTTCAGTTCTACATTTTCAGATAACAGATTTGTTATTTCTTTATGAGCGGCTTCTAATTGTAACTGCAAATTAGCTATTTGATCTTTGCTTTCTTGAGAGGTTTCATGCGCCGATATGTTTGGAACACTCATAATAATATTCTCAAAGGTGCTGTTGATTGTACTACACAAGTCATTCATCGATGCAGACTTGTGTAACTTTTTTCTGAATGTAACAAACTGGTCAGCTGATTTGTCCATCATGTACGTTATTTATTTAATTTCTTAGCAGAAACTGTTCAGTTAACAAATTCTGAAGTGCAAAAATGCGACATGTATATCTTGGGATTTGAACCGTCGGCTCTTCGTACGGAGGTGTGTCAGTGAGCGTGTTACACCGCTGCGCCAACCGTTCAAGTTACTGGGTGATCGAAAATAGTTCATATAATGGTTACTCACAGCCGGTTCTTATTCCTTGATGCAATGTGAAGTGTGTAACAAAACAACATCGCAAACTTAATAGCATTACACGTAGTTTTTAGTAATTTACGAATAATTCTCCAAATTTTAAGCTTATCGCACAGAAGTCGACGCACAAGTCACTATTTTAACATGTAGGATAAAATAAATCGGTAATTTTAGTGAGTTAACCATGATTACACAAGAAATCCAAGAAACTTGGTCACTGTTTTCGCGGCGTTTTTTCACTTAAAAGACGCACTAGTTTGATTTGATAACACTTCAGCCGACTTATTGACGCACTTTATACAATGTTAAATAAGATTCTAGTAGTTTATAGCACTTTAAGCGGTTTTAAATTAAATATGTTTGTGGAGCCGATGTTGCACTAGCGAGCGCCCTCTGGCGAAAAATAAATAGTGTAGCTTATATGACACGTTCGTAGATTTACCATAGCAGCGCCATCTATTGATTACTTACTCAACCCAGTCGAAAGGAATCGACATCTGTTAGAATCATTTGGAGTTAATAATTGTGACTGTCAAATAATAACAGACAATAATTAGCAATTAATTAAAATTGCGACTATAATTTGAGATTTAAACTATCCTATCTCTCAAGTTGGATCGAACTGTACGTGGTGTGCAAATTTTATTATAATCGGTTAAGTGGTTTAGGAGTCCATTGAGAACAAACATTGTGACACGAGATTTATATATATTAAGATAAGATATACATATTATTATATATCACATATTCTTATCAGTCGATGTTAAATATTTATACGCACTAATAACAAATGCACGTGAGCTAGCTGTGATTTATAATAATTATCGTAAATACGAATGTAATCTTAAACGATAATCCTGTTATCTGTTATATAATAATATAATATGCGTAAAATATAGCGATTCTACCCTATTCTGCCAATGGTACGGAACCCTGCGATAATTATTGTTATTATACTAGCTGCGCCTCGCAGGGTTACCTGGAGATTGTGAGAGATACAACTAAGGCTGTGAAATATACTCATACTCAAATATACTAACAGACTAGCAGATCGTCCCGCCTTCGCACGGGCTATAATATAACCAAAGTAGCAAAGAGAAACAAAATATAGCCTATGTTACTCAGGGATAATGTAACTTCCTAACGGTGACAGATTTTTTCAAATCGGTCCAGTTTACAGAGTAATATCTCCATCTAAAATTGTGTATGATTCACATGTGAATCATTTGTGAATCATTGCCATACCAAATTACATCAAAATCGGTATATTCGTTTGAACGTGAGTAACAAAGATTTTGAACTTATTTGCTACCCCTACTATATTTGCTACCAGTTATGTTTTTGGGATAAAAAGTTGCCTATATTGATCCGAGGTCTACCCTATTCCCATAACAAATTTCATAAAAATCGGATTAGCCATTTGAGCGTGAAGAAGTAAGAAACATACACACACACAAACTTTCGCATTTATTATATTAGTAGGATACATATTAACTGGACTTGCGAACCGCACTCGCAACAATATAGGGTTCTGTACCGTTGGCAGAATAGTAACAGAGGACATACTTAGCTATATTTTTCGCACATCTACTATACTATGAAAATCTTGGCCCTGACTCATTCATTTGTGCATCTATAGGCAACGCAGAGCCCAAACTGCTGGTCCTTGGGGTATGAAATGTGGAGGGTGTATTTGTTTTAGTATGTAGACGCGTACTAAGGACGGATTTTTGGTAATTCCATCCCTAAGGGAGTGAAAGGGGGGGTAAAACAGTTTGTATGAAACTTCTTTGTTTTTAAAATTCTAGCAATGAAATTTAGAATATGTATAGTTTTTGTAAAGTTAAACATAACGATATCAAGGTTTTTTTTTCAGCTGTGAACTAAATATTTGTAATGGCCTGGGTATTAAATATGTATCAATATCTAGTTTTAATGTATATATGTACATATATGTATATCACATGTGTTAGCAAACTAACCTAACCAGTTGTATGTGAAATGTGTCCTAATCTTAATATATATAAATCTCGTGTCACAATGTTTGTCCTCAATGGACTCCTAAACCACTTAACCGATTATAATAAAATTCGCACACCATGTGCAGTTCGATCCAACTTGAGAGATAGGATAGTTTAAATCTCAAATTATATAAATCGCAATTTTAATTTATTGCTAATTATTGTCTGTTATTATTTGACAGTCACAATTATCTGTTAACTCCAAATGATTCTAACAGATGTCGATACCTTTCGACTGGGTTGAGTAAGTAATCAATAGATGGCGCTGCTATGGTAAATCTACGAACGTGTCATATAAGCTACACTATCTATTTTTCATACCCCTAAGTGAGGCAAAACAACGTTTGCCGGGTCAGCTAGTATATATATATTTTAATACTCATACAGAACCCTTCTGCTCTATATTCTAATAGAACGTCCTGACACGTTATTGGTCACTTATTATCTTATTAAAAAAACAATCCTTGTTACAGGGGCTTCACATACTACAAAGTGACAAATCTTGACAACCGGATATCCAACGCTGACCAACTTTTGACAACTGACATTGACAAGTTCTGCGAGACCGTTGTCGATCTATATGGCAACATTAGCAAGCCCTTACTGGATATAAGCATTTACTTGTACAGGCTGACGGTTAACCTGGGCGCTTCTGTGAGTATTTATAAAATTAATTAGTATTTATAAAAAATGCTTCACGGTCAGTTAACTAGAATAAACGGAAGAGTAACTCCATACAATTGCCGCTTAGAATTTGTATTCTACGCACACAATTATACTGCTATCCCTACGAAACACATACACAAAGCTCGCACGCAACCATGTGACGACACGAGGGCGCGCAGGTAGCTGTTTTTCCCCGCCCACCGCGGTATTTTACGCGTGGACGGTCGAACCATTTTATCGGCCAAGTTACTATTCTATTTCGCTGTTTACGGTGAAAGAAAACATCGTGAGAAAACTGCTATGTTTGAGGACCACAATATCCGTAGACGTATACGTGGCTACAACGTAGCTTTACATCAGGCAAGCTGTAGTCAAACGCAAACTTAACAACGTTAAAAAAAACCGCCGAACCGCACTTGGCCAGCGTGGTAGATTATGGCCTACCCTTCTCGTGAAAGAAGGCCCCGAACCCAGCATTGGGGTTGTATAGTGGGCTGCTCAAGCTTTATTAATTAAACTCTTTTCAAAATCAACCGATACTACAATCTGTGGTGGCAATTTCAAATCGATCATAATGTATGTATTCTACTAGTCAAGCCGTTTTATTTCATACCCATATTGAGTTGGTTGACCGAGAGAGCCGCTCGAAGGCCTCTGACTTGACTAAACGACTGTTTGTACTAAGACTCACAGCCGGGGACCTCTTGTGCATGGTCACCCATCCAAAGACTGTCCGCACTGACCGTCGCTTAATCTCAATGATCATCTTAGCTATAGATGCTTCAGAAAATTTCCAAAAACTTGCTTGCTCCGTAAAGATATTTTACGCGTCTGGTTAAATGAAAGTAAGGCTAATTAAAGATTCGACAATGACGTAATAAAAGTGATAGTATCCTTTTTAAGTCGTCTGAAGTCGAGAGTGCATTGCTTTGGACCACTTTTACTTATTTCCGTTCACATTTCCCTTCACAACTGGAATGTTTTCTTTTTAAAGTTAAGATTAACACACTTTTTTTCGTGATGTTAAAAACATTGTAAATAAATTATATGTGAAGAAGGAAAGAAAGAACACATTTATTCCAGAGACAGAAGACACGTACATATACATTATTTTAAATTACATTAATGAACATGAAAAAAAGAAGAAAGACAGCATAGTATGGTTCCCTTTTTTTTTGACGAGGGGGAAATCTTCGACAAGATACCTGGCTGCGATGGGGCGCAGCCAGGTTATGTGGAATTTGTACCCACTAAAACCCCCGCGGTGACCTGCCTCTGTGCTTAACGGAGGTCTCCGTGTTCTTCCGGGAAACACTCCGGAGAATAGCCCCCTAGCGTCCGAAAAAGGACAGCCCTCAGTACAAACGCCACAGATATCTCTGCAGCACTGATTGTCAAGACGTAATGAATTCTAAAACAAAAAATATAAACGATTAAAATAAATTCCATTAATTTTGTTTGAACTTCACTACTTTAGCATTCTTTAACAGTGTGTTCCAGCAGTATACTTAAGAGCCAGTTATTCCAAGCTAGGCATGCTCCGCCTTAGGCCAGAGTGTTGCCAACTCATGTGGTTACGCGCCCTGCTGTCTAATGCCTAGCTGTAAATAGTAAAAAAATACAATAAATATAATCAATTACACTTACTCCCGCTCCGGGTCGTTCTTGGTGCAGAGGTTGGCCATAGCTATTCAGCGCGGTAATGCAGCGAGCGTGATGCGCACCTTTGCACCAGGGGAGAGCAGGGGCGGTTATTTGATTGATTTGATTTTGATTTTAAAAGTTCTTTATTTACGTAATAATAATAAACATAACATACAAATTTAAGGTTATTTGATTAGTGTTAGTATTTTTTATATGTGATATGTATAAAACCTATATTGACATATCAATCACATAATTTAACTCGAGTCCCTTACAATTACATAAATCCTTACCTAGTCGTTTTACGTTAGGGCTTAAAACATAGTTTTACTAATATTAATAAGTTATATTAAGCCAAGAACGGTGTACAGTCATTGATTGTTCTTCTATTGTTGGAAATTCATGTTACGTAATTAATGAATAAAATACCAATTTTGCGTCCAATAATTACAAATTAGGCTCAGTTTATTCAAGTGAAGTTAGTTCATACAAATGAAGACTTATCACGGTACACCGAGTATTAAATAAGCTTGTTTTTATAATGGATAGGCAAGCGCTTGATCGAAACTCACCTGATGTTAAGATATGTTGTGATCTAGGGTAGAGCGCGCTTGCCTAGAAGAAACCGATTCACTCTCGCCTTGAAGACACTGGGGTTATAGTTCAGAGGGAACAGGGATTCCGGCAATGAGTTCCACAGTTTAATGGTCCGCTCAATATATAAGGAAGCGAAACGCTTCGTGCGGATTTTTGGAACTTCAACTGTATAAGCTATATAAATGAAATCTAGGCTATTATTATGAATTTTATTTTAAAACACGGGGTGCACTGAACTCAATGGAAGGTTGAACCTGTGTCGCGTTGTTCAGGCTTTATTTACTCGATTAAAAAAGCAAAGTCTTGAATTTACAGTTATTTCTTTATAAGTCATAAACGGTAAAAAAAATAGCTTAATGACCGTCTAAAGAACTTTAAGATTATTTATACTTGTTTTGGTACTAATCAGACTATTTCAGACCAATCTAGACTAGTATTTTTAGAATTAGGGATTAGAAATAAAAGAACTAAAATAAAATTTTTGAACATTTTTTTTTCAGATTGATTAGTCTGATCGGTACCAAAATAAGTATAAATATTCTTTGAGTTGTTCTTTAGATGGTCTTAAGGCTAATTTCCCGATATTTTTTTACTGTAAAATCAAAATTTTGCCCTTTGTCATCGCCTGGATGAAAAGTACTTGATCGAACGAAGTGTCTGTCATCATCCATATTGTAGGTACACAATAACATAATAACCTATTGACTCAGGTGTTACATTGCGGAAATACGTTGTAAATAAAAGACAAAATTAAATATTTAGTGTATTTCCGCTGTGATCTGAAACCCAATTTAAGATAAGCAAAGGAAAAATTCAGGAATTACTTTGCGGAAATCCATTGTAAATAGAGGACAAAATTAAATATTTAGTGTATTTCCGCTGTGATCCGAAACCCAAATTAAGATAAGCAAAGGAAAAATTAAAACATGTGAATAAATTTAGGTCTGTTCCTTCGACCGACCACCACACACCTCCACTACAAACACGCCTAAATTTTTTGCTAATATTTTAACTATGCCAAAATACACTAAACATTTAATTTTGTCTTCTATTTTCAATAACATAATATTTATCCAAGGATGTAATGTTTCAGACACCAGGTATCATGATGGCGTACCTGTTTGTATCTGGAGTATTCCTCACCTATCTAAGGAAGCCCACAGGTTAGTGTTTTACTATCTTAACTCTTCTTTAATATTACCAACTTGAAAAAGGGAAAAACTTATTTTTGTTTTATTCTTTCTATTTTTGACAGCTACATGAACTAGGATGAAAGTTAACCGCTTAAGTGTTTTTTCAATATATAAAATTTCCATGTCACAATGTTAGTTACCATACTCCTCCGAAACGACTTGACAGATTTTTACCAAATTTTATATGCGTATTCAGTAGGTCTGAGAATCGGCTACTATCTATGTTCCCTACCCCTCAGTGTTGTTCACCCTTAATTTTCTTTTTTAATTTTTTGACGTAATTTTTTGTTTAATAATTTTTTTATAATGTGGCATTAACAAATACATAGAACCCTAAATTTTTACTTTTTTTATCACACACCGCTATTTTTACATGGCCATTTTAGTAAAAAAGCAAAAAAACTTTTGCCGGATCAGCTAGTTTCATTATAAATTTCAATATTAATTTTATTCCTATTAAAAAATATCTGTTTGTTAACTGAGAAGTACCATATTATACAGACGAAAGCGATTGGTATAAAATTATTCGTTCGGCGGTCTACTGACCGCTTCGACCCTTGATCGACCTAGTCTATTCAATGACTAACTGAAACAAATTTCTAGCGCTTGATTAGTCAGAGAAGGTGCATATAGCGTCCACCAATCACAACCACCAACGCTGTCTACGGGTGTTATTTCTGACGAATCAGACGTTAAAAAATCAAAATCAAATTATTTATTGGCCTTATGGCATCACACCGTACTGGGCAAGTCAATTTACAATTAATTTCTTAAATTTATATACCTATATTTTTTCATCCACCTGGAATCGTTTGAAAGGAATATAATAATATCTCTCGGTTAACTGGTCTCGTTGAACTGGTCGATTGAACCATTGTTTTTAATTAACATAGGCCATTGAGCTACGGACGTTCCATGATAAGACATTGGGTTATTGATCTGCAAACTGTTATTTATTTATGGTGCTATTTAAAGTACCTACACTCGAATTATATTAACCTTTGCTACCAAATTGTATGCAAATTGTTCTATTTAAAACTGTTTTATCTGTTCATGTATATGTCTTATGTAGATATCATGCACATTTAACGTGATTAGTACAAAATTTGTTGGGTTGTGTTAGCAACCATAATACGAACTGAAATGTTTCAGTATGGGGTTTACCAGCCGTGAGTCGGTCTGCGTGTTAAAAATGTATCAATATAAAGTATTTATGTATGTATATGTAGTATCAGTTGTGTTAGTTTAGTATGGGGTTAATAGCCATGTGTGAAATGTGTTCTAGTATTTCTTTATTTATTGGTAATATTTGAAAACAAGTACTTAATGAAACATTTAGGAAACCCACAATATCACATGAAATGTATAAGTACCTACTTGTAACAGTTGTTTTCTGAAGCGGCCTCTTAGTCCATTGAAATGTTACATTTTTTAGGCCTAACCTTGCGTTTTTTAGAGGACGCAATTTTATTTTTTTGATGTGTAGGGGGGGTCAGTGTAAAGCTAAAACCAAGTTTGTGGGGTCACCACCCTTGTCCCACGGCCGCCATCTTGAAAATAGGGGTTGAAACGGTTTTTATGATATATCTCTTAAACTATTTATTTGATAAAAAAAAATTGTTAACATTTTTTGTTGCAAATTAAATTCTCCACAACTTTGGTCCCGTAACTTTTTATCGTAAAACTATAAATAAAAAAGTTATAAGCGAAAACCTTCAGAAATTCGAGGGAAAAAATTATATTTTTCGATATAACTTTTTTTTAAATCATTTTACGAAAAAATAATATCAGACCTTTTTTGTAGGTCGTTTTTTGGGGAACAACTTTTATGTGCATCATTTTTTCATTAAGTTAATAGCTAAGGTTTTGCAGCGCTCCGAAGTGAGTACTATTGTTTAGTACTCTTAACTATACCTATACGAGTATTATATGTGTATACTAATAATATATCATCAGTTATTTTTTTTTATTTTTATTTTTTTTATTTTATTATTATAACTTTTTTTATAACAAATTTAGCAATTACCTGAACAGTATTTCCTGTAACGGCAATCAGATTTAAAATTATTTTAAAAATCAATAATTGTTAAATCCTGTTATGGAGTGAGAAAGAGTCAATAATTCATTATTAATAATATTGCTAAATTTGTATTTAAAAAAGTTATAATAACAAAATAAAAAAAAAAAAAACTGATGACATATTATTAGTATACACATATAATATAGGTATAGTTAAGAGTACTAAACAATAGTACTCACTTCGGAGCGCTGTAAAACCTTAGCTATTAACTTAATGAAAAAATGATGTAAATAAAAGTTGTTCTCCAAAAAACGATCTACAAAAAAGGTCTGATATTATTTTTTCGTAAAATGATTAAAAAAAAAGTTATATCGAAAAATATAATTTTTTTTCTCGAATTTCTGAAGATTTTCGCTTATAACTTTTTTATTTATAGTTTTACGATAAAAAGTTACGGGACCAAAGTTGTAGAGAATTTAATTTGCAACAAAAAACGTTAACAAATTTTTTTTATCAAATAAATAGTTTAAGAGATATATCATAAAAACCGTTTCAACCCCTATTTTCAAGATGGCGGCCGTGGGACAAGGGTGGCGACCCCACAAACTTGGTTTTAGCTTTACACTGACCCCCCCTACACATCAAAAAAATAAAATTGCGTCCTCTAAAAAACGCAACCCCAAATGTAACTTTTCAATGGACTATCTGGTGACTTATCACCATAACTTGCGCCGATAAAATAATAAAAATAAAATCATTTACATTTAGATAGATATTTATTAATTTCTTAAGAAACATAGAATTATATTATAACTAAACTAACTTTAATTATTGTAATGTAGACAAAAATAGTTAAAAATTCCTTGTTTTTGTACTCTGGCTAGTACTTTTCACTTAAAATCTAAACACATTATTGAAAAGCAATAATATAGGACTAGTAATTTTAGAGCACATGTTTTCTTTTAAATTGTTCTTTGTTATGTAAAAACTTATTTAATTTAGTTGTCAATAAGAAATGGATTAACGTGAATAATTGGAACCTCTAATTGACATGTTTTAGTATTTATTTTATCATGTAGGTATTTAGTGGCGTAATGTATTGTATTATTTTATATATTTTATATGTACCTACCACATAAAGGCAGTATGTTTGTTAATGCAAATTATGATGATTCAAGTTTTCTGTGTATTTATTATTATTAATAATATTTGATTTTTTTCAGCGAGAATGACGGTACAAGAACAGAAACTAGAAGGAGAATTCAGATATGTTAACTCTAGACTTATCACCAACTCTGAGGAGATTGCTTTCTATCAAGTAAGTACTATTTTTACACAATATAGCTAGGCATTGCTAGCTAAGCTAGCAAGCAAAGCGCGGGACCGCACGAGTCCACAGTTTCTTCTGCGTATGAGGTAAGTAACATCTTTTACAATAAACTTCAACGAATACTTATCAAAAAATGTTATTACAAATACAAAAACTTCTTTGAGGCTACATTAGTATAGATAAATTATTGTTTCAAAGTAAAAGAACTGTGATAATAATTAAATAATAAATATACCTAATATGTTATACTGTACAGTAGCCAATAATATTTAGCTATAAGTAGTAACTAATAGTATTGTCTACATGTACCCTATTGTAATAGGGCGTAGAGGTAAGAGGCACTGACTCGCTTTGCTTCGAGGCAAACTAGAGTCTATACATGTGTTGCAAGCAAATAAATAAACTATAAAGTGGCCAAGCTCTGGTGTCGAGAGTATTCTAACCGCCCGATCGGTCTCTGACTTGGCTTAATGACTGCTTGTCCTAACAGCTAGAACATACAAAATAGGTATTGTGTCATCGGACCCACGGTAGCGCCCATATAAAAAAGACTTTAAAAGATAATCTTGTGCATGGTCACCCATCCAAAGACAGTCCGCATCGACCATTGCTTAAGCTCTATAGTCGTGTCAGATCACTTTATTTAATTGGTATCTATATATATTAAAATGAATACCTATATTCCTTGGTCACGCCATCACGCGAGAACCACGAGGGCCCCGCATTGTCGAGACGGGGTGCTCAGTAACGGTGGCCTGGTTACCCACCTTCAGGAACCTTCTCCTGACAATAACAACCAACAAAAATATTGTGCAATCGGTCCAGCCGTTCACGCGTGATGGCGTGACCTATAGGGGTTTATTTTTATATACGAATATATAGTTTCTGTAGGATGTAGAATATTTTAATTCGAAATGCAGGTAAAAGTGTTATGTATATAAGTTTAACTTTATTGGAGTGTATTGATGTTACAAGAAACATTTGTGTAAATAACACAATGAATATTTCTTTAATTAAATTTTTCTTCCATAACTCAAAATGTCCATTGTTCAATTAAGGTTCGTTAACGTAATTCGTCGCGTATGTGCAATGTGTTACTAATTTGCATTTACGTGTGACATTCTGTAATTCGAAAAAGTAAAATTTTAAACACATTTACAAGATTTGTTTAATTAAAAATGAGAAAAACTATTTTTGTTTAATTATTAATTAGATATGCAGAAAAGTGTGGGAATCATTGAGAGACCTCTGCCTAACAGTGGGACAATATTATCTTAATATATATTATAAATCTCGTGTCACAATGTTTGTCCTCAATGGACTCCTAAACCACTTAACCGATTATAACAAAATTCGCACACCATGTGCAGTTCGATCCAACTTGAGAGATAGGATAGTTTAAATCTCAAATTATAGTCGCAATTTTAATTTATTGCTAATTATTGTCTGTTATTATTTGACAGTCACAATTATCTGTTAACTTCAATAAATGATTCTAACAGATGTCGATACCTTTCGACTGGGTTGAGTAAGTAATCAATAGATGGCGCTGCTATGGTAAATCTACGAACGTGTCATATAAGCTACACTATCTATTTTTCATACCCCTAAGAGAGGCAAAACAACGTTTGCCGGGTCAGCTAGTAATAAATATAAGGACACATTTCACACATGGCTGGATAACCCCATACTGAACCATCTCTAGTTCGTATTATGGTTGCTAACACAACTGAAATACTACATATACATACATATACAATTTTATGAAGATACATAATAGCTTAGATAAAAAAATATGACAAGTTAAATTTTCAGTTAAATATGAGAAAAATGAATTGGAGAACTGTGAAAATTTAACATTCTGTTTGTAAGCATTTGTACTTAAGTAGAACTTAAAAAGTCTTGTTCTTTTTCTCTAAATATGTCAGCCCTTGACCACAAATCACCTGAGCGATATTGTGGTCTATGTTATAGCGATAATGTAACAATATTGTACAATGACATGTAATGCGTAGAGAGGAGATGAGACTAGAAGTATGGATATGATTGTACAAAGAAGTGGAAGTAGAGGTCAACCTAAGATGACGTGGATGAATTGTATGAAAGAGAAAGGAGTGAATGTATATATGACGGCTGATAGAATAGTGTGGAGGCAAAAAACAAGGTGAAGACAAAGAAGGAGCAGAATTTAAAAAAAAAGTGTAAATGTTAACCGTTATTAAGTTAAGCAATATTTTAGTTTAATTAAACTGGTATGGGCGGAACCAGTTAAAACTTTAGGTGGGTGGGGTATGTCGGGCTCGATGCCAGAAGGGCATCACTACCGACTAAAACCTCACGATGGCCTCCTCACCGGAAAGAGCGGGGTGAGGTTCCGTTCCTCGCATAAATCCACCTCCTCCACCCACATCCTTGTTGCAACTAGCAAGTATGTTATAATATGTAGTAAAATGTTAACGGTGTGTTTGTCAGGGCAACCATCGCGAGCAGCTGACTATCCTGGCCAGCTTCTACAAGCTGACTCGTCACCTCCGGAGCTTCCTCAACTTCCGCGTCGGCATGGGATTCATAGACAACATCATAGCTAAATGTAAGCTTATATCTAAGTCAGATAGGTTAGGGTCTTTAGCTCAAAAGTGAGTAAGCATAAGCAATCCACTATACCGTTACTATACTGCCTGTAATAAGAAGAGAGTTATAGGCCATAATCCACCACGCTGGAAAATACTGGTTGGCGGATCACGTAGGTTTTGGGATATTGTAGTCCTCAAACGTGTCGGTTTTTCGAGGAGTTAAATTTACCCCACATAGATATTTATTTTTTGGGGTTGTTTAAGAAATAAATAAAATGCTTGTATTGTATTCCAGATTTCGCGATAACTGTCGGTTTCTACGCGGTGTCGCGGCCTTTCTTCGCGATAGATCATAATCTACTCACTACGGGCACTGAGAACGACAGATTTAAGGTAAATGTTATTAAGATACAGTTATTAGTAGCCAATGATAATTTCCATGGACGATGAAAGCAATTTCTCATATTAAACATTGTTCATCGCTGCGGTCGCGGAACGGGGAGCTAGCAAAGGACGGAGCTATAATGTATCAGTGCGATAGAGCAGGACGGCCGCGTATTCTTCATAATTTCTGAGATTCCTGTATTAAGTAATTTCATGGATTACTGAACTTTCTTCATAATTCTTCTGTACTTGATATCATAATAATATTATCTACAATTATTAGAGCTTATAACATCCATGTTGTTAATAATTGGTTTTATATGAATTTATTTCGTGAAATTCTTACTACCCCGGTACAGACGCTTCACTCAATTCACAGAGTCAACGCCTTAAAAACACTTTAACGCGTGGACAGCCTTTATCCATCATGCTGATATAACGCATAAGGGTAACAATGCTGGATATTGCCAGTATCAATAATAAAATCTAATCACAATTTCAGCATTACTACAACTACGGGCGTATGCTGGTAAAGATGGCGGAAGGCATCGGGCGGCTGGTCCTGTCGGGGCGGGAGCTCAGCAAGCTGGCTGGACTCACGGCGCGGATGACGCAGCTCCGGACCGTGCTCGACGACATCAACCAGGGGAACTATACCCGGACCATGGTGGACAGACCGCTTGCTAATGGGAACGGTAACTACGACTTTTTTCTCAGTCTATTCAAATGTTGGCGTATGCTGGAAAGTATGGCGGTAAGAAGGAATTATTGTTGTCCGAACCGCCAAACTTTGGAATTCCTTGCCGAATTCCCTGTTCCCCAATGACTGCAATCTAGCTATTTTCAAGGCGAGAGTGAACCGGTCCCTTCTAGATAAGCGCGATCCACCGTAGACTTCACAATATAACTTACCATTAGGTGAAATGTGGTCAAGAGCTGACCTAATCAGAGTAAAAAAAAACCGGACCCGCAACCTTTCTACGGGGTTATAGACAAAGCTAGGGACGAGGTAGCACGTCATTCTAGCTCACAGCCACACATGGAGGCACAGTACGATAAATTGTAACTACCTATATTTTTAAAGTATGTGTAATAAGTTAATCAACAAGATCTCGCAAGCGAGTTGCGTACGAAAGTTGCGATGCGTACTCGTAGTAACAATTTATTATTTCCATATTGAAGAAGTAGTGAATAAAATATTGTCTTCCGCCATTTTGTGGCGGCTGCCATCTTGTATCTTTTTCAATTGGAAATACTACTACAAACACTCCTATCGAACAAAAAAAAAACTAAATCAAAATTGTTTCATTCGTTCGAGCAAAGATCCACACACAGACACATCAAAATCTTCTTCTTTGTCTTTCTTCGCCTTTTCCCACTAGGTGGGGTTGGCACAGCCCGTTTTTTTCTTCCACACTATTCTATCAGCCGTCATATCTACATTCACTCTTTTCTCTTTCACACAATTCATCCACGTCTTAGGTCGACCTCTACTTCCACTACCTTGTACAATTATATTCATACTTCTTCTAGTCACATGCATCTCCTCTCTACGCATGGAATTCCAATAGATAACCTTCAGCTATTAGCTTTATCTGGCATACTACAACCAAAAATAATATTTTAATTTTGAGAATTATGAATATGTGCCAGGGATTTAATAGATTGTATAATAGGTATTTAAGGTTGTTCGCTAGCATGCTGCAAGTGCTCATATGCCGCTAGATGGCGTTAAATAGGTATAAGTTAGTTATATTCATCCCAGCAGCCCAAGTGATTTCTTTTGTAACTTCAGAATCGGTTCGCGAAATCTACTGTTAATGTATTATTTTTAAGGCTCATCACAAAACAACATATATTAAGCGTTGATAGCAAAAATTTACAAAAAACCATATAAAACCCATATCTACTATCATCTATTCTGTGACGATGCGGCTACACTCACACTAGCATTGACAATTTTTTTTGTCACTTGAACTTCAGCATATTTGAATATGGATGCCAATTTCGAACGCTCAATTGTCGATTATATAGCTCGTTCGTAGAGGAAGCATTTTTGGAACATGAAATATTTTTATGATTTGAATTGACCATGGTTCGAATCTCATGAATTGTTCTTGCTATTTTATTTTGTTTGAAACTTTTTTTTTGAAGGAAAATTATGAGAAAGAATATATTTTCAATAGGTTTCGTTTTCGTGTATATAATATTCATAGCGCATACCTTCAAACCTCAAACGAAATTAGAAAAGTAAAAATCTATAGGGTACATGATATAAGTAACAAGAAAAAACTTTTCTCACGAATCATCTAACATATTGCATGAAACAGTTGTAAGTATTTTTCGCATGATTCCAAAATGTAAGCCCTTTCATTTGGGAAAGTTGCGAATAATATCATATCCAATATTTTGTATTCGCGGACATGCGAATACCATCATACATAGCTAAGAACATCAAAACCGGAGCTAGACACATATGTACCTTCTACATACAGTGCGTGCGTGGGGTGCCAAAATCTGATAAAGCTACGTATCCAGAGACCTTTTATTGATGAAACCTAATTTTTACTCTATCTTATCAGCTTCAAGTCTAATGATCAGAAAAGTAAATAATTACATATTATCAGGGAATTTATATTTATTAGACTATGGATACTATTTTAGCTACATTTGAAATAAAAAAAACTGTTATTATTATTCTAAGGTAAGAGGCCTGTCGAAATCTTAGTTATAATAAATGTACATCTGGCAGTTTACATGTATCGTTGATATAATTATACACTAGTGGCCCGTCCCGGCTTAGCACGGGCATAAAAAAAATTGAATTCTAGGAGATATGTTTGAAAGTCGTTCAGATGTGTAATATGTTATTCGTTACAAACAAACATTTAAATTTTATCGCATTATAATTTTGACATAGATTAAAGTTTTTTTTTGTATTTATGGGTTCCGCTGCTCTCAAGACATACTAAACGACACCCGCCACAACTAACTTTTCTTAGCGCATGCGATGAAACAAATTTTTTACTCTTTTTTATACCTTGTGTTACATTACTGGAGTCTTAATAAGAAGTTCTTACCCTTTGCAACAAAATATAATGCCTATGTCATTTGGGGATAATGTAACTTCCCAACGGTGTAAGAATTTTTAATTTTAGTCCAATAGTTTCGGAGCCTATTCGCGTCAAAAAAACATCCAAACAAACAAACAAACAAGCCTTTTGTAATTATGAGATTGTTAAAGATATTGATAGGTAAACAAAAGACGTAGGTATAAAAATTTGATATAATTGGCCAAGTACGAACCGGGCTCGCGCGTGAAGGGTTCCGTACCATTATTAAAATATGGCGAAGAAACATGTTTTTTGTATGGGAACCCCATATCAAACATTCATTTTATTTTGAAAGAAAGAAAGAGAGAAATCATGAAAGAATCTACCAAGTGTCATTGTAAAGATAGAGTAAAAAGAGGTAATACGTAGCTTAATATTCTGTAGAATTCTTTAGTGTCCTGTTATCGTTTTTGATATTGAGCAAAAATACAAAATATAACACGTCTTTTAAGGTACACTTTAAAAACGTGTCATCCACTCTTTATATTTGTATATTTTGTGTTTTTAGTATTTGTTGTTATAGCGTATCTAGTACTTGTATACTCTTGGGTTATAGCATTGGATTATAGGCAACGGAAACAAATAATTTGTGAAAGTTTCAGCTATCAAGGTGTATTAGAAACAGCCTGGTGACATAAAGACAGACAACGAATATTTTGTAAAAGGCATTCGTTTTTATCTTTTAAGTACAGAAAAGATCGCAGTAGTATATTAATTTCATTCTTAGGGTACCTAACCCTAAAAATTATTGCTGCAATATAAATACGTTTTTTTAAGTATGTCAAATATGACAAACTGACATTGACATAACTAAATTTCATTCAAATAATCAAACAAAATTATACATATTTAAAATTTTTAATTCTATTACGATACTTAATATAAAAATAGCAATAATTTATTTAAAAATAATAAATAAATTTCATCAAACTCTTTAACAATACTTTTTTTGATCCTGCCATCTAACGGAATTTTGTTGATTTATTACTACGGATGGTAAGCTTGGGTTCATGTTTGGCAGAGAGAATGACACTAACGGAAACGGAAACTAACAATGTATACGTATACATGTCACCAACTTAGCTGTTCAGGTGGCCAAAATTGGAATTACAAGTTCGACAGCACTCTTAGGTGGCAACAAATCTCCACTAGCGACACTGTCAACTGAACAGCTAAGTTGTTGCACTGCACTCATACATGTGTATTTTGCTGGAAAAAATCACGCTGATATATCTGTTTTGCGATAAAAAATGTATAATATTACCTATTTCGCGCCCCAATTAGACCATTTTAAGTTTATGTTAAGTGATTACTATTTAAAAATCTTAGAGGAAATGGTTGCCAGTCTGAGAAGCATTTAGTATGGGGCTCGGAAAGCCTTAAGATAGATATTGGTTTAATTTAAGTTGTCAATTAAAATAGTTTTGTAAAAACCAAATGTATGTTAAGAAGCAGTATTATTATTATTGTAATAGTATGTTCGCAATGGACACGCCTTTTGATCCTATTTACACATGTAACACAGTTGAACAATAAATATATTCTTATTCCTCTAATATACTCATATCTTGTCCATTCACTCACACTAATCTCGTCGGAGATATAAAACTGAATTTGAATATAAATGATTGGTGTTGTCGGCAGGTCCCCAACTAGCGCTGACCCCCGGCGCCGGCCGCATCATCTACCTAGACAAGATCATCAAGTTCGACAAGGTGCCGCTCGTCACGCCCAACGGTGATATACTCATCAAGGAGCTTAGCTTCGAAGTCAGGTCAGTTCATAACATTTTCTATTTTTTTTCCGCGTAGAAAACGGTCACACTTACTTATTATTAAAAGTTGGAATGAGTCCAACAGTTTCGGTGCTTTCCGAGCACCATCTTCAGGGGCGAGTGTTACACTGACCGCCGCCGACGAGATCTGTGCGTGATCTCGTCGGCGGGTCCGTGTAAGTAAGTGTGACCGTTTTCTACGCGAAAATATTAAGATGCCTTACGTGAACAGTTTACAATGTTTAGTTCATAACATGGCTAACAGAACAGAAGTGGATATGGTACTTCGTCGGGGCAAACGACCTTTGACGACCTTGTTAGCGTAATGTTTACCATGCCGGACAGCCAATTAGAAAATTCCGGGTTCGATTCCCGGCACGGTCAACATATTTGTGCTAAACTAAATTTGTTGGCTGTTGGTCTGGGTGTTAAAAATGTATCTATATAAAGTATGAATGTGTGATATAATACATAATGTTGTATATCAGTTGTGCTAGCAAACTAGAAATGATATAGTATGAGGCTAACCAGCTGTGTGTGAAATGTGTCCCAATACTAATTATAGAAGAACACGGGTGGTGGGCAATTTCTTCACAGAGAAAAGAAATAATTTATTCGTTTTTGCCACTTTTACTTATATTTGATTTAATTGTCGCGTTTGAAGTAATATTATTGTAAACTTCCTCTAAATCTTTGCAACACAAATAATATTTCTCATTTTGGTCTAAAAATGGGCCCCACCTCCAAATCAGACGATCGTTTGTCTCCGAACGTCAAACTCTCTAAAGCGTCGAAATCGATTAGCTTTAATTGTTTTATCTTTTACTCCATACAATGATACATTCTCCCCATGTTAAATGGGGCCACTCATCATAACGCCATAAAATGCACAGTCGCTATATAGAGTTTACTCTGTATTTTTAGGATGTACCTATTATTAATCTTATATATAAAATTTCCGTGTCACAGTGTTTGTTACCGTACTCCTCCGAAACGGCTTGACCGATTTTTTCCAAATTGTATATGCGTATTCAGTAGGTCTGAGAATCGGCTACTGTATATTTAGTTTTTTTTTTTATAAGGCAAAACAACGTTTGCCGGGTCAGCTAGTTTATTTATATTAATTATTATTTAATTTGGTTTAATATGCAGGTCTGGCATCAACGTGTTGGTATGCGGCCCCAACGGTTGCGGCAAGTCCTCGTTGTTCCGCCAGCTGGGCGAGCTGTGGCCGATATTCGGCGGCACCCTCACCAAGCCGCCCAAAGGGAAGCTGTTCTACGTGCCGCAGCGACCTTACATGACGCTCGGGACGCTCAGAGATCAGGTATGGAGAGATACATGTTGAAACAGTATTGGGCCGTCTTATCATTCTTCTTCAAGCCTTCTTCGGCCAAATTCCCTGTTCCCCGATAAATATAATCTAGCGGTTTTCAAGGCAAGAGTGAAACGGTTTCTTCTGGGCGAGCGCGCTCCACCTTAGATTGCAATTTCGCTTACCGTTAGGTGAAATGTGACCATGCGCAAGCCCATTGAGTAAAAGAAAAAAAATTACGTGAGGCTTATGGGATGAGACAGTTCAGAAAGATCATGATTTTTTAAAGAGCCTTTTAAATCACGTTTAATTGGTTCATTTGTTTTTTCATCATTGGTCACTGGTTCTGCCCAACAGCCGCTTGGAGAGATCTTTAAAAACCTTACGAGCGTTGGGGCTCCACAGTCCACGGTAGCGCTCAAGTGAAAATGCCACCGGAAAAACGACAGTGTAGTGCATGGTCACCCATCCAAACACCATCCGCATCGACCGTTGTTTAGCTTCGATGATCGCGTCAGATCACTTTAGCTAGCCGAGCTACAGCATATAATGTGTGTGTCGCAGGTGATCTACCCGCAGACGCGCGAGGAGATGTCCCGGCGCGGGCGCACGGACGCGCAGTTGGACGACTTCCTCGACATCGTGCAGCTCTCCTACCTCACCGGCCGCGAGGGCGGCTGGGACGCCGTCGAGGACTGGATGGACGTGCTCTCCGGCGGGGAGAAGCAGAGGATCGCTGTCAGTTACACTTTGTTTTAACTCATTACAGCTAGGCGTTTGAACAACAGAGTGCATAGCCACACGGGTTAAGGATGAAGCCTACCCTTTTTTCGTGAGGAAATCCATTTACGCATCTCCCGCTACAAGCTTGTATGTCGAACTCGAGGGCCAGAGGGGCCGTCACTACCGACTAAAACCTCACGGTGTCCCATCTCACGACGGGGGCAGGGATGCAGGATCTCTTCGCGCAATCCCGCCCAGGCCGCTGTCCGCAGATCGAGCATACTGAGCTCTAGGGAGGTGGCGCCACACTCAAGGAGTGAATCATGTCTAGCCTAGAAAATGATCTACCACCATACTATGGTGATATTTTTTCCTTGCTATGTTTTCTTTTAGTGAAAGCTCAAGCTCATTCTTGGGGTCGGGCACACGCCCGACTGAGCTAACATTGTTTATGTCGTTGGTCCCGTCAACTGCCACTACGGCCGCAGAGAATAGAAAGAGTAGTAGATGATTGTGGTACCGATACTTTCTTCTCCCTGTGGCCCCACCACAAGCTGCCACAGGCAGGGATAGTGGCGCATCGTGAATCCGACACTCTTCTCTTGTCGCGGCCCCACACCTTCGGCTGCGGTGCCTCCCAAACCACACCGCAAGCCCGCCTCAGTTGCGAAACCCCCCCGGAACGAGGTTCCGCAACCTACTGTTGCCACTACATCTAGAATTTACTTGGGAGAGTACAAGTCTAGGGAGTGGCCCATGGAGGAAACCTCTTCGCTTCACCGTGGGTGACCAGGCCACGGTTACTGAGCCCCCCCGCCTCGACAATGTCCCCACATTGTAAATATAAATATAAAACCATACCCAACGGGGTAAAGGAAAGCTTTGCTGAAACGCCTAGCTGCAACATATTGCTAGCTAATTTAACCGTAAACAAATGCCCTTCAAACCGGCACAGTACTGCTTGGCGGTAGAATAACTGTCAAGTGATGATTGCAGATGGCGCGGCTGTTCTACCACGAGCCGCAGTTCGCGATCCTGGACGAGTGCACCAGTGCCGTGTCGGTGGACGTCGAGGGTCACATGTACCAGTACTGCAGAGAGGTATAGCATACTATATACTACATATTATATACAGTGATTGACGACCTCGCAGGCGTAGTGGTTACCATGTCGGACTGCCAATCAGAAGGTTCCAGGTTCAATTCCCGGCACGGCCGACTTCTTTGTGCTGAAATAAATTTATTGGCTGTCGGTCTGGGTGTTAAATAAGTATATATATAAAATATGTATGTATGTATATGTAGTATATCAGTTGTGTCGTTTGGTTTGAACCTTTTACTAAATTGTGAATAAAATTCATGGGACTTAGATTTAATTATGGGACATGGGACTTAGATGGGACGTTGCTAAAGCTTGTGGATAGTCAAAGGACTTATAATCAAATTGGTATTTATGTTTTGCCCTCACATACTTTTTATTTTATTACAACACCAACTAACTATTACAACTACTACTAGATAACTATTCTAATATATGATAGACAGCACAAGTTACAAGTAGAATTGCAGTTTTTTTTTAAGCTGGTACTAAATATGTATGATTTTTCTGTGGACAGATGGGCATATCTCTCTTCACGGTGTCGCATCGCAAGTCTCTATGGAAGCACCACGACCACTACCTACAGATGGACGGCCGAGGCGGATACGTGTTTGAAGAGATCGATAACGAAACGCAGGAGTTTGGCTCGTGATTGCCCAGCAGGAACGAAACGCAACATCTTACAAGATTCCAAAGAGAATGGAAACTATTTGATTGATGAAACTGTATTAATAGCATATTTTTTACGAATGCGCTAAATATTTGCATGGTGATAGAGCATATTCTACTTCTAACCCCACGTTAAACATATATTACGAAGTACTTAACAGTGTGTACCGATAGCCTCCTTGAGAGTCATTAATACCAAACTAGGCATGCTTCACCTTAGGCTAGAGTATCGCTGAATCGTGTTATTGCGTGAACTGCTGGTTAGATTCCTAGCTGAATACAGTTTAAAAAATGCTACATTATACAAGACGTTTCGTTTTAGTTTTATCCATAGAGATATGATAGCATTGATTGCAAAATAATTAAAAGAAACAATGAGATTGTATTGTATCTTCTGTTATATAGAGCTGAAACGAAACATAAAACATGCGCATTCGAAAAAACTTGTGCTAGAGGCACTTGTTCATTAGGAGAAACGAAACGCTAAGAGGGCGGCAAAAAAAACTTGAATAAAATCTTGCCGGTCTTGGCAATTGACGCAAAACATTTTTAAATCTTTTTTTTTTAATTTATAAATACAAAAATACTAATCTGTATACTATATATGTATACAAGAATTTTGTTTTACCATTTCTGCTGTTTCATGCTAAAAGTTCGTTGAACAAAATATATGGAAACGTTAATAATTTCGCGTATATCTAATAATGGTGGAATAATTATTTGTCTTATCATTCTTGCGCGTAGGCTACGCATAATGAACTCTTAAAATGGATTTGCCATGTTTACAAAATATTATTTATTGCAAATCCCTCCCATTTTTTTACAAAGGATGTTTTATAAAAATATTCACCACAATTTAGTAAAATAAACTTTTATATATAATTGAAATTTGTCCTAACCAGTTGTTTATTAATGATAATAGAAAAGCTAATTAATGTAGACAATTCGCTAGTTTAAAACTAACTCTAGGATTAAGATTTTTTTTTTTATTGGCTATTTGCAATAATAATATCTAATATCAGACTTAGATGGAATGTTTTTAAATGCCATTTATTTGTTTAGTTTGCTGGGATTTGTGCAAATAATCCCTTAACTTTATGTTAAAATAATAATTTCGTAAGAGTAAGTGGCCAAGCTCTGATGTCAAGAGTTTTGAAAGACCTGTTTTAACCTTCAGTTAAAAAATGGTTGCCTGTAAAGTCGGTTTTACGGGCGAAGATTTTACGTGACAACGTCTGCCGCGTGCTGCGCGCGCGGCAGACCGATCATAGTTGAGTGGGAGAGAGACGCAAGGCATTCGGCGGGCCTCTCTCTCGTTCGGTGACTCATCGTAACGTTACCGGGCGTTACACTTTTTCATAAGTGACTCCCAGCCGCAACCTAATTTAAGACGTTGTCACGTCAAAAGTAAGTAAAAAATAAATTTACATATTTTTGGTATACATTTGGATATTATTAAAAATCATGTCGGTGATATTTTCATAAATAACGACGCAGCACAAAACGCTATCGTTTGTTTTCTTTCTATCTAATGTTGACTAGCCATACGCTATAAACAAGAAAAAGCGCATTACCCCTTTCTTTTAACGATTTATTTTTATGAATTGACAAAACTCTCTGTATGATTTATTTTTTATTTAATCTTCAAACATTTTACTGATAGGCAATGTGGTAAAACCACTTTTAATAATTCATTTTACTTATTTATCATGGAGTATTAGTAACTTTAAAATTATAGTTGACATTGAAATAAATATATCCATAGGTACCAAATATAAATAAATATATATTAATGTGCTATCCTTTGTGATGTATTTTGTGATAATAAATAATTGTTAAATACTTATTCACTGTACAGTGTAATATAATCAAATAACAGTCTATGTGTTACCGTTTATTGCAATATTAGCATTTTATTAGTATTGTTTCATAAGATCACATATCGATTTATCACAAATCAAAGTGTTAATTTATATAAATAAATTATAGGTAATTAAACATTTAGTTTATACATAATTTGTAATATTTCCGTTATCAAACGGTTCTCTCGTATTAGTATATTATTTTTGCTAATGCAATGAATTATGAATGTACAATGTAAACCCTATGTAACGTCACTCGATTTAACGAAACTAAAGCGTCGAAATCAATTGGCTTTAGTTGGTATAGCTTGTATTCCATACAAAGATAGATTCTCTCCATTTAACGACCACTCTCTAAAACGCCATAAAATGCACAGTTTCTTCAGTGTCGTTATATAAAGTTTACGTGTATTTGGAAATAAAACTAAGTGTAAAATAAATTCACACAATATAACAGTTATATTGTTCAATGAGTGTTTGAAAATATACAAAGAATAATATGACTGTTTAGTATCAAATCTATTACAAGTTACAGTAAAACTATTATCTTCAATGTGACTATGTATATTATAGTTATTTTATGTACGTCGTATGATTCTGGCATTTACATGTATGGGATAAGTACTTTTTGTAAAATAACTTTGCTTCTTTTTTCTACCTTTGAACTTATCCGTAGTTCAATATTTTATTGTAATACTTTTTTATCATTGGCTTTATTTTGATAGTTGATATTTGAATAAAATCTAAATAAATATACAAAAGGGTTAAATGAAAAGCCTGCACTGAGCCAAAAGGGTTCAATGAACTTATCCATACTTGCATGATATGTGCTGAGGTTAACTTAGTATTTAGTAATTTTGCATAATTATGATTCAATACTAAATACATGCCTTTAAAAGGCAAAAGAGTACCAGCTGCTTCATACATTTTGCCGTCGGTCGACGAATCATTTGAAGAGTAAAGCTGTATTTTTTGCGCGTTATACTGGTTGGTTCCTTTGTTAAAGTATTTAATTAAACATTAATAGGCCTCTCGTTTGACTGTTGCTTAGCTGATGTTATGACTGTGGTCTAAGATGTAACACACTTGCCTAGAAGGGATCTATTTGCTCTAGATTTGAAGACCCCAAATTGTACTTACTATTACTCAGAAAGAGAGTTCCAAAGCTTTGCAGTTTCACAATGAAGGTCGAAGCAAAACGCTTTGTGCGAATCCTCGGAACTCCAACAGTGAATCGGTGTCTCTTCACTGTATTTGTATGGATGAGTGCATTATTATTATCCCTTAGGGTTACGACAGGTTTTTCTACTAGTCCCGCAGTACAGAAATAAATATGTACTCTTTATACATTTATATTTATTATATTTAATTTTTGTTAAATAATTGTAATTTAATTTAGTACCTATTTTAGGTCTTATAACTATTAATAGGTACCAATTTTTTATTTTAATTCATGGATTTAAAATTTGAATGAATGGGGTGCCACTGTCTAATAGTATACTGAAAAAAAAAGTTATACATTTTATTCCGCGCATTCATCGGATATTTCACCTCATATGTATAAGTTTAAGCTAAGTGCATTTTGTATCAATGAATCATTCGTCAAAATTAAATATGATTCTCATTGGTTGCTAATAAGCAATCTAGTACGTATGTCCATACCTACATTTAGCGTATTTGTCTAATTTTAAACCTAATACCAATCTATATTTAAATAATACCACAGAATAATAACTAGTACTACATAATAATACTAACGGACCTTAAAGCCAAACTCACTGACCAATCGGCAAACAGACAAGCACATAATTAAATTTTGATTATTTATATTACAAGTATTTAATAATAATTATTGAATTCCTGTAGAATTAAAAATGACTTAATGAAATAGTGTTCTAACTTCTACTTGATGTAAGTATGCTGTGATAGATGTTTGTTTTGGTGAGCGTCGGGTGCTGGGTTAATAAACAGGTTGAGGAATATCCATTTATGTATTATTTCATTCCATATCCCAAATCCCATTTCTTTCACTACTCCGTTATAATATTGATAAAAATCTACAGCAGTTGCTTTAAACAGATACTCACAGTTTCTTACGAAATGAAAGCCAAACCATTACTGGTCTGTGAGCCGAACCTACCAGTTTTATAAACCGAGCGTTTTTTCGCTGAAAGCATGAAACGAAACGAAATGAAAGTGCTGAAACGAAATCGAAAGTACCTACACAATATCTTGTTTGCCACTCACAAAAATAAAGTTATCCAAACTCTTTTTAAATATCCCGCACAAAATCATTGTAGGCGTCGCATGACGTCATGTGACGTTTTTAGATTGAATTGACGTAGGCGATCCTATCTACACAAAATACTTACGTTAAACATATAACATTCAGACGCCTAAAATATTATGAACACTACATTACGAGCCTTTTACACTAAAATAAAATAGTTTGAGCTATGCCTAATTACACAGGTTTATATACACTACGAGATTCATAAAAGTCAGATCAAATATAAATAGTATGTATATTGTTTACGATAAACGAAACGTAAATTACGGGGCTTCGCATCAGCTGTTGTTTAAAAAAAATAACGGGATATCTCGAATGTAACTGGTCACACCGACCGACGTCGGCCACATCAAAAAACTGGGGGTTTGGCGTGACCCTGTTAATTCTATTCAGCAATAAAATAGCTGTGTAATCTATTATAGTGATTCGTGTAGCTCGAACAGTGTTCAATTGAAAAATTAAAGTGAATTTTATGTGTAAATCATGGAGCGCGCTACAGGGGCTGAAGTGTACGGGTGTGGCTCTTCCCAATCCACGGACATAACGCTCAATATACAAACCACCACGGGTGGTAATTTCTCTATCAGTTTGAGTGGTCAAAATACAGTGGAGCATCTTAAAAAGCTCGTTTCTAAAAAGCTGAAAGTGTCCAAGGATCGAATATGTCTGCTACATCGAGAAAGGTGAGTACAAAGTGTCGGACGCCAAGCTTCTATTGTCAAACATAATCACGGAAATATATCGCTACGATGACGCATCAGCGTT
This sequence comes from Mellilla xanthometata, assembly GCA_035578125.1. Taxonomy (NCBI): domain Eukaryota; kingdom Metazoa; phylum Arthropoda; class Insecta; order Lepidoptera; family Geometridae; genus Mellilla; species Mellilla xanthometata. The sequence goes on from JAPUBQ010000008.1 coordinate 2,427,299, forward strand.
ACTATCGACTAGCGTATTGACGCGAGTTTTATCTTTCCAGGCAACTGAGGGATGGTACTCTCGAAGACAACGGCCTGCTGGACGGCTCGCGCGTCATCCTGCTGCCCAGCGTGGAGACGGGACTGCTGGTGAGTGTCACGTGTTGCATCACGCTCGCTGGCTGGGCGCTGCTCGGCTAGCAGCACGATCACAGACATTAGTTAATAGTTTGCGTGTCATAAACATGTCTCTCATTATTGTTTACAGAGCCAAAGACCAGAAAACTCGGTAATGCAGGCGCTCGAATCTCTGAATGATTCACAAGTTAACGATTTCCTCAGTGGGAAGTCACCTCTAAACCTTACGATGCGGCTGGGGGATCACATGATGCTGATCCAGCTCCAGCTGTCTACCCTCAACGGCTCATCTACTGGTTCTCGGTCCCTTCGCACGTCCACTCCCTCCAAGGCCCCCGTGGCGTCCACTCAACCTAAAAGTGAAGCCAGGGATATACCCAGCCCTCAGGACACACCACGAAAATCCCCATACAGGGATGAACCAGTAGACAAATCCGATAAAGAAGGACAACCGAACCCTGTTCTATCCAAAAAAGAATTAGAAATGATACAGGATGCATTCGAATTATACCAGACATTCGCTGAAGAGAAATTTGGCCAAATATCAGATGACAATGAAGAAAAAGATGGATCTGCAGATACTACCAATTGTACCCTGTCAGATCTGTCAGATACTTCAGCGGAGAACGACCAGTCTCCTATCAAATCTCTTTCTAACTTAGTCTCCAGTCCAATAGACACATCATCAGAAAGAGAGAGACAGGAAGCTATCGCAAATATAAAAAATGATCTGATAGACTTCCTGTCTTCAAAAAAGCTAACGGACATTGCAATACCTTCCACAAGTGCCATGAGTGACAAGCCATGTCCGTCCATGTCTTCCCAAACCCCAGATAGCTCTCTGAGTGATGACAGCGGAGATAACTTCACCGATCAGAGTTCCTTCCTGGCAGAGAGCACTATAGATGAGTATCCCATGGAAAATCTTTTCAACAGTGCTGTAGATAAGGGCCTTTTTGAAGATCAAGAAGAGACCATGATGGATCGTGAGATCTCCAACCTGGCCACGACCAGTCATGGCAGTCAAGACTCCACAACTACACTACCATCATTCCAAAGCATAAGTGAACCTTTGAAAAATAAACGTTTTCAGTACTTACTGCACAAAACATCAAAATTCAAGCATCCTATAGGACAGAATAAGCAGAAAGCATTCATGCAGTCAGTTGTAAACAAGCACAAGAAAAGGATGCAGAATCGTCAGGAAAACAACTTATCACAACCTTCTACCTCAAGAACAGAGCCTTATATTACGAATTCTAGGAAGCTGATCTTGCAGCCGAGTAGTGGGCAAAGTGAAGAAAATCCTACTCCGTCTACATCGAAGCAGCGTCTGTTTCGCTCCCCAGAAGCTCCAGCAAAGCCAGCGCAAGCCTCCCCTACTCCCACCGTCAACACTAAAGCCTTGATAGAGGCTTCCAAGAATTTGACTCAAAAATTGAAGAAATTGTCAAAGGAAGTGTTGACAAATAAGATAGATCTCAGAGCGACTGAAGAGACAATTCGCTCCAAGATAGGCTCCGGAGCAGTCATAGAATCAATGAAGCATCACGGGAAAGGAATTTATTCTGGAACATTCTCTGGCACCCTTAACCCAGCACTACAGGACAGGTGAGTTTTGAATCTTATCTTGTCTTTCTATTTCATTTTAAATCATATTGAGTTTTTTTTCTTTACCTTATCCCACTTAGGTGGGGTCGGCACAGCAAATCTTCTTCTTCCACTCTCCTCTATCAGACATCATCTCCACACTCAATCCTTTCTCTCTCATGTCCTCATTCACACACTCCATCCATGTCTTTTTCGGGTGGCCTCTTGTAGTGTAGTGACATGCATCTCCTCTCTACGCATCATATGTCCATACCACATTAACCTTCCACTCTTTATTTTCTCCCTCACTGGGGCTACTTTCACACTTCCTTTAAATCATATTGAGTAACGTGATCTATTCTATAGCCTGGTTTTATCATATTTATTTGATAAATAAACAAATGACAACAAAAAACTGGTTTCTTAAAATTGTCTGTCAAACAAACAAATGGAGCAAAATAAGACAAATGGGTCTCACATCAACTCACAAACATTTTGTACATTGAAACATCATAGATAATTGTTACATATAGGATAGCTATCCCTGGATGCAACATCTGTCCAAAGACCATTTGCAAAATATAAATATATTTTCTATGTTGAACTCATTAATGAAATATTGTTCAAATTAGGGAATCATCTTATAATCATGAATAAAATCTATCCTCATACAAAAAAAAATATTGGTATATATGTATATACAAATTGTTTACTGCATAATTCTTAGTAGTTACTTATAGTTTTTTGTATGTATGTTGTACACTCTATTAGACAAAGTAGTAAGTTCAGTTCTAATTAGAATCAACTGTGTAAACAACCTCAAGGAAGTAAACTACAAAATGATAATAAGATTCTTAATGAGGATTTATACCTTCTTATCAGTAAAACAACTGAAAATTGGAAATTGTGAACTAAAAGATAGTCTATTATTAACTATGACTGCAGAGGGTTATAGCAATTTGTATGTATGTATATACAGTGTAAACTCCATGTAATGTCACTCAATTTAAAGACAAACTCTCCTAAAGTGTCAAAATCAATTGGTTTTAGTTTCATTCTCACCATTTAACGACCACTCTCTATAACGCCATAAAATGCACAGTCCCTTCAGTGTTGTTATATAGAGCTTAAACTGTAATTTGATTTTGTATTTGGAAATATCCATAACTGAATTTATAATGTTATGAATGCATACCTGTTTTGGGGGCTTAACATTTTAGATTAGTGTTAATATTATCTTGTTTAGTGTAGATCTAACAGTATTAGATAGAAAGACATAAGAAAAAAAACAGTGTTTTGATGAGCTATTCAAAGTGATGGTGCTGCAAATATAACACTTGAACAAAATGCATTTATATGGAAATGTATGTGCTAATAGGCACTGTCCTCAAGACTACCTACCCACTTATAAGATTACTAGCTGACCCGCCAAACGTTGTTTTGCCTTAGTAAAAAAAAAATTCTAAGTATACAGTAGCCGATTCTCAGACCTACTGAATACGCATATAAAATTTGGAAAAAATTGGTCAAGCCGTTTCGGAGTACAGTAACAAACACTGTGACACGAAAATTTTATATATAAGATGTTAAATTCAAATATTCACTTTGTATTCTATATGACAGTTACAATAAAGAATAACTGTGGGCATCTCCCTAAAAACATATAATATTACAAAAGATATAATATTTAGTGATAATGTGTACAAAAAAGTTACAACAATAGATTTTAAATTTAACTTTTAAATTGACATCAGGAGTTACATGCAAGAAATGAAATTGTTATGAAATATTTAAGATGACTCAATTGCTAATGGTTATCTCATGTGTGTTTTGGAACATGATAAGTCTTAAGGATATATTTTATCTATGCTTTGCACTGTTAGAAGAGGGGAGCAATTCTAGAAACATAAGAACTATAGCTGACATGTTTGACTTTTAGCTGAGGTGTCGTCCAAAAATAATAAAATATGTCAGTTGTTAGCCATACTGCTGGTCAGCCATTGGCCTAAGCCTAGAGCATTGCACTGTGATTAAAAAAAAATTGGAATGTTCTATACATTTTCTTGTATTAGTCACACTTTATCGTTCATTCAAAATATCATACCACTGAATAGAATAGAATAATTTCTTTATTATCATATTGTTAAATAATTATTACATTATGTAAACATAATCATAACTATCATCAATATGGACTCGTAAGTATTTCATTCAATAATAATATAATAAATTAAATTAAAAGAATAGATAGATATTACCTGTAAAAAGAAGTATTAATGCCAGTGGCTCTTCACTAAGAGATTACTAATCTTTTGATCACTGGTGCGCCATAGATCTGATAAATTTTGTCAGACCCGGAGGCCAAGTCTTTTATTCGAGACAGTTGGCCAAACAGTGGTAGTGGCTTACATAAATTAATGATGTTACAGCTGGCAATTTGTTCAAAACGAAACCAGTGGTTTCCATAATTCATATACATGTCGCTAAGATATTAAATTATTATTAGCTATTTCCAGTGTTTGTCTAGTGTAATAAATTACTTGCCTGCTGTGGTACATCGTAAATATTAGACAGTGGTCTAAGGTGATATGTTTAAAATGATACGTTTAAATGTTGGACCCAACTACTTTAGAAGCCTTTGTGGTGGCTTGAAAATTCTTAACACTGGAGCCACATTTTTATATTGTGCATACGAGAAGAATAGAAAAATAATGTCTTAAAGCGAGGAGCAGCGTAAAACTGCTGTGAAAAGAGGCCTATGCTTGGCAGTGAGTGATTACGATCTGATAATTAATAAATGATATCATACTAACATTGTAATGTAGTATATCAGTTGTGTTAGCTACCATAACACAAACTAGAAATGGTTCAGTATGGGGTTAACCGGCCGTGTGTGAATTGTGGCCTAATATTTATTTATTTATTACTGTTGTTAGGGTTTGTAATTTTTTGTAATAATTTTCGTTTAAAACTATCCTTTAATTATCGGTTTTTATGTTTCGTTCAAAAATATTAATCGATTATCGGTTTTCTAACTTTATTAAGCCCTAATATCTGGTATCACCAAGGTATTCAAAAAAGGCATCATGATGGTTGGCAGGATACGGGAGAGGCATATTCGGCTTCCAGCTTCGGTACTAGTCGGTTCTGCTTATAAGTGCATAGTCTGTTTAAAAAGTAATAAAAGTGAATTGATTTAAAGTCGTCCTTCGTTTAACTCTCTTCGGAGGCTGTCCACTCTAACATTACATTCTACAGACAAGAGCTAGATTTGAAGATAATGATGAAGAGTGTGATGTATATGTGACACGTTGCATTTCTTGCAGATACGGGCGGCCAAAGCGAGACATATCTACCATCATCCACATCCTGAACGACTTGCTGTGCGCCGCGCCGCCTAACCTCGCACTCTCAACGGTAATTACAGATACAGATAATTTATTGATAAATAAAGATTTACAGGCCATTTTATAACCACTATTTTATATATGTCAATTATTAATTACTTTCTCATTTAGATATTCCTGAGCACTATAGTGTGCTTTATTTATTTATTTGATTTATAGGCGAGCAGCATTATGCTGATGTGCCTATATCACACTGAGTTGAAATTATTTTTTTAATAGATCACATAATGTCCACTGTTCAATGTCAATGTTTAAAGTTCACTAGTGCGCTGATCACAGGTTAGCAAGAGGTTTTTTATTATTAAAAAAAATTAAGTTACTTCTAAATATGTTAAGGGAAGCTGTATTTCTTATATACTCAAGCAAATGCTTAAACAGTCTGGGTTTACCAACATACACCGACTGCCCAGACCTGACCAGGGAGTGGGCCGGGGTCACCAGTCTCTGCCGATGTTTTGTACCGAAACTATGTAAAGCTCCTGGAATGGGAAATCTTTCGAGACTCTTTTTGTACAAACCTAAATTATTATTATAACATTAGTTAAATGATGAATAAATTGAAGACCTCGTTGACGTAATAGTTACCATGCCGGACTACCAATCAGATGGTTCCGAGTTCGATTGCCGGCACGGCCAACATTTTTGTGCTGAACTAGATTTGTTGGGTTTATCTAGGTGTTAAATATGTATCGATATAATGTATGTAAGTATATGCAGTATATCAGTTGAGTTAACAACCATAATTCAAACTAGAAATGCTTTAGTATGTGCTAACCAGACGTGTGTGAAATGTGTCTTAGTATTTATTATTATTATAAAAACATCTTTTAAGGTTTCCGTAACTAAAAGACAAAAACGGGACCCTATTACTAAGCCTCCGATATCTGTCTGTCTGTCTCCAGGCAGTATCTCAGAAACCGTGATAGCTAGAAAGTTGAAATTTTCACAAGTTATGTATTGCCCGTGCCGCTATAACAATAAATATTAAAAATAATTAAATACCTATAGATATATTACAAATATTGTTGTTTGGAACGTGTGTTGGTGGAGAGTTTTCTTAGCTACTTGTATATTATTAACGCGGATAATACTGCAGTAAAAAGTAATTACATCAAATATTAATATTTAGCTTTTTTTAACACAGTATTTGACTAGCTTATTATTTAATTTTTAACGTATTTTTACATTTGACTAGCAGGGCGCGTAAGCACGCGTAACATGAGTTAGCGGCTCTGGCTTGAGGTGTAGCATGTCTAGTCTAAAATAACTGTCTCTCAAGGAGGCTGGAACATACAGTTAGGTGCTTAGCGACTGATTCTTCAACTTGAAGTTGGTTGCTAGCCACATGAGCACTAAAAATTCTATTCCACCATGCTATGGTTTCCACACGATGTTTTTCTTAACTTAAAGCTCAAGCTCTTTAGCGGGAATCGTACCCACGATCTACGGGACGTAGGACTGCTGCTCGCCCAACTGAGCAGTCATAGCTTCAAACAAGTTTATCGTGTATATATAATCGTACTGTATACATAATCCAATCTTAAAAGTCTGTTAATGTCCCTCAATATATTTGAACCTATTCTTGTTTCCTAGCAAACTGTTAACTCTATATCAGACATCATAAGACAGCTTAGCTAAGAATTTCACAAACTGATCTATTTTGAAATAAGGTTATCTTTCTAGTTCGCTATTCGTTATCAGCTAAATTCCTTGATTATTACTTACATATGTACGTATATGTATATTCGCAAACTATTTTGCCATTATGCTATCGATATCAAAAAGCTATCCTACTAGTATTACAAAATGGAAATGTTTGAACTGGTTGGAATAAAACTTTGGTAGCTTCTAAGCCATAACATAAGCAGCCCACTATACATTCCCACTGCTGGGACTCGTGGCCTTCTCTCTCTAGTAGAGAGATATAGGCCATAATCCACCACACTGGCCAAGTGCGGGTTGGCGGATGACACACGTTTTCGACATTGCAGTTCTCAAATGTGTCAAAAGTCTCTCAAAAGTTTCCTTATGATATTTTCCTTCACCGTCAGGCGAGTGCAAATCCACACATAACTTTAAAAACAAGTCATTGGTGTAGGGACAGATCGAACCAGGGGCCATCTGATTGTAAAGCAGGCGTTTTTACCACCGAACCACATTCGTTTTTGTTTGATGTGATGTGGTCAGTTTACTTTGTATTTTTATTTTAATATATATCATTAGTGTAATTCGTGTATGCGGTGCTAATTATGATAAAAATAAATAAATGTAACTTCCAGAAGGAGTCAAAGTTCACGTGCAGCGCGAGCGCCGCGGACGAAGCAAAGTGCACACGGTGCAGCCTGCCGTTCTGCTCGCACGCGGGCGGCGGCGCGGCGCGAGCGAGCGAGAACGCATGCGCGTGCGTCGCCGCCTGCCACTGCGCGCGCCGCGAGCCTTGCCCGCGGTGCACTCCCGCGCAAGCTTGCGAGCAGTGTGACACGGCCATCACACTGGCGCGAGACAACTCCAAAACCAAATGCAAACTCGAACACCTGAGGCTCGTCATGCAGCAGAAAAAACAGCGGCGTGAAGCGAGAAAACTGAAAACCATGCCCTACACCAACACTCCGCCTAAGATCCCCTCGCCCGAACCCACTATACAAGAGGAAATAGAAACCCTAGCCTGAAACGTTAGCAGTAATAACGTTGGTTTTTAGCTCGTATTTTGGAATAGCAAAAAATATTGGACACGATTTTTTTTTAGGGCACCGAACCTAGAAAGTAATCATATTCATATTTATTGGTAAAAACAGTATTTTACAGGTAAAAATGGGACACTATTACTAAGCCCCCGTTGTCTATCTGTCTCCAAGCTGTATCTCAGAAACTGTGACAGCTAGAAAGCTGAAACGTTCACAAGTTATGTAGTTCCCGTGCCGTTATAACAATAAATACTAAAAATAAAAAATATTAAGGGATAATATTTAAACGTTTACGATAAACGCGTTTTTTCGTATTTTTTTATATATATTCAATAATGGTAGCTTGTAGACACCTAAGTCACAGTATGTAAAATTTACATTACTTTTAAAAAGTAAATTATAACATAAAATTTGCTATTAAGGGGGCTCCCATACAACAATGTTACGGAACCCTTCATGCGCGAGTCCGATTGCGCCAATTTTTTCACATGTACCACACAGACCAATAACAGGGAAGGTACAGCTATAAATTACGTACTGCGTCACTTCTGAGTAGGTAGTTTTGCAAAGGCGAGACCTCCCTACTCTCCAAGTTCAATGCGTTATGTCGGAGTTGCTTTGTTCTTTTGCCAAAATAAAAAATGCGTGTACAATATTATTTGTTAATCTAATAGACGAACTAATTAGAATCACATGCATATTATTACTCGAGCGTGACTTGTAGCTTGTTTGCTGTCACGATTCTCACTGAAAATTGTGCTTCGAATGGTATAAGACTTGTTTAAATGCAGAGCGAACATGTTAATTTAAAGACTTACTTGAATAGTGCCGTAAATAATGTGTAGCATTGGAGATGACACAAACGTTAATGTTATTTGCACACCTACTATTAAATATTATCATATGACTTCAAATACTTTATTGAAAGACAATTTTAACATTGAAAGTAACTAATAAATTACTTGTGTTGACAAAGGAAACATATTACAAAAGTTCTTTGCCACAAGTTTAAAAGCAAGAAAACATACAATTTCTAATATTTTAACCATTGATGCAGGTTATATCATGTCGATAAATTAGTATGCAGTAAATAGTGTTTGTTATTATAGTGAGAGCTAATTCGATACTTTTCAAGCCTTTACTCCGTAGCCTTACATTTAGCTTCAATTTACTAACTTGTGTCCTCTGTGTATTTTCATGTCTAAGCTGTAGAAGACAATTTTCTACAATAACAAGACTTTACATTTATAAAGTGATAACAGTTTGTAGGTTTCTCTGATTACTTTCATATCTGAAGCTTTTACAATTATAATTTTTTTAATATCATCTTAGTGATAATATATGGAAATGTTTGAATATTTATTTATCATATTCTCGTTTACCTCTTTCTTTTTTCTTTTTATCTAGAAATAACAAAATGGCGACTGAATTATTTTTTTCCAAAATTTATTTGACAGCAGATTTATTATAGTAACCCATTGACTTGGCTGTTAGTCTGCGGTAATCCATGGTAGATGTAGGATTATCTGAAATATTTTGTATAAGTACTTCAGCTGTGATTTGCAAGTTACAAAAGCAATAAATAACTTTGTAGTATTTAAACTCGCGGAAATACACCGCTGTTTAACATATTTCTTCTCGTCTTTTGTGAAATTTACTAATGGCTTCTTGCCTCAAATGAGTTGTATTTTTTCTATATATAAATATGAATTGTAAAGCTTTTGGTGAGGTGGTTGTTAGCGTGATTATATATATTCTAAATCTAAATTAAAGTTTTCACTATGTTTGGATCGTAGCGTTAATATATAAGTGCTATTATACATACGCATGTACAAAACATAAAAGATTGAACTAGTAGAATCATATAGAGTAAGTAGGTAAGTCAGATAACGGTGCGGCTTTGATTGGTTTTGTTGTTATTTTTAGTTGATATGTTATTGTATTGGTTTCGACGCGTGTATCTATATATATCTAATATCTAAAATAGTATAATTAAAATAACTGTTGATAAGATGTTTTGGGCTGTACATCCCGGATGCTGTGTGAAATATTCATAGTTGTTTCTTAAATTAAGTCAAGTAACTTTATCATCTTTTTTTAGTAAGTAATTGGCACTGTTATTCTTATAGTTATTTTTTTTCTTTGTTTTTCTTTATTTCCTTACACAGATATGTTGTTGAAGACAATAAAAAGTTTCCGCATTAACTGATTCTTTTGTTTCGTTTATTTTTTAAATTCGAAAGGAAAATTAGCATTTCTTGATAATTCAATATTTTACTTCTAGCACTAACATGATACCTTTAATGTATACAGGCACCGTTGCAATAAACACACCAACATACGAAATTACAAAATACTTTTATGACATAGAAAAGTCTAGATATAGTATATACCTACAAGTAGCTTTGTATATAATGACTATGCTAGTTTTATATAACAAAAATACCAGCAGCTTTAGACGGTTCTGTTTTGGTCTAACATATTATATTATTTGTATAAACTATTTATAATGTATAGTGGTTATATACCAGAGCTAAGTAATTATCATATTATAGTTTGAGACATGTATGAATAACATATAAGTAACATTGGACGCCTTATCATATAAACTTGCAATAAACGTCGGTTAAATTATCTTTAGTTTCCATTGTTTAGATTTTTAGCGATTCTAGAACAGGTTTTGTTTTCTAAAAATCGATTGGAACTGGATTAGTAAGTATCAAAGACGAATCAATTTAAGTTTGGCTAGTCTGTGGTAAGTATGAACATAAACTAATACAATCTGAAACCTGGTATGATGCATAAAATATACAGGGTTATATTAAAGCAAAACATTTTTATTACCGGCTCTTTCGTACTTCTTTGACTTCGCCTTTTCTAGTATTAAATAATTTCTATAACTTGTGATGAGAATCATAATGAAATAGATAGTTTGAGCCACCTAGCTAGTTGCGCGCTAGCTAACACTAACCCTGTATATATTAACTGCTGTATATACTAAACGAAAGATAATATTTTGTTAGATTGGCACGATTCCGATAGACAAACTCCTGAATTTCATATTTCTGAATCACGATTCTCGGAAATTAATGTTGGCAATTTAATTTCTTATACACTAGCACTTTTTTCATTTCGCTAACAATAACGTTTCTATGAGAAAATAATAACTTACGCCACGATCTCAAACATTAAGTAAATAATAATTAACCTACTATAATAAACTCTATAAGAGACTTCTCTCTCTATAAGAGAATTAACCTACTATAAGAGACTTCTCTCACCTTTTAAAGTTCTGTGTCTCAAATGATACTAGTTATAAGGAATATATGTATATCAAAAAATGTAAAGCGTGTGAGAGCCATCTGATCATGAAAGCAAAAGCTACTATCTTGCTGAGGCGGCTTGAAAACGCTCCAAACTAGAACACAGCCGCTTAGGTCAAACGATAAGAAAGTAATAACTAATTACCAACACTTATTATCTAATATTAGTTCATGAGAAGAGAGGATAAAGTTGCAAACTAAACCTACAACTCTTCAGCATTTTTATCTTTTCTCCGAGATTTGCTATTTCTGTATGTAACTAAACCATACTGAGATAATAACTAGCGTGAAACTTTATATACATCATTTGTTATAATTCGCTCAACGATTGAGACTTATTATACAAAGAAGAAATGAAGGCAGCGGGAACCCGGCCGCACGTCCTTATAGGTATTAGACTAATGTAAAATAAGTATAGATCTTTTTTGTTCTTTGACTTTTAGAATAGCGAATTAATATTCCACCCAGCATACATTTTGTCGTAGCTCTCCTAACTTTTTTAAAACAATAAGGTTAAATACAAGTTGTATATAAGTTTTAAGTTAGTCACAACTAACCCTGTAACTAACGTCATGATTTGGTTTATCATTAATTTAAAATGAAACAGGCTTTTGTTCTAAAATCTTTATTTTACCGATTCTGTTTTGTGTAAAAACGTACTATCACATAATATATCTAATATGAACGTTACTGCAACAGAGTTTAAAACTTTCAACAATATTCACAACTCAATAATTGGACACTAACTTAAAGTTAAAATTAGATATCTATGAGTCTCGAAACTCGAATCGGATGAGAGAGAAAAATATAACAAAAATATAAAACATTTCGCTACGATGGAGTTTATACAATGTGCGGGTAGTCTTATAAAAAACAAACACTGTACTTGTAAATTATTTTTATTATAAAGTTTATTTCTTTAAATATAAATAGCACAATACCCACTCACGCGTCGCACTCACACTGACAGTCTGAAGTTCCCTTCTAGAAGGTTCTTTCGAACGTTTACAAATGAGGGTAGACAATTTTTCGTACATCAAACTCACATTTGGACCGGGGTAGTTTAAAACTAGATTAGAAAGTATAACTTGACTTGAAGTAACACCGATCTCAACGAGTATGAAGCTACTAACTAAAAACAAGTGAAAACAGTTTTTTAAAGTGAAACATCGTAACGATACAGAAACTTACCCCAGTCTAACCCAACATGAGCGAGATAGAGAAAGATGTAATCGAAAAACCTCACCAAATTTCATACTTAATTAGAGGTTAATTTAATTAGAAGAGTAAGGTGCTCATGCCGCCCATCTCGGCCTGTTCCTTGACGAAGATCTCAAAGTACTGGTAGATGATGGTGACGGCGAGCAGGATACCGGTGCCGGAGCCGATGGCGCCGAGGAAGTCGGCGAGCACGGAGAGCGCGCCGATGCAGAGGCCGCCGAATGCCGCCGCGGTCGGGATGTAGCGGTTCAGCTCGTGGATCATGGAGTTGTCGCGGTGGCCGCGCATCACCATCTGTTGCTCTTTCAGCTGCTTCGCCACCTGAACACAAAGAATATAATTGAAAATTGACATTGATACATATCATATACTTTTGTAATGATATCATATTATTTGACTTGTAACTTTGGTGTTATCAATAAATGATTTGTATTTGAATCAAATTCGTTTATTGCATGTACGAAATATTGGAGTTAGGTACATAAGGTAGTTATAGCTATGTGAGTGGAGGGCTGTGTCGTACTAGGAAAAAACGCTGTGCTCTGTGCTAGGTACTTCAGGAGCAGAGCAACAAGGATATACATTGTGCATACTATTTACCGCATCTTTAATAGCAATTTTGTAGCGCCTATAGCTCGGCTGGCTAAGGTGATCTGACGAAGCTAAGCAACGGTCGATGCGGACGGTGTTTGAATGGGTGAACATGCACAATACTGTCGAATTTCAAGTGACATTTTCATCTGGGCGCTACCATAGGTCGGACGACACGTTAAATTGTAGGTCCCGGCTGTTAGTCTTTGTACAACAAGTCGTTATGCCAAGTCAAGCTTGAAAACTCTCGACTCTTAGAGTGTGGCCACCTATCCCATGTATATATAATTTTTACATATACTCATTACATATAGCGGCGGTTAGTTATGATAGTTATGAAATGAAATAATTTTATTTGCGTAGCCACAGGTAATATAAAAACATGGAAAATAATATAAAATGTCCCTTGTAGGCTACCGCATATGCGGTGTGCAAAAAGTCAATTAATTAGTTAATTTATAAGTTAATTTCACTCCACTATAATTTACTAAGCAATAATATTTAAAAGATATGTCAAAAGATTATAAGTATACAATATCAAAAAAATGTCTAAACTAACTAACTGGGTTGGCACGTCGATCCGAATCGGTTTATGTTCATTAATATAGTAGAACAAATCTAGCGCTAGGTGCTGGAGTTACGTCATTTAGCACGACCACGACGAAGTAACTTTCACCGTAACGTATGTAGGTCAAAATCGAGAGCAAATTCGTTTCAACTTTCAATTTCAGTAATATTCAATTTGGTAAATTTTGGTTTTAAGGTTTGATAGTATTTTTGATATTAAAAAAATATACAGAATTTCTGCAAGTTTCTTATGCTTGACCTTAATTTTAATAGAGCTATTATGGCACTTTATACCATTGTTGAGTGTTACTAATTTTGAGAAGCATGTAGCAAATATATGAGTCTATAACAAGAAATAACTCTACAATGTAAGTAACATTTTGGGCAGATAATATATTTATATATTTTATTTAAGTGTCCCATTTATTTTTAATAATATACGAAATTTGTGGCTAATTCATTATTTTTTGGTCATCGCTTTTATCTACAGTGGTCTGTGGTGTAGCATGCTAGCTAAGAAGGACCATAATTACTGCCAATTCAAACACTTCTTTTTCTTCCAGTAAAAAAAAAAAATTATATCTTCAGCATAAATTGCGGCACAAGTACAACTTTTTAAGCATGCTCCACCTTAGACCAGACTGTCGCTTACTCGTGTGTTACACGCCTTCCTGGTCACATACCTAACTTAAGTAGTAACGTAGTGTTTGAGTGGAGAGAGTAAAATATTTTTTTTTTGAGGCCAAAGTATCATTGTTGTTTCATCAACTCACATCCTTAGCGGAGGATCCGGAGACATCGATCCAGGTCTTGGAGAAGAAGGCGCAGGAGCCGAGCATGAAGACCATGTAGAGGAGCGCGTGCACGGGGTCGTGCGCGATGTGCGCGAGCGACTCCGGGGGCGAGAAGTAATAGCAGAGCCCGCCCACAGGGTACGCGCGCGCCGGGCCGCCGCCGCCCACATCCGCCCACACGCCCAGGAGGTTCACGAGGAAGTTACCGCTGAATTTCACTGCCAACATCTGTAAGGAATAACATTTCCTTCTTTGTGTACCGTGCGTGACGTCACAGCCAGCCTCAACGGAAGACCAGCGTTGGTTGCTCTCCAGCAACCAGCATAATGCTGAGTTGAGGCTGTGTTGTGACAAATTAAAGCTTATTTACTATATTATTTTAATTGTTATATCTTGTTGTGTATTAATTTGTCACATTTTTTTTATTCCTTTTTTTTAATTCAAGATTGTTTATTCAAAGCAGTCATCTATTTTATAGTAGTTTTTTATGAGTTTGTCAGGAAAGTTGCTTTCCTGAGAAACTTAAAAAAAATACTTATTTTATATCAGGAAAGTAACTTTCCTGACTATAATGTTTCACTTTCAATGTTTTTACTTTCCTGACGTTTATAAACGTTTGTTACCTCAAGTCAAGTTTTCACTTTGCTTATCTTAATTTAGTTTCAGATAACAGCAGAAGTACAGTACATATATATATCAAATATACTTCGATCTACAATGAATGAACAAATGAATGAGTTGACAAACTACCTAATGAATGAGTCGCCTGAGTCAATAGATTAAAAACTCAGCTTTTAAATAAGAATGAAAGAAGTGTGTTACTGACCTGTGAGATAACGTACAAGTTGGAAACGAGCGCCGACTGCAGGATGATGGGGATGTTGGAGGTGTAGAACAGCTTGATGGGGTACGACGAGTACTGGCCGCGATACCGCGCTGACTTGATGGGTAGGTCCACGCGGAAGCCCTGCACGTACCAGAGGTAAGTAAGGTATAGTAAGTATAGTAAAATACATAGACTAATAAAAAAATCATCTTTTTTAAAGCCGGTTCTTTTTGTTGTGGAGTATATTGGACTTAGCACTGTCTTTCGCGACAGTCACTTATAACTGACACAAAATATTTTAAGGGTCGCTTCATATGTGAAACATATAACTTTTGGAAATTCTGTGAATAAAACGTTTTTAACGTGAGGAAATGCATTTACGCATATTTATCTCGGGCTCGATGCCAAAAAGACATAGCTACCGACTAAAACTTCACTATGGCTGCCGCACCGGGAAGGGTGGGATGAGGTTTCACTCCTCGCATTTAACCCACCACCCCGCCCAACTGCATGAGATTACCTAAATATAATAAGTTTCTTTAAAGGCTCTATAATAGGCGGTCAGACCTGTACTTACAACCCGCAGGAGGCGTTATGTGCATTTCTCTCTACCAGCCTACCCAAGCCATTCGAGCTCTTTAAAGTAACGGAGCACGAGACGATTCCTAGATAATGTAAGTACTTGGATGACCAAGCTTTGCTCGGTATTTTTTTTTAATATATCTTAGCTAGATCGATTTATCACCCCCGAAACCCCCTATATACTAGATTTCATGAAAATCGTTGGAGCTGATTCCGAGATTCCATTTATATATGTTAGAGGAATGTTTTATTTTAATTTATTCGATTAGTAGTTCCATCCTATCGAATGGCAGCACTGTGAACGCAAGAGTTTGTTATCTGTGCTGATTGAAGGAACAATTGAGTGAATGTACGAATGAAGTTGTTTCCTATTGGTCGGTAGTGCGTTCATTCGAGGACGCGTCAGTAGTGCGTTCATTCGAGGAGACTCGAGTGTGCTTTCAGTCTGCCACGATACAGCGCCTGCGCCACTTGTGCGCACTGACAAACAATTCAATTATAATGGCGGACGACGACGACGACCACGCTGATTATAATCTAATTGAATCCGCGACATATATATATACAAGAATTGCTCATTTAAAGATATTAGATAGATTTACCTGGAAGTATATGACTATGGCGAAGACGAGGACGGTGGCTAGCAGGTTCATCAGGTTGGGCAGGTTCTGGCGGTAGAAGGCCTCGCGCAGCGCGCGCACCTTGTCCGGCCGCGTCGCCAGCAGGTGGAACAGCGCTATCACCGCGCCCTCGAACTCCGTGCCGCGACCTGCACCACACACACATACATATATACTAATGTTCTACAACATATCTCCTCATATTATGCCTCCTTTTTATTTTATTTTTGAATAAAAAAAAATATCCCTCTCAAGTCTGAGAAGGAAAGCTAAAGTCTACTTGGGCATTTTTACCCAAGTCTACTTGGGCATTATGGACATACTAACTTTAATTTTAGATTTGAACGCCAATATTCTGCCAGTCAAATATGTTAAACAAGCCTCTCGACGTGTTTAATAAGGGTAACATAATAATTTATTAATTTGTTTTATAGGCGTACAGCATTATGCTGATTTGCCTATATCACACTGAGTTGAAGTTTTATTTTTAATAGTTCACTAAATGTCCACTGTTTAGTCTACTGGTGCACTGATTACAGGTTAGCAAGAGATTGTTTCATTTTCTGCAACCAGCTAACAAGCCGGTTTTAAAAGCTGTTCACTTATGTAGCACTGACTTTTAAAATCTTGAGAGATATGTATAGTAGACTTATACTCCAAAAATGGCTAGAAACATGTTTCATGAATGAACAGGTGTGCAAAACAGATTATGAACAGGTACATTATCAAGACTATAAAACCCATAATTATTTACTTTACTATTTGATGTTATGGCGGCAACAAAAGTACAACATTTGTGAAATTTAATTTTTAGCTATCACAGTTAACATCCTGGTAACAGTTGGAGTGACGGATGGACAGCAAAGTCTTAGCAATTCCATTGATACCATTCGAGTAAAGGAAGTTTGCGTTCTGGGCACATCCCATGTAACAAGTTTTACCAGATGATTAAAAAAGTTGATTCCCCCTGTACAACAGTTGTGGGGTCACTGATGACCTGTATCATTTGCACATGTGCCCGGAACGCAAACTTGAAAAGAGAAAGACCTAACCTAGAGGGGATATTGTAACAGTGTTCTAGCAGAACCCAACTCGGATTCTGCCAGAACATTGCATAGATTAATAGATAGAATATAAGATTATATAGTATAATTTTAGTATAGTCTTATCAGGCAACATATTCTTCCATAAAATAAACCTTTCTGGAAAAAAAAAGAAACTGTAAAATAGCTTACCAGTGTTGACAGTGGCAGGAGAGAATGCCTTCCACACGATGGTCTCACAGATGTTGGTGGCGATGAACAGGGAGATACCCGAGCCCAGCCCGTAGCCTGCAACGCATGTACTTGTTAAAATTACATCCGGAATTATTAATTGATTAATTAAAGAAAATATATGAAAGTTTGCAATCTCTAGCTCACACTCATTTGCAAGTGAGAGGGTGTCAACTTTCAAATGTTTTCTTTATTACTTAGAGTTATATGTATGTATTAGTTTTATTCACGATGTAGTATTTAGATGATTCAGATTCTCAAAGGCAAATCTGTAATTATGTTATTGTGAATGATGTGAACTAGTCTTATCAGGAGATTTTGTTGAATCTTTAAAAAAGAATTAGATATCTAATTCCTTTCATCTCTCTTGGACCATAAAAAGAGACTTCTTACCAATTTAAATAAAAAATATTTTTTATTTATTTGATTTTTCAGCAAGCAGCATTATGCTCATGTGCATAGAGACATATATATATACATACATACTTATATAGATAGACCACACTGGGTTAAAATTTTATTTTTAACAGTTCACAAAATGTCCACTGGCCAATGTCAATGTTATATAGTATATTTATGTCTAAGTGAATATATATTTTTTTAATTGTGTCGAGTAACACAATTTGAAAAAGTGACGAGTAATAAGTAAATGTAACCTCACCTTTCTGGAGCAATTCATCAAGCAGCAACACAATGAGTCCAGCCACAAACAGCTGAATGATGATGAGCAGACAGACACCGGCTCCAATCTCGCTGGGCTCTCCGTACATGCCGGTCATTACGTAGACGATGGCTTGACCCACAGTAATCACCATACCAAACACTGCAAGAAAATGTGGCTATTGTTGACACATGTTTGACATCAGCTGTGGTGGGTATCCAGGATAAAAATAATAGATTGTAATTCAAGGTCATTTGTATCTCTTTACTGAATATAATTTATCTAAATTAATTCAGTTTTGGAGATGGAAGGATATAAGAAAATGTTATTCAACTGTGAAGGCGGGTAATGTTATGTAACTGCCTCTAAGCCCTAGTCTCTCCCGGGTTTGTTTTGTATAAGACAGATTTTTGAATGAATTTTAATGTCTATTTGAAGTTTATTTATTTATTTATTTAATAAGGTACACAAAACAGAATACAACCTTACATGACTAAACATTTATACATACATTTTATCGTTCTAGGTTATACCCTTATCAAATGTGTACACATCATGATCTTAGTAAATATTTACATAAAATACAAAAAACATTAGTAAGTACCTATACTAAATTTACCAACAAATTATTTTCAAGCACAATACATCTTATCCCTTTCAAATGACTCCCCCGTTGCAACACAATGTATACAATTTTTATACATTATGTCACAACAAAAGAATCATTTAAAAGGGATAAGATTTTACGTTTAAATTTAGGTAAGTTACAATCAAAAATATCAAGTGATTGGTGATGGTGCTCAAGGAGACCATTGTATTGGCGACACATTCTCACTATAGGATTATATATGGACGTATTATTTTTATACACATTTAGAGAAAATATTTTAGCGTGAGGTCTACGAGAGTTCGGTTTTATATTTATGTTAATACTTGATAAGAGTGAAGGTGAATCAGTTTGGGAATGAATAATTTTAAACAAACAAACGAGATCAAAGAGTTTACGGCGGTTTTCTAAACTAATAAGTTTTATACGTTTTAATCTTTTGGCGTAAGAGCGGACTTTGCGATTGAGACCTAATCTGTAAAAGAGCAAATTAAGACATTTCGACTGTATACGTTCGATACGATTTGTATGTACTTTATAATATGGTGACCAGATAATAGCGTTGTATTCCTTTATACTGCGAACAAGCGTGAAATATAAGTATATTAAGCAATTGGGATTCTTGAAGCTTTTAGATGCTCGGGAAATAAAACCTAAAAGCTTGTTACCTCTATTTATAATATAATCATAATGTTCCCGAAAAGACAACTTTTCATCGAAAATAATACCTAAATCCTTAACAACTGATTTACGTTCTAAGGTGTAGTTTTTTATTTTATAGTCGAAAACTATCTTATTATATTTAGTAGTAAATGAAATAGTACAGCATTTATTCACGTTCAGAAACATTTGATTTTTGTTACACCAGTTATCAATGGCAATTAAGTCGCTTTGAAGAATTTTTGAGTCAGCAATTATTTTAATCGTAGAGTATACTTTAAGGTCATCAGCATATAATAAACAAGGGCTCTTAAGATTGCAAATTAAATCATTTATAAAACAGATGAATAGCAGAGGACCCAGGTGCGAGCCTTGAGGCACGCCGGAGGTTATAATCGCTGGTGCCGACAGAAATCCTCTAAGTACAACCAATTGGTTTCTTCTCAATAAGTAAGACTCCACCCACCTCAATAAGTTACCATGTATGCCAAAATTTGTAGATAATTTAGTAATCAGTGTTTGATGCCTTACTTTATCAAACGCTTTCGCGAAATCAGTATATATGCAATCGACCTGGGTTCGTTTTGCAAATGCATTACATAAGTAATTTTTGTATTCTAGTAAGTTAGACGTGGTAGACCTATTGCGAATAAAGCCATGCTGCCTTGACGATAGACGTGGATAAATGTGAAAGAAAAGAACATCATAAACTAAAGATTCGAATAATTTAGGCAAACAACTGAGTATACTTATTGGACGGTAGTTTTCACATCGTGACCGGTCACCAGACTTGTGTATAGGTACGACATGTGCGGTTTTCCACTGTGTCGGAAAGACTCCTGTCTGCAACGATTTATTGAATATAATAACGAGTTTGGGTGTGTGGCTGAAAATTCAAAGTAGGCAAATCAAGATTAATATATTTCAAACAATGTAGTGAGAACCTATTACTTTTTTGCTATACCTTGCTGCTACTCTTGTTTTACTCTCATTTATGATATTTTTTTTGTCTTTTTTCACTTCAAAGCCAGGTCTGATTTTCTCCCCCTAAAGGTACCAAGTCAAATCAAAAATCTAGCATAAAATTGCATAGACAATTCCATGGGTGGTCAATAAAACGTAAAGAATTGATTTCAAAATAAGATTTCAAGATTGTCTGAAAAGATTCAAATTAGAAAGTTTCTCATCTTACAGCAAACACAATTTGGCAGCTTGCCAATCTAGTTACAAGTGTTGGAGAAATTGGCCCTTTGCCTTTGTTATTATTAGAGTCCAACAACTTATTATCGCCTTTAAAGAAAACGAAATACCTAACTCAGATAGAAAATTGAGATATTGTATAATTCACATTAATAAAGAATACTTTCTCTTACTCACTCTTTTGGTTATACAAGTGGGAAGACTTGCATTTTTAAATGTTTTTCTTTATTGACTCAAGTTATATATTTAACAGCAGTCATTATGAGTTGTTAAATGATGTCTTATTAGACAAAAATAGCTTTTTTCTGTTAAATACGTGATTTTGTTTGATAATTTCATGCTTGTTCTTCAATAAAAAGTTTTTATTTCTATAAAGTATATTATTTCTTTTGGGCTGAGATGTCACTTTTAAAACATTTTTGAACCTTAATGTGCAGGACTTGGAGCAACATTATAACATCGCCTAAGGAGCCTACCGCCTAACAAATAGTAACTAGAATCACTTTTGTTAGTGATATCTTCACACGCATTTGGTTTTCTTAAAAGTTTAAATTTTTTGGTTATAAGTCGAAGATGACTTCTTTGAAACTAAATGCATATGGATTATTTACTCAAACAGTTGACAATGATATGGTCTCAAGGCAGACAGAGATGAGATACTATATATGTACATATATATTTTTAGAGTTAGCCACTTAGCTTTAACTTCATTTCAATGAATAGAAGAAATAAATCCTTTCTAAATAACTGTGTGGCACAAAATACCCCGACTACAATATTGGTGCAGATCTTATCTACCCCACTCCAAATCAAAATTTGAATAACCGTCTACACTTACACTTCTGTGCACCGTTGAAGAGAGCTCTGTCTTTAGGAGTGTCACCGACTTCAATGATCTTGGCTCCGGCGAGGAGTTGCATGATAAGACCAGACGTGACGATGGGAGAGATACCAAGCTCCATAAGGGTTCCTCTATTGGATGCGAGAATCACACGGATCCAGTAGAACGGATCCGCACTGTCCGAGGACATAATGCCGAAGAGTGGTATCTGGAAAAGAATATTTTAGTTATTTATTTGAGGTATAGGTGAGCAGCACTATGCAGGTGATATTACATTGTATCAATGCAGATTATAGTTTTGCTATGTATAGGAGCAACCGATGTAGGGAGCAGGTGTATGCTGTGCTCCTACCTTTGACTATACCACACAGGACTGTTTTTTTAACATGTTGGGTTTAACACCATCATCTATATATATATATTTTTACTGTGAATAGGCCAGCGCTTGACCAGAATTCACCTGATGGCACCATATAATATTAAAGATAAGTGATAAACATTGAATAAAGTGGGAAATATGACTTTTTACAAAGACATTTTTTTTTAAAGTCTAATATTATAAATATTATAGTGTGCTTTATGGAAGTTCTAGTACAATGAGAACATCATTTCACTTAATTTACTGTATAATACCAAGGATGGATATGTAATTATTTTGTTGTAACAACACAATCACATTTTAATAACTGTGAATTTTTGATTAGAGATTAATAAATTAGGTACTAATTATTGAAGTATGTAAACTTAGCCTCATAGCAGCTGTGATATCCCTATATCTTTGTTAAAACAAAAACCAGTTTTGACACATCATCAGATTATGTTTTACTAAAATTAATGTTTTTTAAGATTGATATGGTGCTTAGATAGCTTTTAGATAACCTTAATAGCACTAACTTGCCAAGGAATATTATCTTAAAGACACCACACAGTATTACTTATGACAATCAATAAGTTTCTATTATTCACGTAATCAATGATAAAGCTATATGTAATTAATCTTTTACGACACAACATAATTAGAAGCTTTTTAAGAATGAAAAAAGTGAACTTTTGTTAATTTGATACAGTCATATGTGACAGTTTAAATGTTAAACATCTGGAATGGAAAGTTTGTGTGTAGACTACAGTATAAGACTGAATAGATATAGTTAATTGTGATATTATTGTGTAGAGGAAGCTTTCATTTGGAGCATATGCCTGCTCTTAATAATATACAAATATATCACTCACCTGGCAGCATACTAAGAAAATAAATAGTGTGATGGCTGTCCATAATACTTTCTCGCGAAATTGGATCTGTAATACAAAAGGTTCAGTTAGAAATCACTTCAAATATGTCTTTGAAAATCCTCTTAACAATTTACAGTTATCTAGTCCACATACAATTTGGGGTTAGGTATGCACTTTCACTTGTGATTGGTGGTAAGATTTAACTTTGGACTTTATATTTATACAATACTCAATAGATAGACTAATTTAGGATATAATAGAAAGGTTAGACGAATGAATGGGAGAGTACAGTGTAACCAATACTGACCTTTCTTTCTGGTTTCGCGATTTCTGGCAATATACTGCAGAACGGCTTTATAACTTCAAGGAATTTAACTGGAAACACAAAAAATACGAGCTTAAGTTACAGATTTCACATACAGAAAGCGCACAATATGCAAAAATCACGATAAAAGGGGATAATACGTGTCCACAAGAAATCACTGAAAAAACGTATTTTTACTTCAAATACTCACTTCCCATTTTGATTTATTGTAATAGAACTACCCTAACTATTACATTAACAGCCTGTTTCAGCCAAAACCATTCAACTTTTGTTCATTAATAACACTCCAATAGGACTTTACGCGAGAAAGAGCCTGCGCAACGCCGCCAACGAGCTGTCTGCGAATGACACGTCCACAACGTCATGTCACGTGACCAGTGATGTTGGCGTGTAAAATGTTGCCGATACATACAAATAAATACTAAAAAATAAGTATTATTTTTAATATGTTTTTATTATTAATTTAAGTAACCAGGTATTATTCCTATGCACTTGGTAAAAAAACTTTAAATTTCATTAATAATTATTTTAAAATATTTTATTTGTGAAGTAAAATAAAGTAATATTGTTCAGAAGTGGTTTTAGTAGAAATTGAATATTTTTGCTGACGATCATATAAAGCGAAAAGTAGACATTCAAGCCTAAGTCCTTTTTGTAAATAGATTATCAAACTTGACGTTTTAATATGATGTCAAAATCAGGATCCCCTATTTTCATTTGTCATTAGTTGTCATTATCAACGTCAATTAATTAAAATATTCGAATTCTTACTCAAATATCGTGATCCGCCATGTGGTTATTTTTGTAAATATTTCTGTTTTTTCTGCATTTCTACAGAATAATAACACAAAAATGCAGCAAGCACACCGGGCTGGAAACCTCAAGCAGAGCAACAAATCCCACAAGTCTCGGCACCGCTCTAAACGTGGTGTATCGGCTGCTGTAAAAGGTTAGTTTCGTATTTTTATGCTACGACGGATTTTAATTAAATTATATCATGGTTTATTTATTAATTCTTTTACTTTTAAGGTAAAGTAAACGTGAAAGAATTCGTTCGGCGCAACCGCCATGTACTCAAGAAAGAAGAACGTCGACACCAAGCTTTGCAAATCCGTAAGAACAAGCGCGAAGAAGTATTAGCGAAAAAAAGGGCTCTAGGAGGGGCTAGGAATCCTCCTTTTCTTGTCTGTGTGGTGCCGTTACATGCGCAGTTAGATGTAAAGACAGCATTAGCAATATTGAAGAATTGTTCTGAAGGAGCTATCATTACAGAGTCACCAAATGGAATTTTACACATTGGGTAAAAACTTTTACGTTTTTTTTTACCAAAACGAACACAATACAAATACTGTTTACAAATTTCTGCTATTACTATTCACTAACCTATGAAAAAAATATAATTTTTTGTATGCAAAGTTTAATCTTTGATATTTTATTTCCAGTTTACCAAACTTCAAGCAGAGATTTTCATTCATCTGTCCAGAAGTAGACAATGAGTTTGCTTTACTGGATACCCTCAAGATAGCAGACACAGTTCTCTTTGTCTGCTCAGCTTTAGACCCAATGGATGAATGGGGTGAAAAGGTCCTAGCTTTAGCTATGGCACAAGGCATACCCACCCCTGTTGTTGTCACTATGGATATAGATGGTGTGCACCCTAAGAAACGAACAACAGAAAAACAAAATGTACAGAAACTAATATCCAAATGGTTGCCAGAAGAAAAAGTCATGCAACTTGACAAAACTTCTGATGGTTTAAACCTATTAAGAAGAATTGGCAATCAAAAATTGAATGTTATACATCATAGAGAAAAGAGACCCTACATGTTAGCAGAGGACGTGGAATTTGTTCCTGATACCGAAGGTGACAAAGGTACACTCAAAGTGACAGGTTATCTGAGAGGAATGCCATTAAATGTTAATGGTTTAGTCCATATAACAGGTCTTGGAGACTTCCAGATGTCAAGAATTGATGATTTAGATGATCCACATCCTTTGTCATTGGGCAAGGAAAATACCAAGCCTGATTCGATGGATGCAGAGGCTATTAAAGTGTCAGTGTTGCAAGTAGCAGATGCGTCAAAACAAGAGAGTTTGGTGATGGAGAATGTACCTAACCCTATGGAAGCAGAGCAGACTTGGCCTACTGAAGAAGAGATTGAACAGGCTAACGCAGAGGTAGCTACTGTTTCTAAGGACTTAACATGGCTTGATGTTTTCTTCTTCTTCTCTTTTACCATTTCTCACTAGGTGGGGTCAGCGGATTTATTTGAATAAAATTAGTCGTGAAAACATGTGAGAAAAAAAAATAGCTTTGAAGGTATAATTGTACCAAAGTTCCTAGGTACTTACTCATACGAGAATTAGAGCATATTTGTCTTCCCAGATGTAGTCTATATACATTTGTCTAGTATTTCAGTATACATAAATTCCCATATATCATAAACACTGAATACAATATGATTGTTTGTAAATGTAAAAAGTCTTGCAGACAGAGTATATTTCTAAAGAAATTTGCATTACACTTATTTAAATGTGTAGAAGTGGGTAGTAAATGTACAAAGAATAGGTAATCTATACCTTATCAATAATTTTCTAGATTAAGTAAAATGTGTAAATGTGGGTAATAGAATACCTAGTCAACAATTTTCTAGATTAAGTAAAATGTGTAAATGTGGGTAATAGAATACCTAGTCAACAATTTTCTAGATTAAGTAAAATGTGTAAATGTGGGTAATAGAATACCTAGTCAATAATTTTCTAGATAAAGTAAAATGTGTATATGTGGGTAATAGAATACCTAGTCAATAATTTTCTAGATAAAGTAAAATGTGGAGTGTCACTAAACTCACCACATATTCAACTTTACAGCAGCCATAGTCACTTAAAGTAAGAATGACTTCTATTCTTAGTCTGAACAAAAAAACTGATACTAAAATTACCATTCTCAATATCATATCATCAAGTCTGGCTTCTCACATATTTGTTCTGTAATTATGGAAAATAGAATGGTTCTTACTATAATACCTAAGAATGATCTCCATTTTTAGTGGCATGAATTACAAATGGCTTTTTTTCAGACTCAGACTAGAAATGTATAACTTGCAAACTATAACTTACACTGTTACATTCGCATAGTCATACCCACACACACTAACATAAATAGATAAATTTTCTTTAGTACTTCTTTACTATTTTATGTTAAATCCTATTATTATTATTATTACTAAACTATTCTAAATCCTATTATTATTACTGAAATTAAATACTGTATAATTAAATAATGTCAAATGGAAGTTGTTTACGAAACAATATTGTTGAAGATACCCTGAAGAAAACAGCACTTACGGCACGAGACTAGTTCTCAGTGTAAGTGCTGGTCACCATAATATGTAATAACAAAAAAATATTATGTTCATTTTTATAAAATTTGTTTTCTTTAATATATTTTTATATTTATCTGTAATATTTTTCTGTAGTAAACAAATTTGAAATTTGAACTTATTCTTACAGACGAAAACGAAAAAAGTGAAGAAAGTGCCAAAGGGCTGGTCGGACTACCAAGCAGCGTGGATAGTGGAATCAGATGCTGAAGGTGATGAGTCAGAAGGTGAAGAGAGCAACAGTGATGAGGAGGATGATAAATTCATGTCCTGCGAAGAGGATGTGTCAGAACAGGTATATCAATTTCTTCCTGTGTCATCCTAATAATGTCTTGCCACATTTTGGTGTGGTTGCCTAGCTTCTTCTTCATATGAGCTAAATGGTCTAGAAATTGGCCACTTAGCTGTGTGAGAGTTTTTTAATGACTCTGACTTGGCTTAATGACTGCTTGTACTAAGAATTTTTGTATGGATCAGGTCTCATAGAAAAGGTGATTTGGTTTGGATGAGTACTTACTCGTACTCTTTTTAATTTAGATATACATTCTTAGAGGAAACATAATAAAAAAATAAAATTGATAATAAGATTATTTTTTTCTATTAAAAATACTCAAAGTGTTTAACCACACTAAGTTTGTATTTTCTTTTATTTATTCATTTTTGTTTGGGTCTTTTTCATAACTTTGTTATAAAATCAATATACAAAGACATCAGTCATTGTTAACCAGTGCTTAGCTTTTGAGATTTGGTAAGATCATCTTAATTAACCAAGCAATTAGACAAATGCTACTGTTTGGTGTTGATATACACACAAGAAGTTCGATATGGTGTAAATTTTTGGGTTCTACTTCGTAATTTATTTATTTCCATACCACCGATAACTTGTATAGACTAGTTATCGATGCTGTTGTAAACGCCAATTATCGATATAATTTAACTTAAAGTAACATTTATATTGAGTTACGCAAATAAAATTGGAGGTCATGTATATGTATGTATATCATAGTACTAGCATTCAGTTATTCAGCCACATCAGAGACCCTTGGTACAAACCCCTTGACACTAGTGATACACTCGAGTACAGTGTATAAGTTGCATTTAATTTTAAATAAATGCTTCAACAGGAAGATAATGCAGAAATGAATGACACAGACACAGTGACATCAGAGATACCAATCAAGGATGAGAAATACGACAGTGAATATGACGCTTTCAAAGAACATGAGGAGTTGAAGAAGATAGCGGCCGCGAGAGAAGACCAGCAGTTCCCCGATGAGGTGGACACTCCTCAGGATGTACCGGCGAGGGAACGCTTCATGAGATATCGAGGTTTGTTTAAACACGTCTACACTGAGCACAGGCTCGCGTAGTAGTCTCGTGACCCACAGGGTAAAAAATCAGGGATAGGGGTCGCATTTTTTTATGACACTGCATATCTCAAGATTGAAATTCAGTGTGAACTCCATGTAACGTCACTCGACACGATAAACTCTCTAAAGCGTCGAAATCAATTGGCTTTAGTTGGTTTAGCTTGTTTTAGCTTGTTTTTATTCCGTACAATGATATATTCCCTCCATTTAACGACCACTGTCTATAACGCCATAAAATGCACAGTCCCTTCAGTGTCGTTATATAGAGTTTACACTGTACATTTTATTTGTAAAACCGGTTTCTTCTTGTTTTCATCTGCAATTATTTAATCATTAGATCGATCGTCGGTATGCGCTTTTCGGAAGTTTATCCAAGTTTTCTTACCAATTTTTAGGTGTTTGTCACTTCTTGTTGAAATGGCTGAACCGATTGCAATCAATTTTGATATGGAGGTAGCCTTAAGATTAACACATAGGCTATTTATAGTCTCGTATTAACGTGGCTATCACCATAATATGGTGTGGCCAGTAACTTTATACTAACACTAACTTAAATACATTATTTTTCTGTTCCAGGCCTGGAGTCTTTCCGGACGTCTCCCTGGGATGTAAAAGAGAACTTGCCAGAAGATTACGCTCGGATATTCCAGTTTGAGAACTATGACAGGACGAGAAGGAGGGTGTTTAAGGAGCTAGAGGAAAAGTTGGATAATATGGTGAGACTAATACCTCAATAGTTAAATTAATAATACATAAGGTATTAAATATATAGTTATTTAATGTTAAATTGTTAAATAACTAATAATCTCTAATATTACTTAATAATAATCTCTCACCATCTAATAAAAATTCACCTTTAAATTTTTTTACGATTTTTTTAATTTTTTTTTTTAAATGTAGCATTAAAAAAATGTATTGAATTGCCAGTAATCTTATTTAATATAATGAAATGAAATAATTTATTTGCGTAGCCACAGGTAATATAAAAACATGGAATATATTATAAAATGTGTATGTAAGTTGTAGGCTACCGCATATGCGGTGTGCAAAATGTAATGTAATGGAACTGATTAATAGATTTATAAATTAATTTCCCACTATGATTTACATTTAGGCAATAATATTTAAAACATAAATGTCAAAAGATTATAAGTATACAATATCATAAAACTACAACAATATCCTGAAGATGATTGCTTCGAGGTTGGATTGCCCTTTTCTCTGGAATTGCTGCGAGAGGCATCTCTGTGTGGTGGTGCCAGAGAGGAGGTTCTGACCTACTTGACCTCAGTATTTATATTAATTATCACTGACGTTTATTTGTATTTAAATTTGACTTTCTTTTTTATAATTTTTTTCTGTGACATATTTATTATTTTTTTTGATAGTTTATTTTATTAATAATAATTTTATGTAAAATTTGGATATGGGACTTGATCCTGAAATAAATGAATTTGAATAAAATGTCAATAATAACATTTAAATATTCAAGAGAACAATCTAACAATCTGGCTAACACCCATTTTTTTTCCAGTATGGTTTCTACATCACAATCCATGTTAAGGATGTCCGTAAAGACCTCTGGGAGGCGTTTAAAGCGTCCAATCCTAACACGCCACTATCTGTATTTGGTCTGTTACCTCACGAACAGAAGATGTCTCTGATGAATGTGGTGCTAAAGAGAACAGGTGCAAGCGAGGAGCCAATAAAAAGCAAGGAGAGGCTGATCTTCCAAGTTGGGTACCGGCGGTTCATTGTGAACCCCATATTCAGCCAGCATACTAACGGTAGCAAACATAAGGTGAGTTTTATATCGAAACTTCTTTGATTACGATGTTAAAAGTTGTGTTTCTAAATGTATAAAAATCGCATTTATGGGCACACCTGAAGCAAAACTTTTTAAAAGATATGTTTTGACGTGATAATGTCTTATTATACATCGATAATTTGTAGGTCTCTGCTGTTAGTCAACTAGCAGTTGTTTAGCCATAACAGAAGCCTTGAAGAAGGTGGCTTGAAAAATTTCGACACTTTGCTCATACAAAGAAAGAAGATATCTGTGGTAGCCATAATTAACAAATCCCTAAAATTTTTAGTATTTCCACACATAAATTATTTGTCGTTAATGTCTTTTTTTTCTTATTTTTAGTATGAAAGGTTCTTCCAGCCGGCTTCTACCTGCGTGGCGACGTTCTATGCGCCCATACAGTTCAGTCCCTCTTCTGTGCTTTGCTTTAAAGTAAGTAACAATGTTTAACATATGAGACAGAAACTAAAGTAAAACATATTATATTAACAAGCTTAAATGAATAAGTTTTTTATTCTATATGAAAACTAGTTATACATACATAGGTTTTATGTTCATAAAAAGCAACTTATTTTTAGCTGAATTAATTATTCTGAATTAATTAGATTTTATCCAAATAAATTATAGACAAGAGGGTTTAATCTAAAATGTATTTAAATAACATAGTTTTGGGATTGACTCGGAAAGTACCACAAGATTGCCAACTATTTTATCAAAATTCCGTATGTGGTTGTAAGTCTTAAAAAAAGTTTATTTTATCTTAGTAGGTAAA
This sequence comes from Mellilla xanthometata, assembly GCA_035578125.1. Lineage (NCBI taxonomy): Eukaryota > Metazoa > Arthropoda > Insecta > Lepidoptera > Geometridae > Mellilla > Mellilla xanthometata. The sequence goes on from JAPUBQ010000008.1 coordinate 2,457,750, forward strand.
TATATATTACAAAACGAACGAACCAATGAGATTAAATTATATTTTTTCTATGAATATAACTAAAACTATAGAATATATAGTAGCTATCTAGCTGTATTGAGTAAAAATAGTTATTTTTTCTTCACTAGGCATTTAACCAGCAGGACGCGTAACGTAATAGAAATACTTAGGCTTAGGTGCAACAACCCTAGTCTGGATGCTAAGTTAGGGAGAAGTACAGTTCCTTACACAAAGCTAAATAATATCACCATCTCTTTCTTTCAGGAGAAAAAGAACACAAAGTTGCAGCTGGTGGCATCAGGCGTCCTGCTCTCTTGCAACCCGGACCGCCTCGTCGTGAAGAGGATCATACTCTCCGGTCATCCGTACAAAGTGCACAAGAAGTCTGCCGTGATTAGGTTCATGTTCTTCAATAGGGACGACGTGGTATACTTCAAACCGTGCAAACTGAGGACCAAGTATGGACGGACGGGCCATATTAAAGAACCCTTGGGTGAGTCGAGATTTTGTTGTTAATTTTTTTTATTGTTACCTCGCAATGCAAAAATGACGGGTGATGTATTGTTGCGTCTCTGTGTGTGTATGTTTGTAGCATCGTAGATTCCGAATAGAATCAAAATCAATCAAGCATGAATTGAATTAGATTTTTTTGTTCTAAAAGTGTGTTAGTTGAGTGTTATTGGCGATGTTTGAAGAAAATAGATTTAAAATGGTAGCCGATACAAAATGGTGTACGACGTCTTTTTTCACCACTACCTCAATATGGGTGACAAAATGAATCAAATTCGTAAAATACAAATATTGTAATAAAATTCTAAATGGCCACTACCACAAAATGTTTTTTTTAATTCACATCAAAATCTATCAGATTCTAATTCTGTGAGCTAAATAGAAAGGGCAGATACATTCTTCATTTCAACATTTATAAGAGGCCCGTGGGTTGGATGGCACATTTAATCGTAGGTCCTGGCTGTTATTAGTACAAGAAGTCGTTAAGCCATTTCAGAGGCCTCCGGGCGGCTTGGCGGCCTAGCTCTGGTGTCGATAGTTCATCGAGTTCTTCAAGCCGCCCGAAGGCTTGACTTAACGACTGCTTGTACTAAGACTAACAGCCGGGACCAACAATTTAACATGTCATTCGACACACGGTAGCGTCCAGATAAAATGCCACTTCTAAAACAAGTCTTGTGTGTGCTTCGATGATCGCGTCAGATCACCTTAGCTAGCGTAGCTACAGGCGCTATGCTAGTTAAAAATAATCTTTTCTTCTATTATACAAAAATAAGTCGGGGTTTCCTTCCTGACGCTATAACTTTAGAACGCACGAACCGATTTCCACAGTACAACATTGTTGGAAATTATTTATTTATTTTTTGTTGGATTAAATATTTTTCTGCTTTTATAAATTAATTTATTTCTTGTCCGCAGGTACCCACGGCCACATGAAGTGCGTGTTCGACGGTCAGCTCAAATCTCAAGACACGGTGTTATTAAACCTCTATAAGCGAATGTTTCCTAAATGGACGTACGAGAACTGTATCGTGACTTCTCTTAGTAGAGATGACGCGATGGAATAGATCGAAATAAACATGTATCATATATCATAGTTTTTTTTATAAAGACGCTGAGAACCAATTGTGGTATTACAACCAGAGTTAGTTGACATAAATTCTTCAATGGACTACCAGACCCGTCCCCCAAGTCTGCTATTTAAGAGACTGGCAACGCTACTGCTGATGATAATAGCCGCTGCTATCAGTGGCAAAAGATACAGCAATTGCTATGGTGATCTACGCGGCAGCAGTCTAAAATTTTATTTATTCTGTCTATCAGAATAAATGATAATGATAAATAACTATATACTTACTAATGTACTACTATATACTTATATCTATGGAATTACAATTCCAACAAAAAAATAAAACTTCCAAATATTTCACATCATTTATTGACACATGAAGCGCAAGTCTACGCACTGCAGACTGAGGGGAGTCTGCGTTAGGCTAACTATTCAATAATCTCTGGTTCAGGCAGTGAAAAGTGCAGGAGCCCGTTACTTATTGTATGGAAAAAATAGCTCGAATTTCCTACGCATTTGTAGATTTCGTTTACTCCAATGTGAATCAACGTTTTGAAAAAGCAATTATAAGTACCTTTTATATTTCAGAACATATTAAACAGTTAACTTTAGTTTTTACTGTACACGCAGTTACATACACATATATGGCTCGATGAAAGGGGGGTCGCTACTCCCAACTTTTCCCTCAACCCCTCCCCCCAAGTCTGACATGGGGGGCTGTGTGGGTGGAGGACTAGGAGACAAAACATTTAATTATGTCTTACTCTCATAGTCTATAATTGATCTATTTAATTATTTGCTTTTCTTAAGAAAGCATGTTAATCCATTTAACTTGAATAAATAAATTTGTGAGCTTGCATACTGGAAATATGTTTTTATTTACTGATACAACTTAGATCAGCGTAGTTACTATCAAAATTGCTCTATTTTCCATACAATACGTAACGAACATTATTTGAAAATAAAAGTAACCAGACATCATACAAATTAGAACACAAAATGTCATATCTTTGTGTAAGAATTATAATTAAAACAACAAAAAGTCCCTGCACAAGATTCGTACCAATTTTTTACATTTAATATTAAAGAATGCACACAAACATTGTACTTTTCGGTGAACACGATATGAACATTATTAAGTTGTTTTTATTTTATTCGTATTAGTTTTTAATTAAACCGCAGGTCCCGCTGCGTTTTTAAAAACTCACAATTGATTTTACAACACAAAAAGCAAATTTAAAAAATCTTTATCACACAAATTAAGTTGCAAATAAATTATTTTTTTTTGTATGAAATAAAGAGGTTGTTTTGTTAGATAATGGTCAAAACGTATTTAATAATTAATTTATTTGAACCATTTTCGTGCGACTCGAATTGAAATAAAACTTAAGAGCTGTTTTATTAATAAAATTAACATTACATTTTAGAATTGATTAGAAAGTAAATAAAATATATATATATATATATATTGCTGGTACCCAGCGAACTAGAATAAGTAGAATAGTAACTTGGCCGATAAAATGGTTCCACACGTAATCGTAAAATACCGCGGTGGGCGGGGCAAAACAGCTACCTGCGTGGCGTCACATGGTGTGGCTCCGCACCAATCGCGTGCGAGCTTTGTTGGGATAGCAGTATAATTGTGTGCGTAGATGGATACAAATTCTAAGAGGCAATTGTATGGACTCTTCGACTTTTTATAGTTAGCTGCTGGTACCTTATTTTACCGATTATAATTTTCCGCAACATGATTCACAATATTTTAGGTTTTTAAAAACAACAAACTGAAAAATATTAAAAAAAAACGGCGTGACAAAAAAACACAATTTCAACCGAAAATCCAATATTCCATGATTTTTTAATTGGATAAAAAAAAATGCGACAGTAAACATACAATTTTGTATGTGATAAACTTTTTCTAAATATCACAAAATGTTAAAACAATAAAAAACTCAAATTCGAGGTTCTTTCAATTTCCTTACAAGAAAAAATAATGCACATTATTGAGTGACATATATTTTTTATATGTGAAAACTTTTTTACCTCATTCTATCTTAATCAAATATTATTTCTCAATTTAACCTAATAGGTACGTCAGCGAATTTTATCTAAAATCTGTAATATTCGATTTTTACTCAATAATGCCTGTAGGTGTAGGGTTCGTGCCTATTTTTATCGAGTCACTTGTGTATATTGAAACAACAGATCGATAACACGAGATGTTCTTCTTCTTCGTATGAGCTAAGTGGCCAAGCTCTGGTGTCGAGAGTTTTCAAGCCGCCCGAAGGCCTCTGACTTGGCTTATATACTACTACGAGATGTAGACCAGACATTTTTCTTCGGTAGTAAGGGAACAGCACATTCGCTGGAGAGAAACCTCGAAAGAATTGACTATTAGATTTTTGATGTGAAAAATCTATAGGCGCAAGTAAAACCGATTTCTGTTCTCGGTTAAAAACGAGCCACCGACCACTGATATTGAGTACAAAGCTGTGAAAAAAAAAATGTTTTAACTTATGGTGTACTACGGTCACCCATCTAAAGACTGATCGCATCGACATTTGCATAGCGGCTATCTATTCCGCTGTAGTAAGAAACTCGATAAAAATAGAGCAGTGTTTTGCCACAGATTTTGAAGTCTATAGATAGGTCCTATAACTAGGTATGCCAGATAATATTTCTATATTGTATATAATATTGCTATTGTAAAGGCATGTTTCCTCACAGAGATTGTATAAACTGGCGTGCGATTTCTAATACACACCTAACACATTTTTCTTTCTAATACACAAAACAAAAGAAACGATTTTCTAAAATCTCTTCAGACTGATTTTGAAAGAGTGATTTTTGTTATGTTGGGAGGGAATTTTCTTGCGATATAAAGAGAAAAATTGGTCAAGTTGTTGTTACCGATACAGTTTCTCACATCACATGGGTATTCGTCTTCTTCTTCATATAAGATAAGCTGTTAAGTTCTGGTGTCAAGCTTTCAAGCCGCCTGCTGGCCTTTGATTTGGCTTAACGGCGACTAACAGCCGGGACCTACAATTTAACGTGTCATCCGACGCACGGTGGCGTTCACTCATCTAAGATATATGGGCGATATATTTGTTAGTTATGTTAGCCACTTCTTTGACGAATACGGTTAGCACAAAATTACTGTTCGTTTGTGAGGATGGCCGTATTTGCCTGTATTAGCATGTTCGCCGAATATAGTAAACACCGGAGAGCGAAAACGAATAGCCGTGTGAACCATTTTGCAAAAAAGTTAGTAAACACATCTATCTTTAAGATCATATAAGTATACTTAGATGTAATAAAAAACAAATTCATGAAAAGTTACATTAAAATCAGCACGCCAGTAGGTTAACAGTATAAATGTAGTGGGGGAGGGATGGGGGGATTTAAAGTGCTCTCCCTACGGTTAAGCTTTAGTTTTCTTGTAGCGGCGCTTCTTGTCCGCTGGCTCAGAAGGCGGCGCCGCGCCCGACTTGCTATACAGATTGTTCAGGAACTCTTCTAGGTTCGGATCGTGACTGTGGGAAAAAGATTAAAAATCATAAGTAACATAATGTTAATTCAAGATCATCATCATCATCCACATCTAGATCTATTCAACTGCTTCTGGGTGGGGAAGGTGGTCAGTTGTACTGCATCCCCCCCTTAGCAATTCTTTAAGGGTGTACTTACGCAGAGACTGAGAGCAGCGGCAATGCACGAAGCGGTCCTACATTACTACCTCGATACCGATACTACCTTTGACGATCTCATTGGCGGTAACGGTTACCACACCGGACTGCCAATCAAAAGGTTACGGGTTCGATTCCCGGCACGGCTAACATCTTTGTGCTGATCTAAGTTGGCTGTCGGCCTGTGTGTTATATAATATGTATCTATATTATACAGTATGTATGTATGTATATGTAGTATATCAGTTGTGTTAGCAACTATAATACGAACTAGAAATGGTTCAGTATGGGGTTAACCAGCCGTGTGTGAAATGTATCCTAGTATTTATATTTACCCCCGTCGTGTGAAGGGACACCGTGAGGTTGTAGTCGGTAGTGACGGCCCCTCTGGCTCTCGAGCCCGATACAACCCCCGCCCACCTCGTCCAGGCTTGTGGCGGGAGATGCGTAAATGCATTTCCTAACGGAAAAAAAAGGAGGGGAAATACTTACGCAGTGTGAGGCGCGTGATGGTCGGCGGCCGGGCCCGCCTTGTTCCCTAACACGATGCGGTACTGCACGGCGTGGCAGTCAGGCCTCAGCTGCTTCAGGTTCTTCTTCTGCAATTGTACGTACACACTACATTCAACGTCTGCTTCCTAATCTTAATATCCTACTATGAAGTGACTGCACGACGGCGATATAAATACATCAATAAATATTTAAGAGATGGGCTCTTGTTTTTTCTCTGTCTGTGGAGAATTTAACAGATCTTCGTCAAATCCTTGACCGCTCTATACGGCATGACTTTTACTTTCTCATTAATTTGACAAAAAATAAAAAAAATATTTATACACATATTTTTTAAATGATGCTCCCATACAACTAAAATAAAAGTGAGGAATAGCGGGATAAAATGTCTACGATAAACGTCACGTAGAAATATTTTGTAAGGGAAAATGTTCCTTGTTACCATGCTATTAAGGTGGAAAAGACTAAATCCTAATCTCATATCTTAGCCCTAGAGCCTTTGAGTAATGTCTAGTGTTTAGTCACCTGGCAGCTGGCCCACTGCGTGATCTGATAGACAGCGCCGTCCATACACGCGTAGTACATCACCAGGAGACCCAGCATACTCGACTCCGCCCAGATGTCACCCTGCGTACAACACAACTGTTTTAAAGCGACTTATTGACGCAGGCGTTACTTTGCGGAAATCCATTGTAAATAGATGACAAAATTAAATATTTAGTGTACTTCCGCTGTGATCCGAAATCCAAATTAAGACAAGTAAAGGAAAAATCAACTAAGATCAATTAACCAAGCTTAATTAACTAAGATTAATTAAGATTAACATTACCTATCACAATTCGGAAATTCTTAATTCTACACGTGTTTCGCCTAACCACAAGGCATCATCAGGAGATGCTGACTCTTCGACTCTTTAAAGCGAGAAAATGGAGTTTTCCAACAGTGTAAGAATTTTTTAAATCGGTCCAGTAGTTTCGGAACCTATTTGCCTCAAACAAACAAACAAAAATTCAAACTTTTCATCTTTATAATTTTGGCCTTTTTTAATTTTGGGGTGGCAGCCATCTTTGTTTTGAAATTTACCACAATTCTTGTCTACCTTAATGTCTTCAAGGCGAGAGTGAAACGGTTTCTTCTAGGCAAGCGCGCTCCATGGTTTACCGTTTTATTTTACTTAACATCAGGTGAATTTTGGTCTGGCCTAAGCCTATCATGCATAAAAAATATATGGTAGTATTGAAAACAGAGCGCGCGTTGTCATAGGCTAAATATTTCTACGTAGAAAAACGGTCACACTTACATTATTATCAAAAGTAGGAATGAGTCATTATGAAAAGTGTGACCGTTTTTCTACGCGGAAATATTAAAATGCCTTAATCGCTATAGGCGATAAGGCCGCCTATTATGCAACATTTTGTATCTTTGATTTATGTATAAATTTATTATAACTGTGTTTTTGGTGCGCAATAAAGAGTTTTTGTATTGTATTGTAAACAGTTTACAATGTGATATGCTCACCTCTTTAGCGGAGTGTCGTATCTTGCACTGCGCGCAGTATCGCGCCGCGTAGCACGGCCGGTCCGTCAGCACACGCTTGTGCCGCCGCCCGCAATTCGTGCACCTGGTCGTGTCACATCACTATTATACAAGCTGCCTGTCTACCTATTATATATTAATTATATAGCTGTAATATTAAGGATAAAATTTGTATGGATGTTTGTTCTTCTTTCACGCAAAAACCAACAAACTACATTTTATATTGAGAGAATTGTCCAAAAATTATCCTACTAAAATTATAAACGCGAAAGTTTGTATAAGGAAAGAACAGACAAATATTGACTGAAGGTACTGTAGTTAGTAAATAATAATAATTTGGACACATTTCACACACGACTGGTTAGCTCCATACTAGCTAGTAGGCTTGTAGGGGGAAATTCACAATACGCTTCCTGTGTGTTGTCAGTGCAGGTCTGACCGCCCCATCACTGAATAAGAATACTGGCATGTATGTATATGTGTGGGTATACTATACAGGGTGTGAGTAAACTTGTAGGAGGAAATGCACAATACACCTTTTGCGGGTTGTCAGTGCAGGTCTGACCGCCCCCATCATAGAATAAGAATACTGGCATGAATGTACATGTATGTATAAGAGAAAACCGGACTAGCAAGGGAATCTCAACAAAACACTACGCTATACTTGGACGCCTCCTGCTATAAAAAAAGTACCACAACATCTGACACAATGATAGTGGAACAGGTATGCCAGCAACATAAGACCGTGCTCCGCTACTTAAGGAGCTTGGATGGCTTGGGTAGGCTGGTAGGGGGAAATGCACAATATGCCTCCTGCGGGTTGTCAGTGCAGGTCTGACCGCCCCCATCACTGAATAAGAATATTGACATGTATGTGTGGGTATACCTGATAGTGTTAGCGGCGAACTCCATCTTGTCGTGTAGCTGCGCGAGCAGCTCGGACAGCTCGCCCCAGGCCGCCTCCGCGTGCCGCGACTCCAGCGCGCGCCGCCCGTACGCCGCGCGACGCTCCTGACACAACGACACACTTCCATTTAAACTTACTATCTAATAGCAGGGAAGGTAAAAGAAAAAGAGGGAGTAAATAGAAGACAAAATTAAATATTTAGTGTACCTCCGCTGTGATCTGAACCCAAATTAAGATAAGCAAAGGAAAAATTAAATTATTTTAAAACATTTAGGTGTGTTCCTCCGACCGACCACCACACCTCCACTACAAATCACACCAGTAAACTAATCCCTAAACTACCATCCTAACACTCCACACGTTGGCGGTAAGCACAATGAAGATGGAGGCAAACTGCTTAGTAAGCGATTTAGGGACCTCCACAGTATAACGATGCCGCCTTGGTGTTTCCCTACTCGTCCGATGGTGGAAAGGGTGGGGGGATCAATTGATGCAATTCTGATCAAGATGGCGGTTTGACAGTCCTATTCTTAGTTGACACGCATAGTATGTAGTGATATCGTACCGGTTCGCCGATGAGGTCGAACGCATGCTGCAGTATCTTGAAGGCCTCCTCGGCGCCGGGCTGCGGGTTCTTGTCGGGGTGGACGAGGAAGGCCTGCCGCCGGTAGTACCGCTTTATCTCATCGTCTGAACAGTTCACGTTCACACCCAGGATGCTGCCGAATAACACACAGAATATAGTAGAATAATTAGCCAAGTGCGAGTTGGACTCGCGCATGAAGCGTTCCGTACCAATGTTGTATGGGAGCCCCCTTAAATATTATTTTACAAATAAATTATTTAAAAACGTTGCACTCTATATATTTAAAAAGGCTCACAAAATTCAGCTTAATTTAAATACAGTCAAAAAATTAAATATTTCCGCAAAGTAGCGCCAGAGTCAATAGGTTACACAGAATATACTTTATTGTGCTTTATACTGGGTATTTCATAGCTGTTCGATTCTCATCCTACTTCTTACTAATATTATAAATTCGAAAGTTTGTGTATGTGTGTATGTTTGGAGTTAACCCGCGCGTACCATGCCCGCGCCGTATTACTCTGTTCTGTATGGTACGCGCGAATATCTCTAAATTAGTGTCGCGCTTCGTTTCACTTTTGGATTTTAACTGTGCCGTGTACAGTGAACATTGTTTTGAACTTTATACAAAGAGCTTAGGCTACGTCGACGTGTGTTACCCACCAACCTGACACCAGACGCAAGTAGTTGTCCAAAAGGATTGAATAAATTTTATTTGATGCAAAAAATGTTTTGACAATGGCCTATCTCTGGCGTCGAGAGTTTTCAAAGTGGTTGCAGGCCTCTGACTTTTCTTAACAATTGCAAGCACTAAGGTCAACAGCCAGGACCTACATTGTAATGTGTCATCCAACCCATGGTCAAAATGTCACTTTTTAAAAGACAGTGTTATGCATGGCCACAAAGTTTGCCCGCATCGACCAATGCTTAACCATGATGATCGCGTTGGATCACCTTAGTTAGCCGAGGTGCAGGTGCTATATTTACCTGTAAGGATCTTTTCCCTTGCAAGCGAGCAGTCGTTTCATGGCTTCTTCTCCAGTCGCCGGCAGTGGTATGTTGGAGTCTAGCTTGTCTCCGTTACCACCCGAGTCAGCATCCTCATCTGAAAATAGGTTAGTTGGCTTGCCACTGATTAATCTATGAGCACCTTAGACATGAGTAAGGAGATGTACCCAATGGGGTGCACACTTTACAACGACACTCACTCAGACCAAATCTGCTTATAGTAATTATAACTGATTGCAGATAGAAACACCAGAAAAAAATAATTATATATAATTTACCTAACAGATATGATAATTTTAATATTAGATCATAAATCATTTACTTAACCTCTAATGCACAAAAAAATAATATAATGTTCAGATTCTCAAAAAACAGGAGCTCTGATTCAATCAATTATTTGCTAAAATATGTATATATACTTTTTGCATTAAATTTGCAGATATTATGTGCTAAAGACATTTATTGTTATTTAATATGATATAGACTCAGATCCCGCATTCGGCGGACTTTATTTATACTACTGATAGTCCCAAGTAAGGTAAGAATTATCACTAAATATATTAATACGAATAATAAAAATAATTTAATTGGGTATATTGGCTTATAAGCTAGACATTATACATGTTCTGGCCGCGCACAAGGTACCCCATAGGTTCTCACTGGCAAGGCCACAGAGAATGTATTATATATTATCAATATCATTACGATTTTAAAGAGATTTTTAACAGTGGTGGCTTTGGGAGCAAGGGGTAGTAAATGCACAATATGCCTCCTGCAGGCTTCAGGGCTTACCACCCACATCATAGAATAAGAACGGGTAGTAAAAAAAAACAATTAATAAAATCTGGAATTCACATATACAAATACAAATCATTTATTGATAACACCAAAGTTACAAGTCAAATAATATGATATCATTACAAAAGTATATGATATGTATCCATGTCAATTTTCAATTAAATTCTAGTACTATATTATTGGGAGCAGACGACAGCTCATCAACGTCTATGTTCATCATTTCTGACAAATTAGATCTATGAGTTTATCCACCTAATAGCTTTATTCCAAAGTAGGACTTCAATCGATCAGTAAATAACTCCAGAGCAATCCTTTCCTCATATTATGTTGCTTGTTTTCCTTTAAAAATGCAATTGTAAAATGAGATAAAACAGTGATTGTTCTTTTATCGTCAATACTGTAGGGTTGAATTAGTAATAAGTCTTACACAAAGGTTCGTACATATTAACACAAAATATATGTTGCTATTTCTATGTATTTTGTAAATATGAATTGTATTATTTATATCATACTTAATAATAGAACAAAACTATGCAGGAAAACAAACAACTGTCCCTTATAAAAAGTTCAATGACCTAATTTTTTTGCGCATTTCATTGTCATAGAACAGTAGTAGTTTGTGTGGTGAGACGTTCTTTTTAATATTCTGCATATTTATGATCATACTAGCTGCATTTAGGCCTAAAAAACCTCTAGTGTGCCCCTGAAGGACAAATTGAACAATATAGCCTCAGGATAAATAGTAGTCTATAAGCTAATTCAATATCTAAACCTCCTTTATACCAAATTTTATAATTGTTTGATCCATTACCATGTGAACAAGAAATTAACATTCATCTTATCATTTCTCTTTTCAGCCTTTACACTATTTTATAACTAGCTGAACCCCACAGCATTTTCCACATTTATCGATAGATAGATAGATAGATTTACTCTTATTATTAATACTATAAAAGTGAGTTAGTTGTTATAAAAAGGTTTTAGGTTTTAATTCAAAGTCTAAGCTATCTTTATGACAAAATTCATGCATATCAGCTTAGCCGATTGGAGTGGGAAGAAGTAACAAACATTCACCATTATAATACTGGTGCGATATAAGTAGGAAGGAAAATAACCTTACCTTTTTTGAACCACTTCAGTTTCCTCCAGAAGCCAATCTTGGTATGGCCGAGTTTTCTATCAATGTACATGAGGTATTTGTTATCAGCGAGCTTGGTGAACCAATCCTTGCTGCTCCGCCAAACTGCTTGCGAGCTTACATACGTTTGAGTGAACACAGATGTGCACCTGAAATTAAGTTAAAGCTTATTATTATTTTAATTATTTTCACTTTGTTGTGTAGCGAGTGATACGTCAACTTAGTAGAGATCTTATTGCTACTTCTAGTCTTCTGATTTTATCCTTAGCAATAGAGTGGTTCACAACTAGAACAGGTTGTCTGAGGAAGAGGTCAGTGCCATGGCCCTCAAACCGGATTTAATGTCATTAATTGTCATGACAATGAACAGCTTCAAAAACTGGTTTGAGGGGTGGTTGCAGAAATTTTTTATAACAAATAACCTTTGCACCATTGGACTGTAAATATTACAGATAAATTTATTTGCATATATAGTGCATGTAGTCTTTGGTTAATTATCTTTATAGTATACCTGATGATTGCCAGAGGTACATTGGAGGAGCCCTGCGCTCGTAGGTCTCCAAAGAGCCTGTTTGGCAGATCAGCAGTTTATATCCTGCTCTATTTGGCAGGATTGTAGTTGTACATACTTATTATTTATGATTTAAATGATTCAGCCAATACTTACAGGTCAAAGGAGAGGTGTAAGCTCATGCCACATATATCTGACAGCAGGTAGAAGAACCAGGTGAGGGCTTTCCATGAGGCCCCTCCCCAGTGCTCCAAGTAATTCTGAGCCATCCCCAGGTAGCCGGGCTTATTACGCCGCACTTTAGTTGGATTCGTCTTCTTCTTATCCTGCACTGGTTTGGCAGCCTTATGGTATCCTCGCATATCTTTCTTCTTTTTAGACTTGCCAGACTCAGTTTGGCCTTCCTGATAAAACGATGAGTTGTTATCTTCTTCCTCATATTTATAATCCTCCTCCAACATTGAGCTTTTGTCATTTTTCATCTTACTGTTATCTGACTTCTTTTCTTTTTTCGGCTTTTCCTGGTTTTCTATGAACATGAATTGGCTTTCATTCTGCTGTATGTAACTATTGTCTTCTTCATTGGTTATGTCATCTAGAGATGACCATTTTCGAGGCATATTGCTTCGCTTATTCTTGGATTTTTTGCTGGGCTTTTGACGCTTTTCATTGTCATCAGTGTTGATGTCACCGGATTCACTGCCAGAAGATATAGTGTTACAATTCTGTTTCTTATCATGTTTGTGTCTGTGTTCATCATGCTTTGAATTGGAGGCCTGTTTTTCAGGCTTATTGTTTACTTTGTTGTTAGTAGGCTTTGTTTCTAAATTCTGAGGCTTCGCTTTACGTGTCATATCAGCCTGTTGGGTGTTTTTATTATTTTTAGCCAACACATCGGAGTAAGACGGTCTCATCGGTTTCACTTCTGCCACAATACGCTTTTTGGTACTGGTATCAGCTAATGGACTGTTCTCATTCCTCTTTGGTGAGCTTTCATTCTTCATAGACATGTTTTTTACATCCAGAAGAGAATTATTGTTTTGCAACACATTGAGGCCAGTTAGGTCTGGGTGGTTGAGAGGATAGTTTTGGCCAAACGGAGAATATGTCCCTGTTGTGGTGGGCTCTAAGTTGCCCAACAGATCATTCAAGAAATTAGATGAAGTCTTAGGGGGCTGAGCACTATTGTTGTCTTGGAAATTACCACTTTGCGTAGTACTAACGGGTATGTGTATGTTATTGTTAGAGGAAAAGTCTTGGGTGGGATAGAGGCGCGATGTCTGCTGCGCCTGGAGCGGGTCAAGCACTCCCTGGTTAGGATTGAACAACTCGTACTGGCCGGACATCGGGAATATAAGATGATTGTCGTCGATAAAGACGCGTACTAGCTGTCCGTTGCCCAGCTTCAGCATAGCGTTCCCGTAGTTTGAGCTCGGTCTGGGCATGTTATTGAAAGGCATGGTATCGTCCATGCTCCCGGCGGCGTCGCCTGGTGGCAGGTTAAACGTATGTTTGTTCAAATAAACATCGTCGCCGAAGTTAGCGTTGGTGTACATACTGTTATCTGGCATTACGGTCGAGCTGGTCGTAGCCGGAGCTTGGCTCCTTTCATTCAAAGCGCCAGGTGCACAGTTGTCTTTTGTTTCGGAACAGTAATTCCATTTATTGTGTTGCATTTCATTGTATCTTGGATCCTCCTTAGGCGACCTTGCCATTTTTGGGTTAGTGTCCAGTGAACACAGTCAACATCAAAACTAACCAGATGAATTTTCATACGTAATATATAACTCACGGATTTCTCATTTTATTAGTTAACAGACTGTTACTAAAATAAATTGGACAAAACGTGTATGAATTTTTATTGACGCTTTTCTCTTGCTACTGTACGGCATAGATAATTTTTGACATTGACACTTGACACCTAACCTGTGCTTACCATAGACTTATGCATATAACTTTCCTCTCAGTAGCTTACACCATTACACTTATAATTTCGTAGCTAACACGTTCAGTTTATTGTAGTAAACCTAATTTTTGGGGTTCTATACCTGAAAGATAAAAACCGGACTCTATTACTAAGCCTCTGATATCTGTCTATCTGTTACCAGGCTGTATCTCAGAAACCGTATTAGCTAGAATGCTGAAATTTTCACCAATAAAAGAAATATTAAGAATATTTAATTGTATATTCTCCTGTGTATTTTATTGATATTATGGAGCGATGACGGTCTGCCTACATAATAATATATTATCTAGCTAAGGGATATCCCCCCGGACAGATGTTGTGTCCGGAGACGGTCGTCGGGTCGTCCGACGGTTATGCATTAGCTATGCAGTAGCTAGGACCAGTCGTACGCACGTTGTTAATACTGCTCTCTGTAAAGTGTGAGAGAAACGCCACAATATAAATAAAATAAATTAATGTTTAAGGGAGGCTTAACAAAACAAATTTTATTTTTAATCAATTTTTCAACTGGTCCGACATTCGACGAGCATCAACAAACTTTTATCGCAAAGGAAATGGCACACATTCGGGTTTTCTCATTATCAGTATGATTATGGTAGTAAAGTTTAGCTCATGAGCCTTATTAAAGTTACTATTCTATGTAACGCAATGAGTTATAAGCTATTAGGTACTCTGCGGAAATCCATTGTAAATAGAAGACAAAATTAAATAATGTGCATCACAGCGGAAGTATACTAAATATTTTATATTGCCTTGTATCTGCATTGAGTTCTTTTTATCTGAAGTTTATTTCAACTCGCCCAAGTTCAAGATCAAGGTTATTTCTTAAACAAAAATGGTTGTGTATTACATACATTTCAAAATAAATGATGAAATTAAAATATGACTACAAAATTAATTTAGTAGACAGAACAGAATGGATAACCTTTGCACCAGGTATGATGAGTTATATTTAACTGTGCTACATAGATATGTATATCTATATGACTGTATATTTTATTTTTATTCGTGAAAATAAATGTTTCAAATAATTTATACCGGATACCGACCGTTTTAACAGCATAGCCTGCTTTTAGGCAATGATAGGACTGATATGCTAAACAGCCAATAAAAACAACTTAGGACACCATAAGTAAGTAGGTATCTATATAATATTTTTATATACATTGGGTAGTTACACATATTTGAGCTTTAATCACTAAGTTTTTAGTTATTTTAAAGTAATTAGGTACAATCAAAAACTGTAGGAATTAAATAAGTTCAGTTACCGTTGTTAAAATACATATTTATTCACTCTGCTTGTAAAGTTATAATTACATATATTTATATCATGCACCTAAGATGATTACAGTGAAACCTGGTTAAGTGAGACATCAAGGGACCTGCAATGTCTTTTCACTTATAGAAGGTATTCCACTTATTTAGGGTTCTATTAATAGAGGTAAGAATACAGGTTATTTCAGTTATACAGGTGCGATCATTAAATAAAATAACGTGTTATGTATGTAAATGAGTTTTAATAAAAGGGTAGAATAAGAATGAGTAAACAAACAATGTTATCTCAGTTACAGAGGTTTATGCATATAACATTTACTCGCTGTCTCAGTTATAGAGGTAACTATGATGATAAATCGAAAGAACAAATCCCAGATATAGAGGTTTACCTCGTCCTACTAACAGAGGTAATTCAGTGCCAAAGTGTTGGGACCTCAGCATGAGTTCCAGTTATGGAGGTATCTCACTTATCCAGGTCCCACTTAACCAAGTTTCACTGTATATACATATATAATAAGTTGAGTAGAAACTCAGTCATTCTTAATTACTATTCATATCTTAAATTATATCTACAATTTTTTTATAAATATTTTTGAATGCATTGTAATATTCAGAGAACACATTGTAGAAGGAGAAACATTTCCCAGGCCAATAACTAATTTAGCGAGTTTTTAGGGTTCCGTAACTAAAAGGTAAAAACAGGAACCTATTACTGTCCGCTGTCTGTCTGTCACCAGGCTGTATCTCAAACTATTATAGCTAGAAAGCTGAAACTTTCACAATATATGTATTCCTCCCCGTACCGCTATAACAACAAGTACTTAAAATAAAAAAAAGGAAAATATCAAGGGGGGTCCCCATACATATATCAATAACTATATATATATGCTTTATATCAATAACGGTAGCTGCTAGACACTTAAAATTTTCACAAAATATGTAAATGTATATTTTAACTATCAAAATTAAATTATAAAATGTAAATAAAATAAATATTTGAGAGGGCTCCCATAAAACAACCCAGGTACGGAGCCCTTTATGCGCGAGCCCAAATCGCACTTGGACAATTATTTTGTATTGCGCGAACAAAAAATATTAAACTTTGACTTAATTCGCAAGTAGTTGTATGCGTCAGAACATATTACTATACATATTATAATATTCTTAATTAATTATACTTACATAGGTAGTAAATCATATTAAAAGAAAAAAATCTTCTGTTTTATACTTATTTATTTCGTTATAAGTATTCCGAAAATGTTGTTGAAAGGACGTAAGCAAGAGTTTTTATTAGTTATGTTGGGAAGCCTTTTTTCGGTGACGAACGCCGGTTTTGCTGTGAATCAACTTGATAAATATAAAAATGGGACGAAAGTAAGTTTTGAATTGAAAATTGACATTAATAAATACTTAAACATTTTTACAATAGTATAATATGATATTAATCAAAATCTCAATTTTCACTACTGATTCTAGTTAATAATTTATATCTAATATCAATACAATAGTTTATGATATGAATCAAGTAAGTTTTTAGTTCTTATAATTGTTTAATAATAAGAAAGCATCCAGTAATTTTTAAACATTAAAACTGAACAAATATAAATTCAAACGAAGGTTATTTTATTTTTAATATGTTATTTGCTCCCTCCCATACCACCTCATCTGAATACAAAGTGGGCTATTCAAACTTTGCATATCATGACCCAGGTACAAGCTAATCTTCATACAATTCCATTTAGATTAGTCGTTTCACCGTGAAAGAATACCTAACAAACACACAGACTTTTGCATTTATAGTGTAAGTACGATTGCCTAGTATTATACTGATTTAGTAGGGACCAAATTATATACCTGAAATAACGATTGTTGAACCTTACAGGGTCCTATTGGGATGATAACTACAAGCAATGGAGCACACGTAAACGTTGATGACATGTCTGTCCTGAACTCTCCTCTGATATTCAATGAACACTTTATGGACTCTATAACCCATTTTGTTCGTGAAAGAATTCCTGAAAGAGTAGTGCATACGAAAGGGGCAGGAGCGTTTGGTTACTTTGAAGTAACCCATAACGTGACAGACATTTGTAAAGCTAAATTCTTAACTGACATTGGAAAAAGCACATCGGTGGCTGTAAGATTCTCGATAACGACATCAGACAAAGGTGATGCTGATACTTTACCTTACTCCCGAGGGTTTTCCATTAAGTTTTACACGGATGATGGAAATTTTGATATTGTTGGCTTTAATACTCCTATGTTTCCGATAAAAGATCCGAGTGTTTTTCCTTCCATGATAAGAAGTATTAAACGGAATCCGGCAACCAATTTGCTGGATCACAATATGAAGTGGGACTTCAATACTCTACGGCCTGAATCAATGTTCTTTTTCTTGTATTTGTTAGCTGGTTACGCCACCCCAAAGTCATATAGGCACATGCCTGGCTTCAGTATTCACACTTACCAGATCTATAATGAAGAAGGAGAATCTTATCTTGCAAGGTTTCATATAATCCCAGATCAGGGAGTAGAGAACATGTTAGCCGAAGACGCGGCAGCAATCTGGGCCAAAGATCCTGATTACTATGGGAGAGATCTTTACGAAGCTATCGAGAGGGGCGACTATCCGAGTTGGACCGTGAGCTTGCAGGTTCTGACCGCTGAAGACGTTAAACTAGCTCCATTTGACGTATTTGATGTGACGAAGATATTACCTTTAGGCAAATACCCGTTGAGACCTATCGGGAAGATAGTATTAAATAGGAATCCTAGGAATTATTTTGCGGAAGTAGAGCAATTGGCTTTCGGTCCATACAATTTGGTGGCCGGTATCCTGGGAAGCCCGGACAAGATGTTCGAAGCACGTCGTTTGGCGTACAGGGATGCTCAGCTGTATCGGCTGGGTGCAAACTTCTATAATGTACCAGTGAACTGTCCCCTGGCTAAATCATTATCGTATAATCGCGACGGCGCTCCGCCTGTTGGCTTGAACGGTGAAGATACCCCCAATTACTATCCCAACAGCTTCAATGGTCCTATTCCTTCCAGTAGTGATAAGAAAGCGCCGAAGCTGATATCCGTGACACAGGACCAGTCATATAACTTTGACCAGGCTGCAGAAATGTACAAACAACTTTTTACTACAGAAGAGCTTAAGGATAGACTGATAAAAAACTGTATAAACCTTTTAGGTATGTCTGACAAATTTATACAAGAGAAGGTAATTAAAGTATTTAATGAAATAAATAAAGAACTCGGTGATAGACTTACAGCAGCATTAGATGTATATTGAAACAACAGGGGATAGGTTTTTAAATGTATTTATTATAAGACATAATGGTTTGTATTATCATCACGCAAAAATGTCTTAATAATTGAACATGTCTTAAATATACTGAAACAGGAATCAAAAAATCAGTGAACTTGAATTGTTCGCGTGTAGAAGTATAAATAGATTCAATTTCAAACAATGAATTCGTTTATTTTTGTAAAGAGATAATTACATTGTACCTACTAAAACATGCACAATTATTATATCTACGTTGAAACCATTATTCAGTGTTACTGGTTTTAAAACAGTTTTTTCTAGGTATGATTAAGAACATCTAGACAGAAACATAGTTTTGCCCGTAGATTATTTCCGAAAATTTAAATCTGTTGTATGCCTTTGGTAAGTCTGTAGTCTGTATGTTTTTAGTTTTGGGTAACTTACCATTACTGTATACGGGGCTATGGGGAAGGTTCGTGCAATATCTAAGGAACACAATAAATAAGTACACATATACCTTATGATTAAAATTTGACGTGAATGCTGGACCAAATTTCTCGCCCTATCGTATCTTATTTACGTGCTATGATTAAAGAGAAATAACTATTACTTGTTTGTTTTATTTAGAGATAGGGGCCTCACTTGTGTAGGATTTTTAATAATCATAAGGCTGGGGTTTTGCGCCTGAAATGGAAAAAGCTAATTTTAAATATTTTGATGTATATATCCTTTGCTTATCTTAATTTGATTTTAGATCACATCGGAAGTACACTAAATATTTCAGTTTTTCTTCCATTCGTTTATTGTATATACAATAAACCAATAATGTTTTTTCGTATTTTTTGCTTAATATCAATAACGGCAAAGACGCTTCAAATATCCAAAGAATATTTAGTTTTTTTTATTAGTTAAAATCATTTATTTGGGGGATAACTAAGTAATTACTACAAATTCAATAATACTTAATTTAAATATAATCTAAAATTAATTAAATTAAAAGTTAAAGTATAGTATTTAGTTGTTTATAAATTAGTTAAATAAAATAAACTAAATATTAAAGTGTAGAACAAACGTAATTTTAAGCAATATTTTACTATATTCACTCAATCTTAATAATGACATTTGTTAGACCTTCTACATATTTACAGAATATTAAATTACGTATTAAATTTTAAAAAAATAATTAATTAAACACATAAGGCGGGCTCCTTTTAGCTTGTTTTTATTAGATAATGGTATGGTTAAATTTTATAGGTACTGATGACGTATCTACATGCATAATCAGTCTGACAGTTATCTACATGTCTCAACCTAGATTCTACCCTGGTGTAAAGTACAGTGCTGCCGCATCTAGACCTATACCTATACTTTACATTTCCAATTTACTAATTTTTTATAGGTACTATGTTCTGTATAAAAGTAACTGAACAATTGTTTATGTCAAATTGAAAATAGCTTTTGAGTTTTAAGTTTCAGTTTGTTTGTTATTTTATGTAAATATGGGTTTAATAAGTGCCTGCAATAAATAAATTTATTTATTTTTTAATTATTTATTTCCATATGTACTTTTGTTCATAAGCAAATATTTAAGCTTTTATAATTTAGATATTAGATTTGATAATTAATTTACCATCAGGTGAATTGTGGTCAAGCGCTGGTTTAGTAAAACCTATTTAGAGTACAAAATAAAAAAAATGGTTCAAAATAAATCATCATTATCTGCCTGCATCTTCACACAGCTATATAATAGGTCTCCTCTCCAAAACGTCATATAGTATACTGTCTTCTGCCAGTTTCCACCAGCTCTTTCCAGCTTATCTCGTTAGACCTCTGGCCATCTCTCTCTACCATCGGTCTCTACAAATGTCGTTGTCCTTTTCTCGACTATAAATACCTATTACATTGAAATTAATATTGTTTTGTCTATTATATAAAAATAAGTGAGGTTTTCCTTCCTGTCGCTATTACTGAATAATCGCTATAATTAATATATATTGACGACCTCGTTGGCGTAAAGGCTACTATGCCGGACTGCCAATCAGAAGGTTCCGGGTTCGATTCCCGGCCCGGCCAACATCTATGTGCTTAACTAATTTTGTTGGCTGTGGGTCTGGGTGTTAAATGTATATAAAATATCAGTTGTGTTAGCTACCATAACACAAACTAGAAATGGTTCAGTATGGGGTTAATCAGCCGTGTGTGAAATTAGTCCTAGTATTTATTTATTTTATTTTATTTATTTATAGCTCCAGAACGCACGAACCGATTTCCACGGTTTCGCATTCGTTGGAAATGTCTCGGGCTCATCGAGGTTGTATTCAAGGAAAAAATCAACTTTGTGGCGAAACGGAGCCGGGTTTGCTAGTAACTTTTAAATAACTGCCTCAAAGAACGACGACGACTCTTGAAATTATGTTTTTATACCAACGGGCCTATGTAACTAAGACTTCGCTATCCATCTGTTTGTGTTCGAGTAACTCATGTACACTATACCTATCGTTAATTAATTATTTGAAGTTTTCACAGATACTAATGCGACAAGACAAAATCTTAAATCTACAGTTTTTTTGTCTTATTAATCATAAAGGGTAAAAAATATCGAAGAAGTAGCTTAAAGAACGCCTAAAGAATATTTGTATATATTATATTATTTTAGTACCAATTAGGCTTATAATTTAGAGATAAGCCTGACTTAAAAACCCAAAAATAATTTTTGAACCACTTTTATGCAATATTGATAAGTTTAATTGGTCCCAAAATAAGTTTAATTATTATTAGAGTTGTTCTTCAGGCAGTCTTTTTTGATCTTTTTTACCGGTTATGATTTATAGCGGAAATTGTTCATCAATTCATTCATTAAAATTCATTCATTCATTTAAATCAAGATTTTGCTCTTGTAATTACAATAAAATGAAATAAGTATTTAAAGGGGTTAACACAATGAACATATTTTTAGGGTTCCGTACCGAAAAGGTAAAAACGGGACCCTATTACTAGGACTCCGCCGCGCTGTCTATCTGTCTCCAGGCTATCTCATAAACCGTAATAGCTAGAAAGCTAAAACTTTCACAATATATGTATTTCTCGTGCCGCTATAACAACAAATACTAAAACAAAAAATGAAAATATTAAGGGGGGCTTTTTTTTTTTGCTATATATCAATAACGACCTCGTTGGCGTAAAGGTTACCATGCTGGTCTGCTAATCAGAAGGTTCCGGGTTCGATTCCCGGCCCGGTCAACATCTTTGTGCTTTGTGTTCGTGTTAGGAACCATAATACGAGCTAGAAATGGTTCAGTATGGGGCTAACCAGCCGTGTGTGAAAGTGTCTAAAAAAAACGGTACCATGTAGACGCCTAAAGTTTTTACGGAATTTATAAATGTACATTACCTATCAAATTAAGGTATATAATTTAAAATAAAATAATTTTTTTTTTTTGCCTTTTGCACATTACACATTATACATCTTTTGTCTCCGAATCCAAATATTAGGGTCAGTTTTATAAGTAGTAAAAATGCATATAAAAGTTGTTGGCATTGGTGGGTGCATTGATCTCTGTGTTACCATATTATTACCTACAACAGGAAAGAAAAATATGTCATTATTTCATAAATGAAAAAAAAAATATATAAAGCAATTTCTTTCATTTGACAAAAAAAATTACAAACCCAAATGTATGTTACAAAACCTAATGTTGGTTTAGGAAAGTTATTATGTTACAATATAGAAACCCAAGGGTAATCAAACTATTGTCTTTAAATACACATTCTCATATTTGCATAATTATTAGCATGTATCATTTGCACGTGAATATTTTAGACGTTTGGTAAATATACATTTATTTTGTTCTGGCCGGCAGCAGGCGTACTGCCCGAAGTTGGGTATTTAAGACACTGGCAACTATTGCCACTGCCATAGATAATAGAAAAAAAATGTCCGCCATTTTTTGTGGGGCCGCCATCTAGGATTTATTTTCATCACACATAGCTAAGAACAACTTGTGAACAAAAAACAAACAAAAACAAGCCATCCGTTCGCGAGCATTAATATCAATGACGTTATATGTACTAGCTCAATGATTATTATTGTCAAACTTATAACACTCCTTCGGTTTTGTATTGGGGTTGTTAATTCGTTTATTCTTTAATACGTTTAACCGCATTCTAATCTGTTGAATAGTTTCTTAGTAGTAACGTACCAAACAGACAGACAAAAATACCAAAAAAAATCCTTTCTACTTTTACTGTCTTAAAGATAGACAGACACAATAAATAATAAATTAAATTAATAACAATTATTTTGACAGACTTAGAGACAAAATAAATGATTACAAAGATTTTACACTTCTGTTACGTCGCTCACTAAGCACAGTAATTGTAGTATCTACTACCACTGGTAGAGGTGGGCTATTATTGTTGACCGTAGTGACAGTTGCCAGTCTCTTAAATACCAGACTGGGGGCGTTTATAAGTAACCTTATTTTATTGAGCCGGTTTTATTTATTATTTACACGGTTATTCGAATATTCGGTATGAGTTATTTTTGTATTTTCGTAGGTAATTTGTAATTAATTAATTTAATTTGTAAGAATATGTTGAATCAATAATTGTAGATGGAAGACATAATCTTTTTAGAGAAAATTTTAATGTCAAATCTCCACGTGGTCCAGCTTGCGGGGTGCTCAGCGCTGAGACGAGTGGTCAGCCCGTTAGAATGAGATTTGTAGCGAAAGACGTAGCGAACATTATTAAACACATGACTAGAGGTAAATCTCCGGGTCATGACGGGCTCAGCATTGAGCATCTTCTGCATGCTGGACCTCATATGTCACGAGTATTAGCAATGTTTTACTCATTATGTGTGAGCCACAGCTACTTGCCGGCAGATTTTATGAAAACTGTAGTAGTACCTGTAGTGAAAAACAAGACGGGTGACTTAGCCGATACCAGTAACTACAGGCCTATCTCTCTTGCTACTATTTTGGCTAAAGTGTTTGACGGTCTGCTTAATGCACAATTAAATACATATGTCGCTCTCCATGACAACCAGTTTGGGTTTCGCCCCAAACTTTCAACCGAGGGTGCAATATTGTCTCTTAAGCATACCGTTAATTACTATACAATGAGAAATACGCCGGTATACGCGTGTTTTCTCGATTTATCCAAAGCATTTGACCTGGTCATGTACGATAGCTTGTGGAGAAAACTGGATAGCATAAACGTACCTAGTGAAGTAATTAGCATGTTTCGATATTGGTACGGGCATCAGGAAAATTATGTTAGATGGGCAGGGACGATGTCAGAACAATATCGGCTTGAGTGCGGAGTCAGACAGGGCGGTTTGACCTCTCCTATGCTCTTTAATCTCTACATGAACGACCTGATCGTCGCGCTCAGCAGTTGCCATATCGGTTGTCATATAGATGGAGTACCTATTAATAATATTAGCTTCGCTGATGATATGGTGTTGCTGAGCGCGTCGGTATGTGGTCTTAGAAAGTTGATGAGTATATGTGAAGAATATGCACGTGACCACGGATTAAAATATAATGTGACGAAGAGCCAGTTCATGGTCTTTGAGGTTGGCCAAAAATGTTCCCAAAGTGTGCCTCCAGTGAAGTTAAACGGAGTACCACTCGAGAGGGTACACAAATTCAAGTATTTGGGGCATATTTTGTCTGCTGACTTAAAAGACCATGAAGACATGGAGAGGGAGCGGAGGTCGTTGTCTATACGGGCAAACATGATAGCCCGCAGGTTTGCTAGGTGTTCAAGAGAAGTGAAAGTATCGCTTTTCAAAGCTTATTGTACATCACTATACACCTGCAGCCTGTGGGCGCGTTACACGCAAAAGAGTTACAGCGACCTCCGAGTTCTCTATAACAATGCGTTTAGGATTGTGGTGGGGCTGCCCCGGTTCTGTAGCGCCTCGGGCATGTTCGCGGAGGCGCGCACTGCCTGCTTTCATACCTCGATGCGCCGGCGGAGCGCCTCCCTAGTGCGCAGAGTACGGACCAGCTCCAACACAATCCTGGCGATGATCGCCGATAGGCTGGACTGTCCCTACATGCGGCATTGCTGCAACAGGCATGTTCCAGCAGTGCCGTTTGTGAGGGACTATTGAAGTACTGTTTGTGAATGTTTTTTGACTTTTTATTTTATTTTTAAATTGTAATATCTATTTGTAACTTTTATTATTTGTTTTTTTGAATTTGAAATTTAATTGAATCATAAAATGTGTAATGCAATGTATCTAATTTAGAATTAATATGGGTCCTTGAAACCTGAATAAATAAATTTATTATTATTATTATTATTATATAATTATATCAAAATCGGTTTATTTTGTTCGCTTATTGATTACATTTTAATTATGTAATCTTAAGTCTAGTGTCTTTTGATAGAGATATATACTTCCTCTAAAAAAAAATAGTGACCATCTCTTTTCACTAGCCAATTTTTTGTTCACCTTAATATAAAAGCATTTGTATATTTCTTCGCCAAGTGGGCGATAGCACCGCCAGAACGAAAGAGCAACTTTCTTTGAACGACAAATGACAGTCTATGGCATTTCACCCATCCAAAACCTGTCCGTATCGACTTTGCCTAAACTTCAATGATCATGTTTAATTACTTAACTTTCTTAACTTAATAATGAAAAAGTATTCACATGCATAGACGGTGTAACGGTGAAACCCTGTATACCAATCTATGTTTATATACGAGAAACCTTCATCATAAAACAACAATTTAAATTCAAGTATCTTAGCGTAATATTCTGTTGCAAAATTATAAATATGATCTCAAGATTAATTCTAGAATTCTTTGTTATAATAGGAAGTTTGATTTCTGTGCTTGTTGCTGATACAGTTATAAAGCAGTTACCAAATTTCAAAAATGGGACTCATGTAAGTACTCAAGCGACATTAGTAGCGCCTGTAGCGTAATTTTATGGCCATTTTAGTAATTTTATAATTTTTTATCTCGCTCGATAACTGATCAATTATAGTGTTTTTAATAATAATTGTCATTAAGGCAAAACAATGACGCAGGGTCAGCTAGTATTTTGCATAAATTTTAAACATGTACCTTTCACTGATATATAGCTAAAAAATACGAAAAAAACACGTTTCTGCTTTTTAGCTATGACAGTTTCTGAAATACATACACCCTGGTGACAGACAGACAGAGAGCGGAGGCTTAGTAATAGGGTCCCGTTTTAACTTTTTACGTACGGAACCCTGAAAAACAATTCATTGTTGATATATTAGTACATGAAGTTTCTATAAGAACAATGTTCCAATAAATTAGGTTCTGAGGTCAATTGTTTGGAGGACCACTAGTGATCTAGTTCAAGCGTTTAATTTTAAAGTATTTTAAGACTTCATTTGGTTTACGGTTCCAGGGTCCGATTGGTATAATGACGACCAGCAATGGAGCGGAAATCGAACTTGATGATACTACGGTGCTAAACTCTCCTCTAATATTCAACGAGTACTTCATGGATGCTATGACAAGTTTTGTCCGCGAAAGAACTCCTAACAGAGTTGTACACGCCAAGGGCTCGGGGGCTTTTGGCTATTTTGAAGTAACTCATGATGTTACAGATATCTGCAAAGCCAAGCTATTCAGCCACATCGGGAAAAAGACACCCGTAGCTGTGAGATTCTCTCCTACTATCTTAGACAAAGGAGGTCCTGACACTACAATAAACTCTAGAGGACTAGCCGTAAAGTTTTACACGGAAGATGGAAACTTTGATATGCTCGGATTCAACTCCCCAATGTTCACTATAAAAGACCCGAGCGTTTTTCCGTCTTTGATCAGGAGTCTCAGACCTAATCCAGCAACCAATATGTTAGATGAAAATAGTCTCTCTGATTTCATCACTTTGCGACCTGAGTCTGTTTTCTTTTTTATGTACATATTTTCGGATTACGGAATGCCCAAGGGATACAAACATATGCCTGGGTTTAGTATTCATACTTACCAGATATATAATAAATGTGGAAAATCGTACTTCGTAAGGTTTCACTTGATGCCAGACCGAGGAATAGAGAATATATTCGCTGAAGACGCTGCTAGAATTGCCGGTGAAGATCTAGATTATTTTGGCAGAGAACTTTATGAGTCGATTGATTCTGGTGAATATCCAAGTTGGACCGTCAGCTTTCAAGTTTTAACTCTCGAAGACGTTAAGAACGCCGAGTTTGACGTTTTCGACGTAACAAAGATACTGCCTCTGCACAAATATCCGTTGAGACCTGTCGGTAAGATAGTATTGAATAGGAATCCTAAGAACTATTTTGCCGAAGTGGAACAATTGGCGTTTGGTCCAAATAATCTAGTTGAAGGGATTTTGGGAGGTCCAGACAAGTTGTTCGAATCCCGTCGTTTTGCTTACAGAGACGCTCACCTATACCGCCTGGGCGCAAACTTTAACAAAATAATAGTGAACTGCCCTTTCAGTAACACATTAACTTATAATCGCGATGGCAGCCCTCCTGTAGGATATAATGGAAATGACACACCAAACTATTATCCCAACAGTTTCAACGGTCCTATTCCTTACAAGGATCAAAAGAGACCTAAACTTCTGTCAGTGACGCATGATTATTCGTATAATTTTGACCAAGCGGATGAAATGTACAAGAATATGACAGAAGGAGTGAAAAATCGTTTGGTAGGAACCTTTGTAGTGTTTCTAGGAAGAGCTGAAAAGAACATTCAGGAGAGGGCGATTAGAATATTCAACGAAATCAATGAAGATTTTGGACGAAGGGTTACAGTAGCATTAGCTGCTACAAACAAGAAGTAAATTTTCAGTACATACTATGTAATTCCTTTCTATCAAATATGACACCTGCCTCAGAGCTGAAAAATTAATAAACAAATAGTAAATTGAGCGTTTTTTAATTAAATACATACTTATATTATACATGGATGGGTTTTTCTGTAAGGTAACCATTACACACTAATCAATCTTTCAAGACAGCTCAAATCACTGACCGGATTGCAATGTATAAGTAATAACAACGCAAGTGATATATATGGCAAACATATATTATAAATGTGGTATCCGCAAAAACAGGATTATTTATTAAATAAATACTAGGACATATTTCACATACATTGTTTATATTAATAGTTGCAAACACTGATCAAAACTGATCTACTACACATATATTTATACATAGCACTTTATATCTATTCATATTTAACACCCAGATCAACAGCTAACAAATTTAGTAGTAATTAATATTATTATGTTGGCCGTGCCAGGAATCGGTACCTAACCCTTACGGCAACGACTTAGTCATAACGCCTTACCAGAATACGATGTAAGTCGCGGAAATAATATACAAAGAATAATAACTTGTACTAGTAGGTACAATTTGAAGTAAGAGAAACAACAGTATAAATAATAATAAATATATTTATTAATGCATTTAATTGTGCTGCAAGCTTAATGCTAATTAACATAATTACAACTAAATAACACAAACTAGAAATGATTATACAAGATAATATGGAATGCGGTTTTAGCACTCGAGTGCCCTAGCTCCTACAGTAGGATACCCTGTGTTTCTTGAAGTTAGATCACACACACAGTGCTTAGTAAAATCCAATCTTAACAACAAAATACGGTAATTATGTATACCAAGCATATTTTATAATAGTTACATTATTAAAATCGTCATGCAACCGATACAATAACACTTTATTCGCTCTTGCACCAATTTGTTGCCGTCCAATCGATTATTTCACAATTTACTAGACCATGACGTGATGATAGAAAACTTCGGGCCATTCACTGTGGCCATTGTTTAGGCTGGACGCCGAATATTACATGTTTCCCAAAATTTAAAATGATTTCATGAGTTTAGAGTAAAGTAAATTTAAAGGAGGTACCTTTTTTTTTTTTGTTGACGAGGGGGAAATCTTCGGCAAGATACCTGGCTACGATGGGGCGCAGCCAGGTTATGTGGGATTTGTACCCACTAAAACCCCCCCGGTGACCTGCTTCTGTGCTTAACGGAGGTCTCCGGGTTCTTCCGGGAAACACTCCGGAGACCTCCTTGCACTGCGCTGTGGCCCTTCCCGCTTAAAGGAGGTACCTATAGGAAGACCAGCGCTGTTTGCCTTCAATCAGCACATGCTGAGCTGGGGCTGGTTTTGTTACACGTAAATGTTTTCTTTAATGTTTTTTGTGTATTTTTTTTTTTGTTGCTCGTGTCACAAATAAATGTTTCTTTCTTTCTTTCTATAATTTTTTGTTAAATTATATGAGACTAGATCAGGTATCTACTCTACTTGTACTGAGTGCAGTAAAGAGATTAGAGAGTTTTTTTCTAGCTTACACAAAATACCTTTTTTTTTTTTTTTTTTTTTTTTTTTTTTTTTTTTTTTTTTTTTTTGGCATGGAGGAAATGCATTTACGCATGCCCGCCAGTCCTCGGGGGAGGCGGCGGGGTATGTCGGACTCGGTGCCAGAGTGGCGACCCCTACCGACTAAAACCTCCATGGTGTTCCCTCGCTGCGCCTTAAAGCCGGGGGGCTGGAACATGTATGTACTCTTCAACCTCCCCGGCTGCGCTGGTCCTTCGACCCACACTCTTTGAGCCTTCCGCTCAACCCACATGTGGCGATATGTCGGGAACACCTGACATATCGCCACAACACGAACTCTGCTAGTGGATTCCGGGATCCCCCGAACCGGAAGTCCAGAGTTCCCACCGGGACAGGCAGGGGTCATTATTGACCACCGCTGGTACCCGGCTCGTCAGCCTCTATAGCTGTGTCCATGCCAGCCGGCGCCGAACTGGCACCAGGTTGGGTGGACACTTTAGAGGCCACACGTCTCCTCCGTTTGGGGGGAGGCTTGCAGGCCTTACCCCCAGTGCGATGGCCCGCCGACAGACCAGCCGCCGCGCAGACTGCGCAGTGCGGTGCGGACGAGCAGCTTGCCGCTTTGTGGCCAGGCTGGCCACATCGGAAGCAGATGTTGCTCCGATCCTCCGTGGCTGTGCACTGCTCCCTGACATGCCCCGTAGTGAGGCACCGAAAGCAGCGCAGCGGCCGTGGCGTCAGGACCCTAATTTGGACCGACATATATCCGATGAGGAGACGTGGGGTCTCCGTTACCTTCTTTGCCGCAGCAATCGGACAGCGCACAAATGCTGCTCCCGAACCTTTGGCATTGCGGCTGATCTCGGCGATTTTCACCTCGTCAGGGGAGCAACCCCCAACTCGGGCGATCGCCTGGGCCACTTCTTCTTTGGTAACCGAGTCATCCAAACCGGCAAGGCGCACGTCAGCACACTTCACCGGTCTGGTGACTCGGACTTCGTCTTCCGGAAACATCATCCGGATTTTACCCGCGAAGGTATCCACGCTGGAAGTCGGGACCTCAATTGGAAACTCGAGCATTCTTGCTCCGGTGGCCGCCACGCGGAAGCTAATGCTCGGTATTCCAAACACCGAGAGGTCCCGGTACCGCTTCTTGATTGCAGCGAGGAGTCGGGCATATGTCAGCCCCCTCGTCTGCCCCTCCGGCAAAATCAATAGGCTGATAGCTAGAGACTTAGGAGCACGAAGTCTGGGCTTTCGAACCGTTTGTTTTTTAGCCTTGGCAGGCTTATGTGGCTGCGCCGTCGCTCCGGACAAGGATCCTTGCGACGCTGGCGCCACGCCTGCCTTGGCTTTCCTTGCCTTGCGCGGTTCCGCAACTCTCGGACCGGACCGAGTCCCCGAGAGCGCGGGCGCCGCCGCCGGCTTCCTCTTTCCTTTACCCCTCTTGGTCACTTCCGCCCAGCTTTCGCCGAGCCGGGTAGCGACCGGTTGGGGTTTGTCACGTCCAGTGGGTGCAGCCGCAGGTTTCTTGCCTTTGGCTGCTGTGTCCAGTCCGGTTTGGATGGGCCTCTTACCGCGCTGCTTCCCCAGGAAGGGAGCAGTCGGCAGGGCCTCATCATCAGTTACGTCCAAGCCCGTGGACATGCCCGATGGGCCAGGGCGTGACTCCAACGCCATGGGCTTTCCGCGAGCAGTTGGAGCTGGCAGGGGCCTCTGAGCTTTAGGTTGAGGATCAACCCGAGCCACAGAAGCCTCCGCGCGCGCCTCCAACATTTCTCTCCTCAGGTCATTGAGATCTCGTTGGAGATCATTGACTTGATCCTGCAGGCGCTTGTTAGCAGCCTGCAGTTTGGTCACCTCATCGTTGGAGGAACGCTTGCGCAGTTCCTCCACTGCCTCCTTTATGGAAAGCGCCGAGTCCTTGAGGGCCCTAACGAAGGTGCCCTTCAAGTTCTTCGAATGGCCAGCCACATACTCAATGTTGGCTAGCTTTTCGGAGACCCTCTTTACCAGGTCTGTAGCTGGGAGATCGCTCGCCCGTTCAGCCAACGCTGGTGTCACCGGTGGAATTGGTGACCTGAATTCTGCCTCCCGCTTAGTGGCTGCATACGCCACCTTGGCTTTAGTGATGCCGACGTACCGGCCAGTGGTCGGTGGTCGACCTCGCCCTCTCTTCATTACTAAGGCGGGAACCTTCGGCGCCGTCGGCACCTCCGACCCGGTATCAGATTCCGAGTGGCTGTCCAGCAACACCGGCGATTCCCTCCTCTTTCCAAGTGAAGTTCGCGAACCACAAGATCTCAGGCTCTGCGAATCATCGTCAGAGTCGAGATCCGTAGTGACACGATCTCCACCTGGCTGTCCCCCTTCTCTCACTCCCCTTCGTTCTCCACTACTCCCACTATATGTCTTCAGGCAATTTGTGTCCCCCCCAGAATACGATCGGGGACTGCGTGACACCGAAGCGCCACGGAGGGATTCCCGGCTAGCCGGACCCTCCTGGGTAGTTGTATTCAAATTGCGAGCCTCCATATTTCTTTCTACCGCAGGTTTAGCATGCCCTGGGCTATGACTTCGGAACTGCTACTCATAAACAAGCCACAGTTCCGAATTCACACCCCCTAAGCCGCCCTCGGCAACCCACAAACCTTGGACTTTACACCGCCCGTCTCAGGCACAACGTCCGCCGACCATCTCGGGCCCTTCCCTCTCGTCCGAGCGCCCACGCGCCTCCGGACCCACGCCCTCGCGGGCCTTTCACCCCAGGTGCATCGTCTTCCGCCCTTCACCATTCCTCTCAACGAAGAGGTACAGGCGAGGGCCGCGACGACCACCCTCTGTCCTATTTCGCACCATCCGGACAGAACCGGATAGCACGAAATAGGCTCTTGACTCCCGGGTCACTCTTAGCAACGGCCGAACAATGCAGAGTGGAAAACAACACATTGGTCGGCCGTTGAGCCCCTCCACCACGACAAGGTAGTGACCCAACCGGAGGGGAGCTTACACAAAATACCTAGTCATTTGCCTTTTGTACTTAATTTTATTTTCTTCATCTACGCTTTAATTGTGAACTTCACAAAACATTAAGTTACTTAAGTCTTTTAATAAAAATAATTCATTATCCACTATCTATAGTAATAAATAATCTTATAAAGACTTTAAATATTAAAGTAAATAATCATTGTATATAATATTAAAGTATCACAAAAATAAAATTACATAAATCCTATCTGCGTATTTATAGATCACTTTTTATGCATTAAGAAATTGTAAGGTCTTTGTCATTGCAAGGCCGATCGAGTGAGGTATAAAGCGCAACGATGAAATGCAAGACGGGCTGTTTCAAACCGAACGGACAGGTGTTTGTCTGGAAATAAAAGTCTTCTTACGTACGGGAAACTTTTCTCAGCTGCTATTACAAAAAATAAGGAACAGCGGAGATGTCAGACCAATATCGCAAAATACATCACAAGACGAATTGAATAACTTACGTCAAAGAGTACCTAATTACGCTGCTTTTGGTGTCAATGTTTTTGATCGAGATCTAGTGGAGTGTTAACAGAAACCATGAAGGTTACTCTATTGATGGTGCTTATGACGATGGTGATGGCCAAGATCCAAGAGGGGCCGGCTCCAGCGGCTCAGCAGATAGTAGACTTCAGAGACAAGACTAAGGTTGGTTTATTATAAGACTTCTGTTTTTTTTATATTAGCACACATTTCACACACGGCTGGTTAGTCCTATATTAAACCATTTCTAGTTTGTATTATGGTTGCTAACACAACTTTTATACTACATATAAATAAAATATATTTAACACTCAGACCGACAGTCAAAAAATTTTTGTTCATAACAAAGATTTCGGCCTTGCCGGGAATCGAACTTGGAACAGTTTGGTAAGCAGTCCGGTATAGTCAACATTACGCCAACGAGGGTCCAAGTTCTGTTTTGTCAACAGTCACCCAAAGGGTTCTGAGTTGACTTGACAACTTATTTTACTTGCCAACAGTTTAAAATGTGAATTAAAAGTGTGACTGACGGTAGAAATGACAATTTTTAAATATATAAATTCTTTTACACGCTCATATATATAACATTTATCAAAATAAGATTATAATTTGATATGAATCGAATCATTATCATATTTTAAAGCAATTGGAAATAATATTTTTATTTATTGTGCGAAATAAATATTTGTTTCTTGTTATTTAAAAAGGAATCATCAGTTTATTTATGTAAAATATTGTTAATTGGCATTTCGAAAATGGTAATACTGTTTTTGTCATAGTCCTCACTATAACTGAATTGAGTAGTAGGGATTTGTTTCCACTAATAGTTCCATTATGAATTTAATAAAATTAATTTTAATTACTAGTTTCTCTGCTACTACCTACCAGTTTTAAAATATAATAATGGTAAGTGATGATTAATACACTGAGATAATAAAGATAAATTAAGTCCCGTGAGCTAAAATTAACATTCAAATACATTTTGCAAAACAATGGAAAGTTAAGTTTATGTTGTTGATAATGATATCATATGTAAATT
The DNA here is from genome assembly GCA_035578125.1 of Mellilla xanthometata. Classification (NCBI taxonomy): domain Eukaryota; kingdom Metazoa; phylum Arthropoda; class Insecta; order Lepidoptera; family Geometridae; genus Mellilla; species Mellilla xanthometata. Next base: position 2,491,426 of record JAPUBQ010000008.1, read on the forward strand.
GTAATAAACTGCAACGAGAACCTGCATAGCAGGTATAATTTGTAAAAATCATTGCAAAAATCAGTCACTGTGACTAATAATTTACGTTGAAAAACAAATAGCGTTTTATTTAATATTTAATTTGTAAACATTTTTTAAATAATATTTTTTTTAAATAAAATAATATGAAAAATTTATTATATATTTTTATATTTTAATAACAAATAAATTTAATGTATAAAAAGCAAATAGCATTTTATTTAATTATTATAAAGTTTTATTACTTATACCTCATAAATAACTCTTTCAGGCATATGTCATTCCGTTAGAATGAATTTTCTTCTGTATCAAGGAATACCAGCCTCATACAAGCGCCTTCAAAATCTTTGAGCACACACATTTGCTATTCATTATAAGTTTCATATATAAAACTCGATCCAATAAAGAAAACTTTTGATAGTTAATGTCCACTCATATATATAACCAAATGATAGATATATAAGTATTTATTGGACACAAAAATTATTTAAATTATAATAAAGACTAAAAATAAAAATTGTGTGCCACAATTGGCAGTCATATCGCTTAGAGTGATCTCTTCGAATAATATTATTATTTCATCAAAATATTTTCTTTTGTCCTATTATAATAATAAGACGAGTAATTTAAGTTTGGATATTTTCTGGAAATTTTTCGGATAGCAAGCTACAATGTTTAAAACTTTTAATTAAGATTTCCTATCTATCTCTATAAAACGTACCTATGTTTTATTTTTCAGGGCCCCATCGGCGTTATGACAACCAGCGCCGGCGCCGCTATAGAGTACAAAGATGCGACCACTACTCTCAACAGGCGACTCATCTTCAACGAGTACTTCATGGATACCATGACACATCTTGTTCGAGAACGGATCCCCGAAAGACTCGTCCACGCCAAAGCAGGAGGAGCGTTTGGCTACTTCGAAGTAACTCACGACATCACAGACATTTGCAAAGCAGATTTGTTCAGCAATATTGGAAAGAAAACCCCAATCGCCGCTCGGTTCTCTCCTGTAGTCGTCGAAAGAGGAGGCATAGATACTTCAAGAGACGCGCGAGGTTTCGCTCTCAAGTTCTACACTGAAGATGGAAACTTTGACATCGTCGGGTTCAACACACCTATGTATGTTTACAAAGACCCACTACTCTTCCCCACATTCGTCCGAGCACAAAAACGTAATCCCGCCACGAATCTGATCGATGGAAACATGCTTTGGGATTTTCTAACTCTTCGTCCGGAGAGTTTGCACATGTTTTTGCTCGTTTTTGGAGATCGCGGTATTCCTGACGGGTACAGGCATATGCCGGGTTTTGGTATTCACACGTTTCAAGTTGTGAATGAATACGGAGACAAACATTTTATAAGATTCCACTTCATGCCCGATGCAGGAATCAAAAATCTACGATCAGAACAGGCTCGAAAAATATCAGCAGTAGATCCTGATTATGCTACAAGGGACCTTTATAATGCTATCGGTAGAGGTGATTTCCCGAGTTGGAAAGTCAGTATCCAAGTACTTACTTACGAAGAAGTTAAGACAGCTGGCTTCGATGTGTTCGATGTGACTAGAGTTCTGCCTCTGAGTAGGTATCCACTTAGGCCTCTTGGAAGATTTGTATTGAACAAAAATCCCACAAACTACTTTGCTGAGATAGAGCAGTTAGCGTATAATCCTGCTAACTTAGTGCCAGGTATTCTCGGCGGTCCCGACAAAGTGTTCGAAGCTCGTCGTTTGGCTTACAGAGATGCTCAGTATTATAGATTAGGAGCTAATTTCAATAACATCCCAGTGAATTGTCCTATGCGTACCAAAGTTTGGGCGTACAATCGTGACGGCAAACCTCCTGTTAAAGATAACTCTGAAGATATTCCCAACTATTATCCTAATACTTTCCACGGACCTGTTCCTTACAAGGATCCTAAGAGAGTGGAGCTAATAGAGATATACCAAGATGATCCGGACAACTTCGAGCAAGCGAGAGAAGTTTATACCAACGAGATGACCAAAGAAGAAAGAAGTAGATTGGTTGAGAATATTTTGTACAGTCTAGGAGGAGCTATTAAAGAGCTGCAGGATAAAGCTGTGAAGTTTTACAGAATCATCCATCCAGATCTAGGGAATAGAATACTTGAGGGACTACAGGTTAATAGAACACATTCACACGATCATTGGGACTATTAATATTTAACACTAAGTTATTATATTAAACTTTAAGACTAAATTCTTATGTAATAAATGTTAATCTACCACAATTCGACTGTGGGAAAGTAACTCCTAACCAAAAGAACTATTTAATATTGTAATTAGTTTTATATTACCGCCTAAGAATAAATTAATATTGTATCTTCTTCAGTTATTGTTCAACAGGAATATACAAACTTTGTAGGTATTTATTAAGCCACAAGAAAAGAATAAAGAAATGCATTAAGATGTTACATACTATTTTCCAATAACTCAAGTACTGTATCTACCTATACGTACACAAAGATTATAAATAAATCAAGTTATGTGGTTTGCTTAACATTTAGGTTAAATCAATTATATACCGTCTAACTCCCTTCTAATAGATTAATAACTAACTGTAGTAAACATAATGAGGCTATGGAAAGCTAAAGTACAAGGTAACTGATATAAATAATGGGTGTGTATAAAAAACAGCCCTGAAAGGACAAAAAAGTAAATGTTGATTACCCTTTTTTGGTGGTAAATAAGGCTGATCAAATTATCTTACTAACCTTATGATTTTATAGTAAATCAGATTGTATCTATACGTAATATTAGGTGAAAATGTAAATCATATAAAATAATAGATAATAATAAATATTAGGACACAATTCACACACGACTGGTAAACCCCATACTGAACCATTTCTATTTCGTATTATGGTTGCTAACACAACTGATATACTACATATTCATATATATTTTATATAGATACATATTTAACACCCACACCGACAGCCAATAAATTTAGTTCAGCACAAATATATTGGCCGTGCCGAATCGAACCCGGAACCTTCTGATTGGCGGTAAGGCATGGTAACCATTATGCCAACGAGGTCGTCAAATATATAGACGACTATTATGTTGCAAATAAATCTTATTAATACATTGCGTATTTGAGTAGAGCAGCGCTTGAATCAATACCATTACACATATGTACCTATATCGTCATATATCACAGGAGTTATGTGAGTCCTTTAAAACTCTTGACACCAAAGTTCAATCACGTAGAGCATACGAAATATAATAATAACAAAATAGTAAACGTATTTTTTTATAGAAGGAATATCAAAATTGTGCTAGTATAAGTCTATTTCCTAATTCACAGTACCATTGACTCTTTCTCTTCTCTATTCCATAACAAAACGCAAGCCTTCGGCGTTATGGGATTTAACGGGCTTTCTTAATGAGAAATTCCTAAGGTTATAGCACTGCGCTCTTATAGCCTATTGTACTACCTTTCCCTGACATGTTTTGAGAAGTGAAACATGACGAACAACGACCAGCCAGCCGATCAATGCCATAGCCTACAGGGCTTTCATAGAATGACCGCTGTAAATTTACCAGTTGAATAAAAACAATTAGGAGGGAACGCTAGGCTGTGGTACCTGTGCCCACTTGTATAGAAATCAGTTAATTTACAAATTTGCCGCCAGTTAGCTATAAATTTTTGCTGACTTTACTAACCTTTAAAGTTCGATGCTCTGTTTCACAATCATATTTATTATATTACCGCTTCGACACAACAACCAACATCCGAACATTAAGACATACGGAAACAAAATTGTGTAGTTAATGCTCGCTACGCACGCTCGGCTTGAAAAAAAAACTTCAAACAATTTCCTCAAAAACCTTATAATTCAAAACTATATCTGTCAGGCCACAATAATTTACTCGTAGTAGTTTGTTTTTTTATTGTAGAGATGTATATTTTTTTCAAATTACGCACACGGCTGGTATATGGTTATATACTGAACCATTTCTAGTTTGTATTATGGTAGCTAACACAACTGATATACTACATCTTATCTTATATATAAAATTTCCGTGTCACAGTGTTTGTTACCGTACTCCTCCGAAACGGCTTGACCGATTTTTTCCAAATTTTATATGCGTATTCAGTAGGTCTGAGAATCGGCTACTGTATCTTTAGAAATAATTATTAAGGCAAAACAACGTTTGCCGGGTCAGCTAGTAATAATATATATTTTATATGAATACATATATCACCTAGACCCACAGCCAACAAACTTAGTTAAGTACAAAGATGTTGGCCGTGCCGGAATCGTACCCGGAACCTTCTGATTGACTGTCCGGCATGGTAATTTTTACGCCAACGAGGTCGTTAAACTAGTAGTTGTATATTGTGTGTTAAATATTAAAATATTTGGTAAATTTATGAGTTTATATAGTATTATGTTTTTTATATTTGGTTAGACAAAAAAATAACTGTTTTTGGCACCCCCTAAAATTTGGCGCCGTAGTGAATGTGACTCTGATTTTAAAGGTGAGTGAAGTGTAAACTTTTGAAACTGCTTCTTGTAACCTAAGCTGGTAATAAAGTTGGAAATAAACGCCCTTTCATGATTAGTTGGAGCGTGGGAAAGTAGACGAGTGAATTAAATTAGGTGCATGTGTTTTTGATTTGAGTCTGGATCTCATGTACCTACTTTAGAAAATGGTCTCACTTCTCGACAGCGTAAGCCTATTTTATATTTAGTTAGATAGTTCAGTTCTGTATTTACCTTACTTTTTACAAATTAATTATATACAATATTCTAAAATCGCAGTTCTTCGCTATGAGGCCATGTACCGATACAACTATCGAGACAATGATCGTCAAGCCCACATCTCACCAGGCAGTAATCTCGTGAACCAAGTCAAGGTGCTTCTCTTTATGATTGATGTTTAAATTATGTGTTTTTCTTTATAAATATTTGTACACCTATTAAATAAGCGCCTGAACACAATTTTACTGACATTACGCCGATCTTTAGGTGTTCTGTAGAGCGCGTTAACTTGAAGGATCCTTTTTCTGTCAATTTTGTCTGAAAATCACAAGTTTACAGATCTTGCGAAACAAGCCGCCAAGGAATATCAAAGTTCCGCCGATCGAAAACAGGAACCATTTGGTAAGAACCGAATAATGTTATAAAATCGTAATTTGCCATTGCTGCTATAATAACAGTAGGCTCTAAGAAAGAAGCTTATGTTCAGTCTATAATATCAATATATACGGTAATTATTTAAAACTCCAATACCCCGATAAATTTAAAATTTCCCACTACGCTCGACACCCCTTAACATAGACAGCATAGATAACTCCAAATCCAATAAGTCAATTATGGTTATTATAGGAAAAAACGAAGGTGCCAATTCTAGTCTCTATATTTTACAACTTGTTATTTAGACTGAAAATGCCTAGACGTATAAAGTTGCTTTTAAAAGGAGGGACAAATGTGCTATTTAATAAAATATTCAAAAGTTGTTGTCTAAGAAATATGTATGTATATATGTATATGTAGTATATCAGTTGTCTAGAAGACCTTGACGCCAAACGCCATAAACGAAAGACCCGCCCAAAGCCTTCCTACAACTACACCTATAACAATGACGGCCAACTGCACTGCGCACCGTGCAGTAGGTTATTTAAAACAAAATTTGGCTTCGCCAGCCATATCCGTGCACATAACCGGAACTAGCCAAGTTCGCCATTGGCGGATACGCCTAGGAGGACAATATATATATATATATATCAGTTGTGTTAGCAACCATAACACGAACTAGAAATGGTTCAGTATGGGGTTAACCAGCCATGTGTGAAATGAGTCCTGATATTTATTATTTATTCATTTAAGAAGGAACAATTGTTAATTGTAATAATATCATAAATTATGTACTTAACTTAATTATTTACTATTATTTATAATAGTACTTATATTAACTTTTTACTCAGTCCAAAATAACTCTGAAATATCTTAAAAAAAAAACTCTATTTTCGTCAGTTAATAACGAATAAATAAAATTAAGACTAGTTTCAAAAATTAATTCTGGAATAGCTACTTAATCTTTTAGCAACTTAGATACTTTTTTAGCCCGTGCGAAGCCGAGACTGGAATCTGGATACTAGTAGCAATTACGTGCTCAATTCTACCGTACTTAATACGAGTACTTATATATTGAGTATTTATAAAGTTACGTGACCGGACCCCAAACTATAGTCATACAACGTATTAGGCATGTAACCAATCAAACATATCCCATGCGGATGTTGTTCATAAGTACTCAGATAAAGTTACAGTTAAACACATAGCGACTTATTTGCATACACGTGATTAGATCTAACTTTCGATCACACAAATAAATATCTAACATGTAATTTATCATTTCACAATTACGATTGGAAAGATAGGTGACTTCAAATGTAATAACAATTGCGAAATTTTCAATTATGAACTTGTGTCTAGCTGTTTGAAAAATAGGTTCAGATAGATATCTAATAGGAAGCTTTGTTTAGGCATTCCGTTTTGTATTATTGGTTCATTACATACCGCTGTATTGACTAATATATTGTTGCAGTTGTCTGTTTGACCTCCATTGTTGCATATTTGTGTCAAAAGATCAAATTAGAATCTTATCTCGCTGCCTAGGTCGTATTTTTTTTTCATTATATGTCTAGGCATTTGACCTGAAGGCCATTTAACCACACGCGTAAGCAACGCTTTCGGTCAGAGGCATTTGAGCGGCTTGAAATCTCTCTACACCAGAGCTTGGCCACTTGACTCATACGAAGAAGAAGAATAAAAAGTCTCAAGAAATTTCTTAAGCCTTTCTACAGCCCACTATATGTTCCCATTGTTGGGGCTCGGGGCCTTCTCTCACTAGAAGAGAGAGATATAGGCCACAATCCACCACGCTGGCCAAGTACGGGTTGACTGATGACACGCATCTTCAGATATTGCAGTTCCCAAACGTGTTTCCTAACGATGTTTTTGACCACAGCTTACCTGATGTTAAACAACTCTATGGTCTACGATGTTACACGCTTATCTAGAAAATACCTATTAACTCCAGATTTGAAGACTCCCAGGCGGTTACTTCACTGGAAACAGAGACTCAGGAAGAGAGTCTCTGTTTCCTGAGAAGTATCATTGTATCGTAGACCATAGTATTGTTTAACACCAGGTAAGCTGTGGTCAAACACAAACCTGTATAAGTTATAAAAATATAACAATGGAGTGCACAAAAAAAATTTGGGTCCACATTGTAATTTATAGTATAAAAAACTATATCCCACGTCGATCATATTAATTTATGCACTATAACTCTAATCCGAGGTGAAAACCCACACTTTATGTATGGCGCGGCTTAACTCGGTACATTGCGTTTTAAAACGGGAGCGATTTTCTGAAGTCGTCGATTTCTAACAATAGCTTTATTTCCAATCAAGATTAGAAGCAATGCGAGAAAATTACTATAACACTAGTAACTTAAACAAAGTACCTGTTATAGGAGTACTTACTATAAAATGAATGAAATATAACTTTTATTGTATCGTGATAACCCCAAGCAAAGTGTATATTAGCCATAGAAATTAATATTATATAATGTGCAACATAGAGTGGATTATCGTTTAAAAATGTAACGTTGCACTTTTATTATATTCGCCTACATTCCACACCTAAAACGAAAAATTACCAAATTCATTATAAAACTTATTATTTCGTATTTATTTATTCATACATATATATTTTAAGCTTTTTAATAAAATCATATTAACACCATAACGCTGGCCGCGTTTCCACGCTGTAAACGTACTACATATAATATGTATAAAAATTTCAACTGTCTAGTTAACACGGTTCATAAGATACAGCTTCGTGGCAGACAGACAGATAGCGGAGCTTTAGTACTATTACTAGCTAAGTCCGGCTGGGTCCTCTTTCGAGACGAAACCTTAAAAATCAAAAGCTGAAATTTGCTATAGATATTTTGTAAGGCGTCATGTTATGTAGTGAGCGCGTTGACTTCTTTTATCGAAGTGTAACTTGCGAATTAAACTATTGAAAACACTTATTAAAACCCTGTATAAAATTAAAATAAATGATCAACAAAAGGTAATGAAAATATAGCTCTTAAAAAAAGATGGCATAGGCAAAATCTTTAATTTACAGATTTATCGGGTGAAATAAAAAAAATATTAAAATTATTGAAAATATAGCTTATAAACCGCCTAAAAAACAACCTTAAGAATTGGCAAATTTAAGTAACAATCAGACTTATCAATATGAAAAAAAAATTGATCAGAAAATAACTTTAGATTTTTCGTACAAGTATTTTTTTTCATATCAAGGTACGCTTTGACGTTAGTGAGTAGTTTTATATTTATTTGCCTACTTAGCATTGTTACATGATTTCTGTAAGCGCAAGCTAATTGGATTTTGACACCACTTCCTTTATCATAAAAGAGGTGTTACGCAACAATTGGACTGTAAACAATTAAACAGTCGTATTAACGTTGCAACTATCACCTATTCTGTACAGGCAGCTGCCAAAATACAATTAGTCATGGACCAAGATAATTCAGAAGTCTAAGTGTGGCGCCACTGTGTCTAACCGTTTTCTTCAATCAGGTACGTTTTTTGTTTACACATACAGAATTATAATGTAACTAGCAAACCCGGCGTACTCCGTATCGCCACCAAGTTTTCCTCCATTTCTTTTGAAATTTTCCTATAATTTTGTTTGCTACAAACTTCACGAAGCTTTTTAACGAATGCAAAACCGTGGAAATCGGTTCGTGCGTTCTGGAGTTATAGCGTCAGGAAGAAAAATCCGACCAATTGTTATATTATAGATTTAAATAGTTACAATATATGTATATGTAACTTAAGGATAATACAATTAAATTACATTAAAATTACTTACAATTGATTGAAATAAATATATCATAGTAATTATTAATCTTTTTCTAAACACTTAATTGTTTATATTTATTATATGTACCTTTATAATAATATTTTAAGTCATAGTACGTAATTTAGTAGAGAGCAATTGAGTTACCTAATACTTACTAGTTTATTTTATCTAATAGGTAACTAGCTGACCCGGCAAACTTTGTTTTGTCTTAATAATTATTTCTAAATATACAGTAGCCTATTCTCAGACCCACTGAATACGCATATAAAATTTGGAAAAAATCGGTCAAGCCGTTTCGGAGGAGTACGGTAACAAACACTGTGACACGGAAATTTTATATATAAGATTATTTATTTATTCTAAATTTCTAGTTCGCAAAAAACTCATTACTCTTAGGTATTAAAAAAAACACCTAGATGGATGAATATACATATAAATTATTAGTTCGTTATTCTGTCACCGGCACATATTACTTGGCATTGCTTGCCGGAGCAATCAGTCCGACTTCCGTTTAAGTTATCAAGTAGATCCTAAGTATCATTTTAGATAATATTAATTTGATAGCTTAGATTTATTGTGCAATTGTAGAGGCGAAGAAATTATCTAGAGCTTAGTTGATTAGGTGCTAAATTGTTGTAAAGATAAAAGTGGTTTGAATGAGCTTTTGTTTCTGGTCTACGAGTATAATGTTATTTGTTTTATGACCATTTTGTTAATGTTTGTATTACTCCTATCCTACTCGTACTAATATAATATGCGCAAGTTTGTGTATGTGTTTTTTTATTTGTTACTTCTTCACGCTCAAACGGCAAAACCGATTTCGATGAAATTTGGTATGAAAATAGGTTGGACTTTGGATTAACACACAGCTTCTTTTATCCCGGATTAACCGCCTTTATCCTGGAGTATGCAGCTCGTAACAAATAATCACGTAGATATCGTATTATTACTCTTATTTTTCAAATAGCTTCGACCGTCGCTATCAGATTCTCGCTTTCATTGCAACAAGCAGTATTATTTCAATAAGCGACACTTGAATAGGGGGATAGTGTGATAATTTTCTATGTTCTAAGTTTACACATATCGGGTCCAGCTTTCTATACTGTAGTTCAAGAGGTGCCGGTCAATCATGCCGAGGAATTAGTAGTCACACTAATCGTGCTGAGGGACAGACTCGCCACACCTGCTCACAGCTTAGCCAAGTTAGAGAAATCCATATTTATAAGCGGTGGATGAGTGTAAATCTAAATTGAAGACTTTTTTCTAATTGGAAAAACATACTTTTGTTTCAAAGTCTCCAAAGTCTCCGTATTCTGTATACCAACTCTGTTAAATCAATATATTCTATCCATTATAATCACATTATAACATATTATAATTACATAAAAATAAGTCAGGTTTTCCTTCCTGTCGCTATAACTCTAGAACGCATTAAACGATTTCCACGGTTTTGCATTCGTTGGAAAGGTCTCAAAAAAGTAACAAAATTCGCAATAATCGACTTAGACGCGGGAAGAGCCGCGAGCAACAGCTAGTTTTAAATAAGAAACAAATTAGAGGCACCTTTCAGGCATTGACGATCACTTCCTAGACTCTTAGAGTATCTAGTGAAAACAGAGCGTTTGCGGTGCGTTATGTAACTTCGCAAGATACAAGTAGATGCGTGAGGTAGCACTGGCGACTCCGTGATGGGAAAACTCAGGGACCGACAGCAAACAAAGAAAAAAAGGAAAGAGGAAAAAAGGAATGGAAAAAGGCGAAGCAGACCGCTTCTTCTTCTTCATATGAACCAAGTAGCTGAGGTTAGAGAGTTATTCAAGCTAACCGGAGGCCTATATCTATCTACCTTGGCTTGACGACTGCTTGTACTAAGACTAACAGCCAGGACCTACAATCTAACGTGTCACCCGAACCATGGTAGCGCTCAGATGAAAATGTTAATTTTTAAGCGACAGTTGTGTGCATGGTCATCCATCCAAAGACTGTCCGCATCGACCGATGCTTGACTTCAATGATCGCGACAGATCACCTTAGTTAGGCCGACCTACGCTATAGACTAGCAGATCGGATGTCACGATCGGGTGAGACGACACAGGATCCTAACAGAATTCATTATAAGATTTATTTAAAAAATTAGTTGTAAAGAAAAAGAATTACGAAGCAATGTTTGCGAAAGATTTCTACATATTAAAAAAATGCTAGACTAATATATAAGTACTAGTGTGGAATTCTTTGCCAAATTCCCTGTTCTCCGATAACTATAAATCTAGCGGTTTTCAAGGTAAGAGTGAACCATTTTCTTCTAGGCAAGCGCGCTCCATCTTAGATAGCAATATCGCTTACCATCAGGTGAATTGCGGTCAAGAGCAAGCCCATTATCAGTAAAAAAAATACTAATAGTCAACTAAACTACTAGTTTTTCAATCTTTTTACTGTAACATAGTTTTTTATTTTTCCCCTTTCAATGTAATATTATATGATAAAACCTTGAAATCTATACTAATGTAAATAACAGTTACAGTTATTATTCTAACAATAACTTCTTTCTATTATTCTCTCTAAGCCTTTGTCTCACATCTAAGCTTAACCTTACGAAACTTTGTCACAGCCCCGATGTCAACAGATCGATTTTCCAATAACTTAGACCTAAACTATTACTCAATATAAATAAATAAATATAAATATTAGGACTTATTTCACACACGGCTGGTTAACACCATACTGAACCATTTTTAGTTCGTGTTATGGTAGCGAACACGACTGATATACGACATATACATACATACATATTTTATATAGATACATATTTAACACCCAGACCCACAACCAACAAATTTAGTTAAGCACAAATATGTTGACCGGGCCGGGAATCGAACCCGGAACCTTCTGGTTAGCAGTCCGGCATGGTAACCTTTACGCCAACGAGGTCGTCATTGTCCAATAACTTAGACCTAAACTATTACTCAATAGAGCCTTACCTTTGAACTGTAGTGTTGCCAACGCTACGCTGACCATTGTTAAGTTGAGGACAACAATTTATGAGAACACCCCACGCCCCGAGTTATGTAAGCAGATGTAGAAGATAGGAAGTGTATTGTTGTACACCTTGTGAGTAACACACGCGTAAGTAATTAAAATGCGGGGTAATTATTAGGCGGGACATTCGTTCTGCGACAGATACAAATATAAATCAAATATTTATATTACAATTTTAATAAAATAACAATATAATATAACAATATAGTATTAAGTATTTAATTTTAAGTGGGCTTTCTTAGCCATGCCCTATTCACTAAGCACAACATTTTTAGCATTACAATATTTGTGTAGCTTATAAAGACATTGACAAATGATTAACATAATGAATAACTTTTATACCTATTTCCTACTTATTTATTAATTACCTGTATATTTGTGTAATCTTAATATATATAAATGTCGTGTCACATGTTTGTCCTCAATGGACTCCTAAACCACTTAACCGATTATAATAAAATTCGCACACCATGTGCAGTTCGATCCAACTTGAGAGATAGGATAGTTTAAATCTCAAATTATAGTCGCAATTTTAATTTATTGCTAATTATTGTCTATTATTATTCGACAGTCACAATTATCTGTTAACTCCAAATGATTCTAACAGATGATGATACCTTTCGACTGGGTTGAGTAAGTAATCAATAGATAGCGCTGTACCCCTAAGTGACGCAAAACAACGTTTGCCGGGTCAGCTAGTGTGTATATAATGTAATGTAAATATTAACTCTGTTGCTTATTTGATATGTTTGTTTATTTTTATTATATATATTAATGATTATTTCTTTCGCAAACTTCATGTAATGTCGTATGTGTCGTCACCGGTCGGCTCCAGCGGAAGACCAGCGCTGATTGCTTGCAGTCAGCACACTCTGAGCTGGGGCCGGTTTTGTGCCACGTAAAGGAATTTTTGTTTTTCTCTTATGTTTCTTGTGTATTGATTTTCTTTGTTATTCGTGTAACAAAATAAACGACTCTCTCTTTCTTTCTTTCTATTCTAAATTTGAATTTTGAAACGCCTCGGCGTAACATTTTGTGTTAACGGCCATCTTCAACCGATGTTCATCCATAGCATAAGCATAACCAGTCTACTATACGTTCCCGCTGATGGGCTACCATCCACCAAGCTGGCCAAGTGCGGGTTGGCGGATGACACACGTCTTCGGATATTGTGGTCCTTAAACATGCCGGTTTCCTCGTGATGTTTTGCTTCACCGTAAAGCGAGTGCAAATCCACACATAACATGAAAAACAAGTCATTCGTGTAGCGCTGGGATCGAACCAGGGACCGTCTGCTTGAAAAGCAACTATTAATATTAATGGGTAAAATAAGATTCCATAATGTGTCGTAATATTTATTATTTTATTTATTACAAATCGAGAAGCGCATGAGTAAACAGCTTTAGGAGAGTAGGGGCGGTAGAGCAGGCGGGGCTATCAACGATATATATAAATCTCATAGTGAATGTACGCCAACCGGGCCCCGACGTTTGATTCAGTTCCTAGTACGATTCTTATGAGCAAGCAATGAAATTTACGTGTTCTAAGAAAGAAATTAGGCAGAATAGAGCATACGAGTAAAACTAATCCGATAAAATTGTAAACCAAATTGTACAGGTTGACAATACAAATTGTATACAATTACCAATTAAACAAATAGAGTTAGAGAAAAAGTTTGTAAACGATTTGGATAAAAACGCCATAACGATTTCTCCTTTCCATTTATATTGCCTTCCATGTTTTGCAGTAAAGTATTGTTAAGACAGACAATAGGCATCCATAAGTGAAGTGAAGCTCAAGTTGAAGGTCGGGAGACAACCTGCTGGTTTTGATTTGAAGTTATATCAGCAAACGAAAGATAGAGAAATAATTGCAAAAAAAACATGTTCCTTTTGTTGAAGGCACATTTCAATTTTATATTTTCTTCTACATGGTATTTGTTGTTATAGCGGCAACAGAAATAAATCATTTATGAGATCTTCAACTCTCTAGCTCGTATCACGGTTTTTGAGATTCAGCCCAGTATCAGTTATTTATTTATTTTTCTCTCTGTTTTGTATTTCCTTTTGTATGCAACACTGAACCTGGTATACATTTGATCGAAGGCACAGATAGAACAGACAAAATTAAATATTTAGTGTACTTCCGCTGTGATCCGAATTATCTAAGATTAATTAACTAAGATGAATTAAGGTTAACGTTACCTATCACAATTCGGAAATTCTTAACTCTACACGTGTTTCGCCTAACCACAAGGCATCATCAGGAGATGCTGACTCTTCGAACGACAAGTCGAGAGCATCAACAGATATGTATTGTGCTCGTCCGCCTAGCAATTACTGAGCCGTCAAGTTGTCGACACATTGTGTTTTAGAAGATCCTCACTCGACACTCAGGTTGTCTGACCGAGATTGTTGGCCTAGGATTGTATTCGTTCACAATCCTGGTTTCGTAACATCCTGTGAGAACACAATCTCTTGAACACAGCTTTGTGAAGTGCGTTAGAACAACATTTGTGTGTCCGGACGAGATCTTCACACGATAGGTTCTGTAACTTAATCTTTATGAATGAATAAGTTATAAAAATTAGAAAACCTCCGACTTTTGTGGTAGCGGACGTCTTTGATTTAAATTTTACTAAAACGCATTGTGGTCTACTAGTCAAGCTCTGTCGTATGATACCTATATTGAGACAGTTGTAAAAATATGTAATACGCCATTTTTGCGGCGTCCATTTTGGACTGATTTTTATAAAAAAATTGCTGAAAACAATCCCTCATAGAACTTAAAAAAAACCAGTTCAGTCATTTGGAATCTACGGCGCCACAGCCAGACACACACACACACACACCCGTTAAACAAGTAACACCCCTTCGTTTTTGTATCGGGGCTTAAAAATAACTTTTCCACCCACAGATTTGAAATTGCGATTGAAACACATTTACGATATATTCGTTTATTTATTATACAAGTAAATTACAAATTATATTTTACAGCATGTCGTGTCGTAGAACTGTCACTTTTTAGGTTATGTGCCTAGGTTAAGGCGCTATTGTTCGGAGTTCAGCCGCGCCATACATATTTGAGCGGAGCGCTTCACGTGCACCAGTGGGTTTACCACAAAATAAATTCTTATAAAATCAACAGTTACCAATATTGAAATTATAAGCTCTAAAGATTCTGGATGATAAAACTAAGATTTGTTGTTATATCTTGCAAAATATTTTTAAAATTTAAATCACCGATATAAATAAAATAACCTACCGTAACCGCGTAATCGTGTTAAGCATTGTTAGACAATGCTTAAAACAGAATTAAAGCTAATAAAACTGAAAAAAAAATCGTAGCCCTTTCATTTACGCAGGATTTTATAAGGGTTTTCAAAATATGCCATTCTGTTCCCATAACACCTTAAGATGTTCGTTGAACTAAAATTGCTATGTCCCAATCATTAATTAATCTCCTTAATTATTAGATAATAAAAGTTACATTTGAGGTTGTATGCCTCTTGAGCATAATTAGGAAGTGGACATTTAATGTTAACACATAAGTTATCGGCAGGTTGTATGCTCTATTAGTTTTAAGCAATAGATACTTGCAGGTTAGCTTAAGATAAAGTTACAACTGTTCATTTACTTTACAACATGACTTTAAAAAGGTACATATTAAGTAGGACTTATTAAGAGGTCAATAAAAACTTAATAAATATTTTAAGAACATAACAAGACATGCGGCTAGACCGTATCTATCTATATTTTTGTGTCGTTTGCGATGGAGACAACAGACAAAGTTAAAGTTAGTTAAGTTAGTTAGTATTTATTAGCCATAAGAAAATTACATACTCTTGGATTCATCATATTCGTATATATGTATATACTAGCTGACCCGGTAAACGTTGTTTTGCAGTAAAGTCAAAAACACTATAATTGATCAGGTATCGAGCGGTATGAAAAATGATTAATTACTAAAATGGGGTTGGTGATAAGGTAAGATAAGGTAAAAATTTAGGGTTGTGTGTTTTAATGCCATATCATAAAAAAAAAAAAAATCCGTCAAACAATTAAAAATAAAATATTGATGGTGAACAACCCTTATCACTTAGGGGAATGAAAAATAGACATCAGCCGATTCTCAGACCTACTGAATGCATATAAAAATTGGCAAAAATCGGTCAAGCCGTTTCGAAGGAGTACGATAACTAACATTGTGACATGGAAATTTTATATATTAGAAGATATATGTACTTATTTACAAACAATGTATAGAACAACATTGTTCGATTCTCATAAAAGGTATTATTGTGAGATGAGGACAGAACTACAAAACCTGCAGTCCGCGCGTCGCGGCCTGAGGCAGTGACTCTGGAATCGTATGGGAGATAACCCGCGCTTCTCACCGCCGCGCCGTAGTACAGAGTTACTCTTTAATATATCCTAAATCGTGTCGCGCGTCGCTTCACCGACGAAGATATTTTTCTGTACCGTGTACAGTCAATACTGTTCTGCATTTCAACAAGGAGCTTGACGATCGTTACCCACCGAGCTGCCGCCAGACGCGAGGAGTTGTCCCGGGGAGTGGCGTCGTGGATGAAAGGTACGTGGTTCTATCTAAGTTTCGCAATTTCCTTGTGAGAATCAGAACTTGCATACAGTCCACTCGTTTTGTATCGAACAAACATTAACTAGTTAAAATACACTAGGCTTCTAGGGACCAGCTGCTTTGCTGCTGTATTGAACTGTGTTTGACCTGGTGAAGTGTTTAGTGGAGACATCAGGTGTTTGAAATTGATGGCCTATATTTTGGCCAGAAGAGCATGGCCATTCAGCGTGCTAATGCTACCGGCATTCTGGGCACCTTCCCTACCACAAATAGCTTCTTAGATTAGGTCACTTTTGTTATAATTTAGTTTTAGTTACTGTAATGTAAATAAACGACAAATCCTTCTCAATACGAGTACATAGAATTATTTCTAAAATTTACTTACATATTTAAATATTGCTTACTCTTTGGTACCGAAAACCCTCAAATTAAATTGCAATTATTTAACCAATATTCTCGTCTATTTTGTTCCGTAATTCGCAACTAAAGAGAACGTACTCGTAAAATTAATAATAATCGTCAAATTACTTACATTTAAAAGGACGTGCGTAATTACTTTAAACTTAAATACTTTCTTATTATGCAAAACTTCCTTTGGCGTGTCAACAGGCATGTGGGGTATAAAACATATGCACACACATATATAGTACATGTATATTTCAGTGTTATGTAAGAAAGAACTCAAAATAAAGATGACTGATATTGACTTTTGCTCTCTAAAATCTAGGACGAGCTCATCCATCACAAAACTATCTCATTTCCGACCTTCCAAATATAAAAGATGGCCATAATTCTGCGCACACGCACCGCGGGTCGTGCGGGTACCATTGGCCACAGATTAATAACCGGATAGCATGTGTCTCTGACACAATCACTGTTATGTCATTATGACATTGTTATAAAGCAAATAGTAAGTTATACAGGCTTACTGGTAATCAACGAAAAATCTTTATGAGTGGCTTTCAAATAACTCAAAAAACTGTTAGTCTACGCAGGATACGCAGCCTATCCTATCCTACTTATAATATAAACTCAAAGGTTTGTATGGATGTATAGATATGTTCCTGTTTCACACGAAGACTACCGAATAAAGTTTAATGAAAGTTCACAAATATATAGCTTAAACATCAGAATAACACATAGGCTAAAGATAGTGTGATAGGTTAATTATCCAAAATATATAAAAAATACTAAATTAAAAATGATGGCTGATGATAACCTTATGGAATTTTACATAACTGTCTGTAATGACTGCCAGTTTTTAGAAACAGTTCAGCTAATAAGGCAAAACAACTTATGCTGGGTCCGCTTTTATATTTTTATTATTAATAGTAATCATTTATTGCAAACTTATTACTTAGCTTAGCTAACTTTAAAGTTTGGAAATGGTACAAACTCAAACACACTTCTTTGGCACGGTGAATAAGAAAATCTTTCCACCAAAAGGACTGAGTAAAAAGGTTTGTTGTTTAATCACCACATCAATGTATTATATGATGTCCCACATTATATGATGTCCCAGGTTCTTGATACATTTGATGGAACTAAACGAATTCTGATCAGATATATATCAATATGAATAATCATAAATCAATTTCTAACACTGATAATTATTTTTAATTTTTTTTTTCTAATACTTTTCGAAATTTTATAAATACATGAGTAAATTCTTACCAAAACGTATCTAATTATCTAGTATCGAATGTTGACCATCATTAAATTTCTAGTTTCTTTTTTCAGTTTTATTTACTTAAGTACGTATATTAAACTCAATTCACGACTACAAAAAGTATACAGTTTGCATTAACTTTGGATAAAAATTAAAGCTCGTTCAAAAGCACAAGCTCTAGCACAACTAGAGGGCAGCGTGTCCGAAATGTTGGTAGCATTACCACGTTGGATGGCAATGCTGATACGTTGAGTCATACCCCAGCATTAAGTTGACGCGGATCCTATTTTTTTTCATGAGGAAATGCATTTTCGCATCTCCCTCTACAAG